>JASXTE010000001.1:63190931-63815931 GCA_030280995.1 Hemileia vastatrix
CATCTTTTAGTGAAAAGGAGTGTTGAGTGTCAATTTTGTGAGGAAACTTTCAATCCTAAAGACTTTCTTCTAAACACTATATGTATGTATGTATGTATGTATGTATATATGTATATATGTATGTATATATGTATGTATGTATATATGTATGTATATATGCATGTATGTATATATGTATGTATTCCTGTTTGGGGGGTTTTTTTTTATTGGTTTTTGTTATTTAGTTTCTAAACTTCAGGTGTTTTTTTTTAAATTTTTTTTTTTTTTTTGAGAGAGAGAGAGAGAGAGAGAGAGAGTAGAAGGATTTGAAGTATTCAAGTATGTATGTGTAGATTTAAAGGTGTTGAATTGAAAAGGTTGAAAGGTTGGAAGGGGGAGACAGAGAGAGGGTGAGTTATTTTGATGGATTATTCCTATTACTCCAAGATTTTGGTGGTTGATATCATTTTGATGGTGTTATTTGTTATTCCTCATGTTAATGGACAGTTGTATTAGCTAAATGAGGTGTCATTAGCTGTTTATAGAACTGGTAATACATGGGGATACATTGGAGAATTATTGGGTATAAAAAGAGGGGGTTTTTGGTCTTATTTTCTTCATTCTTTATCATTAAAATTAAAATATATAACCCTTGCATATACAATACCTATTAATAGTACTTATAGAGTCTTTGAATAGTTTTTTGAATTATTACATCTACTGTTCTACCAACTATAAGATTGTAACCTATTTATAATTAGTGAGATTAAAATTACTGAGACCCTTATATTTTGTTATATTTTAATACTTTTTTGATTTATACTACAGTATTCATATAGGACCATTAAAGTCTTCTAGACAACTGACTAATCAAGATTTTCATGTCTCTGTACTTGAACTCAGCCTGACACATGCCCCCTTTTTTTTTTCCTGGTACTTTAATCAATTAATGAAGGGAGAAAAAGGGTTAATAATTTATTTTTATGCTTATTATTGATTAATAAATATTTTCAAAATTCACTCTTGAATATCAAAGATGAAATCAGGTTAGAAAAGAGAGAAGAAATAAGACCAATTTTTAGGGCTTGCTTAATACTAATAGCTCTGTTAGGATTTGGGTTGAGAGGCAAGGTGGAGGAGTGCTATGGGTGCTATAAATTGTAATAGGTGGGAGAGAGATATATTGCATAAGGGGGATTTATGGGGAAATCACTATGGGATGCTCCTCACAGGAAAACATATTTATTAGTTCAGTTACTTCTTAGTCTCCTATAGTTGTAATCCTCACTGTTGGAAACCCCAACATAGTCAGTCTCACTGCTGTCTTCAGTGTAGTCAGTCCCATCTTAGGATAGATTTGCTGCTTTTAGTAGTCTTCCCTCGTAGGTCTTAACAACCTCTAAGGAGCTAATATATTCAGGTTTCTATCATATGCATGATGAAATTACACCAAGGTGCTAAAAATAAACTTTGGGGGAAGTATTTTCTACTAAGGACAGGTTAAACAGCAGGGATCCATATTAGTGGAGCAGCATAAATTATTTTTAAATTGACATTGAACTGATCTTGAAGGATTGTTTGCATACTCTTTGGGATTGATATTTGAAATTCTAGTTGATTGAGGATTGATTGAAAAGTCTTTACCAGGCTCAAAAGTACTTTTTTGCCTTTTTTTTTGGTATTTTACAAGACTAAGTATAACATGAAGAGGATGTAGAACATGAAGGGGTAGCTGGGGGAAATCTATGTATAAATCACTAAAAAAAAAAAAAAAAGGGTTTCTCCAGAATAATAACTGAGAGTTTAGAAAAGGAGCAGATAATAGGGGGTGTCAAAACCTTACCAAACACACCTAGAGTGTTTCATTTAAAAAACACCACACAAACATGCCAATGACTCATGGCTGATTTGGCATTTGGGTTCTCAAACATGGGGTCAAATACATCCTACTTTTTTTTTACAATTTTCTCAACCACATTTCAGCCCACTAATACCCACATCCTCCTAACTATTTATGAATTACCTTCCTTCTATCTTAACCCATATACTCCACCTCACATCTCTTCTCTCCCATTTCTTTTTCTGAATCAGAATTTTTTTATTTCAAAACCACAGTAAGTCTATTACTTTTTATTCCTTTCTTTATAAAAAAATTTCATACTCAATTTTCTATCCTCCCAAATTTCTCATTTTTATCTAAGGCATAATAAACAAAATCAAGGTCCAAAACTTGCTGAATCTCAAACATTTGATCAAGAATCACATTTAGATCCTTTTCTTGACTCTCCTGAATTTGAAGAACCAACTGTGTATTCTGAAATTGATCTTGATGAGACCACAATAGTAAGCTTAAAATACTTTTGTTATAATTTGTTTCTTTTGTATTGCTTATTTACTCCCCATATATTAACTAGAACCAAGGCTCATCAAATAAAGAATGTTTCAAGGACAATACTGACCATAAAAGTTTAGATGATAAAGAATCAACTCCTTCTAGAAAAAGACTCAATAAAAGGGCTTCTGCTATTTTGTGGCTTCATTCACAATCAAAGGATGAAAGTTTTTTTTTTTTTTTTTTAGAAATTGAGATAGATTGTTTAGATTTAGAGAGGGATGAGATTAGAATTTAAAGAGAGGACAATGAAAAAATTTAAAATTTAAACAGTTCATCATTTTTTGTCCAACTAAACTACTGATCTCTAATAATCTATATCCTACTCCCTCCATCATACTTTCTTTCAATCAATCAATCATGTTTATGAAGTTGTCTTTTGTCTTTTATTTATCACTTTCTTACATTTTTTTCTCAAAGACTATCTTCATTTTCAGATTCTTTTTTTTTTTTGGGTGCAGGTCACCAGATTTTTTCTAAATCAAAAAATGTTGATGTCAAACAATGTTTTTTGGAGATTCCCTCTCATGATATTTTCCATAGCAGGGGGTGGGGGTTGTCAGGAATCAAAAAACTGATGCTTCCTAAATCATCTTATGTATTTTTATTGAGCTAGTATTGATATAATAGATCAAATAGAGCATGTTTAGAATGAGAGTAATGTAGATGTTGGATATTAATCTATCAAGTAGTAGCAGCAAAATATATATACTATTGTACCCTGTTCCTCTTCCCCATTGATTATTTCCACTCACATTATCTTGATCACTTTATCCATTTGCTCCATGTGCATTATAATCAATTGTAACACTTTGTTACAATTGTTATAGATATCATAGTAATTTCTTACTTCAATATGTTCTGTTTCTCTTTCTTTTTTCTCTAAGTAGGTTGGCTCAATCATGTTCACCTACTACCTATCTTGCAACTAACACTATGCAATATTAGGGGGTGGACTTGCTAGCAAGTCCTCAACCTGAACTCAGATGGAACTCAGACTGAACTCATACTGAACCCATACTGAACTCTACTTGAACACCCACCTAAAACTGTTCTGTTGAGTGGTGCTCATCCTTGATTGTATGGTTCCTTTATCAATAGCTCAATGTGTGTTCAATCTGTGGTGAGTTTGGGTCCAAGGTTGCAGACTTGCTAGCAAGTCCTCCCCCCCCCCCATATTGTGTGGTGTAACAAGATTTAATATTTTTAAACAAAAGGTTATATCAATATTGGTAAAATGTAAATTAATTATTGATTATTTACACTCACATTATCTTGATCATTTTATCCATTTTCTCCATGTAGATTATCAATAATTGTAATGCTTTGTTACAATTGGTGTAGGTTAGCTCAATCACATTTTCCAACTAACTATCTTGTCACTAACAAGATTTAATATTTTTAAACAAAATCTCTTAGGGATCATCAATTTCTTTCCAAGTCAAAAACATATTTTGAAAAATTAAATTGGCAATACCCTCCCATGTGTTTTCTTGAAGTAAGGGGCCTAGATTGCCAAAGTTTAAGTTCATTTAAAAAATTAACATTCAAAGACGGAATATAAGATCATTAAAAAACCTAAATTAATGAAAATTAAAGTAAAAATGTGAGTGGAAATCATCTGTGACCAAACTCAATGAAATCAAACACAAGTGTATACATGAACCTCATGAGGGAAAAAAATTTCCCCATACTTGCCATCATATGACACACAGTATCAATGGGTCCTAATGGTCTAGAAGATTTTAACAGAGGTCCAATAGCGGTGAAAGGTGGGTATTCAAGGATCTCAGAGTAAAGGTACGTAGAGGATTATCTTTATGTTTTATTACTCAATTAAAAGGTAAAATTATATTTATTATTAAACTTAGATGGATTAGAATTACACAATTGTAAGTACTAAAGCAATAAGTAGTAGTAATAAAGGTATTGTTGTTGGTAATTAAATAAATTGTGTGTAAATAAAAAGATGCTTCAAAACAACCAAAATAGGAGGCCCTATATAGGCAAAAGGGAGAGAAACCACAGAGCTAATAATCCTATATACAGAAGTAAGAGAGAAAAAAAAATTCCAGAATAAAATATTGCAAATATTAAGTTTTTTCTATAAAGAGTGTATTAATATAGTGTATTTACTGTATATGTCAATTTATTTGATTTATGTCAAAGTTATTGTAAATGTCACTTTTAAATAAATAATTTGAATTTCTTTTTATTTGTTTTATTTTAGTATTAAATTTTATTTCTTATAACCTGTCATTGAGCACAGTATCAGGGAATAAAAATATAAGGGACATTAATATTAATTTTAAATATTTACTAAATTTACTTATTGTAATTAGTTAATTTATTACAAGTAATTTTAAAGTAAATATACTATAATCAATAATAAAATAAGAAATAAAAAAAAGGTGTGGCTTCATCCCAGTAAATAATTAATTATTTTACTGGGTAAGTCTAGCAGCCTGGCTGACACACAGCCTGATGGCTCATTAATTTAAGTAAGTAGAGTATCATATATGACTTGTTAAATGTTATTTCATGAAATAAAAAAAAAGCTTGACAACCTATATTAGACCCCATACTTTTTTGGCTACCTAATGTTTTATTTTTTGCATTACCTTTGTTTCATACTTTATGAATCTGGTTTACCAACTTTAGATATTCAGTCATTTTTATCTAAAAAAAATGCAAAAAAAAAAAATCAATCTAAATAATAATAAATATTATAATTGGATAAAACATACCTGAAAGACTTCAAGAATTCACCAAAAAAAAAAAGTTTTAAAAAAAATTCAAGAAAATCTGTAAAAATTTCCAAAAAAAAAAAAAAAAAAAAAAAAAAAAAAAGCATCCAGAAGTCTCCAAAAAAAAAAAAAAAAAAAAAAAAAAAAGTCACCAAAAGTTCCCAAAAAAAAAAAAAAGTGTCCCACATGTTCCTATAAAAGTGGCAAAAATTTCCAAAAAAAAAAAAAAAAAAAAAAAAAAAAAAAAAAAAATGTGCCAAAAAAAAAAAAAAAAAACACCTGAAAATCACTCTAAAATGCTTTTAAAAAATTTCCAAAGTTTTTCCAAATGATTCCAGATGGTTTTGGTAAAAAAAAAAAAAAAAGGACTCAAAACAGCCAAAAATCACTGGAAAATGCTCAGAAAACATTTCTGATTTGTTTTAGCAGAAAAAAAAGACCAACATATGCCTAAAAACACCTAAAAGCAAGTCAAAAATTTTCAGAAAGCATTTATGAATCGCTTCTGAATGATTCTGAAGCAATGATTTAGCACATAAAAAGGCAAAAAAGAGAAAAAACTTAAAGATGACAAAAAAGCATCAAAAAACACCAAAAAGTCATTAAATCAAGAATAAAAAGATGGAAAACCAATAAAAAAGGAAAAAAGAACAGATCAATCAGTTATTAAAACAAAAAAGATGATAAGAAGATTAAAAAAAGAGACAAAAAAAGATATTTCAACCAGCAATTCAATTACAAAATATGATAAAGTGACTTAACTTGAGAGCTGTTAAGTGAGAAGTATTAGAACCCACAATGAGTGATGTAAGTGAGAGATGAAGGGATGATGAGATATCTTAGTGAGACTGAAACTTAGAAATGTTATGCAATTGCAAATGTTATCTGATTTCAAGTCTGGAAGCTGAACCAAAATGAATGAAACTGGGAAACTGGAGAATTTCATTGCACAAAATTGTAAATTAGTTAAGCTAGGCCTTCAAAATGAGAAAGGGTGATTGGTAATGTTTTAGCATGCATAGCACTGGTTTGAGATGATGAAATACATCTAGATTCTATTGGTGGGGTTAGCTCAGCATTGGAATCAGTATCAGAATTAATCATTAGATCAGGAGCTAGAGCTGTAGCAGTGATTTCAAGTTGATGGCGGACTGGAAGTGGCATGTTATGTTAGTGAACAGTGATGAAGCTTAAGGGTAAGTGTAGGATTAAGGTATTGATTAAGTGCTGGTAAGTTACATAACTTATTTGTATGAATAAGCCCTTAAAGATTAGGTGAGATAAAAAATCTAGGTGTTGGTGCTTTTGTACTTAGTGTTGGTGTCTCTGTACCTAGTGCTGACTAATCATGATGAAGAAGGGAAGTGTTTTGATGACTTGTTAGACCCAAAAGAAGACATGTTTCGGGAAAAATATGCTGTTGAAATACATCTGTTCAGTGAAGGTGCATTTCATTTTTGATGGTGGGTTTGGTACCTTTTTTGTGGCATGTTTATGTGGTGTATTTGGTAAGGTTTGAGACCCCCTAATGGATACCAATATGATGAGGATCAGCATGCAGGGACATTCCATTAAACCAGAGGATTAAAAAATGAAAAATGAAGTCCAATGATAAAATGATTTGATCTAAAAGGGTAAAAGGGCGGAGGGTGACCATGGGAATTTAGTGTGATTTGTGATCCATTGGCCAATGAAATTTTGGAATCCTACTCTCTTTGTATGCAGTGTGAATTGTGAGAAGATGAATATGAATATGAATGTGAATTCCGAGGCGAGGAATTTGATCTTTTCCTTAATTGAAAACTCATTTTCTTCCTTTACTTCTTTCTTTTCTTTTGCTTTGATCGATGGCTTCCCTCCTCAATCGAACACTCACCGATGTTCGCAAATCTCGTGGACATCCTGTTGATTCGCCTTTTAATCGCAACAATCTGCCCAACAAACAGCGTACCGAATCCAGCTGGAAACATGATTTATTTCTTCAGACCGAACCTGATCATCCTTCAACTCAAAAATCAACGTAAGCTCATCTCTTATCTTGTCTTCTTTTGAGTCTCTTCATTTTCTTACCTTTTTTATTTTTATTTTTTTGATTCAGATCTGACGGCGAGGAGCGCTCTTCTGCCCTCCTTATTGAAAATCTTCACTATGAAGTCAGCGAAGCTGAGCTAGAGGTATCTATCCATTTCTCTCGGTTATCGTCTTTCACTAAGTTCTTTAATCTTGCTTTTATAGGCTTTGTTTGCCCAGATTGGAAAAATCACCCGAGGACCATTCATCAAAGTACGCAAAAAGTTTTTCTTACCGATCCACCTCTTGATCTCTCTTCTTGGTTCAACATCCTTTTGTTTCAAACCCCGCAATCTTTGTTGTCCCCCTTTCATATCTCATCATACATACATATATCATACTCTCCGTCTTTCCTTGGAGGTGTATTCCACCCACGCTTGTTCTTTACAATTATTCTTTCTTTCTCCTCCTTAATGTCTATCATCGATCTCTTTCCGAAGGCTTCTCATGGCTCTCATGTGCAAATTGTTTCTGGGATGACTGCATGCTTATTATTTTTCACCTTTTATTTGAAAACTTAGGTACTTGGATTTATGTTTTAATTGTCTCACCTTTAATTCTCACTGACGTTTTTTTTCTTGGACTAGTTTGATGTTTCTGGTCGTGCTACAGAGGGTTTAGCATACGTCGGATACGGAGAAGAAGCACATGCTGCAGCGGCCTTAAAAGCATTTGACGGTGCTCCTGCCAAAGGTACTTGTGTTTGACTTTATTCATTTATGAAGTGCTTGATAGTTGACGTCTATCTCTGTTCTTTTTATTAGGTCAACCCATCACTGTACGCTATGCCTTCCACACTCCTAGTTGGGTAAACCGAAGTCTTGGCTTTACTGGGTTACACAATCGATCCTCTTTCGAAGACGACATGCAATCGGTTGGAAGTGGATTATTAGCTCGCATTCAACAAGACAGGTATGCTCAGCCATATAGCTCAAACAATGCATCTTTTATTGATATCCTGATCTAATGCTCGCAGGCCGGACAGGCGCCCACGGTCTTCGTTACACTCGAATGGTTACGCACGTGGCCCACGGACAACTTATGTGCCATATCCGACCCGTGGTCACGGTCGATTTGGACGCCAATCAAATTTCCAATCGGGCAGAGCAGCACCACGGGGACGCGAAGGTCGGTTAGGCGGCGCTAAACCTCCTATAAATCAATCTGATTTGGATAAGGAACTGGAGGCATTCATGGGTAGCAACCCCAATGCATCGAATACTAACCAGGATGTGAAAATGGCAGAATAACACACTTGCTTGATGCACTAAGTAGTGGCTTCGAGTTGTGTTGGCTAGCTGTTTTTTGGATTTCATTCCTTGTTCTACCTTGTTACAAGTTATTTTTGCTTTGATTTTATATTCAATTTTATGACATCGAAAAAGTGAGGTGACATTCGTAATCTTTTAGAATCGGTCAGCAACTTTACGATGCTTGATTCCGAATTGTATATTTTATGGCGCTACAACCTTGTCAGATGAGCCGTGCAGCGGGTTGATGGCGAAAAAAACACATGAAAATGATTGCCCATCAACGAAAAATACCTCTGTCTGCTATGGCTAAACGATATTATTGGCTCGTGTTTTTTAAAAAAAAAAAGAAAACCAAACTGCCTTAGGGCTGCAAATAAAAGAAGGCAGAATCTCAATTCCGAAAATTTAGGAACAATGACTGTTTGTTAGAAGTTTGAAGCATGGTTGAAAAAATTATGGTATATGGAGGTTCTTATATATCTTTACTAATCAGTCCAAGTAATTAATCAAAATCGATTTATGGTTTCTAATGTGGAAATGATTAAGCACTCATGAATTTGAAAACTTGCTTGCAAATGATAATAGTCTTGGTAAAAAATATTCAACTCAAAAGATCGAATAATGCAAGTCTTTCTCTATTGGCTTTTTTATGCTGTGTTCAATATGATTAAATTTTAGGAATTCATACTAATAAATATAAAGCCCATCATTTCTCATACTCAACAATTCACATATATATATATATATATATATATATATACATACATATATATATATTACAATCTTAGTTTTGAAGCCAACTGTGCAGAAGGGTGAATAGCTGAATTCTTTTCAATATCAGTTTTTTTTTTTTTTTGTTATTTTATTGATGATGCCTTGTCACATCAATTATACACCGCAAGAAAGTTGACAACACTTTATATTACACATCACCTGAACAATTCACCTGTTGGTTGCAATTTCTTTCATTTTTGAACCAAAAAGGATGGGAAATGACCAAAATATCAATTGTCATATGAAAAGTTTGAGTGGTGTATAGCATAACACATTGTTATCTTTCTTGTGGTGATAGTTAATAACATATTCATGCAATTTTGATTTGCATATTAAGGTGCAAATATAATAATAGGGGTTAGGGCATCTACCACTGTGTCAGTAATACCCCACTCCATGCATACATAACTATTACTTTGATGCATATTCAGGCACCATGACATTTACACCTCACATTAGCTATTCATTTCAGTAAATGTTGGGTACCAGTAAGTATATATACTTACAGATACTTACACTAGAGCACATGTTTGTTTTGCCATGGGCACAGCAATTACACAACAGTTGTGCAGCAGTTACAAAGCAATTGTTTTTTGCACTTTAAGACCTTTAAGTGCTAAAAACAATTGTTACATTACTGTTGTGTAATTGTTGGGCCATTGTTGTGCCTCAAGACAAAACAAACCTTTGTTGCAGTGTTACTTTGCATCATTAACTCACATCTCTCCCTGCCAATTTTTTCATTTTGCATTGCTCATCAAGATACTTAATCACACCCTTGATTCCACCACTGTTTCACCACACATTATCTTTTCAATTCACTATACTCACTACTCATCACCATATTTTATTGATTTTCACTATTTTACACAACTGGCTGCACACTCCAAGCCTCAATGACTAAAATATGCCAAGCAACCACTAGAAAACGTGCTCTCTAAAGACACATTAGAAATAAAATACTCTTATTCTTTAGCACCAAGTTATTCATTGAGAACATTGGATGACATGCATAAAAAATTAGCAGTCAAGGTTTACCTAATGACTCCCAAAGTCCCAGGGTTGAATATTAACTAAATGTGGTGATTAGTAAAAGATAATGCATAGGGCAGTTGAATATTGAAATTGATTATGAAATGACCAAGTAAAATGCAATTATATACTTATTTTTTACCAACACAGTGGTAGATGCCCTTAGAGCATGCACAATCATGCATTAAAAATTAAATTAGCAAATGTTGTGCAACATTAAAAACTTAGGCTAATTGGCCTTTTTCCACAGTCATGCAAATTAGTATTCATTTTGCCTTTGCTAATTGGCACTAAATGTGAAGCTCTGCAGCTGTGCCAAATTAACTCCATATGTCTCATGCTCTATTGCCTACTGTCATGCAATATCTACTCTTCATGCATATTGCATCTCATACAAAGTGTCCAAAAATGGACTTTGAATTAAAGCATATTGAATTATATTTCAGTGCACACAATCATGGGAATCTTTTTCACAATTATGCAAAAGATATTGAATTAATCCTACCTCACATGCAATCAGTCAAATAGCTATTTTTCATGCCAAATCACATCAATCCACCTAAATTTAATGGGATACAGGACCTCACATTATCTTTTATGCATTTGGAATCACACATTCATTTTCTTTGATTGAAGGTGCTGTGAAAATTGAATGTTGAGCTAATCCAATTCAACATTGGCTTGATATTGAATGGGATATGGCTATATCAGTGCCACATGAGATTTTCAGTCAATAATGGACATCACTTGCTCAATTTTTCTCTGATTTTGAATCTGACTAGCTCTATGGATTTGTAATAATGAAATGTGTACCCTTCTAAAGTTATGAGACAACTTCAGACACATTTGAAGCAATCTGATTGCTTAAAAAATCTGAGTGAGTCATGAAACATGCTGAAACTTAATTTTGTGCCTAATGATTATGTTGTAGGCATGGCATTAAAAACAAAAGAAGTTGAGATTAATTTTAGTTAAAATAAAGGTGAGTCAGAGACATACAGAAAGTAACATAAAGGACATAAATGAAAACCAAAAAGGGATAAAAAACACATAATAACCTTATGTCTTGTGGTATTAAGATCATATGGTGCTCAGTTATCCTCCATTATTGTCAATTATGCAATTTGTATTAATAAAGACAATTTTTTACTGAACATTAGTGCAAGTGATAATTGGAGCAAAAATGGCAAATTAATGCAAAAAAATTGCATAATTGGGCTAAATTGATGGACAATTGTACATACTCTTATCAAAGTTAGAAATTTGTAATTATTTAAAAAGTATTTCACAACACAAAAAGAAGGCCACAAACTTGGCAATAATTCTCAGTAAAAAAGTGTTTTTGGGGCACAATATGGCATATTTTAAAAAATAATCATGGCTGATTTGGTGGAAAAAAGAGGTATTTTGAAATTGATGATTTCTAACTTTGATACCCCCTAATGTGTTTAAGAGAATAAATTGATTAAATATAATATCTTTTTATATGCATCCTGAAAAACATTTTGAACATATATAATAGGGGGTATCAAAGTGAGAAACCTGTAATTATATAAAATGGCATTTCACAACACAAAAAGAAAGACACAAAATTGACATTAATTCTCAGTAAAAAGGTGTTTTTGGGGAACAATATGGCATATTTTAAAAAATAATCATGGTTAATTTGGTTGGAAAAAAGGTATTTTGAAATGGAAGATTTTTAACTTTGATACCCTCTAATAGTGGGTATCAAAGTATTTGCTTCCACCATTAGGGATCTGCTTTTTTTCTTTTTTTTAGGGTCCAGATCTGACATTATTAATGGCAAGAAGATTCTTATCCACTAACCCAGGAGCTAATGAATAAGAAAATCAAAATAACCCATTTATTTTCAATATAAATAAATAAATATATATATATGTTGAAAATAAACGGGACATTTCATTTTTTTATCCACCATTAATGTAATCACAGATTGGAGTCATTTGATAAACCCTCCCCAGGGGAAATCATGAGGGGACTTGATAGCAAGTTTCCCCACTGAGCACTAGTTAGACCAGTTTTTGATCCTTTAATTGAGCCCAGTTTGAGATTGATTGTGCACAAAGGCACACAAAGTCAAAAATGATTTTCCAACCACTTTACAAGCTGGTCCCAAACAAATTTACATATACAAGGGAAATTTCCAGAAAGTCTCTCCCCCTCCCTGCATTTTTCCCTTGGTGCCTATTATGAAGTATTGATGTTCATGCATCCACCATTAATTTTGGTTGGATTTGTCCTTTTTGATGGTGTAAAATTTGAATACAATAGACCCAGGGCTTGTGTATACCAAGATCAAAACAGCTAACTTATTTCAATCTAATACCCCAATGGTTAATCCTAATTAATGGCTGATTTCATATTAACAAAAAGGAAATTTTTAATCAAAATTTGATATAATTCAGTTATTTTCAAAAAAAAAAAAAGAATAAATACAATGGATGATATCTAACTATTGTATTTAAATTTTTTATCTGCTATTGATTCAAAGTTAGCAAGTTGGAAATTTATGTCAAATGCAGATTTTCATAACCCAAAGTTTGTACTTAAATTTTGCAAAATAAGTCACTTATTTCAAAAATTGGGGTCAAAGTTAACCTCAAAACAGCCTTTTTTTCCATCACAGCCACATGTTTCTACCAGTATTCACTCCTCATTCATCTCATTGATTCACTATGTAATGCATCGAATTGAACTAATCTATTCTCCTTTTAAATTTTGGAAAAGGATAGTGTCTTGTATGAGAGTCAAACCAGTGACCACTTATAATTTCAAAGGGCTGATCAAGAGGTAAGTTAAAAAGGTGCAGTAAAAAGTATTTTAATTTGAAAGTTCAAAGTAGTAGCTTTGTTATTATGAATTTTTAATTAATTGATAGATTAATTATAAGATAATAAGTCAAATGATTTAAGAGTATTGTAGAGAATTTAACTAAAAAAAGGTGCCCTTTTTACCCTTTATTCCTAGCCCTTTTATAGGAAACATCAATGGTTATATGTATATGATGTTTCCTCTAATACTAAATAACCAACAAAAAGGAAAGAAGAAGAAATTTAAAGTATTTCAAATAGCTAAATACAAAAGAGTTCTAGAAAAGAATAATTATTGTAAATACACATTACTTCATACTGGAATACTAGTCTAATGCCATTAAAACCTGAATTCCTATAGTTCCCCCCAAGGAATTTTCCATTGTAATAAAATACTGAGAATGTCAGATTCCACTCCAGGGCCATCTCACATGTTTCCAAAATACATAATTCACACCCAACAACTCCTTCCCCCTTCAACAAATACTTTGACAAAAGTTTCCAACTCAAAGACTACTGTATTTCTTTTAGTACTTTTAGTGCATCAAGGTATTGGCTTTTATGGTGAGGTTTTTAAAGTCATAAATATTTGAGTACCAACTAAGTAATATTGGCAAAATGTAATAATTATTTTTTCTTTTATACCTAACACTTAGCTCACATATAACATGTTTCACCATGCAATATTTGGGGGGGGGACTTTCTAGCAAGTCCTCATCTTGAACTTTGATTGGACTCAAATGGAATTCATCCTTAACTCATGCTGAGCTTGTACTGGATTGGGATTGAATGGCATATTTGAATCTTTTAAAAATAAAATTGAATATTTTATAATAGTTTCTGAGAGTGAAATGATATAATTTTTGAATTTAAATGAAAATAATTAAGCAATAATTTTTAAAAAAAGTACATTATTATCATAAAATTTAAACCAAGTTTTTCAAATTATATTCCAAATTTGAACCAGAAACCTCCTTAAAATCTTTGATTTGACAAGTATTTATTTTATTATTATTTAAAATTTATGTAAAATTTATTGAAAAATTTTAAACATGATGATTAACTATCTGATATTGAAGAAAATGCTTTACCAGAATTCTTCACTCTGTGACTTTTGGAAAAAGAATATACATTGATGATTATTTAGATCCATTTAATGATATTTCAATAATATGAAACACAATTTTAGATATAAGAAATGTGAAATTTAATATATTCCTGCAAATTTATACTCAGTATGTAAATCCAAATAAGTAATTCATATAAAAGATGAAAGTGATAATGAATATTCATACTCAAAATAAAGAAGTATAAGGATATTGATATTGAATTTACTTATGTGTATTAACATTAAATATGCTTATGAAAAATTAAATTGAGTCTGAATAACATAAATCATATTGAATATGCATATTCAAATTGATATTGAATAAAAATATTCATATTCTAATTAAGCATTATTTATTTTTTTGCATATTCTATAATTTGATTTGATTCAATAAATTTTATTTTACTCAATTTTTGTTTACTATATTATATTATATTTTTCTTAATTGTATATTATTCTTTTTATCTCATTAATTATTTAATATTTAATTTCTTTGATTTAATTACATCATAATATGTTATACTATATTATATTTTATTATATTTTATATTATAATATAATCTAAGATTTAAATTTTATTTAGCTTAATTTGATTTATTGATTTAAACTAATGATATTTATTACTTAATATTTAATATAATATCATATTTCAAAATTTTTTTTTAAAATTTTACACTACACAATATGGGGGCAGACTTGCTAGCAAGTCTGCAACCTTGGACCCAAACTCACCACAGATTGAACACACATTGAGCTATTGATAAAGGAACCATACAATCAGGGATGAACACCACTCAGCAGAACAGTTTTAGGTGGGTGTTCAAGTAGGGTTCAGTATGGGTTAAGTATGAGTCCAGTCTGAGTTCCATCTGAGTACAGGTTGAGGACTTGCTAGCAAGTTCACACCCTATATTGCGTAGTGTTATATACATTTATTTTATATTATTAATTTGTAGTTATTTTTCATACTTATTTAATTTTTATTGTATTAAAATTTTATATATTTGCTTTGAATTTATCTCATCTTATTTTAGTTTATTTCATGAATGCTTTTTTACAGCCATAGAGCAGCATTCATGTGGTAAACAAGGCTGATAAGATCTGATGTATGGCCATAAATCAGAGATCACATGCGAAATATTGAGTTGTGAACTCTGATATTTGGATGAACAACAGAGTTTAAATGCATAAAATTGGCTGGTGAAATATTTTGTTCAGCTGTACATCACAGTTAACCTGCCAATCTTATGCCTGTGAAATCTGCTGTTTGGAAAAACATCAGAGTTCCTGTCAGGCTGAGGTCAAGTACAGAGAGTTGAACTAGCTTGAATGGTCAGTTGTCTAGAATATTTTAATGGTCCTATATGAACACTTTAGTACAAATCCAATAAGTATTAAAATATAACTCAAAATAAGGGTTTCAGCAATTTAAATCTCACTAATTATATATGGCTTACAATCTTATAGTTGGTAGAAAAATAGATTTAATAATTCAGATAATATTCAAAGACTTTATAAGTACTATTGATATTTATTGTAATTTTATTGGTTATATTTTTGATTGTAATGATAAGAATGTAGAAAACAAGACCAAAAACCCCCTCCTTTTATACACAATAACCTCCCCAATGAACCCCTTGATTTACCAGCTCTATACATAGTTAATGACGCCTCATTCCAACTAATAGACATGTCCAACAACATAAAGAGTGACCAGTAACATAATTAGAATGAAATCACCTGCCGAAATCCTGCAGTAATAGGGATAATCCATCAAAAATAAAGAATAAGCAAAAAAAGAGAGTATATGCATGCAATAAATTAAAATAAAATAAAAGACTAAAAAGCAAAAATTAAGACTAATTATTACTCAATATTAAGGAAGATTAAAAGTAGAGATGATGGGGCTAAACATGACATTAAACTATGTGAAATACCCATTCAAAAATAACCAAAATTGACTGAGAAACCACTTAAAAACCCAAAAAAGGGTGTGAGATGTGGGGTAACTACATGCAGTCCTTGGCAGGCACTTGCATGGATAAATCCTTGACTAATTTAGCCAAATTTAAGTGTGGTTGTCAGCCTATGTGTCTCCAGGAATGATTAATTCTTATGTTTAAAGTAAGATAAACTTAATTACATTAAGCTTATAAGTCAAAATTAAGGTTATAATACTTATATATATGGTTATAATACACATATATATAATTATTACGCTATTAAATGACTTATAGTAGTTTAAATAGCTTATCTATAGCCTAATAATACTTATTAAGGTGTTAATGGAGTCATAGTATACTTATCTTAAGTGATATAAAGTAATTATAGACATACATAAGCTTATATGTATACATAAACTTCTTATTCAGTGAAATATGTAGTTATATTATGTATATTTAGGTCTACAAGTGGGTTTTAACCTCTTAATAGCCTATAACTATTATTTTTCTGCTTATTTTAGGTCATATAGACGTATTATGTGGACTCAAAATGCCTACACAAGCATATTCACCTTTTTCAGGCACATATATCCAGTGTGGACAACTTAATTTGCTTCCTTTGATGGATTTTCACGGATTTATGGGTTAAGATATGATTAATCG
This sequence comes from Hemileia vastatrix, assembly GCA_030280995.1. NCBI lineage: Eukaryota > Fungi > Basidiomycota > Pucciniomycetes > Pucciniales > Zaghouaniaceae > Hemileia > Hemileia vastatrix. The sequence continues at coordinate 63,207,727 of JASXTE010000001.1, forward strand.
GTTAATATGAACTCTTGGGGATGTTATTGGGGGCTTGGACAGTTAATTTGGTTCCTTTATATGCTTTGGGTTTCATTATATACTCTTTGGATGAGTTATTTTGCCTGATTTTTATGGTATCTGCTTTTATCTGTTTATTCTATTTATGGTATGGGTCTATGGTATCATTAATAGTGATGGAGGGCCCTTACTGGAGGTCTGGGTGTTGAAAATTCTTGAATTCGACGCCATGGGGAGGTTATGGGCCCTCAAAGTGCTGTAATTGCCAGTGATAGCAGTGACATCATCTGGATTGAAGGTCTGTGCACTCCAGTGGATTTTGGTATAAGTAAGGGAGGATTTGACGGGTTATTGGACATTACTTACTTACTATACTTCAAATAAACAATATTAAACAATTATTATTATACATAAATATATTATAAAGCATTTATAAATTGATATTATCTTTATATAAGCTATAACTATATTTTATTTATCCATTTTCCACCACTAGCATGCATAAAATCCAAGTATTGTGAGTTTATATTGAGAATAACTATTTTATTAGTCTTCCCCTGATGTTTAATCACTATAATAATTTATCAATAAGTAGTAGGACCATTAATATTTACTATTAAATCATACTTAGATACTAGCACACACTGACAGTGGTAGTGAATTAAAGTGCCAAGCTTGAGGTTATTAATGAAATTAGTGCATACAATAGGGGGTATCAATGTTGAGCAATCCGCAATTAAATTAATTGAGGAAAATAATCTGCATACCCCAATTATCTTCCGCAATTATTTTTGCTAATAATTGGGTTATTAGACACTTTACGTGTCAATGTTCACCTCTTATCCGACATTTTTTTACTCAATTTTCCATAACCACATCTTGGACAACTTTCTGGATATCCCAGCCTTCTACCTTGCTGCGCACTTCCATTCTCATCCCATCCTGTTCATTCTATCCACTCAGAATTTCTCCCCATTTCATCTATTTGATTCTTCTCCTTTTCATCTCGCTATCTCATCTGCTTGTTTCTGCTCCTTTTCATCTTCATTTATAATAACATGCCTTGTCATCCTAGATCTTCTCAAAGGCAGCCATCACCCAGTTGTTCTTCAATTCCCACTACTTCCTCTTTCCCCCGCTCAGCTGAGAAATCAAAGATTGTTCAATTAAAAAAAGATGAACATCTCATTCTTATCAACTGGCTGAAAAACAAATCTAACTATGATTCTTGTTTTGGTACTGAGTATGCCACTAAAGTAGGACGGCCCCCCGCATCAAAAGTTAATGGCTATCTTCTAATGGCAAATGAATTACGCAATAAGACCAAGGGAAGGATTGATCTTTTGCCTAAACAGATGTCTGAACGCTTCAAGCATTACCAAGCAAAATACAAGAAGGCAAAGGCTCTTTCATCTTCCACTGGTTTTGGGATTACCAACAATGATATAACTAAGGGCATAAAATCCATAGACGATAAACTTGATTCTTTATGTCCTTACTTTAAAGAGATGGATGCAATTTTTGGAGAGCGAGCTGATGTTAATCCTGTAAGCATGTTGGATGGAGAAGATCCTATCTCCGAACATGATGTTGAAGCAAATCTTTTCCCATCCTCTTCCTCCACTCAAGCCTCCCCTCATTTGAATGAGACATATCTAAATAGCTTTTCTGTAGATCCTATAGGTGATTTAACCCAACCAAATCTAACTCAGGTCTGTTTCTTTTTTCTTTTATCTTATCAATTCTATTTTTTATTTACTTATATTTTTCTTATTTCTTAAAAGGCTGATGAACAAACCCAGGATCCTCAATCAACTGAGTCTGAAGCTAGTGACAATGATGAGGAGGAAAATGCTATGTTGAACAAAAAGAGAAGGGCTTCAACTAGTCTAAATTTCCTCTCCCAAAGAAGACGAAAAAGTGATACTTCATCACAAACACCTTTTTCTTTGATGGAACAGTTTTTAGAGAAATGTGATGCTGGTAAGTGATATCATACCTCTTATTACTTTACTCTGCTTTTCTTCTACTTTGTGTTAATTTTTATTCCCACTCTAGAACAAGTGGAAATTGCTAAAGAGACTCTGAGCTTTGAAAAGAAGAAATACAAGCTCTCTTTAAGGAGGGATGACAGAGTACAAGATTTGGAAGAGAGGAAGTATGAGCTCTCCTTACGGAAGGATGATCGGATACAAGATTTGGAGGAGAAGAAGTTTGAGCTCTCTTTACAGAAGGATGGTAGGGCCCAAGATTTGGAGGAGAAGAAGTTTGAGTTAACTCTTAGTATTGAAAAATCCAAAAATAAGGAAAAAACACTCGAGCATCAAAACTTAATGGAACAGATGAAGTATAAGCATGATCTCCAAGAAAGTTCTAAAAAGAAAGATTTCTTGATCGAATGCATTAAAGCAAACAAATCTGTTGAAGAAATAGAACATTTAATGAAATTTTTTGTTGACTAGTTTCTTTTATTTCTTTCTCACTTCATGTGTTCATATTTATTTGTACATAAATTTTACAATTATTTTCTGTATTTCTTGAAATATCTTATTTTAATGTTAAATATTCTTTTTTTAAATAAAATTTTCAAGTCTCCTTTGAAAATTTGACAATACCCCACCCCTGGATTTTTTTGAAGTAAGGGGTGGGTATCACAAAAATTCTTTCATGTCATGAATCTTGAAAGTTTTATATGAAAATTTGGCTTTACTACCCCCTGCATTTTACCGGTATCCCAAAAATTCTTACATGTCAAGAATTTCACAAGTCTTATAAGAAATTTTGGCACAACCCCCCATGGATTTTATTGAAGTAAGGGACAGGTATCACAAAAATATTTACAAGTCAAAAAAATTCTATATCTGTTTAAAAAAATTGGCAATACTCTCCCCTGCATTTTATTGAAGCAAGGGGTGGGTATCACCAAAATTTTTCTAAGTCATCAATTTCACATGTCAGATTTGAAAATTTGGCAATACCCCCCCCTGCATTTTATTGAAGTAAGGGGTGGAAGTCATCTAAATTTAATATAATTACATAAATTATTAAATAAATATCTAATATATATCAATTTCCCTAGTTTAAAGTAATGACAATCCCTCAAGCCAAAATGCAGACCAAGTCGAGAAACAAAAGTTTGGGACTTTCCACAGGTATAGGCAAGAGGAACCCCATGAAACAAATAAATGTTATCATGATTACCTGTTATACAACACAAGGTCGATGGCTCATCACATTACTTGAGAAAATTGATATATAAAAAATATTTATTAAAAATTTATGAAAAAATATAAAATTTTCGATGACAACTCTAATCCCCATACTTTTTGGATCTAGATAAAGTTTTTTTAAATCGAATAACTTTACCTTCTTTCTTTACCTTATTGATTCTTTGTATCAACTTATTACTGATTTGAAATGAGAGAAATCTTGACAGGATTCCAAACCAGGAGGAGCTTTGGTCATTTGATGATTATCCTTAGAAGAATTCCAAATAGTTTCGATGATACCATTTCCCAAACCAAAATCAATGATGCACCGGTGGTCTGGAAGATATAAACCATGTCCTTTGATTTTAGCTGGAGATGGTATTGGGTGGCCAGTTATCGGATTGATATATGAGAATATTCCAAAAGTAAGAAAATTGGCATCATTCCTGTCAGCCTGTATATCTCCAGGACTGAGTAAAAAGTACTTATAAGTTATGTTAAACACATGAACTATACATGGGAATAATAAATAAGAGTACACAAATAGTATACATAAGTAAAATTATGATAATACACAAAAAATGCCATTATAACACCTTATATACACGCATATATCCACCTTTTATAGGTCTTATGTACTTAATATTAAGTTGGGATATGTTAGGGTAATCTTAAGAACCTTAAGTATAAGGCTGCATAATTTTTAAGTACACTTAAAGCTGTTATATTCATTGTTTTATGCAAAAAACAAGAAATGCGCTTTATTTCACTTAAAAGTTGACTATATGCGCTATAAAATTGAGAATATCAAAATTGCGCTTTGACAGATCAATTGGGCTCATTTAGAACTATTGATTTGGCTATTTAAATGCATAAAAATAACACTTTTCAAATTTGGTGTTTTTTATGCCAGAAATGGCTTCTGTGTACTGGCCACATACTGCCTGCTTTTTTCCCGTGTGAATAGCTTCATTTTTAGCAAAGTTAGCTTTTTCACACTATAATTACCCCACATTCTACGCCCACTGTGGGGAAACACACTAAAATAGGCGACAGGCGCTTATTTAGTGTCCTAGCTTAATTAATAATGCATTGACCCTGTTTATATGCACTAATTTCATTAATAACCTCACTCTTGGCACTTTATTTCATCACCACGCTTAAATTCGCCTAATTTTAGTCAAGGATTTACCCGTGCAAGCGCCTGCCAAGAACTGCATGTAGCTACCCCACTTCTCACGCTCTTTTTTAAGTTTTTGGGTGGTTTCTCAGTCAATTTTGGTTATTTTTGAATGGGAATTTCACGTAGTATAATGTCAGGATTAGCCCCATTATTTCTACAGTCAATCCCCCTTATTATTAAGCTATTATTAACCTTAAAAAGTCTCCTTTAATCCTTCATATTATTGTTTTATACGCATATACTCTCTTTTTGTCTTTTCCTTTAATTTTGATGGATTTCCCTTATTATTTCAGGATTTTGGCGGTTATTACTCTTCTAATTATGTCATGGGTCACTGGGAATGTTGATGGGAATGTCTATTAGTTGTTTAGAGGCGTGATTAACTGTGTATTGGGTGGTACATCAAGGGAATCATAGGGGAACTCAGTGTGTATAAAAGGAGGAGGTTTTTGGGTTGTATTTCTACATTCTTTATCAATTACAAATTAAACAATATAACCAAACCAATTACAATACATATCAATTAGTACTTTTATAAGACTTTTGAATAGTATCTGAATTTATATAATCTATTTTTCTACCAACTATAAAGATTGTAAGCCATATATAAGAATAGTGAGAATTATATTACTGAGACCTTTATATTTGATTATATTTTACAACTTAGTGGATTAGAACTACAGTATTCATATAGGACCATTAAAATCTTCTAGACAACTGACTATTCAAGCTAGTTCACGTCCTTGTACTTGACCTTAGCCTGACAATTGGGGACCTTTCCTCAAGAATTCTGTTATAATCCTGGTAAGTAAAATTTTCAAGTGAAGGTGCACGTAAATAATATCCCTATAAAAATATTTGGATAATTACAACAGGTTGGGGTCACTTATATAGTGATTTCAGAAAAAGAAGCCCTGTTATATTATAAAATTGTGATATTGAATCAACAATTTTACCACTAATTTAACTTATAATTGTTATTAGTGGGTCTGTTAATAGACCAATTAAATTTGAGATCTTTGCAGATAAAATTTTTACCACTAATTTAACATATAATTGTTCTTAGTGGGAGTCTGTCAATAGACCAATTAAATTTGTGATCTTTGCAGATAATAAACCAATTAAACTGATTAATTGTTTTCTTTTAACAGGACTCTTAATCTTTTCTTTTATTGGTTTGTAGAATTCTTTAAATATTTAGAAAGAATCATACTGACAGTTGTTTTCTTTTAAATATAAAAACACGGCTACATATTGTAGACCAGTTAAATCAAGTGACCACATAAAAGCACATTTGACTTTTGGCACTTAAATATTCACTTAATACCAATAAGTAAGCAATAAGATTGTCTTCAGGGGTATTGATAAATACTGATAAAACTCCTTCTTGAAGTTTTATATCTAAATTCTCAAAATTCTTTAAATTCCACGTGAAATGTGTGACAACAATGACATTGTAAGTAATAAGGCAAAACCTTATAACTTAAGACCTAGAGCTGAAAGACCTGTTACAGGACATTCAAATGGAGGGCCAGGACTCTCCCATAATAAACAACACTCCGTCAATGTCTCTGGAGGAAAGGGAAAAGCTTCTAAAGCAGGTTTCAATAAAGAAATCAAAAAATACATTACAAGAACAAGTTCACTCCCTATCCACCCTAATGAACACCTTGACAATAAGAGTCAACAATATAGTGGACCAGATCAACAATCTGGAAAAGAGAGCAGCTCAAGGTTTCATAGAAGTCAACCAAGCTCTAGTGGACATAAAGACTCAACCACCAACAGTAGCAACCAACAATTCCATAGCAACACCTCCAGCCCAAGAGGAGGACCAAAAAATTACAGTAAGCAGATGGAAATGGGATTGGTACGCCCAAAACTACAACAATCCTCAACAGCAGGGCTCCAGCAGTCACCCTTACAGGGGAAAGGCAAGGAGAGGCAGAGGAAGTGGGATAAGACCTTGGTAAGTCATCCAACTTCTTATGATCAATTATATCAACCTGACAATAAATTACTTATAGGTAATGAGATTGATAAGGAAATATTGGATATTATTGATAAGGATTTAAAGGATTATTCATTTGAACAGAATATGTTAAACTTGTCTTTACATGAGGACAATGTAAATAGTTTTATGGATCACCAGGAAAATACTATTAATATAAAAATGGAATCAAATGAATTAAATCTTGACCCTGAAAATGAGTCTTCTGAATTGGACACGGAAAAAATAGAATATTTTTTAAAAGAGAATCCAATGGAATCAAAAATAATAAGTAAATTATTATTGAGAATTGAAAAATTGGAAGAGTTTTCAAAAGAGTCAAACATTAATACAGAAAATGTATTATTACAGCTAACACAATCATTGAGTACCACAGCCAATAGATTAAAAATTATTGAAAATTCAAATAATGAATTAATCAATGAGAATAAAAGATTAAAATCTGAGATTAGAAATTTAGAAATTAAATTAGAACACTCTCAGAATATTATGGCTACCATAGAGGGACGTGTAAAATTGTCTTTTTCAAATGTAAATGATACTTTGACTCAAGTACCTGTAATAAAAGATAGGTTACAAAGGGTAGAAATTGAAGTAGCTAACATTTTGAAAAATACTGAAACAATAAAGGATAATACCTCTTATGTAGAAAGAGTACCAGTTTTTATGAAACACTCTGAGGATAAACCAATGATGGAACATGAACATAGTGTCATGGGCTCTGAGAATATAAAATCAGTAAAAGATGAAATAAATGATCATCTTTCTAAAGTAAGTGAATTACTCAATATTCCTCAGGTTAGGGAAGCAAAAAATAGCCAAAAGAACTGGCCTAAGTTAGATCAGTACCCTTCTTTTGACGGGGATTCAAAATCTGATTGGCAACAATTCATACAAAGAATTGATAACCTAAAATTTTCATACAAATTACCTGATGAAGAAATTACTTCAAAGTTAATATCTTTATTTACAGATGTGGCCTTATTATGGTTTGAATCTGTATTGAGTGAGGGAATTAATTACTCCTGGAATGAATGGAAGGCACTAATTGAAAGGCAATTTGGTGGCCCAAAATTTAGAATCACTCAACAAAGACTGTATGAAAGGGCCAGATATAATCCAAATGCTGGAGATAAACCCATGGTCTTCTTAATGCATTTAATAAAAATCATGAAAGCTATGGATCCAAAAATGGATTATGAAGAGTGGAAAGAAAAAATAATATACAAGTTGCCTATATCAGTTAGAGACATTATTGTAGCTAGAACTGAAAATGTCAGAGACACCTCTGGATTCATTAATATATGCAATGAGATATTATTAAACCACAAATATGAAACCAAGTATAGTAATTACAGACAAAGTGTTGAAGTGGTAAAACCTACTACAAGTAAGTTACCAGTGGAAAAGAAAAAACCTTCAGCTCCCCTTGTCCCTAAGAGACAAGAAAATAACACCTGTTACAAATGTAATGAACCTTGGGTTAAAGGTCACACGTGTAAGAAAAGAATAAATGTTATTGAAACCTCACAGAATTCTGAACCTAGTAATCATGAAGATGAGAATGTGGAATCCAGTGAGGATTGCAAGAGTAACATATCTTACAGTGATGATGAAAATGAGATATTTGTATTAGAACAGGATATAATGTTCCTGAATGATGCTATACCTCATACAGACACATCTTTAACTTCCATAGAGGAAGCTGAAATAATTAAAGATGTATCTCATGATACTTACAAAATAACACCTATCAGAGCACCTGTTATCATATGTGGAAAAGAAATGAATGCCATTCTTGACACTGGGGCTGCAGGTAGTGTAGTTTCACTTAATGCATTAAGGAAACTTGATAGTAAGTACCAGGAAAAACTAGAACCTGTTCAGACAAAGAACTGGAGGGGTTTTGGTTCAGTATTAAATCCAATTGGCAAATACAAAACTGCTGTATTCTTTAAATATAATAATGGATATGTTAGAGCAGTTTGTGAATTTGTAATAATGGATAATAATAATTGTAGTGATTGGTTTATTATTGGCAATGATTTATTGACAAAATTTGGCATTAAACTAGATCCTGCAAACAGTTGTTTCACCATAGGGGTAAATGGTAAAAGGAAATTCAAAATATGTTCTGAAAATTCAGTATATGCCATTTCTCCTAGAGAAGAACAACTGCAAGGTGGAAGAACCACCAATGAAGTGGGTGAATTGGAAAATGAAATCCAAAAGGCCTCTTTCAGTCCTCAACTCTCGAATATTGAACAAGAAGATATTTTGAGATTGATTAAATCATATCCTATGGCATTTGCTCATGGCTCAAATGAACTAGGATTGGTCAAAGACCATGAGATGAAAATCTCTTTAAGCTGTGATTTGGATAATATTCCTGGCAGCTTAAAAAAGAAACCTTACCCAGCATCTCCTGCAAAAAGGAAAGATATTGAAGACAATATAAAATTGTTGTTGGAAATGGGTATTGTTGAAAAAGTGGACACAACACCTAAGTATTGTGTCATTTCACCAGTATTAATCTCTTATGAAAAAGATAAGGCAAGATTATGTGGTGATTATAGAGCTCTGAATACATATACAGTAGATGATATTTACCCTCTACCAAGGATAGCTTCTATCCATGCTACCTTACAAGGAGCAAAATATATTTCCTGTCTGGATGGGAACAAGGGTTACCACCAGATTCCTGTGGAAAGAGATTCTCAAAATTACTTATTAATAACCACACATATGGGTATATATAAGTATGTGAGAATGCCATTTGGCCCAAAGAATGCCCCTTCAGTCTTCCAAAAATTGATGGATAGTGTTTTTCATCAGGAAATGGTTGAAGGATGGTTATTGGTCTATATTGATGACATCATAGTGTTTTCAAAAACATATGATGAACATTTAAATCACCTGAAAAGAGTCTTTCAAAAAATGGATGAAATTAATATGACTATTGCATTAAAGAAATGTAAGTTTGGATTTCAATACTTGAAAGTACTTGGACATGTTGTATCTGGCTTACAAATTTGTGTTGACCAGAATAAAGTGGCAGCAATTAAAAACATTGGGATACCTAAAAATGTAAAAGAGGTTCAAAGTTTTTTGGGTATGTGTGGATATTATAGACAATATATTAAAAATTACCAATCCATTGCAGCCCCTTTAACAACATTGATCAGGAAGAATGAAGCTTTCATTTGGAATAATGAAAGACAGCACGCCTTTAACAAATTAAAGGAATGTTTAATGTCAGCTCCAATATTGGGACTGCCAGATTTCACCCTACCTTTTATCTTGTACACTGATGCAAGTTTCATAGGTTTGGGTGCTGCTTTACAGCAAAAACAGACAATAAATGGAAAATTATCTGAAGTAGTTATCTGTTATATATCCAGAACCTTAAGAAAGACAGAACTAAGGTATGGTGCCACACAGCTAGAATGTTTGGCCGTGGTGTGGGCTTTGGAGAAACTTCATTACTATCTGGAAGACCAGAAGTTTGAACTTATAACAGATTGCAGTGCAGTAAAATCATTACTAAACATGAAAACACCTAATAGGCACATGTTTAGATGGCAACTAGCTGTACAAGAGTACAGAGGAAGAATGACAATCACTCACAGAGCAGGAACATTGCATTCAAATGTGGATTTATTATCAAGAAGTCCTTTGCCAAATGATGCTGACAACCCAGCTTATGTACCTGAAAATGAGGTTATACATATATTTGGGATTTATATAGTGGATTTAGAAGAAGAGTTTATGCAAACTATATTGGAAAATTATTCATCTGATAAAGATTTGGCTAAACTATCTACCATTCTTAATGATCCAACAAATGCCTCCATGAGTGCATTAATTAAAACCTTGCCTCCAAAGTATAAAAATGCGTTGGAAAAAGGTAAACTATCAATTGAAGATGGATATATATATTACAGGAAAAAGTTAAGCAATGTAATAGTAATACCACCTTCTATGAAAGAGTTAATGTTAAGTATTTGTCATGATGACATCTTAGCTGGTCATTTTGACTTTAACAAAACATTAACCAGAGTTAAAAATACAGCCTGGTGGATAAACATGAAAGAGGATGTACAAAAATACATTGAAACATGTGACTCTTGTCAGAAATCTAAAAGATTAACTGGGAAGAGAGCTGGGTTGTTACAACAAATAGAGCAGCCAAAAGCTCCATGGGAAATTATAAACATGGATTTTGTAACTGGCTTGCCATTAGCAGGAAAAGAAAGTTTCAATTCTTGCTGGGTAATAGTGGATAGATTAACAAAAATGTGTAAGTTTATCCCTACCCATAAAGAGGTATCTGCAAAAGACTTGGCATTACTATGGTGGACTCAGATGATGAATACTGCTGGGTTCCCCAAAGCCATAATCTCTGACAGAGACCCTAAATTTACTTCAGAGTTCTGGACATCTTTGATGGAAGTATCAGGTTGTCAATTAAAATTGTCTACAGCACACCATCCACAAACTGATGGGCTGGCTGAGAGGATGATACAAACTCTTGAAGACATGATCAGAAGATATTGTGCCTTTGGATTAGAATACAAAGACAATGAGAAATTCACACATGACTGGGTAACATTAATTCCTGGCCTTGAATTTGCTTATAACAGCACAACTCATTCTGTAACAGAGAAGAAACCATTTGAACTCTGGCTGGGATATGTACCAAATACCCCAGTAAATCTTTTAAATAAGCTACCAAGGTTGAATATACACCCTGGCACTAAATCCTTTATTCATATGCAACAAATGTGTAGGAAGAATGCAGAGGAATGCATCCAAAAAGCATTTGAATATGAAAAGAAAAGGTGGGACAAATCTCATAAAGAATTTGAATTTAAAAAAGGAGATGAGGTCCTCATATCAACACTACATTTTAACTTACAAGGTAATGTTAAATTAAAGGATCCCTTTGTAGGACCTTTTGTAGTAAATAAAATGGTTGGGAATAATGCAGTGGAAGTCATATTATATGCTCCATATGATAGGAAACATCCAGTTTTCCCTATCTCATTATTGAAACCTTACCATGCAAATGATCCTGACTTATTTCCAAAAAGAAGGGGAAGGCCTAAAAAGCAACCTGAAGAAATTGTGGAAAAAGCAGAGATTGAAAAAATACTCAAGAAAAGAATCCTTACTAAAGAAAAAGGAACTGAGTATTTACTAAGATTTAAAGGGAAATCAAATGAATTTGATAAATGGATACCTGAAAAAGAAATTTCTAATTTATCCACCCTTCTTAAAAAATTTAAACAGAAATAAATTTCTGTTCAACCAGCTGAGGGGTTAAAAAACCAGTACTCATAATATTTTATTATGTTTTATTTCTTTAAAGTTGAATCTTTAATGCTACAGATTTATTCTGAATACCTGAAAATTACAAATTAAATAAAATAAAATGTATAACTTATCATTTTTTTTATTGTTTTTTTTAGGTGGGCGAGTGTCAGCCTGTATATCTCCAGGACTGAGTAAAAAGTACTTATAAGTTATGTTAAACACATGAACTATACATGGGAATAATAAATAAGAGTACACAAATAGTATACATAAGTAAAATTATGATAATACACAAAAAATGCCATTATAACACCTTATATACACGCATATATCCACCTTTTATAGGTCTTATGTACTTAATATTAAGTTGGGATATGTTAGGGTAATCTTAAGAACCTTAAGTATAAGGCTGCATAATTTTTAAGTACACTTAAAGCTGTTATATTCATTGTTTTATGCAAAAAACAAGAAATGCGCTTTATTTCACTTAAAAGTTGACTATATGCGCTATAAAATTGAGAATATCAAAATTGCGCTTTGACAGATCAATTGGGCTCATTTAGAACTATTGATTTGGCTATTTAAATGCATAAAAATAACACTTTTCAAATTTGGTGTTTTTTATGCCAGAAATGGCTTCTGTGTACTGGCCACATACTGCCTGCTTTTTTCCCGTGTGAATAGCTTCATTTTTAGCAAAGTTAGCTTTTTCACACTATAATTACCCCACATTCTACGCCCACTGTGGGGAAACACACTAAAATAGGCGACAGGCGCTTATTTAGTGTCCTAGCTTAATTAATAATGCATTGACCCTGTTTATATGCACTAATTTCATTAATAACCTCACTCTTGGCACTTTATTTCATCACCACACTTAAATTCGCCTAATTTTAGTCAAGGATTTACCCGTGCAAGCGCCTGCCAAGAACTGCATGTAGCTACCCCACTTCTCACGCTCTTTTTTAAGTTTTTGGGTGGTTTCTCAGTCAATTTTGGTTATTTTTGAATGGGAATTTCACGTAGTATAATGTCAGGATTAGCCCCATTATTTCTACAGTCAATCCCCCTTATTATTAAGCTATTATTAACCTTAAAAAGTCTCCTTTAATCCTTCATATTATTGTTTTATATGCATATACTCTCTTTTTGTCTTTTCCTTTAATTTTGATGGATTTCCCTTATTATTTCAGGATTTTGGCGGTTATTACTCTTCTAATTATGTCATGGGTCACTGGGAATGTTGATGGGAATGTCTATTAGTTGTTTAGAGGCGTGATTAACTGTGTATTGGGTGGTACATCAAGGGAATCATAGGGGAACTCAGTGTGTATAAAAGGAGGAGGTTTTTGGGTTGTATTTCTACATTCTTTATCAATTACAATTTAAACAATATAACCAAACCAATTACAATACATATCAATTAGTACTTTTATAAGACTTTTGAATAGTATCTGAATTTATATAATCTATTTTTCTACCAACTATAAAGATTGTAAGCCATATATAAGAATAGTGAGAATTATATTACTGAGACCTTTATATTTGATTATATTTTACAACTTAGTGGATTAGAACTACAGTATTCATATAGGACCATTAAAATCTTCTAGACAACTGACTATTCAAGCTAGTTCACGTCCTTGTACTTGACCTTAGCCTGACAATTCCTATCGATATGAATCCTATTGTGAAATCCAGAATGAGTGATAATAACATTAGAAAATAAAAGATATTCGTGGCTGATATCTTCCAATTCAGAGTCACACCAATTCGGTATTCCAACTTTGGTTGCAAGTTCATGATTTTTTTCAAATGCTTTATTACAGAGCTTGTTGAGTTGAAAAGCAAGAAAAGAGTCAAAGGAAGGTAGAGTGTCCCATAAGCAAAAATCTTCATCTTTTTGAGCTTTAGTGATATTCTTGACCAACGAATATATGCCTATATAATTGAAATGCCTAGATAATAATCATATAAGAGTTTCAGAATCCTTATCCTCTAAATATGCAATATAAAAATGTGAAATAAGACAAGTAAAATTTGGAAAAAAGGCTCAACTTCAAAGGTCAAAATCTCAGCAACCACTGAACCTAATTCAAACCTGTTTGTGGAAAATGAAAGATATGCTTTAGTAGAATCTTCAGTTAAAGGACATGCGATTTAAATAAACCTAACCCTAATTTGTTACATAAAAAAATGAAATAAAAATTTAAATTGGGAAAAAAAAGGCTCAACTTTAACGGTCAATATCTCAGCAACCACTGAATCAAATTCAAATCTGTTTGCAGGAAATGAAAGGTAGCCTTCAGGAGAATCTTCAGTAAAAAGAACATTAGATTTGAATAAACCTAACCCTAATTCCGAGTCTGATTTTCAAAATTTTACAAAAACTTGAAAAGTGGTAATGAAGATGAGATCAAAAGGAGTTTTATAAGTTCACTGTTATCCAGATAAGAGTCATACATATATTTAAGTATGAAGTTTTCATAAAAGGAATGAGATATCATATAGGCATGAAAAAAAGGAGATGAAACTTACCTTGATTGAAAAGTAGGAAAAATAGAGTGAGAAAGATTGATGTTGGAATTGTGGAGAAATTGAATATGGAGTAAGTGAAATGCATAAAGAATGTGCAATGTATGTGTTTCAATGAAATGGAGCCAAAAAAAAGTGAAATAAGGGAAAGGGGGGATAATGACAATGCCAAGGAGGGATGAAGAGTAGGGTGATGGAGCTAAAAAATAAAGTAAAGAGGGAGAGAAAAAAAAGTTTAATTATACCATTGAAATCCAAAATAACCACTTACAAAAAAAATTTAGATAAAAAAAATAAAATAAACAGAAAAAAACAAAAAAAATTTTAATTAGTAATCAAAAAATCAAAAAAAAAGAATAAAATGACTTACCTGGAGAGATGAGATGACAAAATGAATGAAACCAAATTGTTTGAGGGATGTTGGAGGAGAATAGGAAAAGGATATGAGGGATGAATGAAAAAAAAAATCACTGACAAAATATGCAATTTCATGTTGAGCTGGTGAAAGAAAACCAATGAGCCATCCAAAAAAAAGATATTCACCGTAAATTCAAAAAAAAAAATGAATATGCAACAAACCAAAATACAAAACCAAGTGATTAAAGTACACAAAGAGGACATTTGGAAAGTATGAAAACATAAAAATAAAAAATTAAAAGGGTGAAGAGAAATGTTGGAGAGTAATTGGCATTATAATGGGGCGTATGCCGGTTGATTGAATGATTTGTGAATCAAGGGAGGGGAGTGCCAGTGGTGGTTCAGGATCCTCTTCTTCATAAAGATCATTCCACTCATCCTTTAAATCAGCTATAATATTGTGGAGTATTACGCAAGTCAAGATCCAATGATTTGCAGTTTTGATCTCCAATTTTTTTTGAAATTGGATTCTGAGCTCCCGAAGACTAGAAAATTGTCCCTTTAAAATACCTATAGCATGTTCAATTTGTACTCTTGATTGTGCAAGGTGATAATTAAATTTAGTTTTGGGGTCATTTTCTGAATTTGCACCACGGAAAGCAGGTATAATGTACTTTCCACTTGCATATGCTGAGTCTGCAAGGAGGTACTGAGATTCATCAAAGTATGAGTCAGGGGATTGAGAAATCCTCATTCTTTGGAAGATGGAAGAGTCATGACATGATCCAGGGCAGCCACTGTGAAAATGCAATAAATTTTTTATTGACATCGCATACAAGTTGAACGGCAATAGAGTATCTAGAAAGAAGATAAAAAGTTAGATTGTGAAAGATGAGAACTTGGAGGAGATTTTGAAGAAACCTTTTTTTGCAATCAAAATAATGGTTGCCATCATGAGCAGGCTTTTGACTCAAAGGGATGGTTGTGCCATCAACAAAACCTATACAGCCAGGGAAACCTTCAGCTTGCATTACTTGAGAGGATTCAAGTCGCTGTTCTGGAGTTGGCCAAGCAAGAGTTTGAGACTTGAGGGAAAGGATAGCAATCATACAGCGCTTGGTGTATAATATCACGGTACCATATCCTATGTTAAAGAGATTATCCAAACGTCTTACGGCAGCACCATTTCCATTTGAGCCAAAGCAACATAGAGCAACAGCAAGTTGGATGGCAGGATTACAGTGTTTGTTATGAGAATTGTTATGGAAGATAGGATGATTGTAGATGAGTTGATAAAGTTTGAAGAAAGAATCGGGAGAAGTTCTAAAAAGTTGTGTGAAGTTTAAATGAGGAATGTTGAGGATGGAGGCCAGATCATATCGGGGATCATGATAAAGATTTGGCCCCCTGGTGATGATGTAACGCTTTTTGGAAAGAAAACACATATAAGCTAAAGCATCTTCCAAATCAGAGTCAGATTTATAGTAAAGAACTAAAAGAAAAGTAATAGCATTCATTGTTGAGTGAAGTAGCTTCCTAGTAGAGAGGTGTTTCATTGTTGCCGGTGGAAGGGTTAAGTGATGAGGGAAGTGGGAATTCACCGCCAAATGTGCAGTTAGGGTGTGTAGATAGAAAAAAAACTTAAGTGTTCGCCACCAAAATTAAGTAGCATAGAGTGAGGAAAGACTTAAGGATGGCATCAGCAATTATGAGTCATGTGACTTTCTTGCAAATCCATCATGGATGAGATGAGTTTGGGATCAGGAATTAGGAATGGAAATTGGGGTATAAGAGGCGGGATAATGCATTATCGTGGATTTCTTATCCACTAGCCCTGTGGCTAGTGGATAAGAATCTTCCGCAATTAATAATGTCTGATCCCGGGAAAAAAAATTCCTGATCCCTAATTGCGGATCCCTGAACATTGATACCCCCTAATAAGGGTCAATGCATCTATAATTAAATTAGGATACTAAATAAGCGCCTGTCACCTATTTTAGTGTGTTTCACCACAGTGGGTGTAGAATGTGGGGTAATTATAGTGTGAAAAGCTAACTTTGCTAAAAATGAAGCTATTCACATGGGAAAAATGCAGAGCCATTTCTGGCATAAAAACACCAAAATTGAAAAGTGTTATTTTTATGAATTTGAGTAGCCAAATCAATAGTTCTAATTAAGAAAAATTGATTTGTCAAAGCGCATTTTTAATATTAATAAATTTATAGTGCATATACTCAACTTTTAAGTGATTTAAAGCGCATTTATTGATTTTTACATAAAACAATGAAAACAACAGCTTTAAGTCTACTTAAAAATTGTGTCGCCTTATATTTAAGGGTCTTAGAATTACCCTAACATATTAAAACTTAATATTAAGTACATAAGACTTATAAAAGGTGGATATATGTGTGTATATAAGGTGTTATAATGGCATATATTGTATTTTATCATAATTTTTACTTATGTATACAACATGTGTACTTTAATTTATTGTTCCCATGTTTAGTCCATGTGTTTAAACTAACTTATAGGTACTTTTAACTTAGTCCTGGGGATATCCAGGCTGACAATTTCCTACCCAAAAAAACAATAAAAAAATGATAAGTCATACACATTTTTATTTTTATTTTTTTTATTTTTCAGGGATTCAGAAAATTCTGTAGCATTAAAGATTATTTCTTTAAAGAAGTAAAACATAATAAAATATCATTATTACTGGTTTTTAAACCCTCAGATGGTTGAACAGAAATTTATTTCTGTTTAAATTCTTTAAGAAGGGAGTATAGATTTGAAATTTCTTTTTCAGGTATCCATTTATCAAATTCATTAGATTTTCCCTTAAATCTTAATAAATACTCAGTTCCTTTCTCTTTAGTATGTATTCTTTTTATGAGTATTTTTTTAATATCTGCTTTTTCCACAATTTCTTCAGGTTGCTTTTTAGGCCTTCCTCTTCTTTTTGGAAATAAGTCAGGATCATTTGCATGGTAAGGTTTTAATGATGAGATAGGGAAAACTGGATGTTTCCTATCATATGGGGCATATAATATGACTTCCACAGCATTATTACAAACCATTTTGTTAACTACAAAAGGTCCTACAAAGGGATCCTTCAATTCAAAATTACCTTGTAAGTTAAAATGTGGGGTTAAAATTAGGACTTCATCTCCTTTTTTGAATTCAAATTATTTATGAGATTTATCCTAACTTTTCTTTTCATATTCAAATGATTTTCGGATGCATTCATCTGCATGCTTTCTGCACATTTGTTGCATATGAATAAAGGATTTAGTACCAGGGTGTAGATCTAACCTTGGTAATTTATTTAAATGATTTACTGGGGTATTTAGTACATATCCCAGGCAGAGTTCAAATGGTTTTTTCTCTGTTACAGAATGAGTTGTGCTATAATAAGCAAATTCAAGGCCAGGAATGAATGTTACCCCATCATGTGTGAATTTCTCATTGTCTTTGTATTCTAATCCAAAGGCACAATATATTCTGATCATATCTTCCAGAGTCTGTATCATTCTCTCAGCCAGCCCATCAGTTTGTGGATGGTGTGCTGTAGAAAATTTCAATTGACAAACTGATACTTCAATCAAAGATTTCCAGAACTCTGAAGTAAATTTAAGGTCTCTGTCAGAGATTATGGCTTTTGGGGAACCCAGAAGTATTCATCATTTGAGTCCACCATATTAATGCCAAGTCTTTTGCAGATACCTCTTTATGGGTAGGGATTAATTTACACATTTTTGTTAATCTATCTACAATTACCCACAAAGAATTGAAACTTTCTTTTCCTGCTAATGGCAAGCCACTTACAAAATCTATGTTTATAATTTCCCATGGAGCTTTTGGATGCTCTATTTGTTGTAACAACCCAGCTCTCTTCCCTGGAAATCTTTTATATTTCTGACAAATGTCACATGTTTCAATGTATTTTTTACATCCTCTTTCATGTTTATCCACCAGGCTGTATTTTTAAATCTAGTTAATGTTTTGTTAAAATCAAAATGAACAGCTAAGATGTCATCATGACAAGTACTTAACATCAACTCTTTCATATAAGGTGGTATAAATATTACATTACTTAGCTTTTTCCTGTAATATTTGTATCCATCTTCAATTGAAAATTTACCTTTTTCCAATGCGGTTTTATACTTTGGAGGTAAGGTTTTACTTAATGAACTCATAGAAACATTAGTTGGATCATTTAAAGTGTTAGATAATTTAGACAAATCTTTAGCAGATGAATAATTTTCCAATATATTTTACATAAATTCTTCCGCTAAATCCACTATATAAATCCCAAATATATGTATTACCTCACTTTTAGGTACATAAGCTGGGTTGTCAGTATCATTTGGCAAAAGTCTTCTGGATAATAAATCCAAATTAGAATGAAATTTTCCTGCTCTATGCATGATTGTCATTCTTCCTCTGTACTCTTGTACAGCTAGTTGCCATCTAAACATGTGCCTATTAGGTGTTTTCATGTTTAGTAATAATTTTACTGCACTGCAATCTGTTATTAATTCAAACTTCTGGTCTTCCAGATAGTAATGAAGTTTCTCCAGGGCCCACAAAATGGCTAAATATTCCATTTGGGTGACACCATACCTTAATTCTGTCTTTCTTAAGGTTCTGGATATATAACAGATAACTACTTCAAATAATTTATCATTTATTATCTGTTTTTTCTGTAAAGTAGCACCTAAACCTGTGAAGCTTGAGTCAGTATACAAGATAAAAGGGAGGTTAAAATCTGGAAGTCCCAATATTGGAGCTGAAATTAAACATTCCTTCAATTTATCAAAGGCGTTTTGTCTTTCATTATTCCAAATGAAAGCCTCATTTTTCCTGATTAATGTTGTTAAAGTGGTTGAAATGGATTGGTAGTTTTTTATATACTGCCTATAATATCTGCACATACATAAAAAAATTTGAACATCTTTCACATTCTTAGGTATACTAATGTTTTTTATTGCTGCCAATTTATTCTGGTCAACACAAATTTGCAATCCAGATACAACATGTCCAAGTACTTTCAAGGATTGAAAACCAAACTTACATTTCTTTAGTAAAATTTTCATATTAATTTCATCCATTTTTTGGAAATACTCTTTTCAGGTGATTCAAATATTCATTCAATGTTTTTGAAAACACTATGAAGTCATCAATATAAACTAAAAGCCATCCTTCAACCATTTCTTGATGAAAAATACTATCCATCAATTTTTGGAAGACTTAAGGCACATTATTTGGGCTAAAAGCATTCTCACATATTTATATATCCCCATGTGTGTGGGTATGAGTAAGAAATTCTGAGAATTCCTTTCCACAGGGATCTGGTGGTAAACTTTGTTTCTATGCAGACAATAAATATATTTTGCACCTTGTAATGTAGCATGGATAGAAGCTATCCTGGTAGAGGGTAAATATCATCTACAGTGAATGTATTCAGAGCTCTGTAATCACCACATAATCTTACCTTATCTTTTTCATAAGATATTAAAACTGGTGAAATAACACAATAATTAGGTGTTGTGTCCACTTTTTCAACAATACCCATTTCTAACAAAATTTTAATGTTGTCTTCAATTTCTTTCCTTTTTTAAGGAGAATCTGGGTAAGGTTTCTTTTTCAAGCTTCCAGGAATATTATCCAAATCACAACTTAAAGAGATTTTCATCTCATGGTCTTTGACCAATCCTAGTTCAGTTGAACCATGAGAAAATGCCATTGGATAGGATTTTATCAATCTCAAAATATTGTTTTCTTCAATTTTTGAGAGTTGAGGACTGAAAGAGGCTTTTTGGATTTCATTTTCCAATTCTACCAATTCAGAGGTGGTTCTTCCACCTTGAAGTTGTTCTTCTTTAGGAGCAATCAAATAAAATGAATTTTCAGAGCAAATATTGAATTTTATTTTATATTTACGCCTATAGTTAAGAAACTATTTGCAGGATCTAGTTTAATGCCAAATTTGGTCAATAAGTCATTTCCAATAATAAACCAATCCCTACAATTATTATTATGCATTACTACAAATTCACACACTGCTATTACATATCCATTATTATATTTAAAGAATACAGAAGTTTTGTATTTTCCAATTGGATTTAATACTGAACCAAAACCCCTCCAGTTCTTTGTCTGTACAGGTTCTAGTTTTTCTTTATACTTACTATCAGGTTTCATTAATGTGTTAATAGAAACTACACTAACTGCAGCCCCAGTGTCTAGAATGGCATTCATTTCTTTTCCACATATAATAACAGGCACTCTAATAGGTTTTATTTTGTAAGTATCATGAGATACATCTTTAATAACTTCAGCTTCTTCAATGGAATTTAAAAATGTATCTGTATGAGGTATTGCATCATTCAGGAACATAATATCCTGTTCTAATACATATATCTCATTTTCATCATCACTGTCATCCTAGGTATCCCCAGGACTGAGTAATTATTATGTTTAAAATAAGATAACCTTAATTAAATTAAGCTTGTAAGTTAAAATTAAGGTTATAATACTTATATATATAGTTATAATACATATATATATAATTTTTACATTATTATATTACTTATAGTAGTTTAAATAGCTTATCCATAGCCTAATAGTACTTATTAAGGTGTTAATGGAGTCATAATATACTTATCCTAAGTGATATTAAGTAATTATAGACATACATAAGCTTATATGCATACATAAACTTCATATTCAGTGAAATATGTAGTTATATTATGTATATTTAGGTCTATAAGTGGGTTTTAACGTCTTAATTGCCTATAAACTTTATTTTTCTGCTTATTGTAGGTCATATGGATGTATTCAGTGGACTCAAAATGCCTAGAGAAGCATATACACCTTTTTCAGGCACATATATCCAGTTTGGACAACTTAATCTGCTTCCATTGATGGATTTTCACAGATTTATGGGTTGGGATATCATTACTGGGTTAATATGAATGCTTGGGGATGTTATGGGGGGCTTGGACAGTTAATTTGGATCCTTTATATGCTTTGGGTGAGTTATTTTACCTGTTTCTTTATGGTATCCAATTTTATCTGTTTATTCTATTTATGGTATGGGTCTGTGGTATCATTAATTGTGATGGAGGGTCCTTGCTGAAGGTCTGGGCATTGAAACTGCTTGAAGTGGATGCCATGGGGAGGTGATGGGCCCTCAAAATGCTTTAATTTCCGGGTATAGCAGTGGCATCATCTGGATTGAAGGTCTGTGCACTCCAGTGGATTTTGGTAAAATATGGGAGGATTTGACAGGTTATTGGACATCACTTACTTACTATACTTCAAATAAACACTATTAAACAATTATTATTATATACAAATATATTATAAAGCATTTATAAATTAATCTTAGATTTATATAAGCTATAACTATATTTTATTTATCTATTTTCCACCACTAGCACACATAAAAATCCAAGTATTGTGACACCATGCAATATGGGGGGCAGACTTGCTAGCAAGTCCGTAAATTGAAGTCAGATGGAAATAAGATAGAACTCATACTGAAGTAATACTGAACTTTCACTTGAAGTATCACACAAATAATAATGGATCTATATTGAAAACATAGTGAAAGTGTGAGAATAACTGAATGGAAGCCAGAAAAAATCATTCCATGAGTCTACTCAATGTGAAGTATTTTTTGAAGCAACTTATTAAAATAATACTTAATTAAATTAAGTTGATCAATAAAAATTGATTGACAATATTGCAATTCTTAAATACAATACTTTTATTACAAACTTTCAGATTACATATAAAAAAAATCAGTGACTTTTTCTATTACCTACAACTGTTTTTATAGAATTGAAAACTATGTTTCAGCTAATATTTTATGGAACTGAACTCTGTTCTTTTCCCAAAGAACAGAGTTCATCCTCCTATTTTCACACTCTGTTTGCACCAATCTCCATCCCTTTCAATTCTATCAACACATGCTTGTCTTCCCTCCCCATGCCTTTCGCTATCCTCCCAGCCCCATTGTATGCCATCCTCTTTTTATCCCCATTTTACCCCTCTCAACCTCTCCAAGACCCTTTTCTTCATTCAAAACGCCTCGGAACCCTTAATCTTCCCTCCCAACTCTTTCCCAACCTTTTTGCTACCCCATATACCCTTCCTCACCCCTCTCTCCAGCCTTTCCAACCCTTATAGCCCCATTCCTCCCCTTTACCTCGCCTCCACAATCCTTGAACCCCAATTTCCTCCCTTTTGACTCAGTCCCTATTTCTGTATATAAAAATAAAGTGTTAGGGAGAAATGGGGAGGTAAGTGAACTGGAAGGAGAGGAGAGGAGAGGGGTAGAGAGGTGTGGAGAGGGAGAGGAAAATGTGGATAGGGGTTGAAAATGATGAATAAGGGATTGAAAAGTTTGGGGAGAAGGATGAGGTGAGGATAAAGAAATATTTCAAAGGGAAAAGAGTGGGTATTCTTGAGAGGGAGTAAAAAAAGACAATAAAAGAAGATAGTAATAAAAAATAAATATACAAAAAATATAAAATATATAAAATATGTTACAAAGAGTGGGCACAGAAATTCCTTGAATCCTAAAAATCCACAACTCCTATACTGTTATTCTCTTCATTTACTTAAATCTAATAAAAATCTACATTTTAATATTTTGAAAATTTTGAAGAAGAGGGGAAATAAATTTTAATAAATATTAGTATTAATTTTTTTTAAATTTAATAGTGAAATATAGTATGTCAATTGAATTTGAAAATTATATGTCTAAGTAAAGTCTTTGTAACATCATTTTAAAGATTTTTGCACCTTCTTTAGATATTTTAATGATTTATAATATTCAATATTATATAGTCATAAAATAAGTATATAATTTTTTCAATTCTTGAAAATAATACAATAAATAATATAAATGCACAAATTAAACTTTCATGAACAAATTGACATATTTCAAATTGTAGTTTCTCCATGTATTTCTGGCCAAAGAAACTTATATAATAATGTCAGATGGTATCTTGCTGTATCTATACATTGGTGTTCTTTTTTTTAAAAATTGAAAAGAAACTGCTTAAATAGTTTAAAATATGTATTTTTTAGATTAATTTGAGTGTGATCTGCACTGTATTAAAATTTCTATAAAAAATCTCATTCTTCATATCTCAAGATTTGTTCAAAGTATTATTACCTATGCTTCATTAAATGTTCAAGTTGTATTCATATTGAGTTCACCAGAATGTCAATATTTTTTCTTGGTGGTTTCATCACTAATTCAATGTGGGCTCAAAAAGATATGAATTAGGGTTCATGGTTGCGGACTTGCTAGCAAGTCTGCCCTCCATATTGCGTGGTGTGAGTTTATATTGAGAATAACTATTTTATTAGTCTTCCCCTGAGGTTTAATAACTAAATCATTTATCAATAAGTAGTAGGACCATTAATATTTAATATTAAATCATACTTAGATATTAGCACACACTGAAAATTGGGGGTCTTTCCTTAATTATTACTTATTATTTAGTATAAGCCTTAGGATGTGATTTTTACTCTAGTATATCTCATACAAACCAAATATTTGGGTCTTCAGCACATTATTAGGTCATAATAACTCAGTTATTGTGGAAAAGAACCCTTATATTAATTTTACTAATTTTTTATAATTTAAATTAGGTATTTACAGTAGTAACTGCACCCAATATAAACCCAATCTCACTTGGTATTTTGTCACCAATATAACATCAATTTAAATTGGTAAGCTAATTCATCACCCTTATAAAGGTATAGTTAAACTTATTATTTAGTTTTTAACAGATTTTTTCAAATTTTTCTTATATTTTATTTAAATAAATAAAGATATAAATTCAAGATAAGCTCCAGTGCTTTTATTAGTAATTATATTGCTAATAATTTTTGTCTACTAATTACCTTACAGATTTTCTCTTTTTTAGACATGAATAATTGTTATTTAAAATTCATAATGAGTGCTCTACAGGACAATGTAAGTGATAAACCTGCTTTTAATACTAGGTCTAAAGCTAAAAACTCTGTTCCAGGACATCACTATGGAGGGCCAATCCTACCCACAGCCAGAAGCAATGAGCATAGAGGAAAAGGACACTGTAGACATTCCTATAGTACTAGCTATAGGCATTTATCAAGGGAGTTGGAGTAAAACTGGAGAGAAAAACCCCTGTCCCTTTGAGAAATACCAGGTGAGATTTATTTGCTACAGCCAATTAGAGACTGTTACTATACCCCTTCCAACACACTTCTTGACTGCTTTACAAGTCAAGACAGTAGCCGATGGCAGACCACTGAGAACCAAAGAGCCAGAAACCAGAAATGCAGAAAGATCTACACCAGAAAACCAAAAACACTGTGCACTTGTTGCACAGAAAACAGAAATAATACTTGATGCAGGTTGCAAAGCTACACCAGAGAAACCAGTTGCCAAAGTTGAGTTAAATGAAGAACTAACCTTGCAACAATCACAGCCAATTGTGGCCAAAAAACAGTGAAAACTGAGTGAGAAACAATGATATCACCACCAGATGGTTGTATGATAATTAAGGTTTCCCCAAAATGTCTTCCTCAGTATGTACACACAGAACACCATCTAAAAAATCCATGCACAGCAACAAATTTGGCGCTTTTGACAGCCAAATTGAATAAAAACCCTCTAGAAACGCTCCCCAGCCTTCTATAACCAAGGTGGGCGGCCTTCCTGGAAGTGGCCAGACCTCCTTGAAGCCAGAAAACCACCAAAAACATCCAATAAAGCCCAAAATACTTAGAAAAATCCACCATGACTACTAAAACCTTTAAAACACAAAATTACTCTATGACAATGTTGAGACATAAAATATAGAGCCAGATTAGCTCTACTTAATGGTAATAAGCACTTAACCCTAAGACTTAATTTTAGCCCGTAAAACACAAAAAACAAAATTGAACAGCTATCTTTTATAAATGAAAAGTGAGTAAATGACCCCTTAAAACTTGGAATATGAAAAATATGATCAGGACATCAAATATAGAGAAAAACCGAGGCTATCCAATGGTAGTACCCAAATAACTATAGTCCCAATATTCACTGAAAAAAAACTAAAATACACCTAATTCTTCAACCAATGTCAATTAAAACATACAAAAACAGCACCAAACAGACCAACAAAGGCCTCTTCCAATGTTGGAAGGCCACAAAACCTTATTAAAAAATATAACTATAAAAAAGACTTCACCTCCTCTTCAGGATCAACTGTCTCATCTGGCCAAACAGGTTCTGAAACTAGAAGAATCAAGATATACCATGCTAAAGGAGGTAAAACAGCTGCAAAACAACTGCAAGGTGGGATTTCAGCAAATGAACCAAACTTTGGTGGATTTAAAGGGAGTACAGCCAAACCAACAACCCCCTACCCAAGGAGGATCAAATCAGTCCCAGGAAAAGATCTTTGTAGAGAAATGGAAGTGGGATTGGTTCCATCAGCAGTGGTCAAGCCACAATTGAAACAGGGATCCACCCCCTCACCAGACACTCAGCTCAACCTTTTTGCAAAAACAAACACAAATAAAAAAAATAAATTACCTGATTTATTTTGGAAACAGGGGGAAATGTCCAGAAATTAAGTGAAAGAAAAGTAAATTCTGTAAAAAAAATTAAAAAGCAGAGATTAGTCTTTTTTATTTTTTCAAAATGCCCCCCCTTTACCCCCTCAATCCCCCTTTTAACCCTTCCTTGCCCGCCTCAAACCCCCCTTTAACCCCTCCTTTCCCACCTCAAAACCCCCCTTTACCCCCCTTTTACCCCTCCTTACCTGCCTAAAACCCCCCCTTTACCCCCTTTACCCCCCTTTATCCCTTCTTTAACCCCCCTTTACCGCCCTTTAACCCCTCCTTACCCACCTCAAACCCCCCCTTTAGTCCCCCTTTACCCCCTCTTTTCCTGCCTCAAACCCCCCTTTCACCCCCTGAGACCTGCCTCAAACCCCCCCTACACCTAACTTATCGAATCAATAGCAATTTGTAATGTGCAGTTGGGGTGTGTAGATAGAAAAAAACTTTAAGTGTTTGCCACCATAATTAAGTAGCATAGAGTGAGGAAAGACTTAAGGATGGAATCAGCAATTATAAGTCATGTGACATTCTTAAAAATACATCATAGATGTAGTGAGTTTGGGATCAGGAAGTAGGAACAGAAATTGGGGTATAAGAGGCAGGATAATGCATTATCATGGATTCCTTATCCATTAGCCCGGGGCTAGTGGATAAGAATCTTCTGCAATTAATAATGTCTGATTCCGGGAAAAAAATTTACTGATCCCTAATTGCGGATCCCTGAACATTTATACCCCCTAATAAGTAGTTGGACCATTAATATTTATTATTAAATTATACTTAGATACTAGCATACACTGACATTGATTCTGTTGCTAGAAGGGGTTGATTATTTATCTTCTAGTCTTTTATTGTCAGTTAATTACTTAAAAATTTATAGATTTGATGGGCCTTGGTTCTGGTTGATACATGGGGAGAAAATCAGGAATAAAAAATAAAAAATAAGAGCAAAATTAGCTTAGGCTTACTATCATGGGCTCATTAAGCTCAATGTCAGAATACACAGATGTTTCTCCAAATTCAGGAGAGTAAAGTAAAGGATATAAAGGAAAAACATGACTATTTTTATGTGATTCAGCCATTCTTGGACCTTGATTCAAGTGCAAGGGGTTGAAATTGGGTCTTTTTCCAAAGATTTTATCCATTTGATGATAAAGAAAACACATAGAGTTGAGTTTTTCATAAACAGATATGATTCCATGCTTCTCATCACCTTTGGTAACTCCAAACCCAGTCAAAGAAGAAGACATATTTTCCTTCTTGTATTTTTCTTGATAGTTTTTGAATCTTTCCCTCATTCACTTTGATTTCAAGTCCATCTTACCTCTGGTTTTTATTTTAACTCCACTTCCATTTAAATAAAGCCACTCAATTTTGAGGTGGGTGGAAAACTGACTTGAGAAGACTTTGCACAGCCAAAACAGGTATCAAAATTAGGTTTAATTTTCAGCCATTTAAATCCAATATGAAGGTCAGATGGTTTCAATTGAGTAAAGTTTTGAGAAGTACACTTTGGGCAAGGCATGATAAATTAACACTAAAAAAATAAATTAGTAGAAAAAGAAAATTTTGCTGAAGAAAAGGAAAACCTAAAAAATATTTTATATATTTATGATGCCTTTGACAAAATTAAGAAGTTATGAGGATAGAAATTTGAGCAGTAAAATTTGATAAAGAAAGGAATACAAAGTACTAGACCTACTGTGGTGTGAAGGAGAAAAATTTGATTCAGAAAAGAGCTGGGAGAGAAGAGATGTGACATTAGGGGGTCTCAAACCTTACCAAACACTACAAAATATAGGGGGTGGACTTGCTAGCAAATCCACAACCTGAACTCAGACTGAACTCTACTTGAAGACCCACCTAAAAATGGTCTACTGAGTGGTGTTCATCCCTGATTGTATGATTCCTTTGTCAATAGCTCAATGTGTGTTCAATCTGTGGTGAATTTGAGTCCAAGGTTGTGGACTTGCTAACAAGTACACCCCCCATATTGCGCAGTGAAACACACCTAGATTGTTTCATTTGAAAGATTCTACACAAAAATACTATGAAAAATTGCTGATTTGGTACTTAGGGTCTCAAAAATAGGGTGAAATATGTCATACTTTTGTACAATTCTTGTAACCACAATTCAGCCCACCAATACACATATCCTCCCAATAAAATGTACATCATCTTCCTTCCATCATAACCCATATACTGCACTTCACATATCTTCTCTCTCAGTTCTTTTATGAATCAGATTTTTCTCCTTTACACCACAGTAAGTCTATTGCTTTTTATTCCTTTCTTTATAAAAATTTCTGGTTAAAATGTTTATCCTCATAACTTCTTATTTTTATCTAAGGCATCATAAATAGAATAAAGGTTCAAAACTTTCTGAATCTCATACATATAATCATAAATATCCTTTAGATCCTTTGCTTAACTCTCCTTAATTTGAATAACAAACTGCATATTCTGAAATTAATCTTTTTAAGCCCAAGGTAATCAACTTAAACTACTTTTGTTATTATTTTTTCTTTTATATTGCTTATTTATTCCCCATGAATTAACTAGAACCAAGGCTCATCAAATTGAGAAAATTTCAAGGAAGTAACTAATAATAAGAGGCTAGAAGATAAAGAATCAATCCCATCTTTTAAAAAAAACAAGAAAAGGGTCTTGGTTAGCTCTATGAAAACTCAATCTACATCAAAGGTTGCTTTTTCTGTTTATGGGGAGATTTCTAATAAACTTGAAAAAGGGTTTTTTTTGTGTTTAATAAGGATTTTTTTAAAAAAGAGTAGCTTTCTTTACTTAAATATATTTCAATAACTATTAATACATTTATTTCTAAATTTCTTTTTTTAATATGAACATAAAATCCTTCCACAAATTATTGTATCTCTTTCCTTAAATGTTTAAACTGTCCAAATTTTTTTTTCTAACTAAACTACTGATATCTAATAATATAGATCCTACTCACTCAATCATACTTTCAATATTTCTATCAATTAAGTTTATGATTTTATCTTTTGTCTTTGATTTATCAATTTCTTACATTTTTTCTCAAATGCTATCTTCATTTTCAGATTCTTTTCTGGGTGCAGATCACCAAATTTTTTTCAAGTCAAAAAATTTTTTTGTGAATTTTTTTTGGCAACACCCTCCCATGCTATTTACCATAAAAGTGGGTGAGGTAATGAAATCAAACACAAGTGTATAGATGAACCTCAGGAGGGAAAAAAATGTCCCCATGATTTTTGTCATATGAAAAAAGGCCTGATAGCTTATTAATTTAAGTAAGTAGAGTATTATATATGACTTGTTCCATGTTAATCCATGAAATAAAAATAAAACTTGACAACCTATATCAGACCTGTCAGGCTAGGGTCAAGTACAAGGACGTGAACTAGCTTGAATAGTCAGTTGTCTAGAAGATTTTAATGGTCCTATATGAATACTGTAGTTTTAATCCACTAAGTTGTAAAATATAATCAAATATAGAGGTCTCAGTAATATAATTCTCACTATTCTTATATATGGCTTAAAATCTTTATAGTTGGTAGAAAAATAGATTATATAAATTCAGATACTGTTCAAAAGTCTTATAAAAGTACTAATTGATATGTATTGTAATTGGTTTGGTTATATTGGTTAAATTGTAATGATAAAGAATGAAGAAATAAAACCCAAAAACCTCCTCCTTTTATACACACTGAGTTCCCCAATGATTCCCTTGATGTACCACCCAATACACAGTTAATGACGCCTCTAAACAACTAATAGACATGCCCATCAACATTCCCAGTAACCCATGACATAATTAGAAGAGTAACACCCGCCAAAATCCTGAAATAATAAGGGAAATCCATCAAAATTAAAGAAAAAGACAAAAAGAGAGTATATGCGTATAAAACAATAATATTAAAGACTAAAGGAGACTTTTTAAGGTTAATAATAGCTTAATAATAAGGGGGATTGACTGTAGAAATAATGGGGCTAATCCTGACATTATACTACGTGAAATTCCCATTCAAAAATAACCAAAATTGACTGAGAAACCACCCAAAAACTTAAAAAAGAGCGTGAGATGTGGGGTAACTACATGCAGTTCTTGGCAGGCTCTTGCACGGGTAAATACTTGACTAAAATTAGGCGAATTTAAGCGTGGTGATGAAATAAAGTGCCAAGAGTGAGGTTATTAATGAAATTAGTGCATATAAACAAGGTCAATGCATTATTAATTAAGCTAGGACACTAAATAAGCGCCTGTCGCCTATTTTAGTGTGTTTCCCCACAGTGGGCGTAGAATGTGGGGTAATTATAGTGTGAAAAAGCTAACTTTGCTAAAAATGAAGCTATTCACACGGGAAAAAAGCAGGCAGTATGTGGCCAGTACACAGAAGCCATTTCTGGCATAAAAAACACCAAATTTGAAAAGTGTTATTTTTATGCATTTAAATAGCCAAATCAATAGTTCTAAATGAGCCCAATTGATCTGTCAAAGCGAAATTTTGATATTCTCAATTTTATAGCGCATATAGTCAACTTTTAAGTGAAATAAAGCGCATTTCTTGTTTTTTGCATAAAACAATGAATATAACAGCTTTAAGTGTACTTAAAAATTATGTAGCCTTATACTTAAGGTTCTTAAGATTACCCTAACATATTCCAACTTAATATTAAGTACATAAGACCTATAAAAGGTGGATATATGCGTGTATATAAGGTGTTATAATGGCATTTTTTGTGTATTATCATAATTTTACTTATGTATACTATTTGTGTACTCTTATTTATTATTCCCATGTATAGTTCATGTGTTTAACATAACTTATAATTACTTTTTACTCAGTCCTGGAGATATACAGGCTGACACTCGCCCACCCAAAAAAACAATAAAAAAAAATGATAAGTTATACATTTTATTTTATTAATTTGTAATTTTCAGGTATTCAGAATAAATCTGTAGCATTAAAGATTCAACTTTAAAGAAATAAAACATAATAAAATATTATGAGTACTGGTTTTTTAACCCCTCAGCTGGTTGAACAGAAATTTATTTCTGTTTAAATTTTTTAAGAAGGGTGGATAAATTAGAAATTTCTTTTTCAGGTATCCATTTATCAAATTCATTTGATTTCCCTTTAAATCTTAGTAAATACTCAGTTCCTTTTTCTTTAGTAAGGATCCTTTTCTTGAGTATTTTTTCAATCTCTGCTTTTTCCACAATTTCTTCAGGTTGCTTTTTAGGCCTTCCCCTTCTTTTTGGAAATAAGTCAGGATCATTTGCATGGTAAGGTTTCAATAATGAGATAGGGAAAACTGGATGTTTCCTATCATATGGAGCATATAATATGACTTCCACTGCATTATTCCCAACCATTTTATTTACTACAAAAGGTCCTACAAAGGGATCCTTTAATTTAACATTACCTTGTAAGTTAAAATGTAGTGTTGATATGAGGACCTCATCTCCCTTTTTAAATTCAAATTCTTTATGAGATTTGTCCCACCTTTTCTTTTCATATTCAAATGCTTTTTGGATGCATTCTTCTGCATGCTTTCTACACATTTGTTGCATATGAATAAAGGATTTAGTGCCAGGGTGTATATCCAACCTTGGTAGTTTATTTAAATGATTTACTGGGGTATTTGGTACATATCCCAGCCAGAGTTCAAATGGTTTCTTCTCTGTTACAGAATGAGTTGTGCTGTTATAAGCAAATTCAAGGCCAGGAATTAATGTTACCCAGTCATGTGTGAATTTCTCATTGTCTTTGTATTCTAATCCAAAGGCACAATATCTTCTGATCATGTCTTCAAGAGTTTGTATCATCCTCTCAGCCAGCCCATCAGTTTGTGGATGGTGTGCTGTAGACAATTTTAATTGACAACCTGATACTTCCATCAAAGATGTCCAGAACTCTGAAGTAAATTTAGGATCTCTGTCAGAGATTATGGCTTTGGGGAACCCAGCAGTATTCATCATCTGAGTCCACCATAGTAACGCCAAGTCTTTAGCAGATACCTCTTTATGGGTAGGGATAAACTTACACATTTTTGTTAATCTATCCACTATTACCCAGCAAGAATTGAAACTTTCTTTTCCTGCTAATGGCAAGCCAGTTACAAAATCCATGTTTATAATTTCCCATGGAGCTTTTGGCTGCTCTATTTGTTGTAACAACCCAGCTCTCTTCCCAGTTAATCTTTTAGATTTCTGACAAGAGTCACATGTCTCAATGTATTTTTGTACATCCTCTTTCATGTTTATCCACCAGGCTGTATTTTTAACTCTGGTTAATGTTTTGTTAAAGTCAAAATGACCAGCTAAGATGTCATCATGACAAGTACTCAACATTAACTCTTTCATAGAAGGTGGTATTACTATTACATTGCTTAACTTTTTCCTGTAATATATATATCCATCTTCAATTGATAGTTTACCTTTTTCCAACGCATTTTTATACTTTGGAGGCAAGGTTTTAATTAATGCACTCATGGAGGCATTTGTTGGATCATTAAGAATGGTAGATAGTTTAGACAAATCTTTATCAGATGAATAATTTTCCAATATAGTTTGCATAAACTCTTCTTCTAAATCCACTATATAAATCCCAAATATATGTATAACCTCATTTTCAGGTACATAAGCTGGGTTGTCAGCATCATTTGGCAAAGGACTTCTGGATAATAAATCCACATTTGAATGCAATGTTCCTGCTCTGTGAGTGATTGTCATTCTTCCTCTGTACTCTTGTACAGCTAGTTGCCATCTAAACATGTGCCTATTAGGTGTTTTCATGTTTAGTAATGATTTTACTGCACTGCAATCTGTTATAAGTTCAGACTTCTGGTCTTCCAGATAGTAATGAAGTTTCTCCAAAGCCCACACCACGGCTAAACATTCTAGCTGTGTGGCACCATACCTTAATTCTGTTTTTCTTAAGGTTCTGGATATATAACAGATAACTACTTCAGATAATTTTCCATTTATTATCTGTTTTTGCTGTAAAGCAGCACCCAAACCTATGAAACTTGCATCAGTGTACAAGATAAAAGGTAGGGTGAAATCTGGCAGTCCCAATATTGGAGCTGACATTAAACATTCCTTTAATTTATTAAAGGCGTGTTGTCTTTCATTATTCCAAATGAAAGCTTCATTCTTCCTGATTAATGTTGTTAAAGGGGCTGCAATGGATTGGTAATTTTTAATATATTGTCTATAATATCCACACATACCCAAAAAACTTTGAACCTCTTTTACATTTTTAGGTATCCCAATGTTTTTAATTGCTGCCACTTTATTCTGGTCAACACAAATTTGTAATCCAGATACAACATGTCCAAGTACTTTCAAGGATTGAAATCCAAACTTACATTTCTTTAATGCAATAGTCATATTAATTTCATCCATTTTTTGAAAGACTCTTTTCAGGTGATTTAAATGTTCATCATATGTTTTTGAAAACACTATGATGTCATCAATATAGACCAATAGCCATCCTTCAACCATTTCCTGATGAAAAACACTATCCATCAATTTTTGGAAGACTGAAGGGGCATTCTTTGGGCCAAATGGCATTCTCACATACTTAAATATACCCATATGTGTGGTTATTAATAAGTAATTTTGAGAATTTCTTTCCACAGGAATCTGGTGGTAACCCTTGTTCCCATCCAGAAAGGAAATATATTTTGCTCCTTGTAAGGTAGCATGGATAGAAGCTATCCTTGGTAGAGGGTAAATATCATCTACTGTATATGTATTCAGAGCTCTATAATCACCGCATATTCTTGCCTTATCTTTTTCATAAGAGATTAATACTGGTGAAATGACACAATACTTAGGTGTTGTGTCCACTTTTTCAACAATACCCATTTCCAACAACAATTTTATATTGTCTTCAATATCTTTCCTTTTTGCAGGAGATGCTGGGTAAGGTTTCTTTTTTAAGCTGCCAGGAATATTATCCAGATCACAGCTTAGAGAGATTTTCATCTCATGGTCTTTGACCAATCCTAGTTCATTTGATCCATGAGCAAATGCCATAGGATATGATTTAATCAATCTCAAAATGTCTTCTTGTTCAATTTTTGAGAGTTGAGGACTGAAAGAGGCCTTTTGGATTTCATTTTCCAATTCACCCACTTCATTGGTGGTTCTTCCACCTTTCAGTTGTTCTTCTCTAGGAGAAATGGCATATACTGAATTTTCAGAACATATTTTGAATTTTCTCTTACCATTCACGCCTATGGTGAAACAACTGTTTGCAGGATCTAGTTTAATGCCAAATTTTGTCAATAAATCATTGCCAATAATAAACCAATCACTACAATTATTATTATCCATTACTACAAATTCACAAACTGCTCTAACATAACCATTATTATATTTAAAGAATACAGCAGTTTGGTATTTGCCAATTGGATTTAATACTGAACCAAAACCCCTCCAGTTCTTTGTCTGAACAGGTTCTAGTTTTTCTTGGTACTTACTATCAAGTTTCATTAATGTATCAATTGAAACTACACTACCAGCAGCCCCAGTGTCAAGAATGGCATTCATTTCTTTTCCACATATGATAATAGGTGCTCTGATAGGTGTTATTTTGTAAGTATCATGAGATACATCTTTAATTATTTCAGCTTCCTCTATGGAATTTAAAGATGTGTCTGTATGAGGTATAGCATCATTCAGGAACATTATATCCTGTTCTAATACAAATATCTCATTTTCATCATCACTTTAAGATATGTTACTTTTGCAATCCTCACAAGATTCCACATTTTCATCTTCATTATTACTAGGTTCAGAATTCTGTGAGGTTTCAATAACATTTATTCTTTTCTTACACGTGTGACCCTTAACCCAAGGTTCATTACATTTGTAACAAGTGTTATTTTCTTGTCTCTTAGGGACAAGGGGAGCTGAAGGTTTTTTCTTTTCCACTGGTAACTTACTTGTAGTAGGTTTTACCACTTCAACACTTTGTCTGTAATTACTATACTTGGTTTCATACTTGTGGTTTAATAATATCTCATTACATATATTAATGAATCCAGAGGTGTCTCTGACAGTTTCAGTTCTAGCTACAATAATGTCTCTAACTGATATAGGCAACTTGTATATTATTTTTTCTTTCCACTCTTCATAATCCATTTTTGGATCCATAGCTTTCATGATTTTTATTAAATTCATTAAGAAGACCATGGGTTTATCTCCAGCATTTGGATTATATCTGGCCCTTTCATACAGTCTTTGTTGAGTGATTCTAAATTTTGGGCCACCAAATTGCCTTTCAATTAGTGCCTTCCATTCATTCCAGGAGTAATTAATTACCTCACTCAATACAGATTCAAACCATAATAAGGCCACATCTGTAAATAAAGATATTAACTTTGAAGTAATTTCTTCATCAGGTAATTTGTATGAAAATTTTAAGTTATCAATTCTTTGTATGAATTGTTGCCAATCAGATTTTGAATCCCCGTCAAAAGAAGGGTACTGATCTAACTTAGGCCAGTTCTTTTGGCTAGTTTTTGCTTCCCTAACCTGAGGAATATTGAGTAATTCACTTACTTTAGAAAGATGATCATTTATTTCATCTTTTACTGATTTTATATTCTCAGAGCCCATAACACTATGTTCATGTTCAATCATTGGTTTATCATCAGAGTGTTTCATAAAAACTGGTACTCTTTCTACATAAGAGGTATTATCTTTTATTGTTTCAGTATTTTTCAAAATGTTAGCTACTTCAATTTCTACTCTTTGTAACCTATCTTTTATCACAGGTACATGATTTAAGGTATCATTTACATTTGAAAAAGACAATTTTACACGTCCCTCTATGGTAGCCATAATATTCTGAGAGTGTTCTAATTTACTTTCTAAATTTCTAATCTCAGATTTTAATCTTTTATTCTCATTGATTAATTCATTATTTGAATTTTCAATAATTTTTAATTTATTGGCTGTGGTACTCAATGATTGTGTTAGTTGTAATAATACATTTTCTGTATTAATGTTTGACTCTTTTGAGAACTCTTCCAATTTTTCAATTCTCAATAATAATTTACTTATTATTTTTGATTCCATTGGATTCTCTTTTAAAAAATATTCTATTTTTTCCGTGTCCAATTCAGAAGACTCATTATCAGGGTCAAGATTTAATTCATTTGATTCCATTTTTATATTAATAGTATTTTCCTGGTGATCAATAAAACTATTTACATTGTCCTCATGTAAAGACAAGTTTAACATATTCTGTTCAAATGAATAATCCTTTAAATCCTTATCAATAATATCCAATATTTCCTTATCAATCTCATTACCTATAAGTAATTTATTTTCAGGTTGATATAATTGATCATAAGAAGTTGGATGACTTACCAAGGTCTTATCCCACTTCCCCTGCCTCTCCTTCCCTTTCCCTTGTAAGGGTGACTGCTGGAGCCCTGCTGTTGAGGATTGTTGTAGTTTTGGGCGTACCAATCCCATTTCCATTTGCTTACTGTAATTTTTTGGTCCTCCTCTTGGGCTGGAGGTGTTGCTATGGAATCGTTGGGTGCCACTGTTGGTGGTTGAGTCTTTATGTCCACTAGAGCTTGGTTGACTTCTATGAAACCTTGAGCTGCTCTCTTTTCCAGATTGTTGATCTGGTCCACTATATTGTTGACTCTTATTGTCAAGGTGTTCAGTAGGGTGGATAGGGAGTGAACTTGTTCTTGTAAAGTATTTTTTGTTTTCTTTATTGAAACCTGCTTTAAAAGCTTTTCCCTTTCCTCCAGAGACATTGACGGAGTGTTGTTGATTATGGGAGAGTCCTGGCCCTCCATTTGAATGTCCTTTAACAGGTCTTTCAGCTCTAGGTCTTAAGTTATAAGGTTTTACCTTATTACTTACAATGTCATTGTTGTCACACATTTTTACGTGGAATTTAAAGAATTGAAAGTTTAGATATGAAAACTTCAAAAAGGAGTTTTATCAGTATTTATCAATACCACTGAAGACAATTTTATTGCCTACTTATTGGTATGAAGTGAATATTTAAGTGCCAAAAGTCAAATATGCTTTTATGTGGTCACTTGATTTAACTGGTCTACAATATGTAGCCGTGTTTTTATATTCAAAAGAAAACAACTGTCAGTATGATTCTTTCTAAATATTTAATGAATTTTACAAACCAATAAAAGAAAAGATTAAGAGTCCTGTTAAAAGAAAACAATTAATCAGTTTAATTGGTTTATTATCTGCAAAGATCACAAATTTAATTGGTCTATTGACAGACTCCCACTAAGAACAATTATATGTTAAATTAGTGGTAAAAATTTTATCTGCAAAGATCTCAAATTTAATTGGTCTATTGACAGACCCACTAATAACAATTATAAGTTAAATTAGTGGTAAAATTGTTGATTCAATATCACAATTTTATAATATAACAGGGCTTCTTTTTCTGAAATCACTATATAAGTGACCCCAACCTGTTGTAATTATCCAAATATTTCTATAGGGATATTATTTACGTGCACCTTCTTTTGAAAATTTCACTTACAGGATTATAACAGAATTCTCGAGGAAAGGCCCCCAATTGTCAGGCTAGGGTCAAGTACAAGGACGTGAACTAGCTTGAATAGTCAGTTGTCTAGAAGATTTTAATGGTCCTATATGAATACTGTAGTTTTAATCCACTAAGTTGTAAAATATAATCAAATATAGAGGTCTCAGTAATATAATTCTCACTATTCTTATATATGGCTTAAAATCTTTATAGTTGGTAGAAAAATAGATTATATAAATTCAGATACTGTTCAAAAGTCTTATAAAAGTACTAATTGATATGTATTGTAATTGGTTTGGTTATATTGGTTAAATTGTAATGATAAAGAATGAAGAAATAAAACCCAAAAACCTCCTCCTTTTATACACACTGAGTTCCCCAATGATTCCCTTGATGTACCACCCAATACACAGTTAATGACGCCTCTAAACAACTAATAGACATGCCCATCAACATTCCCAGTAACCCATGACATAATTAGAAGAGTAACACCCGCCAAAATCCTGAAATAATAAGGGAAATCCATCAAAATTAAAGAAAAAGACAAAAAGAGAGTATATGCGTATAAAACAATAATATTAAAGACTAAAGGAGACTTTTTAAGGTTAATAATAGCTTAATAATAAGGGGGATTGACTGTAGAAATAATGGGGCTAATCCTGACATTATACTACGTGAAATTCCCATTCAAAAATAACCAAAATTGACTGAGAAACCACCCAAAAACTTAAAAAAGAGCGTGAGATGTGGGGTAACTACATGCAGTTCTTGGCAGGCTCTTGCACGGGTAAATCCTTGACTAAAATTAGGCGAATTTAAGCGTGGTGATGAAATAAAGTGCCAAGAGTGAGGTTATTAATGAAATTAGTGCATATAAACAAGGTCAATGCATTATTAATTAAGCTAGGACACTAAATAAGCGCCTGTCGCCTATTTTAGTGTGTTTCCCCACAGTGGGCGTAGAATGTGGGGTAATTATAGTGTGAAAAAGCTAACTTTGCTAAAAATGAAGCTATTCACATGGGAAAAAAGCAGGCAGTATGTGGCCAGTACACAGAAGCCATTTCTGGCATAAAAAACACCAAATTTGAAAAGTGTTATTTTTATGCATTTAAATAGCCAAATCAATAGTTCTAAATGAGCCCAATTGATCTGTCAAAGCGCAATTTTGATATTCTCAATTTTATAGCGCATATAGTCAACTTTTAAGTGAAATAAAGCGCATTTCTTGTTTTTTGCATAAAACAATGAATATAACAGCTTTAAGTGTACTTAAAAATTATGTAGCCTCATACTTAAGGTTCTTAAGATTACCCTAACATATTCCAACTTAATATTAAGTACATAAGACCTATAAAAGGTGGATATATGCGTGTATATAAGGTGTTATAATGGCATTTTTTGTGTATTATCATAATTTTACTTATGTATACTATTTGTGTACTCTTATTTATTATTCCCATGTATAGTTCATGTGTTTAACATAACTTATAATTACTTTTTACTCAGTCCTGGAGATATACAGGCTGACAAGACCCCTTACTTTTTTTGGCTGCCTAATGTTTAATTTTCTACACTACCTTTATTTCTTACCTTATGAATCCAGTTAACCAACTCTAGATTTTAAGTCCTTTTTATCTAAAAAATGTAAATAAAATCAATCCAAACAAAAAAAATAACAAAATTGGATAAAACTTACATGATATAGTTCCAGAAGTCCCAAAAAATTTTAAAAAAGCTTCTATAAAATTTACAAAAAGCTTCAAAAAAAGCATTCATAAGTCTCCAAAAGAGTCCCAAAAGTTCCAAGAAATGTACAAAAAATTTTAAAAAAGTGCCTGAAAAGTTCTCAAAAAAGTGTCCCAAATGTCCCCTGAAATTCCCCCAAAAAATGTCCTAAATGTTTCTAGAAATGTGGTAAAAAGTTCCAGAATAAAGTGCCAAAAAAACCTTAAAATTACTTTAAAATGCTTATACAAAATTTCTAAATTTTTTTTGAATGCTTCCAAATAACTCCAAATGGGTTTTGTGAAAAAAGGACCCAAAATAGCCAAAAAAATAAAAAAAAACCTAAAAATCAGTGAGAAATCCTTTAAAAATTATTCCAAATTTTTTTAGAAGAAAATTTTTTCCCAGAAACACCTAAAAACAAGTGGAAAATTCTTGGAAAATTTTTCAGATGATTTATGAGTTATTCTGAAGCATTTCAGCAAAAAAAAGGCCAAAAAAAGAGAAAACCCCTTAAAATGACCAAAAAGCACCAAAAATTATCTATATTAAGAATAAAAAAGATGGAGAACCAAGAAAAAAAAGAAAAATGAACAGATCAATCTGTTACTAAAACAAAAAAGATGATAAAAAAAAGAACAAAAAAAAAGAGACAAAAAAAGACATTTCAATCAGCAATTGAATTACAAAAAATGAGAAAGTGAATTACCTAGAGAGCTGTGAAGTGAGAAGTTTCTGAACTCAAAATGAGTGATGGAAGTGAGAGATAAAGTGTAGATGATACATCTTACTGTGACTAAATTTTAGAAATGATATGCAATTTAAAGTCTGGAAGCTGAACCAAAATGAATGAAACACTACCAACACCATTCATTATTCCACAAGGTGTAAATAATATGTAATATTTTTGTAACAGCTTCATAATCAATACATAACAACTTAAATTTCCCCTAGCAATCAATAATACCTGTTATGTATTTGTTACACAACCATTATGCAAATGTTACGCCATGTGGCATAAAAACATTTTGGTAGTGGAAACTGGGAAACTGGGGAATTTCATTGCACAAAATTGTAAATTAGTTAAGCTAGGCCTTGAAAATAAGAAAGGATGATTTTTAGTATTTAAGCATTCATAGAACTGGTTTGAGATGATGAATTACCTCTAGATTCTATTGGTGGGGGTGGCTCAGCATTGGAATTAGTATCAAAATTAACCATTAGATCAAGAGCTAGATCTGTAGCAGTGATCTCAAGTTGATAGCAGACTGAAAGTGGTAAATTATGTTAGTTACCAGTGATGAAGATTGAAGCTGAGTGTATGATTAAGATATTGATTAAGTGCTGGTAATTCACATACCATATTTGTATGAATAAAACCTTAAGGATTAGGTGAAATAATTTAGGTTTTGGTGCTTTTGTATCTAGTGCTGGTGTCTCTGTACCTAGTGTTGACTAATCATG
Source organism: Hemileia vastatrix (assembly GCA_030280995.1). Taxonomy (NCBI): domain Eukaryota; kingdom Fungi; phylum Basidiomycota; class Pucciniomycetes; order Pucciniales; family Zaghouaniaceae; genus Hemileia; species Hemileia vastatrix. The sequence continues at coordinate 63,248,707 of JASXTE010000001.1, forward strand.
ATGGAGAGGGAAGGTGTTTTGATGACTTTTTTGTCCCAAAAAAATACATGTTTGGGAACAAGTACGCTGTCAAAATACACCTGTACAGGACAGGTGTATTTCATTTTTTGATGGCAGGTTTGGTACCTTTTTTGTGGTGTGTTTATGTGACATATTTGGTAAGGTTTGAAACCCCCTGTTGAGTTAATGGTTTAGGATGAAACTATTGTGATGAAAAGTTGACTGGAAGGAGGATAATATTGGTAGGCTGAATTGTGGTTGAGAAAATTGCACAAGAGAAGGACATATCTTACTTCATGTTTGAGATCCCAAGTACCAAATCAGCCATATTTCATGGTGTGTTTGTGTGATATTTTTCAAATGAAACATGCTAGGCATGTTTGGTAAGTTTTAAGACCCCTTATTATCTTGATTTGGATTGGTTTTAAAAGTAATACATAAGATATAATGAAATTAAATTCTGACTGCATAGTGAGTTGGTTGGAAAACAGGGAGAGAAATCCCTGAACTATATGTCTAGTTTAGTTTTTGGTTTCAGGGTACTTTCACATGACATGTGACACTCAAAGTAAAAGCAGCTCATTAATTCAATAATCCAGGGCATAATTATCTCAACTAAACCCATACATGAAGTGCAAAAGCAATATTTTCTTAGAAACTGTGTTTCCTTTGTGTTCTAAATCCAGAATTTCTTATTTGACTGCGCTTTATCTAAATACTAAAGCTGAATTAGTCCATTGATTCAATTACACACTTATGTTTTTCAATTTAAGAGGATTGGAAAATTATTAGCACTATGGTTGATGTGGTATTTTAAATGTGTGTAATTGTGTGTCTGAGGGTTGTTAAAGGGTCTGTGAGTAGGAATGGGTGAAAATTTTAGAGGGTCTAGGATATGGAAATGAATTTTACTAAAAGGTTCAATGTGAGGCGTAGTTGTCTATATAATTGGTGCTGGTTTTGATTTGACATTCATTGGAATTAAATTATAAACTTTTTGTGATATTAGTTGAATTTATAGTCAGATATATTGGGCTATTATTGTCTCCTTCCTTTTCTTAATAATCAATTTTAAGTGAATCCTAAATCCTTAAATAATTTACACCACAAAAAAACAGCCAGTACCTGCTAGCAGGCTCCAACCCCTCAATCCACTTGTGATTCAAAAATAACTTGGTTTTGATACCATGCAAGCTGGCATGTTCAGTGTTCAGTGCACAATCTTCTCAGAATAATTAAATCTGAGCTAAAACTGAATCAAATCAAAAATAGGGATTGGCACCTGCATACAGGTGCCAACATTTTATTTCTGGTGTTACCTTGATTATTAAGCTTCCAACACTTCATGAGATTTCTTGGAATATGAGCCTGCTACCCGTATGCATAGCAGATGGCCAGCAGGCATGCAAACACATCAGGACCTTTGGCCCAAATGTGTGTGCCTGCATGATAAGCACCTTGCATGATTGCTATATATAGATAGATATATCTTACTATCTCAGGTTTTTAGTGGAATGAGTGGTTGTGAAATGAGATTTTCTGGTGGGTCTTCTGCATCTAGAAATGCACAGCCCCAAGTATTCAATGTGAAATCAGTTGGGGCCAGTTAGGTTAGCAGCCAAATTTCTTATTTTTTTAGGAATTTAGGGCACTAATTCTTTTATATATATAGATTAGTATCACCTTTAAATCTATATTAATATTCTCCTCAAACATACCTGAAAGCAGGATAAGTTCCATCAACATATCTTCAAACTACTTCTCCAAGGTATTCCTCTATGACTCAAAGCAGTTTTAATTCTCCCTTCCAATCAAACTTACTCAGGAGCACCCTTGACCTTGTGCATAGGTTGTCTGGTGACAGGTACAACTCTGGGTCTGATTTTTGGAGTCAACCTGTTTGACCCCACCTTATTTGTTTTGATTTTCTGACATTGGAATCTCCTTGGCTCATGTCCTCTCATATTCATGGATTCATCTGAAAACTCTATTTGCACCTACTCTTCCCTTCTCTTACAAGCATACCCACACCACACCACCTTAATCCTCTTCTAAAGAAAAAAAATAAGGTGGGCTCAAAAAGTGACATTCAATGGGTTGTCACAAAAATGCACCTAGGAATGGAATAGGGTCACAAAACTGATCTAGACATCTAGTTAACCATTTTTTCCCCTGTGGAAGCCACTTGTTTTCCTTGAGAAAAGGATTCTTGTTCATTGGCATAGTGATGGTAAGTTTTAGTGTTGTAACATTCAGCTACTTGCAAAAAGCTTGCAGCTTTCTGAATTTTTTTTCTTCTCCTACTTCATTCAGAATGTGAGTTAAAGCCAGCTATCCTTGAGAAATCAGGGTTGAGATTATCCAATGACTATGATGAATAAGGTCAGATGACCCAAACTCAAATTCTGGGAAAGGTGGGCTAGGAAAACATTTTCAGAAACTCACATGCTTTTTGAAATTAGTTGTATTTGACAGAACTCAAACTTCCTATTATAGGAAAATAACATTTGTTACTTTACTTAAATCAAAATTTTGAGAAACATTTTATTTACTGCAACTATATTGGAAATTTTTGGTTCAGTTTTCACCATTTTCAGCCAACTTTTACAGCAAAACCTGGCTCATTATGCTGCCAGATGGCAAACACTTTAAGGGAAATGGTGTGACAAGCCTGATTTTCCTGTGAGAATTGGATGAAAATTTTTCAATTTCCTGTTATAAATATATCTTAAATAGATATCATTCAAGAGAATCATGACTTAAGTGTAAAACACATATAGTTTTCATTGTAGAGGAAAAACAAAATAATGGTTAATTGATCATGTTCTATCATCATGTGCTTGTAAGCTTACACCACAAGAAATTCAATGATATTTTATGCTATAGGCTACCCAAATGATTCATATGTCATTTGAGATTTTGTTCATTTTTTATCTTTTTTGGTGAAAAATGAAGGAAATTGCAACCAAAAGTTGAAATGTTCAGGTGACATAAAATATAATATGTTGTTGAATTTCTTGTGGTGTTATATAATTTAAAAGGTGGTTCCACCAATTTAAGTTGGGAAATGATGTGGAATCAACCTGGATTTTTTCCAGCCACAACCAAGATTTCTAAAAATATTAATTACCTGAATCTCATTCAACTATGTATTTAATTACTTAAACAATAGCCTATCTTATGAATTGATTTTACTTATGACTACTATCTATATCACACTAACATTGACAATAAAAAATAATGGTGCTCTAACCCTTAATTTGAAGAGGAATAACTATTAATAAATGATAAACCTAACTTTTTTGAAGGATCAATACTGCTAACTTATGTGATGGGACAATACTTCTAAAAAAAATTAATTTCTTATAATATCATCCAAAATAGGGCATGAAGGAAAGCGGAAATATAGTCTATGTTCAAGAGGGCAGGAAAAAGATGAGGGGGAATGAAATAGGGCAATACAGGTTGAAAGCATTTTAGGAACTATTGTGAGAGGGGGAATTTGTTAAGGAATCTGTTAGAGTTAATGAGAAAAGCAGGGACATGGAAGGTGACTGTGGAAGGGGACAGTAGAGAGGAGGAATTAAATTTAATCTTGTGTCTTTTAGCCACTTAAAAGAGTGCAGAATGCTCTCTGGAATGGGCTGGAAAGAAAAGAAGGATATGTTCTAGGGTGTCAGGAGAGTTGAGAGTGCAAAGTGTGCATATAGGTGAGGGATCAGGCTTTAAGAAAAAAAGATAGTTCTTCAAAGGGGAGTGGTCAGAATGGCATTGAAAAAACTCAGTAGCATGTGCTCTTGAGAGAAAGGGCAGCACCTTAAAACAGAGGAATGGATTAAACTGACCTCTAAGTTTTCTCAGCGTATCTCTGCTTGGAGGAGAATGAAGGACAATTTTTGAGTGTTTTTTAATGTAGGATTTAAGGGAGGAAATAGAAGGAAGAGTAGTTTTTAGTGAAAGGAGAGACTCAGAATGGGAAGCCATGGGATGAGAACCATTGGAAAGCATGTCTGCAACCTTGTTACCCAGAATCCCCACATTTCCTGGGCACCATTGGAGAGAAAGAGACACTCCTGGATTGGCTTCTATGATTGCAGAGACAGAGACAGCTATTTAGTGAAGCAACACATAATTGTGTGTTGATTTGGATAGGGATGACAAGGCTCTAATGGCAGACTAGCTATCATTGATTAAGTTTAGTATATTGTAAAGAGAGTGAAAAGGGTTGGTAATGAAAAGGCATAGTCCAAGGAATATCCCAAAAATCTCAGTTTCAAATACCAAGAAGAGATGTTGGTCACAAAGACAGGCCACAAAAGGGAGGTTCTAACACAGTTCAAAAGCTGCTGCATAAGACCCTTAACCAGACTTTGACCTATCAGTGTATATCAAATAGGAAGAGTGGGGACAGGACAAGATGAGATTGTAAGTTTCAGCACAAACTTGGTCACTAGTATTTCTGATGTTGGAGGAACGTAGGGGAGGGGTGGTGGGAGTCTAGGTTGGAGAGGGGAAAGGAGGAGGGAAAGACATTGGTTTTGGAAAGGAGGTGGAGCTGGTGTTGGTGAACTTTGGGGGTGGGGGAAGACAGGAGCAGTTTTTCCAGGTAGGCCATTGGATTTGATTAGGGGATGTTAAGGAGCCTTTCCCACATCTTATTAACCACAATTTCCAGGAACTGTTTTCAGGGGAGAGAGAATGAGTCAAGTAAGAGGAGGGAAACAGGGGTGAAGTATATACAACCAAGGGCCTTTCTAAGTGTCTTGTTGTCAACCACCTGAAGGAGCCTTGTAGTAAAAGAGTTCTTCCTAGGATTGTGCTAAATGATAGCAGCTTAATCCATTCTGGAATGAACTAAAGAGGTGATTAGGGTAATATATTTTTTCAATGTAATTCCTTAACCTGATGATTCTAGGTTGTGGATAACTGCTGTAGCCTGTATTCCTGCTGAAATCAACTTGTTTCCATTAGGGATGAAAGACAGGGAAGAGTCTAGGAGAACCCCAAGACATTTCAATGAGGGGGAGTAGCTAAGAGTGTTACCATTGAATATGAGAGAGGGGGGAGGTAAGAACTTGTTTTTGTTTAGTGAAAAGGAAACACTTAGTTTTGGGGTAATCAAAAACTGCCACATGCTTGGAGCCCCAGGCAATCGCTTCTGATCCCAACTTAGTGAGTGACTCCACCACCTTCTCCACATCCTTGCTAGCAGAAAGGTATACCACATCATCTAGGTAACCAAAGGCAAGAGAGGATTCTGAGAGAGAAGGGGAAGATAAGAGGTCAGCCTTGTAGATCACATAAAGCAGAGGGGATAAAGGAGACCCTTGCGGGAGTCCTTTTGGGGAAAAAGGAACAGGGAGATTCAAAAGAATAAAAAGCAATGTTGGTCTTTCTTCCACTGAGGGAGTCAATAATGAGGGATGTTAGGTTGCGAGTGAGGGGAAAAAGAGAAGGATCTGGGATAATCTAGTGAAATTCACCAAAGGAAAATCCCCTTTCACATCCAAGGACAGGGCATAAACAAAATTACCCTTCCTCCATTGATCCTTTGTCCATTCTGTGAGGTGGAGAAGCTTTTCAGAGGTGCTTCAGAAACGGAAACCAACATAGTGAGTTTCAGGAAGGAGGAAAGCTGATTCAACATCATAGGAGAGGTGTTTAGTAAGTAGAGCTTCAAGAGTTTTTCCATGGCATTGAGAAGGGCAATAGGACAGTAGGTGCTTGCAACAGAATAATCTGGGTAATTCAGTTTGGGGATTATCACTGTTCTTGCAGCTTTCCAGGGTTCAGGGTAGTGTCGGAGGTCAAGAAATTTTTGAAAAATTGGAAGGAGAAGGGAGGCTACAGCTTGAGGGTTGCAGTGTAAGAGGGAGTTGGGGATGCCATCAGGGCCAGGAGCTCTGCCCTTCTTTGACTTTAAGAGGGCAGCAGTGAGCTCTTGGACCATTAAGGGAGGGGATGAGGTAAAGATATCTGAAAGATAACAGGGAATAGATGCTACTGAAGTGCCTTCAAAGAGTATTTGGGCCTTCAGTAGATTTGAAGTCACCAATGATCCATTTGTATTTAAGAGGGGGGGTTGGATTGTGAGGAGGATATATGAGAAAGGGACCTATCCGGTTTGAATAATGAGTTGGGTGTGAGGTAGGAGAGATAGTTTTGACAATTTTGTTTTAGGAAGAATTTAATACTGGCGCATAATACTTTTCTTGCTAACAGGAACTCAGACTCAAGGTGTGGGGAAGGGAGAGCCTCATGTGACAGAGGGCTTGATAGCAGTCTTTCATGAGGGTATCCAAGATGCTGTGGTTCCACAAAGAATAACACAACAAGCTGGGCTGCTGCAGTGGTAAAAAAAATTCCATTAGTTTGATAAAAAGGGAATTACATTGTTCTGAAGTCAAGCCAATAGAGGAATGGAAGGAGAGGAAAGAATGGAGATACAACTCATCAGAATTCTTCCACTTACTGAAAGGATGGGTTAGTAAGGGGCACAGGAGAGGGAGAATTTTGTTGGAGATCAATCTGTGGTAAGAAAGGTGTGAAGAGGACCTGTCACTCTCTGTAGTACAACTTATTACCCAGTAAGAAGCCTTTCCATTTACAAATACCAGATCAATTACCAAGGTGAAGCACCAGGAGTTACAAAAGGTAGGGATGCCAGCTTGGGAAAAAAGAGACATTTCCAGATCAAAGAGGGAGCCAATACAAAAGGATTCTACAGGATGATTTGAGTGATGTTTGGAAGGTTCTTACCACTTATCATGATGCAAATTTGAGTCAGCAAAAATGAAGATAGGAAGATGGAAAAAAGGATGAATAGAAGAGAAAATAAATTGAGAGGTAGGAACGGGGACAGGAGGGTTATAGAGGTTAGCACAAATGATTGGGGTAGATAAGAAGTTAAATTTGAGGAGGGTGAAATCAAGTAATGGGCTGGGGATGGAGAAGAAGAGATAGATGGAAAGTGGCTTGTTGACATAGAAGCAGAAGCATATTTGGAAAGAGGGGGAGAGGGTGGGGTATAAAGAGGAGTGATCAGGTACCATCCCCTGGCTGGGTGGGGGAGAAGTGATCAGGGGAGAGAAAGGGCTCCTGAAACACATGTATATCATAGTTGTTAGTGGTAGGGTTGTTGAATAATGAGTGAAAAACATAAAAAAATCTATGAAAGTTGAGTTGAAAGAAAGAGAAACAAGGGGGACTAGATGAGTATTTCATAGTGTTTGTACTACTCATGAGTTATTGTGAGGGCAGATTTGCAAGTGTGGGAATTGAAAGATAGGGTTGAGGAATTAGGTTTTTCAAGGAGGAGGGGGAGAGTTGCAAGAGAGTTTTTGAGTGGATGATCATGGGGGAGGGATTCAACACAGCAGAAGCACACTGGAGATGAAATTTTAGCAGCCTTGCAAAGTTTGGTGCTATGGTGACCAGCACAATTGGAGCAGAAAGGGGGGAAGAAGCCATGAATTGAAAAGTGGCCTCTGCTCCAGAACTGAAAGAAATTGCTCCTCTTATGGTTTGAAAAGCTTTGGTGAAAAGGATCTTTCCTTTTACAATGAGGGGAGAGGGATTTGGCATCTAATTTTTTGTGAAGATGGAGTAAAACCGATGAGTGGTTCTTCCCTGCCCTAGCTTCAGGATGTCTGAGCCGGGAGAACCTATATAGTGACTTGAGGGAACCTGGGTTATACTCCATCAGGGAATTGATGTGTGATTGATCATTGACATCAAAGTAGGTAGGTATTCCATAGCCAACAACTGGGAATGTGGGAGGTTTGTAGATCAGTCCTTGAGGAATCCATTCTTTCCAGGAGCTGGTGAGGGTAGACTGATTTTCAACAGAATTTGTGATGATTTTCAGGTAATTGGACCTGTGGTGAAAAACCCCTTTTATGCAAATGGTAGATTTGGGGGAAGGATTGGCAATTTTTTTGAGGAATTTTGATTATTAATAAGAGACAGAAGCTTGGGGTTGGGGAGGTCTTTCAGGACAGGAGAAGCTGTATTAGATTGTTTTATTATAAATAAGGGAGAACCAAGTCAGGGAGGAGATATCTGGGAGGGGAAGACATGGAGGGGAATCCCTGAAGAGGTAGCTTCAGCAGAAGTAGGCCTTGAAGGGTGGGAAGGAGAGGATCCAAGGGGGCTATGAGAGAGAGGTAAGATTGAGGTATTTCTGGAAGGAAAAAGGCACTCCAAGAGAGTTTCAAGCTTCTGATTGACAGTTTTCAGTGTGGGTTCACTTCCTGGAGCAGCAGAAGTGATGGATGGGGATGGCTGTTGAAATACTGTCTGCTTTTCAAGAGGGGACAGAGCAGCAGCAAGGGCCCTAATATCAGACATTGTGGCCATATGCAAATTGGTGTGCATACCCTTTCTGGAGGGTTCTTTGATAGTTCCTAAGAGGTTGTTGAGGCATGATACTAAACCCGGGGTCATTGGCCTGATTTATACCAACTAAAAAAAGACACAAGTGGAAGGGGCATTGGAATCTACAGACAGAGGAAGGGGAACCTGTCTTTCTGAAGTGAGCCCAAAGTTAGTGAATGCATTTTTGGGGCTGTGAATTGAGGTGTCCAGAAAACTCAGGTCTCAAGCTGGTGGTGGGTAGATGGGGAGAGAGGAATTCTTGCCTTTGGGTGATGGAATGGGAGTGTAAGAGCCTTCAGAAATTGGGGTATCTGTCAGTGTATGCTAGTATCTAAGTATGATTTAACTTATTGATAAATTATTTAGTGATTTAACCTGAGAAGAAGACTAATAAAATTGTTATGCTCAATTTTAACTCACAATAGGGGGTAACAAAGTTAGAAATTTGTGATTCTTTAAAAGGTATTTCACAACACAAAAAGAAAGCCACAAAATTAACATTAATTCTCAGTAAAACAGTATTTTTGGGGCACAATAAGGCATATTTTAAAAAATAATCATGGTTTATTTGGTGGAGAAAAGAGGTATTTTTAAGTAGAAGATTTCTAACTTTGATACCCCCTAATATTTGGATTGGTGCATGCTAGTGGTGAAAAATAGGTTAATAAAATATATTTATAGCTAATATAAAGCTAATATCAATTTATAAATGCTTTATAATATATTTCTATATGATAATATTTTTTTATAATGTTTATTTGAATTGTAGTAAGTAAGTGATGTCCAATAACCCATCAAATCCTCCCTTACTTATACAAAAATCCACTGGAATGCACAGTCCTTTGATCCAGATGATGTCACTGCTCTCACTGGAAATTACAGCACTGTGAGGGCCCATCACTTCCCAAAAGAATTCAATTCAGGAAGATTTAATACCTAGACCTCCAGTAAGGACCCTCCATCACAAGTAATGATATCATAAACCCATACCATAAATAGAGAGAACAGATAAAAGCAGATACCATAAAGAAACAGGTAAAATAACTCATCAAAAGAGTATAAAATGAAAACAAAAGCATATAAAGGAGCCAAATCAACTTTCCAAGCCCCCAATAATATCCCCAAGCATCCATATTAACCCAGTAATCATATCCCAACCCATAAATCCGTGAAAATCCATTGAAGGAAACAGATTAAGTTGTCCAAACTGGATATATGCACCTGAAAAAGGTGTATGTGCTTGTGTAGGCATTATGAGTAGATTGAATACAGCCATATGACCTAAAATAAGCAGAAAAGTAAAGCTAATAGGCTATTTAGAGGTTAAAAACTGCTTATAGACCTATATATACATAATATAACTACATATTTCACTGAATATGAGGTTTGTGTATACATATAAGCTTATGTATGTCTATAATTACTTAATATTCCGTTTAGGTAAGAGATTATGACCCCATTAGCATCTTAATAAGTATTATAGGGCTATGGATAAGCTATTTAAATTTATATAAGTCATTTAATAGTGTAATAAATATATATATAAGCATAATAACCATAATTTTTACTTATAAGCTAAATGTAATTAAGGTTATCTTATTTCAAGCATAAGAAATACTCAGTCTTTGGGCTACCTAAGCTGACACACACTCACCCAAAAAAAACAATATAAAAATGTTAAGACATTGTAATTAAAACGTAAGGAGTGGATAGAAAAATATTTTTTTTTAAATTTCTATTATACATATACTGAATTTAAACAGTATTATTTAGTTTTAAATTTTTTCAAGAGATTTTGAGGATCAGAGATTTCATTCTCAGGAATCCACTGGTCATATTCACTTGATTTATTTTTTAACTTTAATAGAAACTCAACTCCCTTTTCTTTAGTAAGGTGTCTCTTATTAAGTATCTTTTAAATTTCTTCTTTTTCAAATATTTCTTCAGGTTTCTGTTTATGCCTTCCTGATCTTCTTGGAAATAGAGCAGAATCATTAGAATGGTATGGCTTTATAAGACAAATAGGAAATACTGGATGTTTTCTATCATATGGTGCATATAATATAGCTTCAACAGCATTCTTACCAACCATTTTTTACTACAAATTGTCCAATGAATGAATATATCAATTTAATATTACCATTTAAATTAAAATGTAGTGTGGAGATAAGGACTTCATCACCCTCTTTGAACATTTGCTCTTTATGGGCTTTATCCCATCTTTTCTTCCCATACTCAAATTCCTTATTTATACATTCTTGAGCATGCTTTCTGCATAATTGTTGCATTTGAAGAAAAGATTTTGTACCTGGATGTATATCCAATATAGGTTATTTATTAAGAGTTTTAGCAGGGGTATTAGGTACATAACCCAACTATAACCCAAATGGCTTTTTGCCAGTGACAAAATTTACTGTACTATTGTATGCAAATTCTAAACCTGGGATAAGTGCTACCCAATCATGAGTGAATTTGTCTTTGTATTTAAAGTCATGACTAAAAGAACAATATCTTCTTATCATATCTTCTAAGGTTTGTATCATTCTATCTGTTAGCCCATAAGTTTATGGATGGTGTGATGTAGAAAGTTTTAATTGACAACCTGAAACATCCATAAGTGATGTCCAGAATATAGAAGTAAATTTAGGATCTCTGTCTAAAACTATTTCTTTGGGGAAACCTGCTATATTTAACATTTGTTTCCACCATAAAAAATCTAAGTCCTTTGCAGAAACCTCTTTGTGGGTAGGAATAAATTTACACATTTTTATAAATCTATCTACAATTACAAATCAGGAGTTATAACTCTTATGCCCTGCTATTGGAAAACCTGTTACAAAGTCTATGTTATCTATTTCTCATGGAGCTTTTGGTTGCTCTATTTTTTGTAACAAACCAGCTCTTTTGCCTGTCAATCTTTTAGATTTTTGACAAGAATCACATGTCTCAACATATTTTTGAGCATCATCAGACATTTTAACCCACCAAGCTATATTTTTTACTGTGGTTGATGTTTTATGGAAGTCAAAATGAACTACTAATATATCATCATGACATATACTTAACATTAACTCCTTCATTGAAGGGGAAATTACAATTACACTACTTAATTTTTCCTGTAATATATAAAACCATCCTCAATAGAAAATTTTCCTTTTTCTAATGCTTCCCTATATTATTGTGGTAATATTTTTATTAAAAAACTCATTGAATCATTAGATGGATCATTTAATATTGTAGTAAGTTTACTCAAGTCATGATCTGAAGCATAATTTTCAAGAATTGATTTAATAAATACATCCTCAAGATCTACAATATAAATGCCATAAATGTTGTTAATCTCTTTTCAGGAACATAAGCAGGATTATCATCATTATTAGGTAGACGTACTCCAGATAGCAGATCTACATTAGAGTTTCAATTTCTTGCTATATGTGTTATAGTACTCTGTCCTCTGTATTCTTGTACAGTCAATTTCCATCTAAACATATGCTTATTAGGAGTTTTCAAGTTTAAGAGTGACTTAACTGCACTACAGTCAATTATCAACTCAAATTTTTGGTCTTCAAGGTAATAATGTAGCTTCTCAAGAGCCCATACTACTTCCAAACATTCAAGTTGAGTAGTATCATATTTCAATTCACTACCTCTTAGAGTACATGAAATATAGTAAATTACTACTTCTGACATCTTTCCTTCAATAAGTTGTTTTTGATGCAAAGCAGAACCCAAACCAATAAAACTTGCATCTGTATACAAGACAAAAGGTAATTGAAAATCTGGTAATCCCAGAATTAGGGTTTTCATTAAACATTCTTTCAACTTATCAAAAGCTTGTTTTCTTTCATTGTTCCAAATGAAAGCTTCTGATTTCTTTATCAGTGTGATCAATGCTGCAGCATTTAATTGGTAGTTTTTTATATATTGTCTATAATAACCACACATGCCAAGAAAAGATTGTACATCCTTTACATTTTTAGGAATTCCAATCTTCTTGTTTGAAGCCACCTTATTTTGGTCTACACATATTTGTAAACCAGATACAATATGACCAAGCACTTTTTAAGATTCAAACCCAAATTTACATTTTTTCAATTCAAGGATCATTTTTATTTCATCCATCTTCTGATATAACTTCTTTAAATTTATCAAGTGTTCATTATATGTCTTACAGAACACTGTGATGTCATCAATGTATACCATTAAACATGCTTCAATCATTTCATTTTGGAATGTTATATCCATTAACTTCTGAAATACTGAAGGAGAATTTTTTGGCCCAAATGTCATCCTGACATATTTATAAATTCCCATATGTGTTGTTATCAACAAAAAGTTCTGTGAATTCTTTTCCACAGGAATTTGATGGTACCCTTTATTTACATCTAGGAAACTTATGTATTTAGCATCTTTAAGGGTAGAATGTATAGAGGAAATCCTTAGAAAGGGGTAAATATCATCTACTGTAAATGTATTTAAAGCTCTATAATCACTGCACAGTCTTTCTTTATCTTGTTCATAAGAAATTAGCACTGGTGATATCACACAATATTTTGGTGTAGTCTCACCCTTTTCAATAATTTTCATGTTTAAGAACATTCTAATATTATCCTCTATGTCTTTCCTCTTCATTGGTGAATCAGTGTATGGTTTATTTTTAAGACTAGCAGGAATATTATCCATATCACAGGTTAAACTAATTTTCACCTCATGATCTTTTACAAGGCCAAGTTTATTGGTCACATGTGCAAAAGCTATTGGAAATTCTTTAATTAAGTCCAAAATATTTGTCTTCTCAGCTTCACTTATCTCAGTGCCAAATGATGCTTTAGAAATTTCTGTTTCCAGAAGTTTCATCTCATTGGATTCTCTTCCTTTGCAAGGAATATCTATCACTGACTCAATGTGAAGACTGTGTTAAAAGAATTTATTTTAAATAATCTTTTACCATTCATTCCAATTGTTAAATTATTATTAGCAGGGTCTAATTTCATACCAAATTTTTCAAAATGTCATTACCAATGATAAAACAGCTACTACAATCAGTATCATCCATTACTAAAAAGTCACAAGCTACTCTAACATAACCATGTTGATGTTTACAGAAAACAGCAGCTTTGTATCTACCAATGGGGTGTAGTAATGATTCAAAACCTCTCCAATTTGTATTTTTAAGGGGTCAAGATTTGACTTATAATCAATATCAATTTTCTGTAATGTATATGCAGAAACAACAGAACCAGAATCTCCTGTAGCCAATACTATATTTAAAGTTTCTCCAGAAATTATTGCTGGAACCATGATAGGTGTCATTCTTAAGTTGTCAGCTGGTATATCCTTAATGATTTCAGCATCTTCGAAATTCTTTGATGATACATTTGAGTTCATATTTAATATTGGATTTTCAAAGATGGACAAATCATCTTCCAATGTACAGACCTCATTTTAATCACCATATGAGATATTACTGTCATAATCACTTGAATCTTTACTTTTTTCTGTTTCATTTTCAGATTCTTGCTAATTTTCAACAATATTTATAATTTTCTCACATTTGTGACCTTTAACCCAAGGCTTATTAAGCTTATAACAAGTATTTGTCTCATACATTTTAGGTACTACAGGTGCCATAGATTTTTTTACCTTTTCCTGCTGTGGTTTTGAATTCTGATTTTTCACAGGTTCATTACTTTGTTTATAAGTGGTGTACCTTACTTCATACTTATGGTTTAATAATATTTCATCACATATATTAATAAATCCATAGTATTTATTAACCATTATTGTTCTAGCTACAACAATGTCTCTGACAGATATAGGTAATTTATCTATTATTTTATCTTTCCATCAGTTAAAATCCATATTTTTCTCAATGGCTTTTAATATTTTATTTAAATTCATTAAAAATACTATAGGTTTGTCACCATTCAAGGGATTATACCTTGTTCTCTCAGATAATCTTTGCTGAGTTAGTATGAATTTATAACCTCCAACTAGTTTTTTAATCAAGTGTTTTCATTCAGCCCAAGAGTAATCTTTCCCCTCACTTAATACGGCCTCAAACCACAATGAAGAAACATTCTTAAATAAAGAAATAAATTTTGATGTTATTTCTTCATCTTGTAACTTATATGAGAATTTTAAATTGTCAATTCTTTGAATAAAATGTTGCCAATCAGAGCTAGCTTCCCCATCATAAGTTGGGTACTTGTTAATTTTTGGCCAATTCTTCTGATTGGATTTAATCTCACTATTCCTGTGAAAATTCAATAATTCATTCACTTTAGATAATTGGTCTTGTATTTCCTCTTGTACTGATTTGTCACTTACATTTTTTCTTTCAGATTTGACACTTTCACCAGATGTTTTCATTTTTGGTGGTATTGGAAATGATTGAGATTCATTTTTGCAAATGAATTGATTATTATTATACTGTGTATAGTTATGATTATCCTGATTCATTAGTAGATTGGAAGTTTCAATCTCAACCTTAGTTAATCTTTGTTACAAATCTGAGACACTTTGATTTGTTTTTGCAAAATATAACCTTGTTCTTAATTCATATTTCAATTAATGTGCTTCATAAAATTTTTCTAACTCACAGAATTTGTTTAAAAGTTCACTATATTTATTACTTAAGGAATCATATCTAAGAGTTAGAGTCAAGTGTTCTCTCTCTAACTCTATATTTCTTGTAGCCAGTTGAGAAATATTCAATGTTAAGAATGAAATTATGTCACCTGTGAGCTTAATTGCCTGTTCCTCACACTCAGTCATTCTATTCCATAATGCTGAAACAATTCTATGGACAGTTGGATTTTTGTTAAAATACTCAATATCTTCCTTCTCACATTCTTCACTATTTTCTGAATCTCTCAATTAACTAAAAATTGGTGGAAACTGAGGGTTAAATGTATTCTTATTATAAATATTCCTATTTTTATTGACAAAAGATAAATCAGGTGTATCTACATCAAAACCCAATTGTCTCAAGTCCTACTCAATTTTCTGGACAGATTTCACATCAATTATATTAACTGAATTTTAATCATTAGTTTTGTGTGCAATCTGAGAAGGCAATATACTTACCAAGGGATAGGAGCAAGCCCTGATTTTAGGCACTTTTGCTTTGGCTTGTAAGGGTGAGTTGAAGTGGTCTGATGAGGGGGTGAATCCTTGTTGCAGTTGTTACTGACCCACTGTTTGTGAAATCAATCCCATTTCTACTTCTCTGAAAATATCTTGTCCTGATACTGACCTGATCTTCATTGGATAGGGTATGGCTGGCTTAGCTGTACTCCCTTCAACTCTGCCAGAGTTTGGTTTAATTGCTGGAATCCTATCCTGCAGCTGGTTTCCACCTTTTTCAATTCCTTTATGATAGAAGATTTTGACTCCTTCAGCTTCATAAATTCTTTTTCCAAGTGGGAAAGTTGATCCTGAAGAGGAGGTGATGTCTTGTTTATAGTTATCGTTTTTAGGAGGGTGTCTTTTTCCTCTATGCTCATTTTTTCTGGCTGTGGGTAGGGCTTACCTTCCATAGTGATGTCCTGGTACACTGTTTTTAGCTTTAGACCTGGTATTAAAAGCAGGTTTATCACTTAAATTGTCCAGTAGAGCACTCATAATGTCTAAAATACCTATTTTTTACATCTCAAAAAGTAAAAACCTGTATGGTAATCAGTAGACAAAAAATATTAGCAATATAAATACTAATTAACGTGCTGGAGCTTACCCTGAATTTATATTTTTGTTTATATAAATAAAATATAATAAAAATTCAACAAATCTGTTAAAAAATAAATAATAAGTTTAACTAGACATTTTTAAGGGTGAATAATTAAGTTACAAAGCTTTAAACAAATACAAATTTAATTGGGTGTTATATTTGTGACCAAATACCAAGTAAAATTGGGTTTATATTGGGTACAGTTACTACTGTAAATACCTAATTTATACTTTAAACAATTAGTAAAATCATTATAAGGGTTCTTTTCTACTATTACACAGCTATTATGACCCACTAATGTGCTTCAGACCCAGATATTTGGTTTATATGAGCTATACTAGAGTAAAAATCAAGTCCTAAGGCTTACACTAAATAAGAAGTAATAATTAAGGAAAGACCCCCAATTGTCAGTGTATGCAAGTATCTAAGTGTGATTTAATAGTAAATATTAATGGTAAATGTCAGCCTAGATATCCCTAGGACTGAGTATTTCTTATACTTAAAAGAAGATAACCTTAAGTACATTAAGCTTATCTCTTAAAAATAAGGTTAAAACAATTATATATATGATTATAATACATATATATATAATTATTACACTATTATATAGCTTATAGTAGTTTAAATAGCTTATCCATAGCCTAATTATACTTATTAAGGTGTTGATGGAGTCATATTATACTTATCTTAAGTGATATTAAGTAATTATTGACATAAATAAGCTTAAATGTATACATAAAGCTCATATTCAGTGAAATATGCAGTATATTATGTATATTTAGGTCTATAAGTGGGTTTTAGCCTCTTAATAGCCTATAAACTTTGTTTTTCTGCTTATTTTAGGTCATATGGACGTAATCAGTGGATTCACAATGCCTACAGAAGCATATACACCTATTTCAGGTGCATACACTCAGTTTGGACAACTTAATCTGCTTCCTTGGATGGATATTCACGGATTTATGGGTTGGGAGGTCATAGCTGGGTTAATGTGAATGCTTGGGGATGTCATGGGGGGCTTGGAAATTTTATTTGTTTCCTTTATATGCTTTGGGTTTCATTTTATCTCTTTTGGATTACTTATTTTACCTGTTTCTTTATGGTATCTGCTTTTATCTGGATTTTCTAATTATGTTTTGGGTCTGTGTTATCATTAATTGTGATGGAGGGTCCTTACTGGAGGTCTGTGTGTTGAATCTGCTTGAAGTGGACGCCTTGGGGAGGTGATGGGCCCTCACAGTGCTGTAATTTCTGGGGATAGCAGTCACATCATCTGGATTGAAGGTCTGTGCACTCCAGGGGATTTGGGTATAAGTAAGGAGGGATTTTGACAGTTATTCATCATCAATTACTTACTAAAATTCAATAAAACACTTCAGTACAATTATTAACATTTAGAAATATATTATAAAGCCTTTATAAGTTGATGTTATCATTATATAAGCTATAACTATATTCTATTTATCTATTTTTCACCACTAAGCATGCATTTACATTCAAGTATTGTGAGTTTTATTTGAGTATAACTATTTTATTAGTCTTCCCCTGAGGTTTAATCACTAAATAATTTATCAATAAGTAGTAGGACTATTAATAAATACTATTAAATCATACTTATATACTAGACAATAATGACAATTGGGGGTCTTTCCTTGATTATTATTGATTTTTAGTATATGTCTTAGGACGTGATTTTTACTTAGTATAGCTCAAAAACAAACAAAATATTTGGCTCTGCTGCATATTAGTGGGTCATCATAGCTCAGTGATTGCGGAAAAGAACCCTTATAATAATTGTACTAAAATTTTAATCATAAAAATTAGGTATTTACAGTAGTAACTGTACCCAATATAAACCCAATTTCACTTGGTATTTGGACACCAATATGACACCCAATTAAATTGGTATTTGGTTAAAGCTTGGTAAGCTAATGATTCACCCTTATAAAGGTCTAGTTAAACTTATTTCTATATTTTTAACAGATTTTTTCAAATTTTTCTTACATTTTATTTAAATAAATAAAGATATAAATTCAGGGTAAGCTCCAGTGCTTTTTTATTAGTAATAACATTGCTAATACCTTTTGTCTACTAATTTCATAGAGGTTTTCCTTTCTTTAGACATGATATATTGTCATTCTTATAAATATGAGTGCTCCTCAGGACAGTGTAAGTGAAAAGCCTGCTTATAATACCAGGTCTAAAGCTAACAAAAACTATCCAGGACATAACCATGGAGGGTCAGTCATACCCCCAGGCAGAGAAAATGAGTATAGAGGAAAAAGACACCCTATTAAAAAAGATTACCATAAAAAAGACGTCTTCTCCTCTTCAGGATCAACTTTCCCATCTGGCCAAACAGGTATTGAAGTTGGAAGAATCCAAGTCACTCATGCTCAAGGAGGTAGAGCAATTACAGAACAATTGCAAGGTAGGGTTCCAACAAATGAATCAAACACTGGCAGAGCTAAAGGGAGGCCAGCCAAGTCAACCAAGTCAGAAACCCCCTACCCCAGGTGGGTCACATCACTCCCAGGAGAAACTTCTGGTAGACAAATGGAAGTGGGACTGGTTCAATCAACAATGGACCAGCCACAGCTGCAACAGGGATCCTCCACCTCATCAGACTTCCTCAGTTCACCCATACAAAGGAAAAAAGCACTAAAAATCAGGACTTGCATCTATCCCTTGGTAAGTAGATTACCCTCTCAGATTGACCACAATACTGATAATTACAATATAGGTAATACTATTGATGTCAAATCTGTGCAGAGAATAGAGGAGGATTTAAGAAATTTAGGTTTTGATGTAGATACACCTGACTTGTCTTTTGTCCACAATAACAGTACTATTCATAATAATAATACAGTTAATCCTCAGTTGCCACCACTTACTAGTGAGATGAGAAGTTCACATGAGAGTGAGAGAATTGAAAAGGAAGACATGGAGTATTTTAACAATAATCCAACTGTCCATAGAATTGTTTCTGCATTGTGGAATAGAATGACTGATTGTGAGGAACAGACAGTTAAGCTCACTAGTGATACAATTTCATCCTTGAAATTAAATATTTCTCAACTGGAAACACGTAATAAAGAATTAGAGAAAGAACATTTGTCTCTAACTCTTAAATATGATTCCTTGAGTAACAAATATAGTGAACTTTCAAACAAATTCTTTGAGTTGGAAAAATTGTATGAAGCACACTTGTTGAAAACTGAATCAAGAACTAAGTTATCTTTTGCCCAGACAAATTAAAGTGTCTCTTAGCTACTACAAAGATTAACTTAAGTTGAGATTGAAACTGCCAATCTACTAATGAACCAGGATAATTCTAAGTATACTCAATATAATAATAATCCTTTCATTGGCAAAAGTGAATCTCATTCCTTCCCTATACCACCACAACTAAAACCATCTGGTGGTAGTGTCAAATCTGAAAATGAAAGTCACAAATGGGTACAGGAGGAAATACAAGACCATTTATCAAGAGTAAATGAGTTATTGAATTTACCTAAGATTAGTGAGATAAAATCCAATTAGAAGAACTGGCCTAAGATAGATCAGTACCCAACTTATGATGGGGAAGCCAACTCTGATTGGCAACATTCTATACAAAGAATTAACAATTTAAAGTTCTCATATACATTACCAGATGAAGAAATAACATCAAAATTAATTTCTTTATTTAAGGATGTTGCCTTATTATGATTTGAAGCTGTATTGAGTGAGGGTAAAGATTACTCTTGGGCTGAATGGAAACAGCTTATTGAAAAACAATTTGGAGGTTCTAAATTCAGGCTCACTCAGCAGAGACTTTATGAGAAAACTAGGTACAATCCGTTGAATGGTGACAAACCTATGGTATTTTTAATGAATTTAAATAAAATATTAAAAGCCATTGAGCCTAATATGGATTTTAACTTATGGAAAGATAAGATAATATATAAATTACCTATATCTGTCAGAGACATTGTTGTAGCTAGAACATTAAATGTTACTGAATATTCTGACTTTATTAATATTTGCAATGAAATATTATTAAACCATAAGTATGAATCAAGGTATTTCACTTATAAACAAAATGTTGAACCTGTGAAAAATCAGAATTCAAAAACACTTCAGGAGAAGCAGGAAAAACCTACTGCACCTGTAGTACCTAAAAAGTATGAAACAAATACTTGTTATAAGTGTAACAACCCTTGGGTTAAAGTTCACAAATGTGAGAAAAATATAAATGTTGTTGAAAATCAACGTGAATCTGAAACTGAACCTGAAAAATGTAAAGAATCAAGTGATTATGGCAGCAATATCTCATATAGTGATGAAAATGAAGTCTGTATGTTGGAAGATGATTTGTCCATCTTTGAAAAGCCAATATTAAGTATGGACTCAAATGAATCTTTAATGAATTTTGAGGATGCTGAAATCATTAAAGATATACAAGCTGATAACTTTAAAATGACACCTATCATGGTTCCAGCTATCATTTCTGGTGAAAATGTTAAGATAGTATTGGACACAGGAGCTGCTGGTTCTGTTGTTTCTACTAATACATTACAGAGAATTGATAGTGAATATAAGTCTAAGCTTGAACCCCTTCAAAGTAAAAATTGGAAAGGTTTTGGATCAGTGCTACACCCCATCGGTAGATACAAAGCTGCTGTTTTCTTTAAACATCAACATGGCTATGTAAGAGTAACTTGTGACTTTGTAGTAACTTTTTTATCATTGGAAATGACATTCTGACTAAGTTTGGTGTGAAATTAGACCCTGCTAATAATAATTTTACAATTGGCATGAATGGTAAAAGTAAATTTAAAATAAATTCTTTTAACACAGTCTTACACATTCAGTCAGTAACAAATTCTCTGTGCAAAGGAAGAGAATCCAATGAGATGGAACTTCTGGAAAGAGAAATTTCAAAACCATCATTTGGCACTCAGATAAGTGAATCTGAGAAGAATAATATTTTGGACTTAATTAAAGCATTTCCAATGGCTTTTGCACATGGTACAAATGAACTTGGCCTTGTAAAAGATCATGAGATGAAAATTAGTTTAACCTGTGATATGGATAATATTCCTGCTAGTTTAAAAAGAAACCATACCCTGCTTCACCAATGAAGAGGAAAGACATAGTGGATAATATTAAGATGTCATTAAAAATGAACATTCTTGAGAAGTTTTAAACTACACCAAAATATTGTGTAATATCACCAGTGCTAATTTCTTATGAACAAGATAAAGCAAGACTGTGCGGTGATTATAGAGCATTAAATACATTTACAGTAGATGATATTTATCCTTTGACAAGGATTGCCTCTATACATGCTACACTTGAAGGTGCTAAGTATATAAGTTGCCTAGATGGAAATAAAGGGTACCATCAAATTCCTGTTGAAAAGAATTCACAGAACGTTTTGTTGATAACAACACATATGGGAATTTATAAATATGTCAGGATGCCATTTGGACCAAAAAATTCTCCATCAGTCACCACGGGAAATATAGGGGTGAATTGCTAGCAATCCCCTCTCTTGAAATTTAGAGTGTCCCTTAATTATGCCAGGTTTATGAATACTTTATAAACATAAGTAAATTAGAGATAGATTTACATTTATTCTCAGATTGATTATAGACAGAATATCAACTGATTCCAAATTATGCACAAGTTGATCCTCCAGAACTTGATTTTGGTCCTCTGATTAGCACAAATTGATCTAACCTAAGCTTATGCATATATAATAATTCAGGATACTTGCTCTATTAAATTTGATAATAAAATAAAATATTGATGAATTTATATAAAAAAAATTATTATGTAGGATATTAAATTATAAATTTAGGCATCATAGGAGGGCACTTAATAGAACTTAATTATACTATGTGAAACCTTAATACTGTATCACGCAGTTTGAAACATTTGAAACAAAATGTGTCATGATGGGCAATGAAATTGCTTGGACAGACACTTTCAAAATTAATACTGACCATAATACACAAGTATGAAACCTTGGCATCTATCCAATAAAAGATTTTCCTTCTGATAAATGGATTTTTCTCAGTTACTCCCTGCTAAAAAGTGTCCTTGTGAGGTTTGTCTGACCTTCAGGGGGATAATTTGGCCACATCAAACTACTTCTATTTCCATGATTGAACAAAACATCATCCTCATTTCCATCTAAAGAGTTGATCTCATCTGAATTTGGCTGATCAAAGGGGTCCACCACAAGTTTAGCCAAAATTTTGGTGAACACTTTTTTGATGGATAGT
Source organism: Hemileia vastatrix (assembly GCA_030280995.1). Classification (NCBI taxonomy): domain Eukaryota; kingdom Fungi; phylum Basidiomycota; class Pucciniomycetes; order Pucciniales; family Zaghouaniaceae; genus Hemileia; species Hemileia vastatrix. The sequence goes on from JASXTE010000001.1 coordinate 63,271,087, forward strand.
GACTTACTGGTACTTTCTGAAATTGTCCACCTGAAGTTAGGCTAAACTTCGGGAGGATAAATTTATTATGAATACCAAATTAACTGAAAAAACTTTTGCCCTAGCTACTCTGCATCATAAAAGTGTCCAACTGAGGTTTAGCCATAATTCAGGTAGACACTTTTTGAAAGGCACAGTCTGATGGGTTTAATATCTATATATGGCAATAAGTATGAGTTTCTTATCAACATGGAACTAGAATTCATTTAATATGGCCAAGTGTCCACCTGAAGTTTGGCCAAAATACAGGTGGAAATTTTTATGAGGATTACTTGATGAAATGAAGAAGACTTGCAATTACTTTCCATCATAAAATTTTCAAACTTAAGTTTATCAAAAATTGTGGTGACACTTTTGCCAGATCCAGTCATATGGGATCAACTCTCTATATGGCAATGAGAATCAATTTTTAGTCAATCATGGCATTAGAAGTAATTTTATATGGACAAACTTTCCACCTGATTTTTGGCCAAAAATAAGTTGGAAATGTTTATGAGGAATACTAGATTAACTAAAGAAGACTTAAACCCTACTACTGTCCATCATAAAAGTATCCACCAGAAGAATTCTCAAACTTGTGGTTGACACCTTTGGCCTGGTCCAGCCATATGGGATCAATTCTGCATATGGAAATGAGGATTTAATTTGGTCAATCATGGTACTAGAAGTAATTTGATATAGACAAAGTGTCCAACTAAATATTGAAAAAAAATCAGTTGAAAACTTCATTTAGTTTTTCAAAAAATCAAATTAAGTACAATTTTATTCCTGATGATGCCCATTTTATCCAACACCTCTTCTGAGCCTTGAAAGTAGGCATTTAGCTTGAATTTTGAATTTCATATAAAATCCCTATTATTCAACCTATTTCTTTTTATCCCTTTTTTTCTTTTAGATATCAATTAATTTTATGTAAAACAAATCATTTTCATAATTTTTTACCTGTATTTAATAAAATTATTAAAGGTTTAACATCACCCTGTAAGCATTTGGCACATGTTTTTTTGCTATACTAATAAAAATAATAATATACTGGTAACAAAAAATTGATCAAATGATAAAATATTAATAAAACAGAAAGATCAAATACCAGTGGATATGTTTTAAAAAAATACCAGTTGCACTGACGAAGAGCTGCACCCTAGATACTCACCATCAAAAAAGTGTCCAGCACAAGTTCAGCCAAACTTGTGCTGGACACTTTTGGTCAGTTGCAGTCATATGAGATCAATTCTTGCTATGGCAATGAAAAAATTATTTGATAAAAAACTTCACTAGAATTAGTTTTACATAGCCAAATTTTCTACCTAGATTTCATCCAAACCACAGGTGCACAATTTTTTATCTTTAAAAAAAATTCAATTAAGTACAATTTATCCCTGATGGCTCTAATTTGCTTCAACACCTCTACTGGCCTTTGATAGTAGGAATATTACTTGGATTTCTTTTTTCATATTTGATCCCTTTAACTTAATTTTTTATTCCTAATATTGCTTTTGGATATCAATTAATAATTTTTAAAATAAACTATTTTCATATTTTTATACATTTATTTAATAATATTATAAATGGCATAACATCACCTGGTTTGCATTTGGCACATGAGTTTTTTCTATACTTATAAAATTAATAATATAATGGCAACCAAAATTTAATCAAATGATATTAATGAGTGAGGAACAAATATAATATACCAGTAGACATGTTTGTAAGAAATAATAGATGAACTGAAGAAAAATTCTACTCTAGCTACTCTCCATCATAAACGTTTCCAGCACAAGTTCGGCCGAACTTGTGCTGGACACTTATGGTCAGGTGCAGTCAGATGGGAGCAATTCTCTCTATGGAAATGAAGATAAATTTTTGATATAAAATTACACTAGAAGTAGTTTGATATGGCAAAATTTTCATGCTGAAGTTTTGGTAAAGCTCAAGTGGATTTTATTTTTATTTTTACAAAAAAGAAAATTTAGTGCAAGTTTAGCCCTGATTGTGCTAATTTGATTCAACATCTCTTTTTTCTGTTTATGGCAGGAATTTAACTTGGATTTTAATTTTCATCTTTTATTTCTTTTATTTTACTTTATTCCTCTCATATTTCTTTTGGATAGAAGTTTATTTTTTGTAAAATAAATCATTTTCATATTTTTTTACCTTTATTTAATAATATTATAAAAGGTTTAACATCACCCAGTATTCATTTGGCACACAAGTTTTTGCTATACTGATAATATTAATAATATAATGGTGACAAAAAATTAATCAATTGATAAATATGAGTGAGGCACAAAGATTTAATAACAGTGGAAATTTTTATAAGAAATTTCAGATGATTTAAAATGACTTGCACCCTGGCTACTCTTCATGATAAAAGTGTCCAGCACAAGTTTGGCCAAACTTGTGCTGGACACTTTTGGTTGCATGCCGTCAGACGCAATCAATTCTTTTTATGGAAATGAGACTGAATTATCACTCCATCATTGCACTGAAAGTAGTTTTATATAGACAAATTGTCCCCTGGAAGTTTGTCCAAACCTAAGGTAGACAATCATTTCCTCTGGTAAAAAGTAAATTTGATCCATGTTAATCTATTATGGTGCCCATTTTTTCTGAAGCCTCTACTGGCTCATGATAGCAGAAATTATACTTAATATCTTTATTTCATGTTTGATCTCTTTAATTTTAATCTTACCCTTTTATTTATCCTTTAGCTTTTAAATATCAATTTTATTTTGGTAAAACTGATAACTTTCACATTTTTTTACATTTATTATATTATATTATTAAAGTTGTAAAATCACCCAGTGTACATTCATTACACATGTTTTTGCTATACTAAAAACATTAATAATATAATGGTGACTAAAAAAATAATCAAATAATAAATATGGATGACACAGAAAGATCAAATACCCATAGACATTTTAAAATGAATATAAGATTAACTGAAGAAGACTTGCACCCTAGCTACTCTCCATCAGAAAAGTGTCCAGCACAATTTCAGCTGAGCTTGTGCTGGACACTTTTGGTTGCATGCAGTCAGATGGGATAAATTTACTCAATGGAAGTTAAAATGAATTTTTGCTCAATCATTGCACAAGAAGTAGCTTTATACTGCTATACTATCCTCCTGATTTTTTGGAAAACCTCAGGTGGACACTTTTATTAATTAAAAAAAAAAGAAAATATATTCCAAATCTAGAACTTGTGGTGCAAATTTGGTCTGAAAACTCAAATTATCTTTGATGGCAGAAATTTTATTTGAATGTTTAATTTCATATTTAATCACTTTTATTTTACTTTTTTATTCCTCTTTTTGCTTTCAGATATCAATTTATTTATTGTAAAACTAATACTTTTCATATTTTTTTTACTTTTATTTAATAAGATTATGAAAGATGTAGCATCTCCCAGTATGCATTTGGCTTACAAGTTTTTTCAATACTAATAACATTAATAGTATAATGGTGAAAAACAATGAATCAAATGATAAATATGAATGACACAGAAAGATCATATACAAGTGGATTTGTTTATAAGGAATACCTGATGAACTGAAGAAGACCTGCACCCTAGATACTCACCATCATAAAAGTGTCCAGCATAAGTTCGGCCAAACTTGTGCTGGACACTTTTGGTTGCATGCAGTCAGATGGGATAAATTTACTCTATGGAAATAAAAATGACATTTTGCTCAATCATTGCACAATAAGTAGTTTGATATTGCCAAAATGTCCTCCTGATGATTTTTCAAAACTCATCAGGACACTTTCTTTGGTTTAGCAAAAAATAAAATATAGTGCAAGTTTAGCGCTGGTGGTGCACATTTGATCTAACACCTCTACTTGTTATTGATAGTGGGAATTTTCCTTAGATTTTTTTTTCTTATTTTATCCCTTTTATTTTACTTTTTTATTGCTCATATTTCTTTGGATATCAATTTTTAATTTTTAAAATAAATAATTTTCATACTCTTATACCTTTATTTAATAATATATGATTAAAGGTGGAACACCACCTGGTATGCATTTTTCACACAAGTTATTACTATAGTAATAAAGTTAATAATATAATGATGACAAAAAATTAATCAAATGGTAAATTTAAATGACACAGAAAGATCAAATTCCAGTGGGAATGTTTATAAGAAATCCCTTTTGAGTTTAAGAAGATTTGCTGTATGCCTACTCTCAATTATAAAAGTGTCCAGCACAAGTTCGGCCAAACTTGTGCCGGACACTTTTGGTCAGGTGCAGTCAGATGGGATCAATTCTCTCTATGGCAATTAAAAAAATTATTTGATAAGAAACTTCACTAGATTTAGTTTGATATAGCTGAATTATCCACCTAGAGTTCATCCAAACCACAGATACACAATTTTTTATCTTTAAAAAACAGTCAATTTAGTACAATTTATCCCTGATGGCTCTCATTTGCTTCAACATCTCTACTGGCCTTTGATATTAGGAATAATACTTGGAGTTCGTTTTTCTTGTTTGATCCCTTTAACTTAATTTTTTTTCCTCATATTGCTTTTGGATATCAATTAATAATTTTGAAAATAAATTATTTTAATATTTTTATACATTTTTTTAATAATATTATAAAAGGTGTAACGTCACTCAGTATGCATTTGGCACACAATTTTTCGCTATACTTATATAATTAATAATATAATGAAGACAAAAAATTAATCAAACAATATGTATGAGTGAGGCACAAAGATAAAATACCAGTAGACATGTTTGTAAGAAATACCAGATGAACTGAAGAAAAATTCTACCCCAGCCACTCTCCATCATAGAAGTGTCCAGCACAAGTTCGGCCGAACTTGTGCTGGACACTTTTGGTCATAGGCAGTCAGATGGGATCAATTCTCTGTATGGCAACAGAAAAATTCTTTTATCAAATTTCACTAGAAGTAGTTTGGTTTAGCTGAATCATCCACCTGCTGTTCTGCCCAATATCAGGTGTATAATTTTTTATCTTTAAAGAAAAGGTCACTTATTACAATTAAGCCCTGATGGCTCCCATTTGCTTTAACACCTCTACTGGCTCTTGATAGCAGGAATTTTACTAGTATTTTTTTCATATTTGAACTCTTTGACTTTAATTTTACTCTTTTATTCCTCTTTTTACTTTTAAATTTCTATTTATTTTTTGTAAAACTAATCCTTTCCATATTTATTTATGTCTATTTTAAAAAATTATTGAAGGTATAACTTCACATGGTATGCATTTGGCACACAAGTTTTTTCTATACTAATAACATTAATAATATAATGGTGATAAAATATTAATTGGATGATAAATATGAAAGATACAGACTGATCAAATACCAGTAGACATGTTTATGAGAAATACAAGATGAAGGAACTGAAGAAAACTTCCACCCAAGCTACTCTCCATCATAAAAGTGTCCAGCACAAGTTCAGCCAAACTTGTGCTGGACACTTTTAGTCACATGCAGTCAGATGGGATCAATTCTCTATATGGCAACAAAAAAACATTTTTTTATTAAACTTCACTACAAGTAGTTTTGTTTAGCTGAATCATCCACCTGTTGTTCTTCTCGACCTCAGGTTTATAATTTTTTATCTTTAAAAAAAATGTCACTTATTACAATTTAGCCCTGATGGCTCCCATTTTTTTCAACACTTCTACTGGCTCTTGAGAGCAAGAATTTTACTAGTATTTTGTTTTTCATAATTGATCTCTTTGAGATTAATTTTACCTTTTTATCCCTCATATTGCTTTTGTATATCAATTTATTTTTTTAAAACAAATCATTTTCATATTTTTTTACCTTTATTTAATAATATTATAAAAGGTGTAACATCACCCGGTATGCGTTGGGCACACAAGTTTTTGCTATACTTATAATATTAATAATATAATGGTGACAATAAATTAATCAAATGATATATATGAGTGAGGCACAAAGATCAAGTACCAATGGACATGTTTATAAGAAATACCAGATTAACTGAAGAAAAATTCTACCCTAGCTACTCTCCGTCATAAATGTGTCCAGCACAAGTTCGGCCGAACTTGTGCTGGACACTTTTGGTCACATGCAGTCTGATGTGATCAATTCTCTCTATTGCAATGAAAATGAATTTTTCTTCAATAATTGCACTAGAAGTTGTTTGATATGGCAAAATTGTCATCCTGAAGTTTTGGTAAAGCTCAAGTGGATTTTTTTTTATTTTTACAAAAAAGAAATTATAGTCCAAGTTTAGTGCCACTGGTGGGCATTCACCCCATCATGTCTACTTGCTCTTGATGGCAGGAATTTTACTTTAATTTTTTATTTCATATTTGATCCCTTTAATTTTACCTTTTTATTCCTCATATTGCTTTTGGATATCAATTTATTTTTTGTAAAACAAATCATTTTCATATTTTTTTACCTTTATTTAATAATATTATAAAAGGTGTAACATCACCCGGTATGCATTGGGCACACGAGTTTTTGCTATACTTATAATATTAATAACATAATGGTGACAAAAATCAATCAAATGATAAATATGAGTGAGGCACAAAGGTCAAATACCAATTAATCAATAGTTCTTTTTAATATTATAAATTTTTTGATTAAATAAAATGGTAATAATGAATTATATTTTTCATCCACAATTCCACTCTAATGATTCCCACTGCACAAAAAGGGTTCACTCGGTCCTTTCTTTACTGCTTGTGCATATATTTTATTGCCCACAGTACTACAATTTTTTGTAGTGATTATCCCACATCTGATTCAGGAATATTTTTAAGCAATATAAGTTTTTTTTACAAAAGACCTTATCATATCCAATATCCCACAAAAAATACAACCTGTCTTTGTATTAAAACCCATTAATTATTAAGAAATTGTTAAAATAATTAGATTAGACCCTGGCACAGCTAGATCCATACCAACCGACCTAAAGTCTTTTCAATATTGAAAACAATTAAATAAAATTATGATATCATACTAAATTATGGGCACCAACCATAATTCAGCACTTCTCATTTGCTCTGCTACAAAATGAATGCATGTAGCATTTTTCTAACGTCGGACTGTTTTTCTTCCTTCCCTCACACCTTTAGTCCAGAATGAAAATTTAGTATGAGTTTTGGTCAAAATGGTTTGCCAGTGTTATCTGTATGCAATATGAATTCATATTGCATATTTCTATTTATGCATAAAATATACTCGTTAAGCATCATTTTTTTGCATTTTTCAATCATTATGCATATTTATGCATATTCATATGCATATTCATTATACAGATTTATATGCATATTAATATATTTTATTCATATACATATATGCACCTTTTTTTTGCATATTCAATATGCATATTTTTAATGCATATTCAATATGCATATTTTTATGCATATTCACTATTCATATTTTATGCATATTCAATATGCATATTTTTTATGCATAATCACTATGCATATTTTTATGCATATTTATTCTTCATAGTCATTATGCATACACTTTGGATAGGCATTTCACATCAATTTTTAGCATGCAATAAGTATCCACCATGCGAATTCAAATGCATATGCATCTATATCATACACGCAACATATATTCAAGTTTAATATTTGAATATTAAGGTATGCTAAGTGATGTTGTTCAACCTTTTGCCAAACCTGAGATTAACTGATGTTCAATGTGGTTCTTAAGCTCTGCTCAAGGAGGGATTGTTCTGGATTCAATCTGTGACAGTTTATTTTTTCAATGTTTTTTCATCAGATTTAAAAACATCTTTTTGCCAGTTTCAGGATGGTTTCCCAACAGTTTCCTGACATATTCCTGATAGTTTCAAATAGAGGGAACTGCTAGCAGTTTACCCCCAGATTTCCCGTGGTGAGTATTTCAGAAGTTAATGGATATAACATTCCATGATGGAATGATAGAAGGATGGTTAATGGTATACATTGATGACACAATAGTGTTCTCTAAAACATATGATGAACACTTAATTCATTTAAAGAAGGTATTTCAGAAAATGGATGAAATAAAAATGACCCTTGCATTGAAAAAATGTAAATTTGGGTTTGAATCTTAAAAAGTGCTTGGTCATATTGTATCTGGCTTAAAAATATGTGTAGACCAAAATAAGGTGGCTGCAATAAAGAATATTGGCCTTCCTCAAAATGTAAAGGATTTACAATCTTTTCTTGGAATGTGTGGTTATTATAGACAATATATAAAAAACTACCAATTAATTGCTGCACCATTGACCACACTGATAAAGAAATCAGAAGCTTTCATTTGGAATAATGAAAGACAACAGGCTTTTGATAAGTTGAAAGAATGTTTGATGACAGATCCTATCTTGGGATTACCAGATTTCCAATTACCTTTTGTATTATATACAGATGCAAGTTTTATTGGTCTGGGTGCTGCTTTGCATCAAAAACAACTTATTGAAGGAAAAATCTCAGAAGTAGTAATCTGCTATATTCCACGTACTCTGAGAAGTAGTGAATTGAAATATGGTGCTACTCAACTTGAATGTTTGCCAGCAGTATGAGCTCTTGAGAAGCTACATTATTACCTTGAAGACCAAAAATTTGAGTTAATAACTGACTGTAGTGCAGTTAATTCACTCTTAAACATGAAAACTCCTAATAGACACATTTTTAGATGGCAATTAGCGGTACAAGAATACAGAGGACAGATGACTATTACACATAGAGCAGGAACCTTGCACTCTAATGTAGATCTTTAGTCTAGAGTACCTCTGCCTAATAATGATGATAATCCTGCTTATGTTCCTGAGTCAGAGATTATTAACATTTATGGCATTTATATTGTAGATCTTGAGGATGAATTTATGCAATCAATTCTTGATAATTATGATTCAGATCCTGACTTGAGTAAACTCACTACAATATTAAATGATCCATCTAATGCTTCAATGAATGTTTTAATAAAAACATTACCAAATAAGTATAAAGATGCATTAGAAAAAGGAAAATTTTCCATTGAGGATGGTTTTATATATTACAGGAAAAAATTAAGTAATGTAATTGTGATTCCCCCTTCAATAAAGGTGTTAATGTTAAGTATATGTCATGATGATATATTAGCAGGTCATTTTGACTTCCATAAAACATTAACCAGAGTAAAAAACACAGCTTGGTGGATAAACATGTCAGATGATGTTCAAAAATATGTTGAGACATGTGATTCTTGTCAAAAATCTAAAAGATTAAAAGGCAAAAGAGCTGGTTTATTACAACAAATCAAACAACCCAAACCTCCATGGGAAATAGTTAACATGGACTTTGTAAAAGGTTTGCCGATAGCAGGGCATAAGAGTTATAACTCCTGCTGGGTAATTGTAGATAGATTTACAAAAATTTGTAAATTTATTCCTACCCACAAAGAGGTTTCTGAAAAGGACTTATATTTTTTATGGTTGACATAAATGTTAAATATAGCAGGTTTTCCCAAAGCAATAGTTTCTGACAGAGATCCTAAATTTACTTCTAGATTCTGGACATCACTTATGGATGTTTCAGGGTGTCAATTAAAACTTTCTACAGCACACCATCCACAAACTTATGGGCTAGCAGAAAGAATGATACAAACTTTAGAAGATATGATAAGAAGATATTGTGCTTTTGGTCTTAACTTTAAAGACAATGACAAATTCACACATGATTGGGTAACCCTTATCCCAGGTTTAGAATTTGCATACAATAGTACAGTACATTCTGTCACTGGCAAAAAGCCATTTGAGTTATGTTTGGGTTATGTACCTAATACATCTGCTAAAAATCTTAATAAATAACCTAGATTGGATATACATCCAGGTACTAAGTCTTTTCTTTAGATGCAAGAATTATGCAGAAAACATGTTCAAGAGTGTATAAATAAGGCATTTGAGTATGAGAAGAAAAGATGGGATAAAGCCCATAAAGAACAAATGTTCAAAGAGGGTGATGAGGTCCTTATTTCTACACTACATTTCAATTTAAATGATAATGTTAAATTGAAGGATCAATTCATTGGACCATTTGTAGTGAAAAAAATGGTTGTTAACAATGCTGTTGAGGTTATTCTATATGCACCATATGATAGAAAACATCCATTATTTCCTATATCTCTTATAAAACCATATCATTCTAATGATACTGCTCTATTTCCAAGGAGATCAGGAAGGCATAAACAGCAAACTGAAGAAATAGTTGAAAAGGCAGAAATTAAAAAGATACTTAAAAAGAGACACCTTACAAAAGAAAAGGGAGTTGAGTATCTATTAAGATTTAAAAATAAATCAAGTGAATATGACCAGTGGATTCCACAAAATGAAATCTCTGCTCTTAAAAATCTCTTGAAATAATTTAAATCAAAATAATACTGTTTATTCAGTATATGTATTATAGAAAATTTAAAAATTATTTTTCTATTTCACTCCTTACTTTTAATTAAAATGTCTTAACATTTTTTTTATTGTTTTTTTTGGGTGAGGGAGTGTCAGCCTAGATATCCCTAGGACTGAGTATTTCTTATACTTAAAAGAAGATAACCTTAAGTACATTAAGCTTATCTCTTAAAAATAAGGCTAAAACAAATATATATATGATTATAATACATATATATATAATTATTACACTATTATATAACTTATATTAGTTTAAATAGCTTATCCATAGCCTAATAATACTTATTAAGGTGTTAATGGAGTCATAATATACTTATCTTAAGTGATATTAAGTAATAATTGACATACATAAGCTTAAATGTATACATAAAGCTCATATTCAGTGAAATATGCAGTATATTATGTATATTTAGGTCTATAAGTGGGGTTTAGCCTCTTAATAGCCTATAACCTTTGTTTTTCTGCTTATTTTAGGTCATATAGACGTAATCAGTGGATTCACAATGCCTAAAGAAGCATATACACCTATTTCAGGCGCATACACTCAGTTTGGACAACTTAATCTGCTTCCTTGGATGGATATTCACAGATTTATGGGTTGGGATGTCATGGCTGGGTTAATGTGGATGCTTAGGGATGTTATTGGGGTCTTGGACATTTCATTTGTTTCCTTTATATGCTTTGGGTTTCATTTTATCTCTTTTGGATTACTTATTTTACCTGTTTCTTTATGGTATCTGCTTTTATCTGGATTTTCTAATTATGTTTTGGGTCTGTGTTATCATTAATTGTGATGGAGGGTCCTTACTGGAGGTCTGTGTGTTGAATCTGCTTGAAGTGGACGCCATGGGGAGGTGATGGGCCCTCACAGTGCTGTAATTGCCAGGGATAGCAGTGAAATCATCTGGATTGAAGGTCTGTGCACTCCAGGGGATTTGGGTATAATTAAGGAGGGATTTTGACAGTTATTCATCATCAATTACTTACTACAATTCAATAAAACACTTCAGTACAATTATTAACATTTAGAAATATATTATAAAGCCTTTATAAGTTGATATTATCATTATATAAGCTATAACTATATTCTATTTATCTATTTTCCACCACTAAGCACGCATTTACATTCAAGTATTGTGAGTTTTATTTGAGTATAAGTATTTTATTAGTCTTCCCCTGAGGTTTAATCACTAAATCACTTTTCAATAAGCAGTAGGACCATTAATAAATACTATTAAATCATACTTATATACTTTAAAATTCTCACAGTACAACTACTTATTGAAAAATGATTTAGTGATTAAACCTCAGGGGAATACTAATAAAATAGTTATGATCAATATTAACTCACAATATTCTTATTGGTGTGTGCTAGTGGTGGAAATTAGGTTAATAAAATATAGTTATAGCTAAAATAAAGATAATATCAATTTATAAATGCTTTAAAATATATTTCTATATGATAATAATTTTTTTATAATGTTTATTTTAATTTTAGTAAGTAAGTGATGTCCAATAACCCCTCAAATCCTGCCTTACTTATACAAAAATCCACTGGAGTGCACAGACCTTCAATCCAGATGATGTCACTGCTCTCCCTGGCAATTACAGCACTTTGAGGGCCCATAACCTCCCCATGGAATCCACTTCAAGAAGTTTTAACATATAGACCTCCAGTAAGTACCCTCCATCACAATTAATGATATCATAGAGCCATACCATAAATAGAGAGAACAGATAAAAGCAGATATTATAAAGAAACAGGTAAAATAACTCATTAAAAGAGTATATAATGAAACCCAAAGCATATAAAGAAACCAAATCAACTTTCCAAGCCCCTAATAACATCGCCAAGCATCCATTTTTACCCAGTAATCATATCCCAACCCATAAATTTGTTAAAATCCATAAAAGGAAGAAGATTAAGTTTTCCAAACTGGATATATGTGCCTGAAAAAGGTGTATATGCTTGTGTAGGCATTGTGAGTCCTTTGAATACATCCATATGACCTAAAATAAGTAGAAAAATAAAGAATATAGGCTATTTAGAGGCTAAAACCTGCTTATAGACCCATATATACATAATATAACTACATATTTCACTGAATATGAGGTTTATGTATACATATAAGCTTATGTATGTCTATAATTACTTAATATTACTTAATTTAAGTATATTATGACCCCATTAGCATCTACATAAGTATTATAGGGCTATGGATAAGCTATTTAAACTTGTATAAGTCATTTAATAGTGTAATAAATATATATATAAGCATAATAACCATATATATAAGTATTAGGGGGTATCAATGTTCAGGGATCTGCAATTAGGGATCAGGAATTTTTTTTCTGGTATCAGACATTATTAATTGCAGAATTTTTATCCACTAGCCCCACGGCTAGTGGATAAGTAATCCATGATAATGCATTATCCCACCTCTTATACCCCAATTTCCATTCCTAATTCCTGATCCCAAACTCATCACATCCATGATTGATATGTATGCAAGTCACATGAAATATAATTGCAGATGTTATGAATGAAAGTAGGCCAAGATGTGGTTATGACAGAAAGTTGTCTGATATGTGGTTATGAAAAATTGAGTAGAAAAATGTTGGATAAGAGGTGAACATTGACATGTAAAGTGTCTAATAACCCAATAATTAGCAAAAATAATTGCAGAAGATAATTGGGGTATAAGGATTTTTATCTGAAATTAATTAAATTGCGGATCCCTGAACATTGATACCCCCTATTATAACCATAATGTTTACTTATAAGCTTAATGTAATTAAGGTTGTCTTATTTTAAGCATAACAAATACTCATTCCTGGGGATACCTAGGCTGAAAGTATCATTGTCCGCAGAGTACATGGGACATTCAGTATGAGTGGTGTAGAAGGGCTCTGGGTGATCATCACAAGCCTAGGTTACACAGTTAGAAAAGGGGCTGCAAACAAGGCGTCTTGTGAGGGCGTTTGGAGAAGAGTAATGCCTCTTCTTTTGGGGAGGAAGGGGGCAGGGGAGGCAGAAGAGGTGGGAATTCAATCAGCATTGAAGGAAAGAGGAGGAATAGGGGAGGGGGCTCAGGGGGCATAGAAGACACATTTATTTGTGGTGGTGGTGGAGTCACATTAACTTTAGACTTGCATAAAATGGTTGCTCTGGTTAGAATCCATGACCATGGTTAAATATTTCTAACTTACTTGAGCGAATAGGTTGTTTCTCAATTAATTAGGGCATCTGTCTCCATATCAGTAAGAAGCAAGTATATAATTTCATTTTACTTGGTCATTTCATAATGAATTTCACTATTCAACCACCCCATGAAGTATCTTTTACTAATCACCACATTTAGTCAATATTCAGCCCTGGGAACTTTTAAGTCATTAGATAAACCTCAAATGCTAATTTTTTATCTATTTCATTCAATTTCCTCAATGAATAACTTGGTAAAAACAAATGAGAGTATATTATTTCCTATGTGTGTTTAGGGAGCATGTTTTCTAGTGGTTTCTTGGCATATTTTAATAATTGAGGCTTGGTGTGTGCAACCAGTAGTTTAAAATGGTGAAAATTGATAAACTTTGGTGATGAGTAGTGAGTATAGTGAATTGAAAACATCATTTGCAAAAAAGTGTTGGAATCAGGGGTGTGATTAAGTATTATGATGAGCAGTGCAGAATAATAAAATTTGGCATGGATAGGTGTGATTTAATGACATGCAGTTAGTATCTTTAAGTATATATACTTACTTGTGCCTAAAATTTACTTAAATGAAGAGCTAATTTGAGGTCTAAATGACACAGTGCTAGAATATGAATCAAAGTGATATTTTATTATGCATGGAGTGGGGTGTTACCAACACAATGGTAGATTCCCTTTGGTCATATACCTCTGTTTTGGTAAAAAATAAGTATATAATTGCATTTTACTTGGTGATTACATAATGAATTTCAATGTTCAACTGCCCTACACAATATCTTTTGCTAATCACTCATTTAAATTACTATTCATTCCTCACACTCATTCAGTAAAACTCAAGTATCTCACATGCCCTTCAATGCTCTTGATGAATTACTCAATATGGAAGAAGACTATAATATTTCCTATTTATTCAACACTCAAAAATAAAAAATACAAAGAGAAAAAAAAGTAAAATTGAATCGAAAACATATGGAAGGCCATCAACAACCAATGAGTGAATACTTTATCCCCAATTCTACATACAATTATATCTTGTTTGAAAAATGTTTCTGGATGAACAGGGATCTATTCAACAGTATCTGTGAGGACCTACAGAATCACTAAAATTGTCGGTTATTGAAAAATGTAAGTTGTGAAATATTTCAAAATACTAGTCATAGTTTAATTGTCTTACACTTACTTAGGATTGCTGTGGACAAGTGGGTTTGACACCAGAACAAAAAATGATTTCTGTTCTACGACAACTAGCATATGGTATTACAGCTGATATCACTGATTAGTATGTCTGTATTTGCAAAACTACTTCCCTGAGAGCACTAAAGCACTTCATCAAAGATATAATAAGTTTATATGGAAAGGAATACTTTAAAGAACCTAATGCTTCTGGAAAGAAAATTATATTGAGAGATTACAAAGAATGAGGATTCCCAGGATGTCTTGGTTTGATAGATGGGGTGCACTTGGTGTGGAAAAATTGCCCAGCAGCTTGGGAAGGTCAATTTCAAGGAGAAGAAGGTGCACCTACAATGATACTTGAAGCTGTGACTAGCAAGAACCTGAGTTTTTGGAATTGCTTTTTTGGAACTCCTGGAGCACACAATGATATCAATGTTCTCCATATAAGTAACATATTCAACAGATTATTGGCTGGTACTCAGGATGAGGTGCATTTTAAGATAAATAATCATAGATATAAAAATGTGTATTACCTGAAAGATGGAATTTATCCTCCATGGACAAAACTTGTCAAGACTTTACCCCACCCACAAGATGAAGCAAGTAAATTCTTCTCCAAGCTACAAGAAGCTTCACAAAAAGACATTGAGTGTGCCTTTGAAGTATTAAGTGCTCAATGGGGCATCATTTAAAAGCCATGCCATCTATGAAGGAGAAAAATAGTCAATCAAATAATGACATGTTGTATAATATTACACAACATGATCATTCAGTCAAAATCTGTTACAAATCAATTCCTATCAAACATACACAATATATCAAGTCAAGTAGTTGAAATTCATCATGATCCTGCCTGGTTCAGAATTGTATCTCATTATATGCAGAAGAGTCAAGATCTACACAACTCAACTATCCACTTCCAACTATAAGAAGATTTAAAAATTCATAACTGGGAAAGTAGGGGTACTGTAAATGAAGAGTAATTTAAAATAATTTTCTTTAAATAAAAGAACCATAGAATATCTCTAGTTAAAAAGTTATTGTAACTTTATTTTTATTAAGTCCTATGGCTTCTTCCATTTAAAAAATGTGAAAAAATATTATTAAAACCCAAAAATAATTTTATATATATAAGTAAAACATAAATTATTAAGAAAATTAGTTAAAACTGATTTCCAATTAACTAAAATGAATAAAATTAATGCTTGTCTTAAAACATTTTGTTGAGGGTCCATTATTGTGCAATTTATTTTCAAAAGAGATGTGGCAATGAATAATTTGATAATTCATAGGTAGAAATGGGACATTGGCACACATAATAATGTAAGGATTCTGAAATCGGGTTGTTGTTATAATATAAAACTAATAGTTACAGTAGCAAAGAATAATTATATAATTCATAGGCAGAAATGAGACATTGGCAACAATAATAATGTAAAAATTTTGCAATTTGGCTGTTGTTATATAATATAATATAATTAGTATTAATATGATATCATAATATAAATTATAATATATTAATTACATGGTATGAGGTGGGAATGTTCCACAGAACCACCCTCCTTATATATTTCTAGTCAACCTTCTAAGGCCAGTTGATTTTCCACTGTCCAGTTGTGTTTAGAGGGGCCACCTAACACAAATATGCCTCACTCCTGGTAGATTGGGGCAGTTTTTCATCTTTTCTGAGAAAAAAAACTACTTACCTTTACCTTGCCCAAAAAAACCCTGGGTATCTCCTGGAAAATATGGATAGTAATATTTAAGTAACTAAAAATCAAGGGTTAGCCAAAGGAGAAAAAATTAGTAAGAAAAACAAATTAAAAATAAAAGAAAAAATATTTACCTACTAAAAAAGAAGGGAGAGCAGAAGGAAAAGGAAATAGTATTGAAAAAAAAATAAATCTAGTAAAAAAAGGGAGAGAGCAAAAGGACAAAAAATAATTAAGAGAAAAAAATTACAGAGAAGAGAAAAAAAAGATTTACCTACCTAAAAAGAAAGGAGAGCCAATGGAAACCAAAAAATAAATAGAAAAACAAGTTAAAAAGACAAGAAAAAAAATTACTTACTAAAAAAATAGGAGAGCCAAAGGAAAAGGAAATAGCAACAAAAACTAATTAAAATTTTCTTTCTAATATTTTCTCCATTGATTTACTATTTCCTTTTCCTTTGGCTCTCCTATTTTTTTGGTGAGTAAATCTTTTTTTTCTTGTATTTGTAATTTGTTTTTCTTTTTTTTGGTTTCCGTCGGCTCTCCTTTTTTTTAGGTAGGTAATTTTTTTCTCTTCTCTGTAATTTTTTTTTTTTAATTTTTTTTTTGTCCTTTGGCTCTCCCTTTTTTTTACTAGATTTAATTTGTTTTCTATACTATTTCCTTTTCCTTTTGCTCTCCATTCTTTTTTAGTTGGTAAATATTTTTTCTTTTATTTTTAATTTGTTTTTTTACTATTTTTTTTCCTTTGGCTAACCCTTGATTTTTAGTTTCTAAAATTTTACTATCAATATTTTCCATGAGATACCCAGGGTTTTTTGGCAAGGTAAAGGTTAGTAATTTTCTTTCTTGGAAAAGATAAAAAACTTCCCCAATCTACCAGGATTGAGGCATATTTGCATCATGTTCCCCCTCTAAACATGACTGGACAGTGGAAAATCCACTGGCCTTAGAGGGTTACCTTGCAATATATAAGGAGGGCTGTTTTGCAGTAAATTCCCTCCTCATACCATGTAATTTAAATATTATATTTTATATTTTATATAATATATATTATACTAATATTAATTATATTATATTAGATAGAAACAGCCAAATTTCAAAATTTTTACGTTACTATTGTTGCCAATGTCTCATTTCTGCCTATGAATTATATAATTATTCTTTGCTACTGTAACTATTAGTTTTATATTATAACAAAAAGCCAATTGTAGAATCCTTAAAATATTATGTGTGCCAATGTCCCATTTCTACCTATGAATTATCAAATTATTAATTACCACATCTCTTTCGCAAATAAATTGCATGATAATGGACCCTCATCAAATTCTTTTAAGGTTAGAATTAATTTTATTCATTTTTTTAAATTGGAAAGAAGTTTTAACTAAATTTTTAACATCCCTATATATTTAAATAGTAAAAAAAAAATTTTGGGTTTTATCTAATTTTAAATATGTATTAAAAACCTAATATATTAAGATCTAACACTATACACCACACAATATGGGGGGCGGACTTGCTAGCAAGTCCGCAACCTTGGACCCAAACTCATCCCAGATTGAACACACATTGAGCTATTGACAAAGGAACCATACAATCAGGGATGAACACCACTCAGCTGTAAAGTTTTGGTTGGGTGTTCAAGTAGAGTTCAGTATGGGTTCAGTATAAGTTCAGTCTGAGTTCCATCTGAACTCCATCTGAGTTCAGGTTGGGGACTTGCTAGCAAGCCCACCCCCTATATTGTTTAGTGATACCACCTTTTTTTTAAATCTTCTTTCATTTTATATAAAATCTTCATATCATCAGTGTTGCATAAATTATTTTCTTTCAGAAATAAAAGCTGTTTACTCTCACCGCCTCTCATTTCACAGTCTAACTTTTCCAAATTCATTCTCATATTTTGCTGATTGATTTTCATATTTGATTCTTCAAGTTCAATTTTATTTGTTAAGAATGAGTCTTTCCTTTTTAATCACGATTTTCTCTTTTGTGAGTTCAAGTTGGTGTTGAGCTATGTTGAGTTGTTTTTCTGATATACCTAATTTTTTTACAGCTGACTCATTACTGTCAAACATAGCTTCAA
This sequence comes from Hemileia vastatrix, assembly GCA_030280995.1. NCBI lineage: Eukaryota > Fungi > Basidiomycota > Pucciniomycetes > Pucciniales > Zaghouaniaceae > Hemileia > Hemileia vastatrix. The sequence goes on from JASXTE010000001.1 coordinate 63,289,708, forward strand.
TTAGGAGTGTGGGATATTTGCATCTGGTGGCCCCTCTAAACACAAGTGAAAAGTGGAAAATCCATTGGCCATAATTTAAGGAGATTTGTTCTGTGGAACATTCCCTCCTCATACCATGTAATCATAACATTATATTATATTATAACAACAACCTTATTGTGAAATCCTCACATTACTATCCATTCCAATGTCTCATTTCTGCCTATGAATTATCAAATTATCATTTTCTACTTTAACTATTAGCTTTATATTATAACAACAACCCAATTGTGAAATTCTTACATTATTATGTGTGCCAATGTCCCATCTCTACCTATGAATTATCAAATTATTAATTGCCACTTCTCTGTTGCTAAAGTTGTATCCTTTCCAGTATCCTTTTTACTTATCATAATAATTTTAATATTTGAGCTCAACTCTACTTTGATAATAGTTAAATATTTTATGTTCTACTTATATATATAAAAAAAATTGCACAATAATGGACTCTCAACAAAATATTTAAAGGTAAGCATTAATTTTAATCATGTTTGTTAATTGGAAAGAAGTTTAAGCTAATTTATTTAAACATCCTGTTATATTTATATAGTTAAACATTATATTATTTGTGTTTTCTCAAATTTTAAATATTTATTACAAACCTAATATATTAATATCTAACACAACACCACCTTTTTTTTAAATCTTCTATCATTTTATATAAAATCTCCATATCATCAGCATCACATAAATTATTTTCTTTCTGCATTAGAAGCTGTTTAATCTCACTGCTTCTCATCTCACAGTCCAAATTTTTCAAATTTATTCTCATATTTTGCTGATTAATTTTCATATTTGATTCTTAAAGTTATAATTTTTTTGTCAATAATGAGTCTTTCCTTTTGAATAAAGATTTCCTCTTTTGTGCATTCAAGTTGGTCTTGAGCTATTTTTTGTTGTTTTTCTGATATACCTAATTTTTTTCCAGCTAACTCATTACTGTCAAACATAGCTTCAATTCTTTTTTCAGCTGTGTTATTGTAATGTGAACAACCTTCTTTCTTTTCTGATTCAGAAGATTCTGCATGTCAGTGCTTTTTTTCTGCTTTCTAACCAAGAGGATATTCATTATATGATGCAGAAGGTGAGGCTGGACAGCAGCTTGATTCCATTTGGGTGCTTGTTTGACTAGAAAAACTATGTAAATGCAATCTTTTGGTACTCAAACTGGTTTCTAATGGGGCCATTCTTTGTGCACTTGAATAACTGTCTAAAGGTGAGTTTCTGTTAGGTTCTAAACACCATTTTGGATCAAATTTGAGTTTCTGTAAGCCTGGATATCTCCAGGACTGAGTAAAAAGTACTTATAAGTTATGTTAAACACATGGACTACACATGGGAGCAATAAATTAGAATACACAAATAGTATACATAAGTAAAATTATGATAATATAAGAAATATGCCATTATAACACCTTATATACATGCATATATCCACCTTTTATAAGTCTTATGTACTTAATATAAAGTTGGAATATTTTAGGGTAATCTTAAGAGCCTTAAATATAAGGCTACATAATTTTTAAGTAGACTTAAAGCTGTTGTTTTCATTGTTTTATGTAAAAAATAAGAAATGCACTTTAAATCACTTAAAAGTTGCTTATATGCGCTATAACTTTAATATTATTTAAAATGTGCCTTGGAAGATCAATTTTTCTTAATTAGGAATATTGATTTGGCTACTCAAATGCATAAAAATAACACTTTTCAAATTTGGTGTTTTTTATGCCAGAAATGGCTTCTGTGTACTGGCCACATACTGTTAAGTCACTAGGACTATGTACTTAGTTATGTGTACAAATGTATATAGTCTGTAGTTGCGGTGTCCCCTGTTCTCCGGTTCTTTCCGGAGTTCTACAGGCTGACACCGTGCTACAGGTAAGCAATGAATATATCGGGTTCTTTCTGGAGCTCTACAGGTTATGGGCTGTACCCGCGGGCATTGAAAAGTTAGCCAACAAAAAACTCCACTAGCGTTAGCGACACTAGGAGCACTAGTAACCGAAAACCCCCCAGCGCATGTCGAGAAACAACTCACCTGATAATAGGGCTGGTAAAACTCATCAATCGACTTGCTCCATCTCCAACTGAGAGCAGAGAAGCCTTGGAATTGATCCATCTAACCTTCTGAATCATCCCTCAACCTCATGTGAATCTTGCAAGCGCTCCAAAACTAGATCTATCACCCCAGCCCCTACCCTTACCCCCTTACCGGCCACTCCTCTCTCGTCGCAACCTCAGGATACACCCCTACCCTCACCTACAACCCCTTCTCCAGCTTCTACTCTACATCCAATCACTTTTCCGAATTTAGGCATTCCCCCCACTACACCTCCCCCTAACCCTAATTTAAGCAATCCAAATTTAATTGATACTAGAATCTCCCCTTCCTCTGTCCCTAGTTTAAGCACTACCCCTACCTCTCCTTGCTCTGCCGCTATCCTACACCCCACCTCCCTTTCATCTGCCCCTAATCTAAGTATTACCTCAACCACCCCCTGCTCTGCACCTACAGCGCTACCATTTATACAGAGTAATACAATAACACCCCCCTAATCCCTGCTCTGCCCCTCTGCATAACACCCTACCTGTTGTCATTAACCAATCACTGAATCCACTATCTGACCTTGCTGAAGCAATCGGGTGCTTGTCAATCAACGACTACATCAAGAATTTGCCCAGTGATATGTCAGCGAAAACTAATCAACAGGCGACCACGGGTTGTACCACTTCACCTTTCCGTCGCCCTATGCCACCACATCTACCACAACCAATAGGAATGTTTGAGCGACAAAGAACTTTGAAAAATGTAATAGAATTCACCAAAACATTTCCTCCCCTTGATACATCAGGGCACAACTATCATGACTGGCACACCAATGTGATGGCTCTTATCAAGGACTTTGTTGGAACCAGGGCATATGCTTTAAACAATGATCCTGGAACTGATGACTTTGAGGACAGAGTTACCCACCTTATCCTTTTCCACTCACTATCCCCTAATCTGCGTCATGAGATTTCAACTGATTGGAATGCGCGTCAAACATATGTTAACATCAGCAACAAATTCTCTAGAAGTAATCATACATCTACAATGACAGCCATCTGCAATTTCATCAATTTGAAACAAAACCAGTTCACTTCCCACAGTGAATATCTAGAGGCATTCAACAAATACTTTGAAGCAATTGAGAGTCAAGGAGTCACTTTTGACCATAAAGTTTTTAAAGCACTGATGTCCCATGCACTTTTACCGTCATCTCTGAAAGACCTGTATGTTGATCTTTGTGTTGCTATGGATAACCGCCCTGACTCAAAATCTGTCACCTTTGAGGATTTCTGTCAACTCATGCCATTGTTAGCTCAAAACAGAGCAGATAGAGAATTGGTTTCACCCACCCCTACAATGTCCTTGTCTACTGAACCCATATTTAATGCGGTGGCTAATCCCCAACATCAAACTGATTCTTACAGACCCCCTGGTGCTCAAAGACAATGTCATGAATGTAAATCAACAGCTCATTTCTTTACCCACTGTCCATACAACCTTAACTCATCCACCTTTTCTGCAAGGCTCTACCTCATGAGAGAGAGTGCTACAACCCTTGCCTCTGACCCAAAGGCAAAAAGCAAACCAATATACATCCCTTACAGAAGAACACAACGCAGACAAATTAGAGCACGGGATGTACAAATTGAAGCAGATGAAGTCACTATCTTTGAAGAAAATGTGGAGGCTTTGTATGAACAGTTGGAACAAATTGATCTGAACAGTGCAGAATGGTCACTCAAAGCGCTCACCGGGAATGTGGCAATATTGGATTCTGGTGCTACCCATCATGTCACTGGCAATGTGAGCCCTCTCAGAAATTTTAGACCTCTTTAAAATAAAATCCCTATCAAAGTAGCAACTAACTGTCCTTCCTCATTTATCACTGGCATAGGGGACCTAAAAATAAAAAGAGATGGGAAAGTTGTTACTATTACCAATGTTTTTTATTGTCCAGAAGTTAGAACTACTCTTATTTCTCTCTTTGATTTAGTGGACAATGGTTTTTGTTTTGATTTATGTTCTGAAGACAAAAATTTAGGGATTTATTTTAAAGATGAACTGATTATGACAGGGCAGTTGGAAAGTACTAGGAGAAGATGGATTTTAGATGTAATTAGGTCTAGTGACTGCAATCAAAATGTTTCCTCTTATCATTTCCCATTGCATCCTTCCCTCCTGCGTACTGTTAAAAAGAATGAAACCATCAATCAACCACCTGCTGCAAAAGGTTCCCTCATGGACTGGCATAGAAGACTTGGCCACACCAGTGAAAACACAATTCACAATATCATCAGAACTTTAATTGGTGCTGGCTTGCCCCTCTCTATGCCACCAGGTAAGATTGACTGTGAAGATTGCTTAATAGCCAAAAGTACTAGAAAACCATCAGCAACACGGGAATCAAGACCAGAACCAATGATGAGCCTTATTGTTGGAGACCTGGTTGGTCCTATGGATCCCACTGTTAATGGAGCAAGATGGGCGGCAACGTTTAGAGAAATTTCAACTTCCTATGGTGAGGTATTTTTGCTCAACTCCAAATCTGAAGCCACAACTGCTTTTGTTACCTTTTATAAAAAGCTAGAAAATGTTACTGGTAAGAAATTACAAGCATTAAGAACCAATGGGGGGAAATGCACAGTAAACAGATGGCTCAGATCCTGGCTGACATTGGGGCTACTCACAAGATCACCTGTCCTCACCACCATGAACAAAATGGATCAGCTGAACATTTCAACAGAACTGTCGGTGACATTTCCAGGACAATCTTACTAGCAAGTGAACTACCTGAATGTTTCTGGGGCCTTGCTTACAAATGGGCAGCCCATGTTCACAACTGGCTCCCAAATGTCAAGACTGGTGACAAAACTCCTCTGAAGCTCATGTACAATTGTGACCCAACTTACTCAAACCTCAGAATATTTGGTGAAACAGCTTTTGTCCATATCCACAAAGAAACTAGATGTAAACTGGACCAACGAGCTTTGATTTGTAAGTGTGTAGGTTATTCTCTGAATAATGCAGGTTGGATTTTTTGGTACCCAGAATCGAACTCCTTTTTTGAATCTGCTATGGCGGTTTTCCCTGGCAACCAACTTCCTGGTCACAAAGCTGCTTATCAACCACCACCATCTAAGGGCTCTCTAGATCATATCCTCAATAATATGAAGCTAGGTGATTTCAAGGATGAGGAAACTCTTATCTCTCAGGAAAAAGCTGTACCTGAGACTGTTAAAAAAGGTTTGTCCCAATCATCCATTATTCCCAGAACACATCTGCAAGCTATGATCTCGCCTGACAGTTGCAAGTGGGACCAAGCTTGCAAAAGGGAACAACTAAACATGAAAGATATGGATGTATGGTATGAGGAAAAGCTCCCTCCTGGCGCCAAGCTCACCAATGCAAAATGGGTCTTTACAATCAAAAATCCTTCTTCCAAAACTTTGATCTACAAAGCACGATATGTAGCTAAAGGTTTTTTACAACAGTATGGTATTGATTTTACTGACACCTTTGCCCCAACTGGTACTTTTGCTTCACAACGCATTCTCCTCACTTTAGCAGCTTATCACAAATGGCCTGTCAAATCTTTTGATGTCACTGCTGCTTACCTTCACAGTCCAATTGATGAAGCAATTTGGGTGCAACCTCCTGAAGGTTACCAGCTACGTGAAGTTGGCAATGTGTTGTGCTTAAAGAAAGCCCTCTATGGTACCAAGCAAGCAGCAAGATGCTGGTGGCTACATATAGCGAGCAAATTGGATGCTCTGGGGTATAAAGCAAGTCAGTATGATAAAAGTTTCTATGTTCTTAGGAAGATGGATTGTTTGGGTGTGATATGGATACATGTTGATGATGGTATAGTTACTGGTAGCAGTGAGGAGGTGTTAAAGGGTTTAGAAGATGGTTTGGATGGTAGTTTGAAGGTAAAATGGAATGATAGTGTTGATGGTATAGTAGGTGTTTCTATCAAAGAAGTTCCAGAAGGTTTTGACCTACACAATTTTCAGCTCATTGATAAGATTCTACGGACTCATAACCCATCTGGATTAACAACAAGATCGCCCTTACCTAACAATTTGGAAATCACCACTGCGAAGGATGAAGAGGTAGCTATAGAGACAACTAAATATCTCTCCATTCTAGGTGCTCTCAGTTATGTGGCAGTTGCAACTAGACCAGATCTGTATTTCCCAGTCAATTTTTTGGCACGCTTCTCATCCAAACCTAATGCCACCCACTGGATTGCTCTCAATCACCTCCTTAGATATGTCCAGCACACCACCACCCTTTGTCTTCACATCCACCCTGACCGTGACTCACCACTTGAACTCCTATCTTTTTCTGATTCCACTTGGAATAAAAAAGAATTCTCAAGAGCTCAAAGTGGACGTCTGCTACTCCTTAATTCCTGCCCAATTGTTTGGACATCAAGGCGCCAGCTGACAGTGAGCAATTCATCATGCACAGCTGAGTATGTGGCACTTGGTGGTGGTTTGAAAGATGCAATTTGAATCTCAAACTTGCTCAAAGATATCTTCCCTGATATTCCCCCTATCAAGATTTTCTGTAACAACAAAGGAGCAATTGCCAATGCAAAAGATAACCCTGGCAACAAGCAGACACGGCATGTGGATAGGTGTTTCTATATAGTAAATGAACAACTCTTTTTAAAAAAAGCAACATTTGAATGGGTTCCTACTGCTCAAATGCGGGCTGATATACTTACAAAATCACTGGGCCCATCTCTAACAATGCTGAGAAGGAAGGATGTGTGTGTGTAATGATGGGGTTATATTTCTTTTCTCTTATTTTTTCTTTTATTTCTCTTATTCTTTTTTCATTTCTTTTTTATTTATTTTTTCACTTTGGAGTTGGTTATGTTTGCATGGGGGGAATATCAGAATATTTTTCATAACTAAGTGGGGGGGATGTTAAGTCACTAGGACTATGTACTTAGTTATGTGTACAAATGTATATAGTCTGTAGTCGCGGCATCCCCTGTTCTCTGGTTCTTTCCGGAGTTCTACAGGCTGACACTGTGCTACACATACTGCCTGCATTTTTCCCATGTAAATAGCTTCATTTTTAGCAAAGTTAGCTTTCTCACACTATAATTACCCCAAATTCTACACCCACTGTGGGGAAACACGCTAAAATAGGTGACAGGCACTTATTTAGTGTCCTAGCTTAATTACAAATGCATTGACCCTCTTTATATACACTAATTTCATTAATAACCTCAATCTTGGCGCTTTAAATCACTACCATGCTTAAATTTGCCTAAATTAGTCAAGGATTTACCCGCGCAAGCGCCTGCCAAGGACTGCATGTAGTTATCCCACATCTCACGCCCTTTTTTGGGTTTCTAAGTGGTTTCTCAGTCAATATTGGGTATTTTTGAATGGGGATTTCACGTAGTATAATGTCAGGATTAGCCCCAACATTTCTACTGTCAATCCCCCTTATTATTGAGTAATTATTAGTCTTAATTTTCCCTTTTTAATCTTTTATTTTAATGTATAAACACGCATATACTCTCTTTTTTGCTTATTCTTTAATTTTGATGGATTATCCCTATTACTACAGGATTTTGGTGTGTGATATCATTCTAATTATGTTATGGGTCACTCTGCATGTTGTTGGGCATGTCTATTAGCTGTAATGAGGCATCATTAATTGTGTATAGAGCTGGTAAATCAAGGGGTTCACTGGGGAAGTTATTGTGTATAAAAGGAGGGGGTTTTTGGTCTTGTTTTCAACATTCTTTATCATTACAATTAAACATATAACCAATACAATTACAATACATATCAATAGTACTTATAAAGTCTTTGAATAGTATCTGAATTTATTAAATCTATTTTTCTACCAACTATAAGATTGTAAGCCATATATAATTAGTGAGATTAAAATTACAGAGACCCTTATATTTTAATACTTATTGGATTTGTACTACAGTATTCATATGGGACCATTGGAATCTTCTAGACAACTGACCATTCAAGCTAGTTCATGTCTTTGTACTTGACCTCAGCCTGACAGTTTCTCCCAAGCTAATAAACTCTTGAATGTAGTTTTACATTGATCTTGATAGATTGAAAGTGCACTTTGGATCCGATTGCTTGGGCTTGTTCCACTGGGTGGATTTCTCTCAATACCATGATATATAGCACTAAATTTAAGAGTTGATGTGTTCAAGGCTTGCCATATAGTGTTAGATAGAGGTGCCATTAGCCATTATTCAGTTGTTAGATATTTTAGTAGTAATAATCAAAACTTTACTGACCTGATTTTAATCTGTTCAAAATCTCTGTAGTGAGGTGTAAATGACATGGTGCCGGAATATGGATCAAAGTAAAAGTATGGAGCGGGGTGTTACCGACACGGTGGTAGATGGCCTTAATAAATACACAGTGGGTTGTGCGCGGCAGCAGTTGTATAATATGCAAGTAATTACTATTTATAGAATACTAGGTTGTCGCTGGAGTAATTCCAGGTTGTTGCTGGATCATTGTCTTTGAAGTTTTGTAAAGAAATATGTTTTTATTGTTTGTACAGAGTGCTTTCTAAATTAACACAGTTGAACAAGCGGGGGTCAGTAGAAATTTTCTACTGATTTGTGTAATTTAATCAAAATGCTCGAGAAGTGCAAGGAATCAAGAATGTCACATAATTTGTTACAGATAAATAGATTTAATGGATCTTGCGATTTCCAGCTAGATTACTTGCCAGTGAATTTGCAGCTTTGATTCAGTGTTGGTGAGAAATGTTGCTTGTCTGGTGGAGGTCTGCTCCACACCATTCGATCAATTATCTTATCTTTTCCTTCTTTTTTATTTTTTTATTTCTTTTCAGCCAGACTATTACGGCACAGCCTTGGCCTTCAAAGGGTTCATTTAATCGTTAGGTGCTTGAAGCATCCTTTGCAACCCCGGTACTTCTTTACAACTCTAAGATTGACTATCAGTTGATCCCGTCCTTGCTTCTCAAGTCCTCATCAATTCTTCCCACATTCTTCCCACCCTTCGTCTCCTATTTCAACTTCATCAAGTACACTTGTCTTTCAAAGCCTAAATCATAAATAGACATGGTATTATCTCAATCCTGGATGCTTACTCCAAGAGGGACAGTCAAGACTTCTAATACTTTCGTATCTTGCGATGATTCTCTACGGAATAGCAAAATACTTGACTCAGGAGCAACAGTGCATTGCTTCAATCAATTAAACGGCTTGATCAATTTCAGATCGTTTCAAGGTGTTCTGAAAACATTGGGTGGTGGTGCTCTTTCTTCAATTGGTATTGGAGACTATGAAATACGGTTTTTTGATACACATAATGCTTCTACTCACTGCTTGGTTCTCAAAAACGTTTGGTATTGCCCTGATCTGGAACAAAGTCTTATTTCAACGCATTGCTTGACGGAATCTGGCCTCAAGCTGGAGTGGAGCCACAAACAGGTGAGCTTGATTGCGAATGATTCGTTGGCTGCTCGCTTTGTGAACCAAGGTGGATTATATGTTCTGGAAGAAGGAAACGTCAATTTTTCCGGCAAAAGTTAGTTGGGGTCCCCCATGCTTTCATGCACTTTCTATCGCAAATCAACTAAACATCTCATCATTTTTCAGCTTCTTGTTACCAACCCCCGTCTCCGAAAACCCAATTTCCCCTGGTGGCTGTTGGGTTTATGGCTAGTGCTGGTCAGTTTTTTGTCGCCGTTAGCTACTATCGTTTTTCTGACCGTCTGATTTGCTAGAGAAATCCTCTGATTCGAACCTCACCATTCCAACCAATATCAATGGTACTAGCATTCTGCTCGTCATTCTTCTATAACAAGCCCAAAGCCTATTATTGATCATGCACATATCATAGGCTATGATACGGACCACTTGAGTTCTGGGAAGAGCTCTGAATCAGATGATTCATTTGAAGATACTATCCAATCTCCCCTACCACCCCTCTCAATGAATACCGATGTAGATGTTGAAGCCTTAGACATTTCTGAATTTCCGCACTCACAATCAACCAAATTAGAGTCACATTGTCAGAGTTCCACCGATTCTACTATCAATGACTCCCGAATAGACGACGACTCAAAAACAAATAACATTTCTGGTAGAATCCAAAATTTTCAGATTTAAAAGTTCCATTAGTGCAAAAATGTGACTTGATCTTTGTTCATTCCCTAGACTCGCTTGAACCTAACAGTAGTCGGGATCAAAAACTAACAACAATTTCAACAGATTCTGATAATTCATGGGCAGCCTCACCAAAGCAGAAGCCACTAAACTCCGAGATTGGATGTGGTGGGGCTTTTCACTTGTAGTATTTACTATTACAAACCACTCAAAGTTCTTTTACTCTATGCTCCGTTTTTCAAACCAGCACCCGCATCAGAATTATCATCTGTCGAAACAGGTGAGCTCTTTTGCGTTCTCGGGATATGCTACTGAACCTCATGATTTTTTTTAAAACTTGGATCTTTATATTTCTAGGTCACCAAATGTCCTTGGAATTTCCAGACTCGAGTTCGTCTTTCCAGATAGATACAAATTTAGAGCACCAAAATAGCATAGTAGAAGATTCCGCCTCGATATTCCCCCCGAACCCTCAGGAACCTCCAGCAAGTACACCCCTAAACATGAAAGCAGTCGGCACTGACCTTCCTAAACTCCAAATATCTGCTAGCGTGTCTGCCCTCCCAGGATCCACTACCTCTCCAAAGCTTCCCAAAGCGCAACTAAAAGTATATGCCGTCATTTTAGTGAGCTTTGATCACGCTGTTGGGCCTACTGTGGAGTGGAGTTTTCCAACCTCAGTTTCGAAAGGAGAAGCTGTTAGTGAACACATCAACCGAAATTTGCCATTTTTGGCTTTGCCGGACGGTGCACATTTGGTGAGCTCTTAGGTACCATTGTATTTCATGCTGGAGTTTCTGAATACTGTTTTTTTTTCAAAAAGCAAACTGAAGACTATTCCTACTTTCATCTTTTTCTTCCCCACTTGTCTCCTACTTCCACTGTCTTTGGGATCTCGTAAGTATTAAAATAACAATAAAGTAAATTAAATGTGATACGCTTGGATTTTTCTAAGGTTTTTGTTGGTCAGGTGTAATCGGCAGTTAGTCAGTACTGAACTTCTCAATCGAGGTGCTGAGGTCACTAGATCAACAGTTCAAAAAGCCGTTGGTAAGTCTATTTGTAAAGTCATTTCATTTCGTTTTTTATGCTCAAGTGACTTTTTTTGGATCCAAGTCGTGCTTGCCAATAAACCCGTATTTGGCTGCATCCGAGATAAATTAGGAGTTGTAACAAGAGCTCTCTTCGCCCAAAGAGATTTTGCAGATCGATCAATATTGGAGGATTTTTACCATAGCTTGGAATCATCTTTTCAGCTTGGTTTGGGTGAAGGTGGAGGTGAAGTGTCTTCTAAAAGTGTGACAACAACAACCTCAAATGTAGAAAACGATCTCCCTTCACTAGACACAGCTCAAAAATTGGCTGAATCCCAACGAAAAGGCAAAGCAAAAGAAAGAAGCGGGGAAGCCGCGATGTATATGGGCACGAGGTCTTATTTTTCGGACTGTCATATCTTTCTTGAATTTAGGCTAACTAACCTGGTCCCAACAGTTTAAGAGAACTCATCCATCGCTTTCGGTTGAAGACTCTCCAATTAGTCAAACTTTTGCTTCTTCAACGCCGGGTAGAGCTTCATACCTTTATGAAGCCTTATTTTGCCTTATAAACCTAAATTTTGTACTTTTTTTTAGATAATGTTTTATGGGCACCCAGTAGAAAGTTTATGCACTTATCAATATTCCCTGGTGCGCATTTATTGGCATTACCAATTCTGAAACATTTGTATCATGCTAATCTGAGTCTTTCTATAGGTTTCTTTATTGCCTTGTAAGCCAGTTTTTGTCACCTTCCCAAAACGTTGGTTTTACAAGTTGACTCAATTCTCTGTACCCATTCAGGCTTGTTGGTTAATCTTGAAGACGCAGGAACACCAATCTTGAGTGAAAGAGCAAGGTGCATGACTCGGCCTAGTTCTCTACAAACATCCGATAGACATAGTCTATTGCGCTACTTTGGCTTGCCCCTTGATATTTTTGGCCAGGTAAGTGTGCAACTCGACCACCAGTTGTTATTACCAGCTAAATCACTATTCTATCGTCACAGGATTCCTTTTTTCAACCCTATCTTCCTCTTCAGCAAATCGACATGCTCAGGGCATCTACTTACTTAGTAGGGACTACAAACACAATTTTCCAGCAGCAAAAAGATTGCCACATAGACATTGTTGCAAATGTAAAAATAACCATTTTTGATTATTGTGTGATTGCGACTTATGGCACTCTTCCTGTAGATCGAATCAGCTACACTAGAGTTTAAAGATTCTCAATTGGCTCAAATAGTTTCACTTACAGCTGCCGATAGAAAATGGATGGATGAGGTAATATATGTATAGGTTTTAAATTAAAGAACTAATTGAATAATAATCGTCTCATTTTGTCATTTTCTTTTAGCTTATTGCTTCTGTTGATAATTCTTGGAATCCTGAAGATCCATCTAGACCTGTTGGAAATAAGTGGGTCCGGACAAATAACTTTTTGGCTGCCAGGTTATCTTACTTGTATTTTTTCATATTTTACTCTTAGGTTTATTGGATCGGATGATTATCTCCGTGGAGAATTCGAGGCAGGTTTACTTACCTTATGTTACCACAATTTATTCTAGGATATTGACTCTTGAATTTTTATCTTACAGATATACGTTTGCTCGGTAAATCCCCATCTAGTCAACTCATAATTTGGGGGTTTGACGTTGCTGAATGATTGTCCGTGTAGCTTCTCTCCACAATAAAGTATGCTGACTACGTTGAAAATAAGAAAGGCCAGAACCTCATGTTGACCAGTAACGGTGAGTCAAAAGTCTGATCGTCCGAAAAACCTTTTGGCTCATCATTATCCACAGATCCAGTCAATACTTCCGCTTTTAATGACTTATTTATTCAAAAATTCCGAACAACGGTCGCATTTCAACTGTGGAATAAGCACACTGATAGGTGAGTTGTTTTAGCACTATTTGAGTGTTTGAGGAGCCTTATGCGCTTTTATGAGAGTTTAGTGTAATATTTGATCTGATCGATCCTCGGCATCCATGTGATGGGCGAGTTTCGGTAGTGGAAGACGTAGGAATCCGTTTATCGCACGGAATAAAAGATCTCAAACTGGATGAGACGCTTTCCAAAGGGTCAGAAAGTATGTGGCGCTTAGCCAGTGTTCTTAAAACAGATTTAACGAAGCGGCAACAAGGATTCATTGAGAAGAAAAGCAACGCAACGCTGTCTGGTGGCAGCCCTGCTTCTAGTCCAGTCGCCACAGAGTATGGTAAAAGAGAGTCAATAATTGTAACTCCTCTTCCTGATTCGGTCGATTTTGGTAGGCTTTGTTCAGCTGGCTGCTGAGTCTGAATAAGACTATTTCACCATTTCATTGAAGCTTCCTGTGCGCTAATTATTTAATAAATCAATGGTCTGACTTTTTCATATTTTTTGTTTTTAACTAGCTAAAACCTCAAACCGCATGGAGGGACCTTCGTTAGCTTCATCAGTTGTGAGTAGTATCAGCTCATTATTTCGCCCTAGCGCAAGACCAACTCCGTCAAGATCGGACACGGCTAGTAGTGAGGTTGACAAAGTGCAGCCTGTCTCTCCCGCCTTAAGCAATTTTTTCAAGTTTAACTCAACTCCTGAGTGTGACCCCACATTTAATGATAGATAACAGATATCTTAGGTTTATATAATAGAAAATTAGCCTGTAGGCATGTGTAAATGGCTAGTGTATTTTCGGCAAATTGGACAAGGGTCATAATACGTATTTATATGATGTTTGTTTTATTATACATATGATTAATCAAAACTTGAAATTTTGTGTTTCATACTTTTCTTGAGGGGGGGGAGAGAGAGAGAGAAAGTAGGGAACTTTGATCTCACGCTGATGTAATTTTTTTGACAACCATTTTCCACTAGATCTAGCTATATCTTGTAATTACTTGGAAATTGACGAGAAAAAAAAGCAAAAAAAAAAACCAGAAAATTGTTATAGCTACATATATTTAGAATACACAATGTCCGAATCAAAGTGGAAGGATTGGCTGTGTGTAACGAACCATATCCCAAAGACGTACAATTGAGTTTGTTTTTCATGTGTTTAGTTAAAAGATTTTGTTATGAGGTTGAATAATGGTAAAGAGAAAAAGTTATCCAGTTCCTTTTTGAGCTTGTTTTTTTTGATTCATTCACCAGGAAAAAAACATGAGCACCTGATAGCAGGTGCCAATCCCCATCTTTGACTTTACTCAATTTCAGCTCAGATGTAATTCTTCTGGAAAGACTGCGCACTGAACAATGAGCACATTAGCTCGTGCAACATCAAATCAAATTTACTCTTAAATCAAAACTGAATATAGGGTTGGGCACCTGCTAGAAGATGCCACTTGATTTTTTGCGGTGACTCCTATAATTTTTTTCTAGATATTGTTGCTACCTTTATTTTACTTTCTTTCAAATAAGCTTTTAATATAAGTTATCAGGCATTAAATACAAGATGTAATGTATTAAGTATAAGGCGTATGCATATGTGTAATCATTTTCTATATTTAATTTGAGATTCCTTTTCATTAGGGGGTATCAATGTTGACCAATCCACAATTAAATTAATTGCGGATAAAAATCATTACACCCCAATTATCTTCAGCAATTATTTTTGCTAATAATTGGGTTATTAGACCTTTTACGTGTCAATGTTTTCCTCTATCTGACATTTTTATCCTCAATTTTTCATAACCACATCTTGGACAACTTTCTGGATGTGCCAGCCTCCCTACCTTTCTGTGCACTCCCATCCTGTCTATTCATTTCTGTTCAAAACCCCTCCCCATCTCATCTGTTTTTTTCTTCTCCTTTTCATCTTCAAATATCTCAACATGCCCCATCATCATAGATCTTCTCAAAGGCAGCCTTCCCCTAGTTGTTCTTCAAATCCCATTACTCCCTCTTTTTCCTGCCCAGCTGAGAAATCAAAGACTGTTCAACTAAAAAAAGATGATCATCTCATACTTATCAACTGGCTGAAAATAAAAACTAATTATGATTCTTGTTTTGGTACTGAGAATGCAACTAAAGTAGGATGGCCCCCTGCATCAAAAGCCAATGGCTATCTTCTAATGGCCAATGAATTACAAAATAAGACAAAGGGAAGGATCAATCTTTTGCCTAAACAGATGTCTGAACATTTCAAGCATTACCGAGCCAAATACAAGAAGGCAAAGACTCTTTCATTTTCTGCTGGTTTTGGTATTACTGACATCAATATCAGTAAGGGCATAAAATCCATAGATGATAAACTTGAATCTCTATGTCCATACTTTAAAGAGATGGATGCTATTTTTGGAGAGTGAGCTGATGTTAATCCTGTCAACATGTTGGATGGTGAAGATGCTATCTCCAAACATGATGTCAAAAGAAATATTTTCCCATCCTCTTCCTCCACTCAAGCCTCCCCTGTTCTAAATTCAATGAATCTAGATAGCCTTCCAATAGATCCTTATGGTGATATAAACCAACATGATCCCACTCCAGTAAGTTTTTATTTCTTGTGTAGTTGTTTTATTTTTTTATTTCTAAAAAGGCTAATGAACAAACCCAGGATCCTCAAGCAAGTGAGTCTGAAGCTAGCATCAATGATGAAGAGGAAAATGTTACCTCCAAAAAAAGCAAAGACCATCAACTACTTTGAATTTCAACAGTCATAGAAAGCGAAACAGAGATAGTTTTTTCCAAACCCCTTTTTCTTCCATTGATGATTTTCTGGAGAAACATGAATCTGATAAGTGATAGCATACCTCTTAATAATTAAGTGAGCTTTTCTTTTCTTTTGTCAATATTCCCTTTCACTCTAGGTAAAGTTGAAGTTTCAAGAGATACTCTCAACTTTCAAAAGAAACAATACAAGCTCTCTTTACAAAGGGATGATAGGGCACAAGACTTGGAGGAGAAGAAATTCAAGCTTTCTTTAAAGAGGGATGAGAGGGCACATGACTTGGAGGTGAAGAAATTCCAGATAAAGAAAGGGGAGAAGGCTCTAGAGTACCATTTCCTATTGGATAAAATGAAACACAAGTATCAACTTGAAGATGGTTCAAAAAAGAAAGATTTTTTGAGAGAATGTGTTAAAGCTAATAAATCTATTGAGGAAATTGAAAGCTTAATGAAAATGTTTGATAACTAGTTTTTTTTATTTTTTTAGAAAGTTTTCTTGTTTAAATGCATTAAAGCTAATAATCAATCCTTGGCACACACTCCTCACTGAGATGCGAAACATTTTATTGCAACATTTTAGATTATTTGTTTTTTTGGTTAAATAAATTTTGTTTTATTTCTTTTTGGTGATAATTTCATATGTGCTGACTTTTTAAAGGTCTTGATTCTAGATGATTTTTTTTTTGGAAAAATTTGAAAAACTCATACATTTTTTCTTTTTTACATTCAAATCATTAAATTTACTTTTCTAAATACAGCTAAGTCAACAAAACTCTATATATCAGACGGTCGTCTAGAAGAAGAGGAGAAAGAAGGAGAAAAATTGAGAGGAGGGAAAGAGGTAATATAGAGGGGATATAAATAAAATAATCAAGTGCTATAATTATTTTAAAAGGGAGTCAACGAGTAGACTGTGAGGACTTTGTACAACAGTCAGGTTTCTAATAAATTTTAATATAATTATTTAATAAGTAGTTAATTTTAATGCATGGCAATCAAAAATATTATTATTAGACCTATTGCAACTGTAAAATATTTATTTACTTTTAAATTTAGATTTTATAAGGCTAATAAAAAATAAAATAAATGTAATATAATTAAAATTGTATTGAGTTGAGTGTATATAATAAGTGATGCCATTAAAGGGGATTACCCAAGGGACCCCTGAAGCACCACAAATCAGTAAATACAAAATAGAAATAAGCTAAAACAAAAATATAACAGAGTAGAAATGAAACATGACTATTAAGAGAAAATTATGAAACAATTGACTAAAACCTGTGAGTAATTAACCATTTTCCCACCATAACTTCCCAACACACTTAATTAAAATAATTATTAACCAATTAAGTCTGAAACATGAGAACAATGAGTAAAATAATCAAAAACAGACATTATAGTTACATGTAAAGGTTTTAAGTAAAACAAATAAAATTATTTTCATGCCAAAAATTCATATAATAAATTCAATCCAGTTTAAAGCAATTTTAATTAGTTGTTTTAATTATGTAATTAATTCAATCATTAGTTTAAATGAAACATATAATTAATTTAGTGATATTTGTAATTTAAAGTGGGGATTTTAATACTATGTTATTAAATAAGTATTATAATTTATGTAATAATATTTTTCTGACACAATTAAGGGTCAAAAGAAGCGCCCAATATTATTGTTTAATAATATATGAAGTTTTATTTAATATATAAAATTAATTAATTAACTTAATTACATTATAAGTCAATTTTACATATATAATTATAATATATGTTTTGTAATTAATTAATTATTAATTTATAATTAATTAATTATTAATTTATAATTATTAAATAAATAAAAATGCGCCATTATTTGTAGAATATAAAATATATTATGCTTAATTTAAATGTATAAAAATTTTGATACAAATAAAATTAATATAACACTTATTTTTAATAAGATACTTATATAATTTTATTATGCAATAAAATATTAATTTATATACATAAAATACAATTCTTACGCCCTCTTACAGGTCCAATAAATTAAAATATAATTTACTGGGCTCCTGGTATAGCCTGGCTGACACTCCCTCACTCTAAAAAAAAAACAATAAAAAAATGCTAAGATTTTTTCTTTTTGTACTTTTTTAACAGAGTAGGAAGATTTGAAATCTCCTTGCCAGGTATCAATGCATCATGTTCAGATGATTTCTTCTTATATCTCAATGAATATTCAGTACCTCTTTCAGAAGTGATAATTCTATCAGTGAGAATTTTATCAATTTCTGCAGTCTCTGTGATTTTCTGAGGGTTTTTCTTAGGTCTTTCCCTTCTTTTGGGAAATAAGTCACTGTTGGAAGTATAAGGCTTAATCAAAGAAATGGGAAAAACAGGATGTTTCCTATCATATGGAGAATACAATACAACTTCAACTGCATTATCTCCAACCATTCTTTTAACAACAAATGGTCCTACAAAAGGATCTTTTAATTTGTTGTTACCTTGTAAATTGAAATGGACAGTAGATATCAACACTTCATCACCCTTGTTAAATGTGTATTCCTTATGGGATTTATCCCATCTTTTTTTTCATATTCAAATGCTTTATCAATACAGCTTTGAGAATGTTTTCCGCATAGCTGTTGCATTTGCATAAAAGATTTTACACCAGGGTGTAGTTCCAACTTAGGTAATTTATTATTGAGAATCTGAGCAGGAGTATATGGGACATAACCTAACCAAAACTCAAAAGGCTTTTTCTCAGTGACAGAATGAACAGTGCTATTATATTCAAATTCAAGACCAGAAAATAGAGTGACCCAGTCATGAGTAAATCTGTCATTGTCTTTATATTCTAAAACAAAGGCACAATTCCTTCTAATCATATCTTCCAGAGTTTGAATCATTCTTTCAGATGGACCATCAGTCTGAGGATGGTGAGCTGTAGACAACTTTAACTCACAGCCACAAATATCCATAAAAGAGGTCCAAAACTCAGAAGTAAATTTTGGATCTCTATCAGAGATAATGGCTTTTGGAAAACCAATAATATTAAACATGTAAGACCACCATAAGAAAGCTAATATCTTTGTGGATACATCTTTGTGGGTTGGAATAAATTTGCACATTTTTGTGAATCTATCTACTATTACCCAACAAGAGTTATAGCTGTCTTTACCTGCAACAGGAAGACCAGTGACAAAATCCATGTTAATTATTTGCCAAGGACCATTAGGTGCTTCAATATTTTGTAATAACCCTGCTCTTTTCCCTGTCAACATTTTAGATTTTTGGCAGGAATCACAAGATTCAACATATAATTTTGTCTCTTCAGACATATTAGCCCACCAAGCAGTGTTTTTGATTCTAATCAATGTTTTTCAAGATCAAAATGACCAGCTAATATGTCATCATGACAAAGTTTGAGGATAGTTTCTTTCATAGAAGGAGGAATTACAATTACATTAGTAAGCTTTCCTCTATAATATATATAACCATCTTCAATAGAAAACATTCCTTTACTTAAAGAATTTTGATACTTTTCAGGAAGAGTTTTAATCAATTCTTTAATTGAAGCATTCTTACGATCATTTAAGATAGTAACTAATTTATTTAAGTCAGAATCCTTATCATATGAATCCAGTATTAATTGCAATAACTCTTCTTCCATATCAACTATAAATATACCATGGATATGAACAGTATCATCTTCAGGTACATAAGCAGGATTTGAGTAATTATTTGGCAGAGGCAATCTGGACAGAATATCAACATTGGAGTGAACATTTCCAGCCCTATGGATAATTGTCATCCGTCCTCTGTATTCTTGGACAGCAAGTTGCCACCTGAACATATGTCTATTAGGTGTTTTCAGGTTTAAGAGGGACTTCACAGCACTACAGTCAGTTACCAATTCAAACTTTTTGTCATCTAGATAGTAATGAAGCTTCTCAAGAGCCCAAACAACTGCTAAGCACTCTAATTGAGTGGCACCATATTTCAATTCACTATTTCTCAAGGTTCTTAAAATATAAAAAATTACAACCTGTGAGGATTTATCATTAATAATTTGTTTCTGGTGAAGGGCAGCACCCATACCAACAAAGATAGCATCTGTATACAGGACAAATGGTTTGTTAAAATCTGGAAGAGCTAAGATAGGGGCTGTCATTAAGCAACATTTTAATGTATCAAAAGCTTTTTGACAGTCAATATTCCTGATGAATGCAACATCTTTCCTAGATAGTTTGGTAAGAGGCAAGGCTATGACTTGATAATTTTTAATATATTGTCTATAATAGCCACACATACACAAAAAACTTTGAATTTATCTTACAGAAGTTGGTGCTTTCACATTTTGAATTTCAGCAACTTTGTTGTGGTCTACACAAATTTGTAGGCCTGACACAACATGGCCAAGGACTTTCAAAGATTGAAAACCAAATTTAAACTTTTTCAAGGACAGGGTCATATTGATTTCATCCATTTTTTGGAAAACCCTATTTAAATGAACCATATGTTCATCAAAAGTTTTAGAAAAAACTATGATATCATCAATATACACCATGAGCCATCCCTCAATTATTTGCTGATGGAAAGTGTTATCCATGACTTTTTGAAAAACTGAAGGGGCATTTTTAGGGTCAAATGGCATTCTAACATACTTATATATTCCCATATGAGTAGCAATAAGCAAAAAATTTTGAGAATATTTTTTTAACTGGAACTTGATGATACCCTTTATTTCCATCCAGACAACTAATAAATTTTGCACCTTGCAAGGTAGCATGTATTGAATTAATTCTGGGCAAAGGATAAATATCATCAACAGTATAAGTGCTTAATGCTTTGTAATCTCCACATAATCTAGCCTTATCTTTTTCATAAGAAATTAAGACTGGGGAGATGACACAATATTTAGGGGTGACATCCACTTTCTCAATGATATTCATTTTTAATAATGTGGCAATATTATCTTCAATATCTTTTCTTTTTGTTGGAGAAGCAGGATATGGTTTTTTCTTAAGACTAGGAGGAATATCACTCAAGTTACAGGATAAGGTAATTTTCATTTCTTCCTGAACACTTCCCAAGACATGAGAACCATGAGCAAAAGCCATAGTGAAAGAAGTAATTGAGGCAATAATAGAATCCTTTTGTTCACTAGTTAAATGATCACCAAAAGAAGAAGTATTTATTTCATTTAATAAATCATGCATTTCAATTGTTGGTCTGCCTTTACACTGGATCAGTAAGTTACAAGACTTTAACAGGTGCCCAGAAGGTTTTCTAGAGGAGGCAATTTTGAATTTCCTTTTGCCATTCAATCCCAAGGTGAAGCAATTATTTTCTGGGTCCAATTTCACACCAAACATGGTTAAAATATCATTACCAATAATAAACCAATTGCTTAAATTATCATTTTTCATGACAATAAAGTCACAAATAGCTCTGACAAAACCACCATTATATTTGAAGAATACAGAGGTTTTGTATTTGCCAATAGGAATTAAGGTAGAACCATACCCTCTCCATTTTTCAGAAGTTATAGGTAATAGTTTACTCAAATAATCCTTATCTACTGAAGCTAAAGCTTTTTCAGACACTACACATCCTCCAGAACCAGAATCAAGAACTACATCAACGTTTTTACCATTTATGATAACAGGTGCTTTCAAAGGGGATATGGCTATAGAATTGTTAGTAATATCTTTAATTATTTCAGCATTTTCCACTGAATATAAATCCAATACACATTCTTCAGATATATTATCTAAATAATGGACATCCTGTTCCAACATTAAAACATCTTTAACAGAGTCATTGTCATAGGAGATATTACTTTCACAGTCACTAGAAGAATTATTGAAATCAATTTCAGCTTCATCAGTGTCTTCATTTTGTTCAACAAGATGAATTTTCTTGTCACAAACATGACCCTTTTTCCACGGTTTGTTACATTTATAACAAGTATTTGTTGCATATTTTTTAGGTGCAACTGGGGCAGAGGGTTTACCAGATTTTTCTGGGGGCTTTGTAGAGGGTTTATTTTGATCATGATAAGATTTACCAAGGTAATTCTTTGGTTCATATCTATGGTTGAATAGTACTTCATTACAGATATTAATGAAAGAAGAATTTTCACTTACATGCTCAGTTCTAGCTACAATTAAATCTCTAAGAGAATTTGGTAATTTATACAAGATTTTATCTCTCCAAATATCATAGTCCATCTTTGGATCAATTGCTCTCAGGATTTTTGTTAATTTCATAAGAAAAACAATGGGGTTTTCAACAGAGGAGGATACATATCTAGTATTCTCATACAGTCTTTGCTGAGCCAACCTGAATTTTGAACCACCAAACTGATTCTCAATCAAGGATTTCCAATCATTCCATGTATAATGATTGTTATCTAAAAGAACAGATTTTTACCACATCAAGGCTACATTGGAAAATAAAGAAATTAGCTTAGAAACAATTTCCTCATCAGGTAGTTTATAAGATCTCTTTAAATTATCAATTCTTTGGATAAAGTGTTGCCAATCAGAAGAAGAATCACCATCAAAGGTAGGATATTGGTCTAACTTAGGCCAATTTTTCTGACTACTGGGATGGTCCACTTTTTGGTTTGAATTATTCATTATTAATAATTCCTGAAGTTTAGTCAGGTGTTCAGAAATTTCATTATTTACAGAAACAGCTGGTACATGACCATCACAAGATTTTTTGCTAGTAGCAAAAGATTTTACAGACTCATTGTCAGTTTGTTTAATGGTTGAAATATGAGGAAGAAAGGATGAACTTTGCTCAGGTTTTTTTCCTTTATTTTTATGCAGCTTATGGACAGTATTCTCATTCATACCATTATTGATGGTTAAGGTTGAGAATTTTTCCTGCAGGTCAGACACATAGTTTCTTATCCCTGGAATTTCAGACATCTGGTCATTTACTTTTGCAAGAGATAGAACATTTCTGTCCTCAGAAACTGAGTGTTTGGCACTCAGTGCATGGAAATCATTTTTTAGATTTTTTAACTCATTTTGTAGAGATTTTTTTTCACTTTTTAATGAATAGTTTTCCTCAATAAGGGGGTTCAATTCACTCAAGTTTTTATGTAGATTGACATTCTTATCTGATATAGCTCTATGGTCACTACTTATTTGTTTTTGTTGGCTAAGAACAATATTCAAGGTTTCTTTGATTTTAAAATAAGCTGTATCTTGTACAGAAGAGCTTACCTTACAATGTAAGTGAAAATTATTTAATCTATCACTTTCATGTATTAACACATCTCTCAAATTTTTGTCTTTTACAACATTAAAATCAAGGGTATCTTTTAATATTTCTTCAGAAGTTTTCTCAATTAAGGTATAGACTTCTGGGGAAACAGAATCATTCTTAATTGCAAGAGAAGGATTAATTAAAGAAGTAGAACTCAAATGTAAAGGTTCATCAAATGATAATTTTCTAATTACATCATTGGGTCTACTCATTAAAGTAACTTGTCTTTTTAAAGGTTTAACTGTTCTTTCACCAGAATCCACAATATTACCTGAAGAAGCTTTGTCATTATACATGCCAACATGTTTATCAAACAAATTACTTACCATGGTAAGGGAGGAAACTTCCCCTGTGCCTTATTTCTTCTGCCTCCTTGATAAGGATGGGACTGAGGAGATGGATGGTAGGTTTGTGTCCTGGATGGGCCAGGGTGTTGAGCTGGTTGCTGAATATTCTGCTGGTAATGGCTCATCAAGTAATCCCATTTCCACTGTTCCACTTGCAGAGTGCTTTGATTTTTCATGAAGGAGCTGGGTACCTGATTGGGCTGAGGTTGAGGCTGAGGCTGAGAGGCTGGGAAATGAGGAGTTTGAGCCTGTTTGGGATTTAACAATTCCTGCATCTGCTGCCAGAGTGTGTCTACCCTTGCCTTGTACTTCATGATTTCTTCCTTCAGTTCTTTGATGTGACTGGACAGATTGTTTACTTGTTGGGTTAGAGGTATCTTTTTTATTTTTATACCTTTGAGTTGATTGTCCTGATTTATTAGAGGTTTTACTTCTTTCAGAGGTGTTTGGTGAGGGGGGTTTTCCACTTCTCTTGCCATTTCCACGTCCTGAAGGTTTTTTGTCAGCTGAATCATTTCTGTAAGTTAATTTAGAAGAACCTACAGATTCAGTGTCATTATCAACTTCAATCTCATCCACATGTACGTTATCCATGCTGCTAGCCAAACTATTGGACATTTAAACTGTAAAAATAGAATCAAAATTTTTTTTAATGATTCAAATTGTTATTTCAAAATAAAATTTATTTAATTTTAACAAAATTTTTTTTTTTAATTTTTATCAAAAAATCAATTAATTAACAAAAATGTAATACAAATAAATGTAATTACAATTATTTATTAAGAATTAACAGTAATTAAAATGGGACCAACCAATAAAGGTTTAAGAAGTCAACCAAATTAATTAATATTAAAATTAATATAATGGTAAAATTAGGACTAAGTACTGAGTACTATTATGGTCAACCAATATACAAAAAATAATAATAAAATTAATTTAATAATTTATTAAATATTAATTGTCTTCTAGGACTAAGAGTTTTACTCTATTATTGTCAACCAGGCTATCTCAGGAGTCCAGTAATTTATAAAATAAATTACTGCAATCATATAAAGGAATAACATTATGTAATTACAAAAAATTATTAAAATAAAATTAAAAATCTTTTATGAATAAATAAAATAATTAATATACTTAATTTTATTATTAAATAAATTTTATTACATAAACAAATATAATATTCTATAATATCATGGCGTACTTTGTATGTATAAATTAATTATTTAAAGTTATATTATAAGTGTAAATTTAACTTACACTGGAATTATAATTTCAATAATAAAATTTATATAAAATAAATACAACTGATCATATAATACTATCCATAAATATTGGGTGCTTCCTTGACCCTTAATTGTGTCACTAAAATTACTAAATTAATTAAAAAAATTTATTTAATATGATTAAATTTAATTTCTCATGTTAAATAAGTTTCTTTTTTAAATTAATTAGTTGTTTCAATTCATTTATAAATTAAATTACTTGTAATAGTTGATATAATTAAATTACCATTGCTTATACTGAATTAAGATTATTTAAAAGCGTAAAAATAATTCCTTTTATTTTAATTATACCTTTTTAGCTATTTGTATTCCTTCTTTAGATTTCTTTCTCATAGTTCTTATTTTCCATACTCATGTAGTTATTTTTTATATTAATTTTTTTCCTTTTTATAAATTTCTGACGGAAAAAAATAGTTGATTAATAATGAGGTTTTTTTTGTTTTTAATTATATTCTTTTTAATTCTTTCACATTATTTTACCTTTTTGTAATTACTATTGTAACTCTCCAGAAGATCCTCTTGCCTATAAAAGGGGTTTGGAAATCTCTCTGGTAGCACATTATTTATTATACACTCACTTAAACATCATTTTAATATACTACTTTATTTATTGTTCTACATATCTAATTTAAATACTATATAAATAACTATAGGTTGCTTTAAGTCTAATAATAACTATCATTGAATGTCACGTATTGAATATAACTATTAATTTATAATATATTACTATTTAAATAATTCTTTACAATTTTGTCAAATCTTCAAATTCCCTTGTCCTCCTCTCTTCTGAAAATACAAATATTATATTATTATTACTCATATTTATAATATTTTATAGTTTCTCCTCCTACTGTCCCTTTTTCCTCTTCTCCTCCTCCTTCTTCTAGACGTCCGGCCAATAGTTATGGTCAACTAGGAAAAAAAAATTAAAAAATAATGAACACTTTCACTCCAAGAATCAGCAATTAAGCCACAAACACTGTTATTGCAGTAAAAATATAATAATATGAGTGAGAGGTGCAAAGGTTAACTTACTAT
Organism: Hemileia vastatrix; assembly: GCA_030280995.1. Taxonomy (NCBI): domain Eukaryota; kingdom Fungi; phylum Basidiomycota; class Pucciniomycetes; order Pucciniales; family Zaghouaniaceae; genus Hemileia; species Hemileia vastatrix. The sequence goes on from JASXTE010000001.1 coordinate 63,315,557, forward strand.
AGTGATTGTAAAATCACTTAAAAATAATATATGAATTAATTTAATATAAACCTAATAGATCGAACCCAAGTTTGAAACACAGTCACGGCAAAAGTTTCTTTTTGGCTGGGTGGTCCGTGCGTTATGTTGTTCGTCGCAAGTATCGGAATTATTGTCGTCGTTCGGAAAGGCGTCCAATTATTGGCCAGTCGTCTAGAAGAAGAGGAGAAAGAAGGAGAAAACTGGAGAGGAGGGAAAGAGGTAATATAGAGGGGATTTAAATAAAATAATAAAGTGCTATAATTATTTTAAAAGGGAGTCAACGAGTAGACTGTGAGGAATTTGTACGACAGTGAGGTTTCTAATAGATTTTAATATAATTATTTAATAAGTAGTTACTTTTAATGCGCGGTAATCAATAATATTATTATTAGACCTATTGCAACTGTAAAATATTTATTTAATTTTAAATTTATATTTTATAAGGCTAATAAAAAATAAAATAAATGTAATATAATTAAAATTGTATTGAGTTGAGTGTATATTATAAGTGATGCCATTAAAGAGGATTACCCAAGGCCCTTTTATAGACCAAGGGACCCCTGAAGCGCCACAAATCAGTAAATACAAAATAGAAATAAGCTAAAACAAAAAGATAACAGAGTAGAAATGAAACATGACTATTAAGAGAAAATTATGAAACAATTGACTAAAAACTGTTAGTAATTAACCATTTTCCCACCATAACTTCCCAAAACACTTAATTAAAATAATTATTAACCAAGTAAGTCTGAAACATGAGAACAATGAGTAAAATAATCAAAAACAGACATTATAGTGACATGTAAAGGTTTTAAGTAAAACAAATAAAATTATTTTCACACCAAAAATTCATATAATAAATTCAATCCAGTTTAAAGCAATTTTAATTAGTTGTTTTAATTATGTAATTAATTCAATCATTAGTTTAAATGAAACATATAATTAATTTAGTGATATTTGTAATTTAAAGTGGGGATTTTAATACTATGTTATTAAATAAGTATTATAATTTTTTTAATAATATTTTTCTGACAAAATTAAGGGTCAAAAGAAGCGCCCAATATTATTGTTTAATAATATATGAAGTTTTATTTAATATATAAAATTAATTAATTAACTTAATTACATTATAAGTCAATTTTACATATATAATTATAATATATGTTTTGTAATTAATTAATTATTAATTTATAATTATTAAATACATAAAAATGCGCCATTATTTGTAGAATATAAAATATATTATGCTTAATTTAAATTTATAAAAATTTTGATAACAATAAAATTAATATAACACTTATTTTTAATAAGATACTTATATAATTTTATTATGCAATAAAATATTAATTTATATACATAAAATACAATTCTTACGCCCTCTTACAGGTCCAATAAATTAACATATAATTTACTGGGCTCCTGGTATAGCCTGGCTGACACTATATCTGTTTTAAAAATTAGGCAATACCCTCCCCTGCATTTTATTGAAGCAAGGGGTGGGTATCACCAAAATTTTTCTAAGTCACCAATTTCACATGTCAGATTTGAAAATTTGGCAATACTCACCCCTGAATTTTATTGAAGTAAGGGGTGGTAATCACCAAAATTAAATATAATTACATAAATTAATATATAAACAACTAATATATATCAATATCCCTAGTTTAAAGTAATGACAATTCCTCTAGCCAAAATGTGGATAAAACCTAGAAACAAATGTTTGGGACTTTTGACAAGTGTAGGCCGAGGAACCCCATGAAACAAATAAATGTTGTCATGATTACTGTGTATACAACACAGGGTTGTTGGCCCATTACTTTATTTTAGGAATTTGAAATATAAGAGTTATTTATAAAAAATTTATGAAAAAATAAAAAAGATTTGATGACTCTACTCATCCCCATAATTTTTTGATCTACATAAAGTTTTTTTATATCTGTTAAAATTATCTTCTTTTTTTACCTTGTTTATTTGGTGGATTAAGTTTTGACTGATTTGAAAAGAACATCCAAAATGTGTGAACTCTTGACAAGATTCCAAGCCAGGTGGAGCTTTGGTCATTTGGTGATGATCCTGAGAAGAGTTCCAAATAGTTTTGATGATTACAGTTCCCAATCCAAAATTGATTATACAGTTGGAATCCAGTAAGTATAACCCATGATCTTTTGCTTTAGATGGGGAAGGAATATGTTGTCCAGTAATAGGATTAATATAAGTGAAAATCCCCAAAGTAAGATAATTGGCATCATTCTTATCAGTATAAATCTTGGTATGAAAACCAGAATGTAATTTTTTCAAGAGATAGGCCAAGAAATAATTGAGTGATCCTAAGCTTTAGGAGATAAAATCCTAGATAATCATAAGATAAGAGTCTCATAAGCCTTACACTGCATGAAAAAACATGACAAAAATTTTTTTCAATGTCTTAGCATTGACAAAAGGGGATGCATTTTCCTGCATTAAAAAATGTGGTCGTCACCACTGAATGCATTCATCGGCTGCCAAAAAACTCATCAACTGTGAAATAATTCATCAACTGACAAACACATTGTTTTTTTCACTTTTTAATCATTTAATCATCAAACAATAGTCTGATGTTACATTTACCACATTAGGAAACTTATAAAAGATTTTAAAAGTAACAAAATGGTTAGAAAATGTTTATGGCTAAGCCATGATTTATCTGGAGTAAAATTGTAAAAATTTGTATTTTCATCAATCACTTAGTTATTCTCTGCTTAATGAAGAAAAAATGATAATAAGGATATTTAGTAATCCATATATCCATATATAAAAAGTAAAATCACTTCACTATAGGAAATACTATAAAACAGAGAGTTCACATAAAATCAAGCGTTTGAATAACATTTTGAGATACATATAAATAATTATTACACAATAATTCCTTTCATTATATATTCTGGTAAATTCTCTATTATGTTAACTAACTCAGCTGAATATGCACATATGTATTGAATGTAGAATTTTACTAGCAACACTTCCTAATTTTTTTCCTAGCAAGTCAAACTTGTTAAGCAATAACAAGACTTATTGTTGATGCTAATACATTTCAAACTAACCTCCCAATAAAATTAATAAAAAAATTCTTAAAATCCAATCAAATTCAAAAAAACTACTTTTTTTTACTCAAATCTAGCTACTTAAATGGCAAAGGAAGTTTGCACTTGTTCTAAATTCTCTAAAAACACATTCACCACCTACAATGGACAAACAATCATTGGAGCTTTTGTCAGCCAAAAAACCAAGAAGAGACATGAACAGGCAGATAAAGAAAATACATTTCAGATTATATATCCTGTGGAAGATGGGAGTAACAATGCCAATGATCCTCTGGATATTGAGCTAACTGATGATGAGCCTCTAATACACAAGGAGAATAAGTACTACAGTTAGTAAATGCTTTACTTTCTATAAATTAAAATCCAATGTTGATAGGTAAACTTTAACAGATATATTTCTGTTTTTTGTTGCCTGGTTGCATCTGATTTGTGGTTTGAGCCATGAAAACTTTCTCTTGGCTTGGAGTTATCTAATTTTGTTGATCAAAACGTTTAGAAGGCCCTCAGTACAAGCAAATGTTGAATATTTTTTTAAGAAGGGCGTTGGAACAATCATGAAATATTTAAATCTTTCTCCAAAGTTTGATAAATATATCTGTTCTCCATCTTGCTTCAAATTATATTCAGTAAACAACCCTCCTCCGCATTGTATGGTTGAAGGGCCACACAAAGCTCAGTGTGGTGCACTTCTGCTTATCAAAAATACTGTAAAGACTTAAGAATAATAATAATGTTAGTTTTAAATAATAGGACTGGACTGGACACTAAGTAAATTGGACAATGAAGAGGACTGGACTGGACAATGGACTGAGAACTGAATGTTACCTGAAGAATAATAATAATGTTAGTTTTAAATAAAAGGACTGGACTGGACACTGAGTAAATTGGACAATTAAGAGGACTGGACTGGACAATGGACTGTGAACTGACTGAAAAGAAATATAGTTATAAGATATTGATAATTGGATGCTGCAAAGAGTACAAACACAAGCATCCTTTATAGTGAACCATTCAGTGTAGATGGAGAAAGAATGAAGATTGAGAATATGAATATAGATAGTAATAAATCGTTAAGAAAAGAGAAGAATTCAAATAATGTAGATAAAATAACTGATAAATTAAAATTAATTAAAACGGAATAATTGAAGATTATTTGCTATTATATTAATAATAAGAAAATATGATTGGCGATAAGAATAAATTAACTTGACACCCTCCCTTGCTCAATACAGTGATTCAGTAGAGATTTAACTTTAATAGATAGTTTTCATGAGTTGATTTTGGAAGCGATTTAGTTAATAAATCAGCAAAATTTTTAGAGGTAGAGATATATTCAACATTGATTTCCTTGTTATCAACAAGGTCTCGTAACCATTGAAGTCAAGATATCATATGACGAGTCCCATGTTGAAATAGTGGATTTTGGGTGAGAGAAATGGAACCTTGATTATCTCCTAATAAGTTGGTTTGAGTAATTTTAATTTTGAAATTTTCAAGTAAAGTTTTGAACCAAAGTAAATCTTGTCCACATTCAGTCATCGCCCTATGTTCAGATTCGGTAGTTGAAAGAGATACAACTTTTTGTTTACTGGTTCGCCATAGAATAGGACCCAAATTAAAAACAAGACTACCAGATATAGATCTACAATCACTAGTACTATTATGACTAACATCAGAAAAACCAGTTACAATATTTAAATTATAATTATCTAATTTACCAAGAGTAATGCCGTAAGTTTTAGTTTTTTTTAAATATCTAACAATATGTTTGAAGGCATAAACATGCTCATCGGTAGGACAGTTTAAAAATTGAGCAAGTAGACTAGCAGAATAAGCAATGTCAGGACAGGTACATAATACTAAATAACTCAGTAAACCGACTGCTCTTCTGTAATTAAAATTGGAAGAGAAGATAGTAGAGGTGTTGGGATTAAATTTTAAATTGGTTGAGAGAGGAGTAGAAACTGATCTTCAATTTTCAAGACCATATTCTTTGATTAGATTTTCAATATATAATTGTTGTGATAAAGTGATGTTTTGTGAGATTTGATTTTGAGTGACTTTCATCCCTAATACCCACTTGAGTTCTCCCAGATCTTCCATATCAAAATAATTTTTGATTTTAGATTTGAAGAATTCTACATTAGTACCAGCAATAACTAAATCATCTACATGAATAAAAACATAACAGGGATTTTTACTAGAGTTATTATAAAATAAACAAGGATCAGAATTACTAGAAATAAAATCTATGGAACTAAAGAATTCAGTAATCTTCTTATACCAGCAACAAGGGCTTTGCTTAAGTCCGTATAGTGACTTGATTAGATGTAAACAGAAATTACTGTTTGAGGTTGAATAGCCTTGTGGAATTCGTAAATATAAATTTTCTTCAGGTTCACCATGGAGAGAAGCGGATTTCACATCCATTTGATGAATTTCCCAATCATTGAAAGCAGCTATTGATAATAGAGTACAAAGAGTAGGTAATCTTCCAGTAGGAGCAGAAGTATCATTATATTCAATACCTTCTATTTAAAAAAACCTTGTACACATAATAGTGCCTTGTATTTAGTAATGTTGCCATCAGCATCAGTCTTCTTTTTGAAAGTCCATGTAGTACCTAATAAATGTTTATCGTTAGTAATATTTGTTTCTTCCCAAACTTGATGTTTTTCAATACTGTTTAGTTCATTTTTGATAGCTTCGATCCATTTGTCTTTGTCGGGAGAATTGATGGCTTTGGAGTAATTTTTAGGAGAATCATAAGTAGTAACTACTAGATTGACAGGGTTTTTACTACACCTACTGTAATTAAGTATGTTAGAGCTATCTATATTAGAACTAATATTTGTAGACAGAGGTAAATTTTTATCAACCCAAGTGTAATTTTTATAAGAAGGTAATGATGAGGATTCATTTGAAGTAGAGTTAGAAGAGATTTCTGAAGTAAGATTTTGAGTATCATTTTTATTATTATTATTATTATTATTAATATGAGTATTATTAGATTCAGGATGAATGTAATAGTTATCTAGATCAGGAAAAATTAAAGTATCAGAAGAATTGTCAGATTTCAAACTAGAAGCTATATTATAAGTATTAAGAAATTTAACATTATGAGTATAAATAACAGATTTTGATTTAGGATTGTAAATTTTATAACTATTATGACAATCAAAATAACCAATAAACATACCATTGAGTCCTGGATTTTCAAATTGACTATGTCTTAAAGCAGATGATACATAGTAAATCACATCAGAGCCAAAAGCTTCAAAATTAGAGTAGTTAGAATTGGTTTTGTCCCACAAGTTAAATGGAGATTGATTATTGGGTAGGTTTAAAGATGGGGTATTATTGAGTAAATATGTAGCTGTATTGATAGCTTCAGCCCAACAGGTTCCATCAAGTCCACTTTGAGTAAGTAGACACCTTGCTTTTTCAACTAATGTTCAATTACCTCTTTCAGCTATAGGGTTTTGTTGAGGCGTATATGGAGCAGTGAGTAAGTGTTGAATAAAATTATATAAAAGAAAGTTTTTGAATTGATGACTCGTGAATTTACCCCCATTATTGGATATTATTTGTTTAATTTTCTTTTCCGTATGATTCTCAACCAGAGTTTTATATTGTTTAAAATAAGTAAAAGCTTCTGATTTATAAGTAAGAAAAAAAACATGTTGTATTTAGATAAATTATCCACAATCTGATAGAAGTAACGTTTACCGCCTATAGACATGAGATTAATGGGACCACATAGGTCCATAGAAATAGTATCTAATAAAGAATGAGGTTTTGAAAAGGAACCAGGAAAAGGTAATATATGAGATTTAGAAAAATTACATGATTGACAAGTAAATTTAGATAAATATAAGTTTGGATACATCAACTGTAATACTTTGTTGTTAGGATGTCCAGCTTTGTGATGTATCAGAGCAATATTACTAATTTTATGATTAGTAGCAGAGTAAATGAAATTGTCATTGAAGGAAAAACTTAGAATATTTCCTCAAGAAGATAATTTAAAAATAATTTCATTTAAATATTTTAAAGAGAAAGATCCGTTATCATTACAGATACTCCATCCATTTTTCAGCACGTCCAAGACTGATATTAAAGTGGTTTTAACGGATGGTACATAAAGTCCATTAATATTAAATTTTTGTCCATTATTGGCTGTAAAGGAAACAATGCCTTGTCCAAGGGCATTAAGCTGTTGTCCATCAGCCATATTTAAGGTAATATCAGTGGGAGATAAAGATGTAAATAAGGTTTTGTCATTAAATAATGAATATGAAGCACCGCTGTCTAATATGGCTATTGATTTTGAAAAACTTTCAGTGGTGACGGTTAAGACTTTAGATTTTGCCTCTTTATCTTTGTGTCATTTAAGAAATTCATCTCTCTTTTCAGGATGTAATTGAAAACAGGAACTTTCAGGATAAGAAGCAAGAGGATTATGACGTCCTTTAGTGCACCATAAATTGCTCTTGTCGTAATTTTTGTTGTCCACATTAACAACAGTCCCAGAAGTAGAAGGGTTGGAATGAATCCTTCGAGTAACTTCGGATTCAATTTTATCAAATACTCGTTCAACAGTTGGTAAAATATTGGTCGTTTCGTGATTTTTGTACATAAACTGAGCAATAGATTGATATGATTTGGGTAATTTGTCCAGTAGATAGTAAGCAAAAATGCGTGTAAAAGTATCATTTGTAAACAAATCAGGTGAAACTTCTTTAAGTAAAAGAATGGCTCCTCTAAAATCATCTACAGAGCCCAAAATGTTACTCTTGTTAAATTCAATTTTAAATAGTCAAGTGATTACGTGTGAGCAGTTAGGACCAGTGGATGAGGCATAATGATTTTTAATTGATTTCCATAGTCCAGAAGGATCAATTTGATCATCATTAACTACAAACTTTCAATTATTGGGTCTGTCCAAAAACATCTTAAGTATAGTATCAGTTTGACGACGTCGTAAATGATAAATATCTTTAAGTTCTGGATTAGTAGGCTCAGAAAAACTTTCATTGAGAAAATAATTGAGATTTTGAACTTTGAGGGCATATCTGATATCAACTTTCCAAGTGGCATAATTCTTGTCTGTTAATTTATCGACACCTTTGATTTCGGAGAAATTAGTGTTATCTAAGGAGCTGAGACAAGCATTGGAATTAATAATAGGAGTAGTAGTTGATTGAGAAGAAGTTTCAGAGGACGCTGTTGAAATAGGAGTGGACATTCTTAGGTCGTTAAAAACAGGTTATTGAATTTTAATGGAGCGCTGGGCCCATAACCCTGTAAAGACTTAAGAATAATAATAATGTTAGTTTTAAATAATAGGACTGGACTGGACACTGAGTAAATTGGACAATGAAGAGGACTGGACTGGACAATGGACTGAGAACTGAATGTTACCTTAAGAATAATAATAATGTCAGTTTTAAATAATAGGACTGGACTGGACACTGAGTAAACTGGACAATGGAGAGGACTGGACTGGAAAATGGACTGAGAACTGACTGAAAAGAAATATAGTTATAAGATATTGATAATTGGATTTCAGAAACACTGTAGCAGAGCATACATACATGTTACCTTAAGAATAATAATAATGTTAGTTTTAAATAATAGGACTGGAATGGACACTGAGTAAATTGGACAATGAAGAGGACTGGACTGGACAATGGACTGAGAACTGACTGAAAAGAAATATAGTTATAAGATATTGATAATTGGATGCTGCAAAGAGTACAAACGCAAGCATCCTTTATAGTGAACCGTTCAGTGTAGATTGAGAAAGAATGAAGATTGAGAATATGAATATAGATATTAATAAATTGTTAAGAAAAGAGAAGAATTGAAATAATGTAGATAAAATAACTTATAAATTAAAATTAATTAAAACGGAATAATTGAAGATTATTTGCTATTATATTAATAATAAGAAAATATTATTGGTGATAAGAATAAATTAACTTGACAAATACGAAACCTTTGTTACGTACCACCTATTCTGAAATACCAACAAAACAAAACCTTGCAGGTGATTGGCCATGTCAATTGTTTTATATTCAGAAAGTGAAGGATTGGTTGGAATGGCTATTGTGTCAAACTCCTGCTTTGGAATAAATTGAAGAATGGGAGGTCTAAATTAGGCAAATATCATCTCATCAAAAGTTTGATGTTCAGAAAATGAGATCTTGGAAACTTAAAGGCTTACCCCTGATTAAATCAGAACTTAATCCTGATGATAATGACAATTACCTTCAATTTACTCTGTATGTTGACTGGTTTAACCCCTTTGGTAACAAAAAAGCTGGAAAGAAAGTGTCAATTGGATTAATTACCCTGAATTGTCTCAATCTTCCACCATCAATTTGGAATAAGGTGGAATACACCTTTATTTCTGGAATTATACCTGGCCCCCAAGAGCCATCAATAAAAACAATAAATAATGTTCTTGAACCAATCATTGATGGTCTTGTTGAATTTGAGAAGGGTGTTATTGTCAAGAAAAAAAACTCACCACAAGGTAAGAAGATCTTTATCTAATTAGAAAAATTAATTGGAAATATTGCGGCTACACACCAGGTTGGTGGACATGCTTCTCATTCTGAAAATGAATTCTGTTCCTGGTGTAAAGTCACAAAAAGAAACATTTCCGACCTTAAACTTGGAGAAAAACGTATGAAGATAGAAAAGTTAGCACATGGGATTCAATGGAAGTATGCAAAAACTCAGAAGCAGAAAGATAGTCTTGTAAAAGCTCACAGAAAACATTGGTCTGAGTTTCATCAGCTTTCAGAATGGGATCCAGTACATAGTATTGCTTTAGGAGTAATTCACTGCTGGTTTGAAGGTGTTTTACAGCATCATTGGAGAGTTGTATGTGAAGGGTCACCATCAAATACTAATAAGAAAGTTATTTCTGGAAAAAAATCATCATCCAAGATGGAAATTGACCAAAATAGTAAGGGTGAAGTTGTTCTCAATACACAGGATTACAAAATCCATGATAGTGAGGATGAAAAATCAGTCTTCAGAAAAGGAAAGAATTTTGGAGACGCTATGATAAAACACTTACAAAAAGCTCTAAAAGAATCAGTTGTTCCCAGGGGGATATCTCATCTGCCACCAAATCTAGGTGAAGTTTCACATGGAAAGCTAAAAGCATCACAGTGGCATTCACTTTTCTCAGTATATATTCTGCTTGGACTTTTTGACTTTTTTATTCAAGATCCTAAAAATTTGAGAAGCAATTCAAGACAATGGTTGACACTACTTAACTTTTCCCAGCTGATAAAATGTACAAATATTGTAGCAAGCAATTCAGTTGCGGATACTGATTGCATGCAATTTGAGTCAGGCTATCAAGCTTACTTCCAAACCTCATAAGTTGTATTTGACAATCCAACAGTGGTTCCAAATCACCATTATGCTCTTAACATCCCAGAACAGATGAAGAGATGGGGTCCATTGATGGGTGTGTCTGAATATGCTGGTGAACAAGTCAATGGGCTTTTGCAAAAGATTAAGAAAAATGGGAATGAGTGTAAGTAAATTTAAATTAATTTAAAAAGAAGAGAAATTAAATCAATCACTAGCACTTCTACTTGAAAGTAAACTTGGGAAAGACTGAGATTCAGAAGTTTGTGAAAAAAAGTGATTGCTTGTCCAACCAGAGCTGAAAGAAATGGAAACCAAACACCTCATTCAAAGGGGGGTAAAAGTGGCACTGGATAAAATAACCTATGATTCAGTTTACAACAAGCTGAAAGAAAAATACAAAAAAAAAAAGGTTTGAAAACTTACCAATTGAATTAGGAAGTTTGATTCTTGGAAAAATTGTTATGGAGCTTCAACATCTTGAATCTAATGAACACTTATCAATTTCAACTGAAGGGAAAAATAATTGTGTGTGGTATAAGAATGGAAGCAAGAACTGCTATGGGAAAGTAGAGAAGATCCTGAGAATAGAGAAGAAGGAACTTGATTGGCCAACCTTAATTTTTGTCTCACCATTAAAAAGAGAAATAGTCAGCAACAACATTCAACAAAAAAGAGAATCTTACACAAATTTCATTTGGGCACTCTACTTGATGTCTGTTGTAATAGCTGTCCCAGAAGATAAAGTAGATAAAGTAGTAACTCTTTACCCTGATAAAATATTAGGTCTAGTTGCTTATCAAAACCTTCCTGATGGCTTATGGGACTTAGAAAAGGGTGCTCTCACTCTTCAACCCATCCCCCATGAGTTAATGATGTGTAATTATGAAGTCTTATGAAATTCAAATTATAAGTTATTGTGTGTATTAAAATTTAAAAAGTCAAAGAATTTCTTGCTAGTACTTTATCTTTAAAAAAATGAAAATATTATGAATAAAATTAATGTTGTTTTAAAAACTTGTCTCCATAGTTCAATAAAATCTTGAGTAGCTTAGGGTATGAATAAGTATGAGAAAAAAGGAGGTTTTTTTCAAGGTAAAATAGCAACAACTAACATAAGAATTATTTTTAAAAAACTACATGAAAAATAATAACAAAATTTGAAGTATGAATTAGAACATAATAATGACTACCAATCAATACCAAAAAAAATCTTTATATACTATTTTAATTCTGCAAAATATAATGGCAATAATAAGAGGACTTGTCAGTATAGTCTAGTATATAAGTGTGATATAATAGTGTTTATTTATGGTCCTACTACTTATTGATAAATGATTTAGTGATTAAACTTCAGGGGAAGACTAATAAAATAGATATACTCAATTTAAATTCACAATAATTGGATTGAAATGTGTGCTTAGTGGTGGAAAATAGATAAATAGAATATAATTATAGCTTATATAATGATAATATCAACTTATAAAAGGCTTTATAATATATTTCTAAATGTTAATTATTGTATTGAAGTGTTTTATTGAATTTTAGTAAGTAATTGATGATAAATAACCGTCAAAATCCCTCCTTACTTATACCCAAATCCCCTGGAGTGCACAGACCTTCAATCCAGATGATGTCACTGCTATCCCCGGCAATTACAGCACTGTGAGGGCCCATCACCTCCCCATGGAGTCCACCTCAAGCAGATTCAACACCCAGACCTCCAGTAAGAACCCTCCATCAAAATTAATGATAACACAGATCTATACCACAAATAGAAAATCCAGATAAAAGCAGATACCATAAAGAAACAGGTAAAATAAGCAATCAAAAAGAGATTTAATGAAACCCAAAGCATATAAAGGAAACAATTGAAATGTCCAAGTCCCCAATAAAATCCCCAAGCATCCATATTAACCCAGCAATGACCTCCCAACCCATAAATCTGTGAATATTCATCCAAGGAAGCAGATTAAGTTGTCCAGACTGAGTGTATGCGCCTGAAATAGATGTTTATGCTTCTGTAGGCGTTTTGAGTCCACTGGATATGTCCATATGACCTAAAATAAGCAGAAGAACTAAGTTTATAGGCTATTAAGAGGCTAAAACCCACTTATAGACCTAAATATACATAATATACTGCATATTTCACTGAATATGAGATTTATGTACACATATAAGCTTATGTATGTCAATAATTACTTCATATCACTTAAGATAAGTATATTATGACTCCATTAACACCTTAATAAGTATTATTAGGCTATGGATAAGCTATTTAAACTACTATAATTTTTATAATAGAGTAATAATTATATATATATGTATTATAATCATATATATAATTGTTTTAACCTTATTTTTAAGAGATAAGCTTAATGTACTTAAGGTTATCTTCTTTTAAGTATAAGAAATACTCAGTCCTAGGAATATCTAGGCTGACAGGACTTGTCTTTGCTTCCACTATATAGCTGCAGAACTGATGTTCTTCCTATGTAAAATATAGTTTCTCATTATTTGCATACTTCAGCTGTTTCCCCATCCTATCTTCTTAGCAGATCCATCATGGGTGAGTTATATTTAACCTGAAAATTACATAAAAATTTTTTAGATGGATTTACAAATGAGAGGCCTTAAAGGGACCACCTTTTTTCTGCTTTGGAGACAACCTTTATATCTTTAGTCTCATTAAGGTATTTTCACCTTAACCAGATACCAGAACAATAATGCTAACTTAAAAAATGAGGAAAATTAATGGTAATTTAATGCAAACCTCTATGGAATAAAATAAAAATAGAAATCTAACACTAATCTTTATATCAGGAAAAAGCAAGGGTAGTCTAACACAATCATCAGTGGAGGGCAGTCACAATCAAGAGATACTGCTAACTTAATAGGGGGAAAACACTTAAAATAAAATCATGGTCTCTGTTGCAGCCCAAAAGGTGGCCCCTTTAAGGCCTCCCTTACAAATATAAAATTTTATAATTTTTCTAAAAGATAGTTTAGTTTCAAATAAATTTTCAATATTGAAAACAATAGAGAGTCACTAGTGCTACTCCTATACGTCCAGACATTTTGCACTATATTCTAATGTAATTACTGCTCCTATCTCAGTTATTTTGTTTATAGTGTAATCTTCTGGGTAAATTAATTTCATTACACATATTAATGTTGTATTTTCATATGAAAAAGTCTTTTAAATGCCCTTTGTATAATTTGATTGTACTTGTGCAATAAGTAATCTAAAAAGGAACATCCCTAATTTTGGAAACTTTGTTTAGCCTTCCCCAAAATATAGAAATATGTTGATTAACCACATTTAAACACTCTGGGCAACTTGATAGCTCTATCTTCTGTTAGTATCCAAACTATAATTCTATTTTGTCCCCTATTCCACTTTGCCTTACAAGCGAGTATTGCTTTTGAGAAATTATATTATAACATTATTTTTTATAGTATTTAATTCCCATTAAGATATTTAAAGTAATCTATCAAATTAATTGTAGAATTTATTCAACTCCTTACTTTTCACATTTAATAAATATTTTATACAAATAAGGATTCATCTCACAATTGCAGAAAGAAATTCATTTGAGCTCACATGTAATTGAATACATTTTTACTTTACTGATTGGCTTGCACTCATATATTCAACCCCCCTTTAAAATGATATTTAATTTCATATAACTAACTTTTAAAATTTAATATAAAAATATTTTTTACACTCTTCTACCATTTTTTTAGTTTTTTTTATGAAACTAACTTATATTTATTCAGATTTTTTTGTATCTTATATATAAATTTTAAATACCTTTAATAATATCTTAACTATTTCAAAATCAGTAATTCTATTCTGCAAATTTTTCATACGTCATCCAATTTAAATTCTGCTAATAATTAACATCAGTTTGATATAATAAAAATTGAAAATAATTTAGATAAACATTAAATCTCAAATATCACTGGCATAGTCCAGAACTACATCATTGTCAGATGGCGCCCTGTATCCACTTTTGAATACTGCATCTGGATCTTCATTCTCCCAATCCTCAGTCTCTGAGTCATCACTCCCCAAAGACTCACCTTCTAAATCATCCTCCGTATCTTCATCCTATTCAGATTGATCCAAATACACTTCTACAGCATATTCATCTTCTTTGGTATCCTCCTCCTCTTCTTCTACTTCACTATCATCAGACAAATCATACCATTTTGAATTCTCCTTGTAATAGATTTCATTGAACCTTTTTGAGTTTAATTTTTCATCTGGGTGTGGCTTAGGCTGCAACAATATTCTTGTATCCTTTAATAATGCAACTTGGGTTGTTTCCACGAATGTTGGTTTTTGTGAAGGTTGAAGTTTGTTGAACCAATCTTTTTCGTAAAAGTCCAATGGCAAAAATTTAGGTGGGCAGGTAAACATTGAATAAACTGGTTTTGTGGGTCAATGGCGCTGAAGATGTTTTGTATTTTTCCCCTCCAATAGTACATATTGAAGAATAACCTCATCTAATTGGCAAGTAAACTCATTGGCTTTGTCTGAACAATACTCCAATGTCTTGACAATATAGTAGTTCTGTTTTTCATCATACATGTCATCTGAACGGCTACTAATCTGTGCCAGACTTTTTTGGTATTGATGAGGAAAGTTATGTGCTACAGCATACTTGTATCTCATATCCTTGAGCTTCAAATAAAAAAAAATAAAAACCCTGTTAGTAAATGTAGATTATGACTTTATGATTATAAAGCTCACCCTTTCTCTAGCTTTTGATAATGCTTATCTTTCTTTGTCTTGCACATGCTTGCCTTTCATCCTTACTTCTTTTTTAAACATTTGTGCCATTACAAAATGAACATAGTGATTGTAGGTTTTGATTAGCAATGGCCAATTATTCAGAAATTGTTGGCTCATACTCATATAATTGTAAGCTCCACTAGATGCAATTTTTCAAAACGTTATTAAGCAGTGATCCTACAGGCTGAATTGTATAGCGTGGATGAATCTTCATTTAAGTTTGGTGCCCAGCTTTGAGTGCCCATAAAATAAAGAATTCCTCAAATATAGCTAACAAATCCAGATTGTAAGTGAACTATACCTCTTCCAATAGTCTTTTGTCCATCCTTAGCATCCTTAAGACTTTTAACTTCTGACTTGGAAATTAGATTTTCACCACCAGTACCATTTACAAACTCTTCAAGCTGAGTAACAGTTTCAAACATGGCATAAAATTCTTTAAATTGACTTAAGATGGGTGGCTGAGGTACAGCATTCTGATGAATTAAACCCCAAAGAACTTGTATGTGAACATAAAGGGCATTCTATAAAATATAGAGTATATATTTAAACACTAAGTGCCTTTTCTCATAAATAAAATGATATGAAATACTCAAACAAACATGATTAAATCCCTGTGGACTATTCTTAGTAGAAATTTGATTTGGTTGGAGTTTTCTTGAATTGTTTTTGGGTGTTGACGGCTGATTTTTATTTTTTGGCACTTTGGCTTTGTTTTTTGAAGCTGCTTGATTATTATTTTTAAAATTTTTATTGAAAGGCCCCTTCTTTTGCTTTGAATTAGGTTGGTGTCTTTTTGTCACCGGATGACCTACGCACAAGGTCAAGGGTGCTCCTGGAAGTGAGATGAAGTGAGTAGTTTAGAAACTTCTTCGAAGCACAGAGGAAATGTTTGAGGAAGTGATTCGAAGATGACTCAAAGGAAGAGATACTGCTTTGAGATATGTTTGATAGGAATTCTAATATATTTTAAAGGTAATATTAATATTCTTAAGATCTCACAAAGGGTTGGAAACTCAATAATCAAAGATTTAAGTTTTTAGAAATGATTATGGAGAAAAATAAGGAAATATACAATAATAATGATTTAACCTGAAGCTTTACCACTATCAACTATATATATGTTTTATAATTTAATTCTAAAGAAATATCAAACCACAATCCAACCCCTTTTATATCCATTACCCCTCCTCGCATTGACCTCATACCCATCCATCATTCCGCACTCCACAGACCTACAAAAAAATACACCCTTTACACCTGGACCCTCCTCACTAACATCCGTTAAACCTTTAATCCTCCACTAACCATGCCGTTCATGCTCAATACCCCTGTTAATAACCCACAGATACTTATTAAACCTTTTAGCGGAATATTACATTAACTATTGCACTGTGTGTTTCTTATCAAAGAAAAGACTAAACACACTATTGAGAGATTGACTGATTTAGATTTAAAGTTTAGACTAGTGTGGTTGAATAGTGAGTACACAAAGGAAAGTTGCAGTTGCTATGTAGAATTTTTTTCTGCGCTTCGAGTATGGATTTAGACCTCTGTATTATTGATTTAATGAGCTGCTTTTGCCTCGAGTGTCACGTGGCGCCTGAAACTTTTTTATGTATCAGGAAACTCATCTGTCTTGTTCTTAATTAACTTTAAATCCAGTTCAGTCAACTTAGCTTTCAGCTGGTTGATAGCATCATCCTTAGCCTGAAGACAATGCTCAAGTTCAGCAAGAAGTTTGTTTTGCTGGTTTAACACATTGTTTGTCTTTTATTCAATTGAGAGGTTCATATTAGGACTAGCAGACACATGAGAATTTGGTGGGTAGGTAACATTACTATTCATCTAATGCTCTTGTGAGTTAATAATATTTTCATTGAGAAAGTATTTTACATCCATAATAAAAAATTAATAGATAGAATTCAAAAGCTAGTTTTGGATGGAGAGATAGCAAGAAAATAGGATGGGAAAAAAATTCAAGCTGGGTGAAAGAGAGAATATTTATACCTTTAAAATGAAAATAATACTCTTAATATCTTATGTATTTGATATGTATCTAGAAGACTTCCTTTCATACACAAGAAAAAATTAACAGTAAGCTGGTATATCAATGGCTCTAATTTGTAGTGATTCGTATGAGTAAAAAAATCAATGTAATGATTAAAAGATTAGAAAGGAGTTTTACAACATTAATCTAATAATTTCCTGCTTGTCATTTTTTAGATCTTTTATACACACTAGCAACATTCTCGTATATTGAAAAAGTAGCCACATATGCCAACTTGGCTCTAATTATTGTTTTAGATTACATTTTTTTTGAATGGATTAGTTACAATTTCATCCCTTCTCACTTTTTACAATGATCCTATAATTTTTTAAAAGTCAAACTGTTGTCCCAACCCTCTAGTAGCTATTGAATTGCATTCTCACTTAATAAAAATACTAGGATGATCATTAAAAGATTGACATAGAAATTTTCACCAGTAATTAAACAAATGGATCTTACAAATTTTTTTGATCTTTGATAGGATTTTAAACAAGTTTCTTTCTTACAAAAAGAAAAAACAGGGGTAACTTAGCTCCTATTATTGTTCTAGATTGCTGAAGGGGTTATACATCTGTTAATTTCAAGCTTACCTCTTTCTTTGTTTAAGATATTTACGGAAAATGTTTCAAAATGTGGACCATTAGTTTGATGTTTAAGTAACTATGACTCAAATTATTACTCAATGTACTCAATGAAAGTATTAGTGCAGTGATTGATAGATCATAAAGGATTTTGTCATCAACAATCTAATAATTAAAAGCTTGTGATTTCTTATGTTGTTGATATATATTTGAATAAGCAATTTTCTTACAAAAGAAAATCACAAATTTTAAATTTTAAATTTTTATTATAGATATATTGCAAAGGATTATACATTTCTTGATTGATAAATCCAAAGAGTTATCAATTAAGTCTATATAAATCATGGCTTAGCAATAAACATTTTCTAACAAATTCTTTACTTTTAAAATTTTGTATAAGTTTCCTAATGTGGTAAATGTAAAATCAGACTATTGTTTAATGATGAAATGATTAAAAGGTGAAAAAAACCATGTGTTTGTCAGTTGATGAATTATTAAACAGTTGACGAGTTTTTTGGCAGCCAACAAACGCATGCAGTGGTGACAACCACATTTGGGAATTTAGGAAAATGCATCCCCTTTTTTCAATTATAAGACATAGAAAACATTTTTTGTCACATTTTTTCATGCAGTTTTATTCTCTAATTATGCAATATAAAAACACAAAATAAATTATGTGATATTTTGAAAAAAAGGCTCAACTTTAAAGCTCAATATCTCAGCAACCAATGAGCCAAATTAAAATCCATTTAAAGGAAATGAAATATACACTTTAGGAGAATCTTCACTTGAAGTAAATGTGATTTAAATAAACATAACCCTAATTTTTTACATAAAAACATGAAATAAAAAAATTTAAATTAAGAAAAAAAGGCTCAACTTTAAAAGTCAATATCTCAGCAACCACTGAACCAAATTCAAATATGTTTGTGAGAAATGGAAGGTAGCCTTCAGAAGAATCTTCACTTAAAAGTAAATAAGATTTGAATCAAGTTAACTCTAATTCTGAGTCTGATTTTCAAAATTTTACAAAAACTTGAAAAGTGGTAATGGAGATGAGAACAAGAGGAGTTTAATAACTTCACTGTTATCCAGATAAGAGTCATACATATATTTAAGTAAGAAATTTTTATAGAAGGAATTATATATTGTATAGGAATGAAAAAAAGGATATGAAACTTACCTTGATTGGAAAGTAGGAAAAATAGAGTGAGAAAGATTGATGTTGGAATTTAGGAGAAATTGAATATTGAGTAAGTAAAATGCATAAAGAATGTGCAATGTATGTTTTTTAAGGAAATGGAGCCAAAAAAAAGTGAAATAGGGAAAGGGGGGATAATGACCATACCAAGGAGGGGTGAAGATTAGGGTGATGGGGCTAAAAAAGAAAGTAAAGAGGGAGAGAAAAAAAGGTTAATTTTACCATTGAAATTGCAAATAACCACTTACAAAAAAAATTAGAAACAAAAAATTAAAAAAAACAGAAAAAAACCAAAAAAAAAAATATAATTAGCAATCAAAAAATCAAAACAAATAATAAATGACTTACCTGGAGAGATGAGATGAGAAAATAAATGAAACCAAATTGTTTGAGGGATGTGGGAGGGGAAGAGGAAAAGGATATGAGGGATGAATGAAAAAAAGAAACAGTGAAAAATTATGCAATTGCATAAAATATGTGATTTCATGTTGAGCTGGTGAATGAAAACATATGAGACATCCAAAAAAGAGACATTGAGCATAAATTCAAAATAAAAATGAATATGCAAAAAACAAAAACACCAAACCAAGTGAATTAAGAACAGAAGTTAAACATTTGGAGAGTATGAAAAAAAATTAAAAGGGTTGCGTTTCAAAATTTTGGAGGTTGGGTGGCATAATGACAGAGCATATAGTGGTGAAAAAAATGTATTGTGATTCAAGGGAGGGGAGAGCTCATGCAGGTCTGGGATCCTTTTCTTCATAAATATCATTGAAAAGACATATAAGCTAAAGTTTCTTCCAACCCAGAGTCAGAGTCAGAGTCAGCAGCTAAAACTAAAGTGATAGCATTCATAGTTGTGTGAAGTTGCTTCCTAGTAGAGAGGTGCTTCATTATTTTTGGTAGAAGGTTTAGGTGATGAGTGGAAAGTGGTAGATTTTGCACCAAATGAGCAGATGGGGTGTGGTGATAGAAAAAAAATTTTATGTGTTTTCCACAAAAACTAAGTATCATAGAGTGAAGAGATGCATAAAGATGAGAAAAATTGTTATGTGTTAGCCACCAAAATTAAGTATCATAGAGTGATGAGATACATAAGGATGGCATCCACAATTATATGTCATGTGACTTTCTTACAAATCAATAATGGATGTGATGAGTTTAGTATCAGGATTTAGGAACAAAAATTGGGTTATTAGAGGTGGGATAATGCATTATTGTGGATTCCTTATCCACTATCTCTGGGGCTAGTGGATAAGAATCTTCTGCAATTAATAATATCTGACACCACACAATATGGGGGGTGGACTTGCTAACAAGTCCGCAACCTTGAAACCTTATTCTTATCTTTTTGAGCCCACATTGAATTAGTGATGAAACCACCAAGAAAAAATATTGACATTCTGGTGAACTCAATATGAATACAACTTGAACATTTAATGAAGCATAGGTAATATTACTTTGAAAAAATCTTGAGATATGAAGAATGAGATTTTTTATAGAAATTTTAATACAGTGCAGACCACACTCAAATTAATCTGAAAAATACATATTTTAAACTATTTAAGCAGTTTCTTTGCAATTTAAAAAAAAGAACACCAATGTATAGATCTGGCAAGATACCATCTGACATTATTATATAAGTTTCTTTGGCCAGAAATAAATGGAGAAACTATAATTTGAAATATGTCAATTTTTTCATGAAAGGTTATTTTGTGCATTTATATTATTTATTGTATTATTTTTAAGAATTGAAAAAATTATATACTTTTTTTATGACTAGATAATATTGAATATTATAAATCATTAAAATATCATAAGAAGGTACAAAAAACTTACAAATGATGTTACAAAGACTTTACTTAGACATATAATTTCCAAATTCAATTGACATACTCTACTTTACTAGTAAATAAAAAAAATTTCATACTAATATTTATTAAAATTTATTTCCCTTCTTCTTCAAAATTTTCAAAATATTAAAATGTAGATTTTATTTGATTTAAGTAAATGAAGAAAACAACAGTATAGGAGTCATGGATTTTTAGGATTCAAGGAATCTCTGTTCCCACTCTTTGTAACATATTTTATATATTTTATATTTTTTGTATATTTATTTTGTATTACTATCTTCTTTTATCGTCTTTTTTTACTCCCTCTCAAGAATACCCCACTCTTTTTGTTGGCTGGTTGTCTAGAAGAAGGAGAAGAAGAGGAAAAAGGAGGAGAAAGAAATAAAAGGGAGTAATAAAAGATAGAAAGAAATAAAAATAAAAGAAATAAAATAACTGATAAAAGAGGTGCAACAACAAATTTGAAAGAACTGACACAACAAGGAGTACTGGTTTAATGGGGACTAATGATCAAGTAAGTATTTGATTTCTGCTTAAATAACAATTATAATTACTAATAAACTTAAAGAAACCTATAGTAATTTATTTAATATTTTTATGTAGACATATAACGTCAAAAAAATAGTAATAAAGTATTTAAATTATTGTAAGTATTGTAATGTAAGTGATGCGCCTACAGGGGATTATCCAAAGCCTTTTTATAGGCAATGAATCCTCTGAAGCGCCACAAATGAGTATGTACAAAATAGTAATAAGGTAAATTAAGAGTATAAAAGAATATAACTAAAGCATAGATATTGAGAGAAAAATATGAAACAATAAACTAAACCCATGAGTAAGTAACCAATTTTCCCACCATAAGTTCCCAAAACAATTAATTAAAATAATCAGTAACTAAGTAAGTCTGAAACATAAGAACTTTGAGTAAAGTAATCCAAAAAAGGTATTACAGTGAGATGTAAAGGGTTTAATTAAAAAAAATAAAATTATTTTCACACAAAAATTCATGTAATCAATTTAATCCAGTATAAAGCAAAATTAATTAATTGTTTTCACTATGTAATTAATTAAATAACTAGTTTAAATGAAACAAATAATTGATTTAGTGATATTTCTAATTTAAAGTGGTAATTTGAATACCATCTTATTAAATAAGTGTTTTAATTTATTTAATTATTTTACTGACACAATTAAGGGTCAAAAAAGCGCCCATTATTATTTTTTAATAAGATATGTAAGGCTTTATTTAATATATAAATTCAATTACATTATAAGTTAATTTTACACTTATAATTATAATATATGTTTATAATTAATTAATTATTAATTTATATTTATTAAATTCATAAAAATGAGCCATAATTTATAGAATAAAAAATATATCATGCTTAATTTAAATGTATAAATAATTTATATAATAATAAAATTAATATAATACTTATTTTACTTATATTTAATAAGATACTTATATAATTTTAAAATTCAATAAAATATTAATTTATATAAATAACATGCATATTTTTACGCCCTCTTTCAGGTCCAATAAATTAACATAACATTTTCTGGGCTCCTGGTACAGCCTGGCTGACACTTTTCCCTTTGAAATATTACTTTATTCTCACCTCATCTTTTTCCCCAACCTTTTCACTCCCTTCCTCATCATTTTCAACCCCTATCCACATTTTCCTCTCCCTCTCCACCCCTCTCCACTCCTCTCCTTCCAGTTGGCTTACCTCCCCATTCCTCCCTAACACTTTATTTTTATATACAGAAATAGGGACTGAGTTGAAAGGGAGGAAATTGGGGTTCAAGGATTGTGGAGGCAAGGTAAAGGGGAGGAATGGGGATAAAAGGGTTGGGGAGGCTGGAGAGAGGGGTGAGGAAGTGTATATGGGGTAGCAAAAAGGTTAGGGAAGAGTTGGAAGGGAAGATTGAGGGTTCTGAGGCATTTTGAATGAAGAAAAGGGTTGGGGAGAGGTTGAGAGGGGTGAAATGGGGATCAAAAGAGGATAGCATACAATGGGGCTGGGAGGGTAGCAAAAGGGGTGGGGAGTGAAGACAAGCATGTGTTGATAGAGTTGAAAGGGATGGGGATTGGTGCAAACAGAGTATGAAAATAGGAGGATAAACTCTGTTCTTTGGGCGAGGAACAGAGTTCACTGCCATAAAATATTAGCTGAAACATAGTTTTCAATTCTGTAAGAACAGTTGTTGGTAATAAAAAAAAGTCAATAATTTTTTTAATATGTAATCTCAAAGTTTTTAATAAAATTATTGTATTTAAGAATTGTGATATTATCAATCAATTTTTTATTGATCAACTTAGTTTAATAAATTATTATTTAAATAAGATGCTTCAAAAAATACTGTGCTGAGTAGAATCATGGAATAATTTTTTCTGGCTTCCATTCAGTTATCCTCACAGTTTCACTATGTTTTCAATATAGATCCATTATTATTTGTGTGATACGTCAAGTGAAAGTTCAATATTAATTCAGTCTGAGTTCCATCTGAGTACCATCTGACTTCAAGTTGAGGACTTGCTAGCAAGTCCCCCCCAAATATTGTGTGGTGTGATCTCAGGAAAGAAACTCCTGATCCCTAATTGCAGATCCCTGAACATTGATACCCCCAATTTATATACTACGCAAATAAAATTAGTTTACCCACCTTTTCTCTTTACATCTTGTTCCCCACTTTTCCATTAGTTTCTCCGCTTTCTATTATCTCCAGAAAATTTCTAAATATTATTCAATAGCATTTATTAATACATACAAAAAAATATGAATACTTACACTGTAGATAATAGGGGTATCAATGTTCAGGGATCTTCAATTAGGGATCAGACATTAATAATTGCGGAAGATTCTTATCCTTTAGCCCTGGGGCTAGTGGATAAGGAATCCACAATAATTCATTATCCTGCCTCTTATACCCCAATTTATATTCCTAATTCCTGATCCCAAACTCATCACATCCATGAGGCATATCCAGAGAGGAGTCCAAGATGTGGTTATGGCAGAAAGTTGTGCAACATGTGGTTATGACAGAAAGTTGTCCAGGATGTGGTTATTAAAAATTGAGTAGAAAAATGTTGGATAAGAGGTAGAAATTGACATGTAAAGTGTCTAATAACCCAATTATTAGCAAAAATAATTGCAGAAGATAATTGGGTTATAAGGATTTATATCTGCAATTAATTTAATTGTGGATTTCTGAACATTGATACCCCTTAATATTTTCCTTAGTGAAATATCTTTTGATACATATTGAATATCTCAATCATTTAAATTCATTACAATTATATTTTGCTCATTTTTATTTTCTCTTTCAAAAAAAATTATTATAAATTCACAATTTTTTAATTGAACAAGATAATAAACTCAGTCCAGAATGAACCTTGATTCAGCAGATGCAAGAATAAATCTAACATCTGAAAGTTCAAATCTCTTCATATGTCACCGGACGACCTACGCACAAGGTCGAGGATGTTCCTGAAAGTGAGATGAGGGATTTAGAAACTTCTTCAAAGCACAGAGGAATGATTTGAGGAAATGATTCGAAGGTCACTCGAAGTAATAACTACAGGTTCGAGGTTTGTTCGAGAAGAATTATAGACTAGTTTCAGAGGTAATAGTAATTCTTAAAATCTCACGAAGGGTTGGAAACTCAATAATCAAAGATTTAGGATTTAGAAATGAATATTGAGAAAATAAGAGAAAGATACAATAACAATGATTTTAACTTTAAAGATTTACCACTATTAATGTAAATACGATTTTATAATTTAATTCTAAGGAATATCGAACCAAATACCCAACCCCTTTTATATCCTTTGTTCCTCCTCGCATTGACCTCCCTTCCATCGCACCATTCCCATTCCATTGACCATTACTAACATACACTTAGACCTTCTTCGCTAAATATCCATCCATGCTCAATTTACCCCTTTTTAATTAATTAACAAAACTTTAATGAAAACTACTACTGTACTATTTCGTTGAACCTAGCGCTGTGCGTCGCTTATTGAAAAGGACTAATGTACCCTATTGGGAGATTGACTAATTTAGATTTAGAGTTTAGGCTAGCGCAGTTAAATAGTAAGTACACAAAGGAAACTCGCAGTTGCTATGGAGAATTGCTTTCTGTGCTTCGAGTATAGATTTAGGACTCGATATTATTGATTTAATGAGTTGATTTCGCCTCGAGTGTCACGTGGCGCGTGACAGATGCCCGGGTATAAAAATTGCAAACTCCGTTGAGCTTGAGCCATCTTCCCACACTAGTTTCCCTTTTTCTAATAAACTTTTCCCTCACTTCTTAATTACTTATTTTTATAATGAACTGTCCCACTCCCACACCTACGCCTCCACACCCTAAAGCGGATGGGGGAATGATCACACGACAGTTTTCGCAGACTTGCACGGCTTGTGAAAGCATGGAGTATTTCTGTGTCGAAAGTACGGCAACCCGAGGCCCTCGCCAGAAATGTGAGTTTTGCCGTTGGCGGCGAGTGGTGTGCGATGCGTTGACAAAGAACGCGGAAATCGAAAAGCGATTTACCAAGACTAAGTTTTGGGTAATTCCTAAAACCAAAGAGGTGGTCGAAGACATTTGGGATGTCTCGATCGAAGATGAACAATCGGTGGGGGAAAATGATAAGGAGTTAAACAACGAGATCTCAACCTGGGTAACCCAGGCCACAAGTTCGAAGCGAGGTGTCGAGGAAGAGGTCGACGAGTTGGTGGAGGAGGATGAAGATGAAGTCCCTGTTCCAGGGCGGGCACCCAAGAAACGACGGGTGGTCATCGAGGACAATGAGGAAGAGAGAGAGGTAGAGGTTGAAGTGGCGCCAAAGTTATTTCTAGAGCCTGACCCCATCTTCGAGGTAAGTTTTATTTGTTTATTTTAGGGATGAAGTTACTGATGAGTTTTTTGTTTTAGACATCAAATAACCTTGAAGAGCCGATTGCGGAGCCTGCGTTGGTTATACCAACTGAGGTAAACTCTCCGGCCACGGAAGTAATTGAAGAACCTGAAGACACCCTGGACCAGGTGTGGTCAAAGAAACCTCGTCAAGGTCAACAAGTAAGGTTCGTGGAAGAATTATGTGGGGAGGTCGACACAATTATCGAGGTGGCTTCCTTCAACGTGGCAGAGGAGCTCTTGGAGATGGGAGAGGTGGTTCCGGTAGGAGAGGAGGAGGTATTTGAGAAATGCAGGAAGGAGATAAGGGTAGTTTTGGAGAAAATGAAAAGATTGGTTCGAGAGAAATTAAAAGAAAAGATTTGAAATGAAAAGGAGATGTAAAGAAGTAGAAAAAATTTGTATTTTAGTTTTATTTTATTTTATTTTATTTTATTTTTTATTGTAGGTGAATGTTATTAATTTTATAAGATTTGAGAGAGAGAGAAAAAGAAAAAAAAGAAGTTTAAAATAAAAAATTTTAGAATTTGAAAAAAGAAATTTAAAGAAAGAAAAAAGGTTGTTTAATTGAAGGAAGTTTTAATGTTTTTTTTTTTTTTTTTTTTTTAAAAAAGGAAATTTTTTATGTAAGAAAAGAAAGAGAACAAAAAAGAAACAGTTTTGTGATTGAGATGAGTTTGTTAAATTGAGGATTTAATGAAAGAAAAATATATGTTTTTTTTTTTTTTTTTAAAGAAATTTTAGTTGAAAAGAGAAGAAGAAGAAAGAAAAGAAAAAAACAGAATTTAGAATTTAAGAGAATTTGAAAAGAAGAATTATTTGTTTTGAAGAATTATTATAGGGAGATTTAGAGGTTGAAGTTAAGTTCGAGGAAATGGTCGGGTCGTACAAGATTTGATGATTCGAAGGAAAGAAAGTTTTTAAAAGAGAAAATAAATTTGTGGAAGAGAAATTTTTTTGAAGAGAATTTTGAATTTAAGAAAAGAATGTATTTAAAGAATTGAAAAAGAAAAGAAAGAAAATATTTAGAGAGATTTAAGAGTTTTTTTATTTTATTTTATTATTTATGTTTATTCTATTTTTTTTTTATTTTATTTTATTTTATTATTTATATTTATCCTATTTATTTTATTTTTATTTTATTTTAATTTATTTTAATTTTAATTTTGATTTTATTTTTAGTTGGTTTTGGAGGAAATTTTATAGAAGGAGAAGAAAGAAAAAGAAGAGAGAAAAAAGAAAACAAGGCTTAAGAAATTTAAGAGGTGTTTTAGATTTAAAAGAAAGAAAGAAAAAGAAAAGAAAATTTTAAATAAAGAAATTTTAAGGTTTTGGTTTTAAAGGATATTTCAAATGAAAAGATTTTAGGAGTTCAGGAGCGTTAGAAACATTGATGGCTGGTTCCCAGGATGTTTTGTCTGAGTCATTGAGGAAGCCTTCCCATTCCACGAGGTATTGAAGTTTCCCCTTGCGTATTCTTGAATCAAGGATACAACTTACTTCCCACTCTAGATGATCTTCTACTTTGACCGGTTCCGGAGGGGGTTGGTTCTTGCCCGGGTATATTTCTCGAGCCAGTTCCAGGAGAGATACATGGAAAACAGGGTGAATCGCCTGCCATTTAGGAGGTAACTTGAGTCAAAATGCAGTTTTAGAGACTTCAGAGTTGATTTCAAATGGTACCAAGCTCTTTTCAGCCAGTTTCTTTGATGGTCTTGTTGTTCGAATGTTTTGTGCGTCGAGCCATACTTTGTCGCCTGGTTTAAAAGAAGGAGCAGATTGTCGATGTTTGTCGGCCTGTTCCTTGTATCTTCGAATCACTGATTCCAAATTTGTTTTAAGTTCTTCTTGGAGTCGTGATATAGTTCGAAGATAATTTTCTGCAGGATGATTAGTTCCTACATGGATTGAGTTGAATCGAGGATGTCGTCCATAAATGGTTTCGAAGGGAGATTGTCGTGTCGAAGAATGAGTCGAGTTATTATAAGCAAATTCGACCAACAGTAACCATGTGGTCCAATCGTCTTGTTGGTAACTGACATACATTCGAAGATATTGTTCAAGGATTTGGTTAACTCTTTCTGTTTGACCGTCGGTTTCAGGGTGATAGGCTGTGGAGAGGTTCCTCATGATATTGAGTTGTCGACGCAGTTGGGTCCAGAATGTGGATACAAAAAATGAGCCTCTATCTGAAATAATATCATTTGGTAAGCCGTGTTTAGAAAATACATATTC
The DNA here is from genome assembly GCA_030280995.1 of Hemileia vastatrix. Classification (NCBI taxonomy): domain Eukaryota; kingdom Fungi; phylum Basidiomycota; class Pucciniomycetes; order Pucciniales; family Zaghouaniaceae; genus Hemileia; species Hemileia vastatrix. The sequence continues at coordinate 63,343,700 of JASXTE010000001.1, forward strand.
TAGAAACAATTTTGACAAATCTTCTGCTGTAGCAGTAGTAGTGGTTTTAATGAAAATAGACATTTTTGAAAATCTATCTACTATTACTAATATAGCATCAAAATCATTAGAAATAGGAAGTTGAGAAATGAAATCCATCGATAAAGATTCCCAAGGTTTAGAGGGAATAGGAAGTGGTTGAAGCAACCCATGCTTCCGGTGACGGGGAGCCTTATTCCTATTACATTCGTAACAAGCTTTTATATAGGCCTTGATTTCCCTGGTCATACCTGGCCAGAAGAAATCCCTTGCTATTAACTGGTAGGTTTTATCAACCCCAAAATGACCAGCTAATGGAGAATCATGTCGACTGTTGAAAATCCATAATTTTATCTCATTGTTGTTGGGTATGACTACTCTACCTTTGAAGACTAATAGACCTGATTCAATACTAAATCGTTTGGCCCCTTGCTTCAAGAGTATTTTGTCTTTTAACCCTAAACAATATTCGTCCTTCGACTGAGCTTCGAGGATGTTGGATAGTGGATTTTTAAAAGATTGAATTGTCATCGAATTAAGTTGATGAGTTGTTAACATTGATTCGTTGAAGATTGATTGCACATTTACTGGGTTCTTGTCAGCAAATGCGTCCCCCCGCTGTGGGTAAATGTCGTCCCGACGTGACAAGATATCTGGGACAATGCAGTTTTTTCCCGGGCAATAGGAAATAGAGAAAGAAAATTCAGACAAAAATTCAGCCCACCTGGCTTGACGCCTGGTTAACACTTTAGAAGACATGAAGTATTTCAAATCATTATGATCTGTTAAAATTTGAAAAAGGACTATCTAGGCTGAGAAGAAAAGAACGCCATTTTTTAAGACAATGGATAATAGCTAAAAGCTCTTTGTCATGAATTTCATAATTTAATTCTGCAGCTATGAGTTTGCGTGACTCAAAAGCAACAGGATGAAACAAATTTGTTTCAGGATTTAATTGGGAGATGACCCCTGCAATAGCATAATTGCTCGCATCTGTTTCAACTATTGTCGAGGCAGAAGGATCAAAATGTCGAAGAATTGGGGCTGTGGTGAACGCCGTTTTTAGTGCTTCAAATTCCTTTCGTGCTGTAGAAGTAAAAACAAAAGGAATATCTTTTCTAAGAAGAGAAGTAAGATTGGAAATAGTTTTAGAGTAATCTTTAATAAATCTTCTATAGAAGTTTGCAAAACCCAAAAATCCTTGGAGTGATTTAATGTTTTTGGGCTCAGGCCATTCCAGGATTTTCTGGACTTTTTTGTCATCCATGACTAAACCGTCAGTGGACAACGTAAAACCCAAAAAATCAATTGATTTGAGGTGGAATTCGCATTTATTATGCTTGGCATAGAGACCATGATCTCGAAGACGATTTAGGACCTGTCGAACATGATGAATATGTTCATCCAGTGTTTTCGAGAATATTAAAATATCATCTAAATAGACGACTACAAATTGTTCAACAACATCTTGAAAGATATCATTAACAAAAGTTTGAAAAGTTGAAGGTGCGTTACATAATCCAAAAGGCATAACTAAATATTCAAAACTACCAAATCTAGTGCGCATTGCAGTCAGTGGTTCATGACCTTTGGCAATGCGAATAAGGTTGTAAGCGCCTCTAAGATCAATTTTAGAAAAGAAATTAGCACCATTGAAAAGGGTAAGAAGTAATGACATAGGAGGAACAGGATATGCATTCTTCTTCGTGACTGTGTTGAGCTTTCTATAGTCAACACACAACCTAAGACTACCGTCCTTCTTTTTTACAAAGAGGACAGGGGAGCCGGTTGGAGATTTACTGGCTCTGATGAAACCTTTGGCTACATTCTCTGCAATGTAGTCTCGAAGAACTTGAGATTCGTCCTTCGATAAAGAATAGACAGGACCTGCCGGAGGTACTGGGCCTATTAACTCTATTTGATGATCGTAGGGTCGATAAGGTGGTAACTTATCGGCCTTACGGATTGAGAAAACATTGAGGAAATCATGGTAGATTTCAGGTAGAGTTGATTTAATGGCTTCAACGTTGATTTGGTTGTCTTCTTCATCTTCGAGAGAATCTGTCGAGGGGATACCTGTATTGAGAGAGCAGAATTTGTTTACTTTGAGGCAACTAAAATCCTCTTCGAGTGAAGTCATCGAGCTAGAAGGGTTAGCCAATTGCTCATTTAAAGAAGGATCAGATGCTTGCAAGTCATCTGGCAGAGACTTTTCTTCTAGCAGGACGTTGTCAGGCGGGTTGTTTAACTCCCTATTGACCTGCATTGAAGAATCAGAAATATACTTAGAGCGTGGGGTGATCAATCCCCTAGTCCAATCAATTTCGGGATTCCAATGCGTTAAAAAGTCATGGCAAAGAATGGTATCGTCCATCCTTGGGGCGTCCAAGACTTATAATTCCCACTCGAAGGGGGGAAAGTTCGGAAAGTTGAAAACCCATAAAACTTTCTTACTTAACCAATATTTGGGTTCCTCTGATTCGACCAAATAGATTGGAGTTCGATCGATATCTGTAAATGTTGGTTGAAGCTTCTCGGCAAAAGATAAACTAACAAAAGAAATTGAAGCTCCAGAGTCTATAAGACAACTGAAGGGGATATCCTCCTTAAAAAGAATGAATCTCAAGCGGTTTAAGGCAACTCCAGTCCTTAAGACATGGAGGTTCTGTGCACTGGGAGAGATAAGATAGTTTGCTTTGCACACAAGTAAACTATCTACTAGTTTTTTGACTTCGAACTAGTACCTTCTCTTTCCTTCAACTTTACACAGTCTTCCAACTTGTGCTTACCCCCACAATACATACATAACCCATTATCTGCTCGTCTTTTCCTCTCAGCTTCTTTAAGTTCCCCTTTAGGATCCAGTACTTTGCTGATATTTCCTGGGGTCAAGCCTTTTGGTCGAGGTTTATCCTTTCCCTTATTGGGTTTGGATTGAGTCGAGGAGGATTGATTTGGTCGTGGGTGTGAAGAAGGTCCTGATTTAAAATTTAGGCCCTGAGATTTGTTGGCATATCGACGATGTTGAAGTCGTCCTTGATAAACGCCGTCAAGTTCGAGGGTTCGATCCATTAAATCCGCTAAAGTAGTCATCTTCTGACCGTGAAGATTTAATTGATCTAGAATCCTTGAAGGAAGCCCTTTCTTGAAATGATACTTAAGGGCAGCATCATTCCAACCTACTCGAGTTTGAAGTGCTCTGAAGTTCGAGATATATTCAGAAGCTTTACCATTATCACTCATGCGAAGAAAATCAAGTTCAATTTCGGTGTTGTCCGTTTCATTAGGATCCCCAAACAACGTAAAAAGTTGGTCTTCAAACTTTTCCCAATTATTGATAAGTAAGTGGGTTTCTGTCGAAGAAAGCATGAGTAGATAAGGTTTGAACCATCTTGCTGCTTTCCCGGCTAGGAATGAGGAAGCGTAAACAACCTTTTATCGGTCGCTGTTAAAGGTTCGAGGATCATTATGGAACAGTAGCTTGCAGGTTCGCAAGAAGGGTCGCAATCTGTCGGGGTGATCTCCGTCGAATTTGTCAGGAGATTTCATAGAAGGAGTTTTGAACTTAGATCCCTCTGAAGACGTTGGATTTGAGAGGGTTTTCATGAAAAGTCTCATGAAATCTTCCAGAGAGTTAGATGGTCCAGGCTCTGAGGATTGGCCAGCAGGGTGATTGGCAGGGGCGGATGGTGCCTCGTGCATTGTATCCTCTCCTTCTTCTTCGTCACTAGAATCCTCAAAATCTTGTGGGATGTCTTCTACAGATTGAACTGAATGTTGCCATTCCCTAAGGTCGAGTGGTTCCAAAGAGTGAGTGCGAGAAACAGACCTTGTGGCTGTTGGCCTGCCTCTAGCGCGAGCTCTAGTAGTAGCACCCGTAGGAGGAGTGCGTTGAACAGGTGCCATTTAAAATTTTAGAAACACCTAAAAGGACGTAGTAGTGCAAAGAATGAGAACTACAGAGAATTAAATTATACTGTCACCGGACGACCTACGCACAAGGTTGAGGATGTTCCTGAAAGTGAGATGAGGGATTTAGAAACTTCTTCGAAGCACAGAGGAATGATTCAAGGAAATGATTCGAAGGTCACTCGAAGTAATAACTACAGGTTCAAGGTTCGTTCGAGAAGAATTATAGACTAGTTTCAGAGGTAATAGTAATTCTTAAAATCTCACGAAGGGTTGGAAACTCAATAATCAAAGATTTAGGATTTAGAAATGAATATTGAGAAAATAAGAGAAAGATACAATAACAATGATTTTAACTTTAAAGATTTACCACTATTAATGTAAATACGATTTTATAATTTAATTCTAAGGAATATCGAACCAAATACCCAACCCCTTTTATATCCTTTGTTCCTCCTCGCATTGACCTCCCTTCCATCGCACCATTCCCATTCCATTGACCATTACTAACATACACTTAGACCTTCTTCGCTAAATATCCATCCATGCTCAATTTACCCCTTTTTAATTAATTAACAAAACTTTAATGAAAACTACTACTGTACTATTTCGTTGAACCTAGCGCTGTGCGTCGCTTATTGAAAAGGACTAATGTACCCTATTGGGAGATTGACTAATTTAGATTTAGAGTTTAGGCTAGCGCAGTTAAATAGTAAGTACACAAAGGAAACTCGCAGTTGCTATGGAGAATTTCTTTCTGCACTTCGAGTATAGATTTAGGACTCGATATTATTGATTTAATGAGTTGATTTCGCCTCGAGTGTCACGTGGCGTGTGACACATATCAGCAAGCAAATACTATGGCCCAGGACTCAGTCCATAAACTTCAATCCAAGATGAAAACCTTAAAGAAACAAAATTCAAAATTTATCTTAGATAATAGAAAATCTACTCTATGTTTTGCAGCATTACCAAATGTCTCTTTTTTGGGAAATACTCAACATTTAAAAATTTTTTTGGTCCACATTAGAGGTCATTTGCATTTCTATTCTTCTCATTTTACTGGTACCACAGATAAAATTCTTTGGATCTCTGAACACTTTGATTTTACTCCTGATAGGCCTCCATCAATTTCAACTAATTAGTGGATGTCTATAGTACAGCAATATGCCTCAGCTCAAGGTATCACTGATCATTAACCAGATTTCTTGGAAATGGAACAAAAACTGCCTTCAATGGCCTCAGTGGACACCTTCATCAGTGCACTTATTGCCGATATGGTAAGGTAAACTCTTACAGTCGCCTTGCTGTAAGCAGAATCCGGAGGAGATATGTGGATTTAGCTGAAAACCCCGTCCTTCCAATAAAATAACAAAATGGGAATTCTAAATCACTAAGCTAACCAATCTACTTAGATCTGATTGATAAAAATAATGAAACTCTAAAATAATTAACGCTTATTGAGATTTAAAGAAAGTGGCTGTTGATAAAGAAATACTGATAACAACAATTAAGGTGTACCAGTGAAAGATCTGTAAAGATTGACTTTTATGTTTTTATAATATTTTAAATTTATATGAGACAGCAATAATCAAGTCCCAGCGATGAAGACCTTTCTAAAGATACCCTGTATGAAGTGTGATTTAAATTGTTGAGTAGTATTTCTAAAATGTTATATATAAAATATAATGTTATAAGGGTATTACAATTTATTTAATTTGTTGAGTAATAAAAAATGAGACCGTGGTGGTTAAAGATTAAGCTGTATGATCCGTCCCCCCCTCTCAATTTCGAGTTTGAGAGTCGCTTAAGTATTCCTAGTCACGTGCCTAAGTTTTCCCCTCCAGAGCTCTTCCAGAGTCAATCCGGAGCCCGTACGGAGTCCGTACGGAGCCAGAACGGAGTCCGTACGGAGTCCGTACGGAGTCAAAGCGGAGTCCGTACGGAGTCCGTACGGAGTCAAAGCGGAGTCCGTCCGGAGTCCGTACGGAGTCAAAGCGGAGTCCGTCCGGACTTCCGGACTCAATTTAGAACCTTAAAACCATAATAAAAAATCTAGAAAAATCACACATAATAGAGCTACTTCCCCTTTACCTACCAAACTAATTTTCGTAGTCTGCGCAGCTCTAATTACCCCGTGAAAATTCATCAAAGTTAAGTAATTTTTGAAAAACGTAAATATTTCTATAAAACTTTAAAATTCATTTAAAAATATAAGAAAAATAGTAAAAATTCTGGGAAAATTTCCCAAGGTTCTTGAGTTACTCGACTTGATACTTATAAATTTTCAGACCGTAAAAATAAGTTTTCTCCGTAAAATAAATTGTATTTGTGTAGGCATTTGCTCGTGACCAATTTCTTCATATTTAAAACTCCAATAAATTAAATAAAACCCTTTTATAAAAAATAATAACGCCAATCTTGCACGCCGTAATAACTCCATTTACGTACTTAGGTGCCGTACTAAACTTTAGGCTACCACATCCTCCCTCCAATCGAGAATGTCCCCATTCTTATAACTTTGCATAAGTGGTTGAACACAATATTCATCTTTAACCTTCAACCACCATCTTCTTTAATCAACTATAAAATTCATCTTCATCAATATGTCTTCCAAAGAACTTGTCGCTCCATGTGAGCTCTGCGCTCGATACCAGGTACCTTGTTTAATGTCCAATCCTAATCTTCCTGGCAGAACAGCTTGCGACTTATGCCGTGTAAAAAAAGTCAAATGCAACCGGCCAATAGTTCCTTCTAAAACAAACGTATATTTAGGACCAGCAGCTCTCCCTGATCCCTCAACTTCTAAAAAGCGATCCAAAATTCCTGTCTTCTTAAAACGAATAAGAACAAAAACAGCTTCAAAAGTTCAATCTTCATCAACGGATCCCGGCCTAATTTTGCCTTCACAAGATCCTAATCCTATAACGCCAGTACCCCCAACTAACTTTGCTGAGACTATGTTTCCTGGCTCTAAATGTAAGACCCTATTTATCTTACTAAAAAAAACTTTTAATCAAAATTGACTAAACCTATAACTTAATAACATATTTGAACTTCTAGCTGTCGAAATAACCAACACTGATGATGTTGGTAGAGTGAAGACGGACTATATCAATCATTACCCAAATTTTCATCGCTATCTTTTTCTTGACTTTACTAATGAGTTGAAACGAAAAATGCTGGCCTATTTTCAAGAAACTCCAGCTAATAACCATGAAGACCTCATGAAAAGAAGAATTTTAATGCAAAGCTTTGATAATGATGTTGAACAATTTCAAAGAAATTATCTTTTCTAACAGTATAACTTGATAAAATTTTGTTTTTGCTTGGTCTTCTTAAACTTTCAACATAAATGATGTTTTCTTTCTTCTCTGGCTTGATATAACATAAAATAAAATAAAATAAATCTTGTGATGATTCCACTACTGAGAGCAAGGTTTGAATCCCTTCAGACTCCCATATACCAGTCTTCCTTCTTGTCACAGCATTGAGAGAGTGGATCTTCCTATGAGCTGAATACTCCTGATTCCAACCTCATAGGGCCCCCCACTGAGCCGAATTCTATGATTCCAATCTCGCCATAAGGTCCTCCAAGCTTCACACCAAAAAAAAAAAATGGCCTAACTATGAGGCACTAAAAAAAATCATTCCCTAAAATCCAACTACCATCCTAACTTCTGATTCCTTCATCACAATTTTCAAACTTTGCTATACAGCAAACCCATAAAATACTTTTGCCAGGCTTCCAATAATAATTTCAACTTTAGACCATGTTAAAGCGCCACAAATTTCACCTAATTAACCATTATGCTTTCCTTAGCATCATTACCACCTAAAATTTTAACCTCCTAAAGCTTATCAGCACCCAATTCCAGAAATAATTGAATAACCAGTTTAAAGTCTTAGTGGACAGTGATAAATTAAAAGATTGAATTGAGTTATCCAAACAAGATTGACATTCCAGTTTAAAGTCTTGGTGGACCAAACATATAATCGATTGCCAGTTTATGGTCTTGGTGGACCAAAGATCGTTTAGGTGCATAAATAACTTGATAAATTCCTAAGTAAGGCCTAGGCTTGACCAAAGATTGAATAAATTTGATAATCCAGTTTAATGTCATAGTGGACCAAACATTTGATCGACAAGTAATCCAGTATAAGGCCATAGTGGTCCAATGAATGTTGAATTATCCTGCAGATATTAATTTTCCAGTTTAAAGTCATAGTGGACTAAACAATGAATGAACTACCAGTTTAAAGTCATGGTGGACCAAACATTTAATCGATAAGAAATCCAGTTTAAGGTCATGGTGGACCCAACACTTGATAATAGTCCAGTTTAAGGTCTTGGTGGACCTAACATTTGATTTATATGAAAAGAAGTCCGTCTCCGAAAATATCCATAAAATCTTGATTATCTTTCAAATTCAGTTTAAAGTCTTGAAGGACTAACAGCTCCATTATAAAATCTTTAATGAAAGTCTTGAAAATTAGCCAGTTTAAAGTCTTGGAGGACTAACAGCTCCAAAATTCGTATAAAAAAAAACTTAAAGAACGTCTTGAACAGTAGCCAGTTTAAAGTCTTGGAGGACTAACAGCTCCAAAATACGTGTAAAAAAAACCTTAAAGAAAGTCTTGAGCAGTAGCCAGTTTAAAGTCTTGGAGGACTAACAGATGTCTTGAAGTAAAATCCCATATGTATTGAGTTCCCCTAGACCCTGTTTCCTGTCTAAACTATATGAATAAACTAAAAAGAATAGTGACTGAAAAATAAAACTAAGAAATATAATAATAATTTTGATTTAATTAATTAATATTTTTTTTTTATTTTTATTTTTTTTTATTTTTTTATTTTTTTGTTTTTTTATTTTATTTTATTTATTTATTTTTTATTATTTATATTTTTTTTATTTTATTTTTTTTTTATTTATTTTTTTATTTTTTTTATTTTTTTATTTTTTTATTTTTTTTAATTTTATTTTAATAAAAGATTTTAGAAAAGATAGGTTTGAAATAAAAGTAAAACTTTAATTTTAAAGAAAGATAAATGAATGTGAAAAGAAAGATAAAAAAAAGTACTAATAAAAAAAAAATTTTTTTAAAATAAAATTTTAAAAGATGCCCCCCGGCCATTTGATGAGCCGTACCCTCGACATCATACCCACATCCAAGTGCAACTTGATGTGGTTACACAATTTTGAGAAATTGAAAAGAAAAGAAAATAAACGAAAGTTTTTAGAAGATAATTTTTATAATGATGATCACTGGGTGGGCTCCCTCCAATTTATAAAAATGATTTGAGACCACCAGTGAGCATCACCTTTACAATAATTCATAATATATATTAAAGAAAAGAAATCACAATCTAACATAAAAAATCAAAAACAAAATAAAATAAAAAGAATCTTGAATCCGGCGTTGAGAGCGGTGTCTCTTGATTCGTTCCAGTTTATAGTCTTAGTGGACTACCTAAAATTAAAAGACAAAGCCAGGATTCAACTAGAAACTGGGAAAATTTTGGAAACGAACATTATGGGGTAATTGTGTATAGAGCAGCCAGCCCATCAATTACCCCCACACTTGCCAATATTAAATTAAGAAGGTTCCCCTGTGAACACTTCTTCCAATAAATTTTTAAAATTTTCCAACACTATCTTCACCCATATTTTAAGAATTTTAAATTTTGAAAATTTTCAATGTAGGTTTTCTCGTATTTCGTTATGTTTCATCACAGTTTCGTTGCCCATATGCAGTGTAACGATAGTAAATTATTTGATAAAAAAAAGAGATAGTTTATACTCGTTGCGGAGGAATCCATAAAATTTCGTAGATATCATAGTTTATCCTCGTTGCGGAGGTTCCATAAAATTTAAGAAGTTTCATAGTTTATCCTCATTGCGGAGGATCCATAAAGTTTCATTGATATCATAGTTTATCCTCATTGCGGAGGAATCCATAAAATTTAAGAAGTTTCATAGTTTATCCTCATTGCGGAGGAATCCATAAAATTTAAGAAGTTTTATAGTTTATCCTCATTGCGGAGGATCCATAAAGTTTCATTGATATCATAGTTTATCCTCATTGCGGAGGAATCCGTAAAATTTCATCAATATCATAGTTTATCCTCATTGCGGAGGATGATAAGATTTTTATAAACATCATAGTTTATCCTCATTTCGGAGTTGATAAATTTTAAGAAATTTCATAGTTTATCCTCATTGCGGAGGAAGACTTCGGCACTCCTGGTGCCTCTAGGATAGAACCGTTTCACTTGATCGGCAGCTACCCTCTTCTTCAATACAACTCCATCCAACTCTTCTAGCACATATGAACCGCCGGAAACTTGCTCCTTGATTTTATACGGTCCATTCCACCTATCTGCAAACATTTTTCCCCACTGACTTTCCAAACTCCTATTATACACCAGGACCATATCACCTGGGTTCAAAGGTTTCCTTAATCGATGTGCCAACCGCTCATCCCAATATCTAACTGATTGATTTCGGATCTTCATCATCCGCGAATATGCCTTTTCTAAATATTCTTCTTTCTTTTCTAGCTGCATCATTCTCGCACACAATAATTCTTCAGTAGTTTTGACCGTGTCCCAGTCAACTCCAAGATATGATTCAGCTTCTAAATCAACCGGTAAAACTGCTTTCTGTCCAAAAACAAGTTCATAAGGTGAAAATCCGGTCGTCCTTTTGGCAGTGATTCAATCAGCAAATAAAACTAAAGGTAAATAGTGCCTCCATTTTTCGGCACTTGTCCCACACATTTTAACTAAAGCATCCTTGATAACTTGATGCCCTCTTTCAACCATGCCTTCAGCTTCAGGATAATATGGGGTTGCTACCCTAACCTTTGATCCAACTTTCAATACGGCCTCTTTAAACTCTGTCCCAAATTCAGGACCTCCATCTACCGTTACCAACTTCATCACCCCATACCTATATACCCAATTATTCAAAAAAAATTCTGCCACATTTTTGGCAGTTAAATTAATAAGAGGCGCTGCCTCTACCCAACCAGATAAATCATCTCTGGCCACAATTAAATATTTATACCGTCCCTCTTTTATATGAACGGCATCTAAACTAACTCTTCCAAAGAGCGTATATTCACCGGTCGCGCGTCCAGGTTCTTTTGGCCTTAAATAACTTCGTCTTTGACATTCTTCGCATGACTGAACCCACTGTTTAACAGCCATCTTCATGCCAGGCCACCAAAATCGATCAGAAATTCTTCTAAACGTTTCTCCAACGCCTCTATGCCCGAGATCTTCATGCAGTGATTTCAAAACTAATTCTTGCCCCTTCTGTTGAGTTATAACTACTTGAGGATTTGGATACCTCCTCCTCATTAAACGTCGACCAGATAGGTAAAACGTAGATGACTTCCTCTTGATAGCCACCCATTCATCGTCTTCACAATCTTCTGGCCTCTCTAAAGTCAGCAAATATTTGACTAACAAAAAATAAAAACCAGTCTGACCCCAGACTTCATCTTGAAAATCGATTAATATAACATCAATAGGGACTTCTCTATCACCAATATCACCTGCACATGAATGAGCCAATAATCGTTGACCCCTAAATAAATCTTTAATCGAGCTATGTCGACGTTTTTCATCTGAACCTTTGGATCCTTCGAAAACCGTATTTGAAAATACCTCTTTCTCTTTATCCACCTTTTTATTTAAATTCTCTAATTCTCCAACATATACACCATTCCTTAATTTACTACTATCCCACACTACCAATCCATTTTCCTCTACATACACCACATCTTCTTCTACCTCCTCTCTGCCGAATTTATCTACACCTTTTTCAACACCTTTTTTAACATAAAAACTATTTTCCAGTTTATCCTCTTGGTGGAGGTCATCAACATCATAATCTAAACACAATAGTCCTGCCAGTTTAACCTCATGGGGGAGGTATGGAAAGTCTTCAGCTCCTTTAGTGCTGGCTTTGATAGTAGGTATATCTTCATCGAACTCTTCTGAGTCTGAATCTTCTTCAGTGGGTGGTCTCCTTGATAAACCATCTGGCATAGTAAAAGTCTTGCCAGGCTTATGAACTAAATCAAATGAAAAATGTTGAATAAAAGCTACCCATCTCGTCATGGGTGCGTTCGGTAAACTTGGGGAATTAATCATCTGGATTAACGATTTCGCATCCACTTGCAACTCAAAATGTTGCCCCCACAAAATATGCTGAAGTTTCTTCAGTATTTTCGCCACACCACATAATTCCAATTTTGGTTGAGAATATCTTGATTCGACCTCAGTAAATACTACAGATTCATACCTAACTGGCCTGATGTAACCAGCTTTATCCATCTGAGACAAAACCGCCCCAGCTGCAACCTGACTTGAATCAACTGCTAAATAAATTCTACCAGCATCTTTTCCATAATCTAACTTGTGCAGGACTAAATCCTTCCCTACAACCTCCTTCAACTTCACAAACGCCTTCTCACACTCTTCATCCCACTCCCAGTCTGCATCCTTTCTCGTTAACCGTCTCAATGGAGCTGCCAATGAAGAAAAGTCCTTGATAAACATTCTAACATATACGCAAATGCCTAAAAACCCTCTAACTTCGGTCGTATTCTTGGGTCTTGGCCAGGACTGAATTTTGTTAACCTTCTTCTTGGACATAATCCTACCCTCTCTACATACCACATGGCCTAATATTTCTAAGGCTGGCACACAACATGAAAATTTTGAACCTGAAATAGTTAAACCAGCCTCTTCAATTCGAAACAAGATTCTTTCTAAAGTAATTGCAAACTCCCAAATGAATTTGCGTATCCCGGGATTCTCTTCCAACACCTGGTTATCATAGTCGGTTGTTGGTCCCTTAATTCCTCCATCATCTATAAAGATTCCAGCATATTGTGGAATTTCATCTTGAAGGATCCAAGCCATCTGAGCTTGATAAACTGCAACCGAATTTGTTGCTCCTTGAGGTAATCTTGTTAACTGTAAACGTCCAAGTGGCGTATCGAATGTAGTGAGAGGCCTTGAGTCCGGATGTAACTCTCTCTCATCATATCCACCCATAATATCTCCCAATCCATAACACACTCTCCCTGCAAACGCTTCAACAAACTCCTCAGCACTAGGCGGTATCCCAGCATCCTTTATTGTAACCCTATTTAATTCCCTAAGATCATGAACTACTCTAAGCTTGCCATTCGGTTTCTTGATACAAAATACTGGACTAGAATAACTTGACGTTGATTGCTCATACAGTCCAGTGCGTATCCGTTCTCTGACAACTTCGATATAAGCTTCTTTTAATGCAGCCGGAATAGGAATCGGTTTCTGCTGCCACGGTTCATGACATACCACAGGAATCTTGTAAGGCTCCCCATAGGAATGCTTCAACACACCCCTCTCCTCTTCTTCAAAAGCAATGGCCTTCTCTCGCTTGACCATCACATCCAACAACAACTTCTTCTCTTCTCCAGACAACCAACCATCAGGTCCAAAATTAACAACACCCAGTCTCTCAAAAGTGATTCTTGACGTCTCAGAAAATTCAGGCGGATTCTTTACCAAGGGACTTTCATAAGGATCTCTTGATAACCTTGGTCTTCTCAAAGGTGGATTTAATTCAGCAGGTAGCGGTTCATTAATAGGTCGAACTTTATTTGCTACTTTCTTATATTTGGCTGCGTCCACATCTAAATTAACTTGAGGTAAATCATTTACTTTTGTATCGCCATTAAAACTTTCATCAAATGAATCTTCTTCATCGTCAGAATCAGAATAAGAAAAATTAGAAAAATATTTTATTTCATTTTTAAATTTTACCCTTTTCTCCTTTCCCTCGTCTAATTTATAAACAGATTTTCCAACACCTTTGCTTCCCTTATCCAACAGTAAATCACCTGTAAAGAAAGTCGGCAGTTTAACCTCTTGCTGGAGGACCGGAATTGAATTTTCACAAAAATTATTTTTTTGTGTTTTAATTATACTAAGATTTTTAATCGGGTTTTGATGATATTTTCGCAGTTTACCCTCTTGCTGGAGGTCCGTAATAGAAGGAGATACTTGCAGTTTAACCTCTTGCTGGAGGTCCAAAATAAAATTTTCACAAAAATTATTTTTTTGTATTTTACTTATACTGAGATTTTTAACTTGGTTTTGATGAGTTTTTCGCAGTTTACCCTCTTGCTGGAGGTCCGGAATAACATTTTCACAAAAATTATTTTTTTGTGTTTTAATTATACTAAGATTTTTAATCGTATTTTGATGAGATTTTCGCAGTTTATCCTCTTGCTGGAGGTCCAAAATAGAAGGAGATAATTGCAGTTTAACCTCTTGCTGGAGGTCCAAAATAAAATTTTCACAAAAATTATTTTTTTGTATTTTACTTATACTGAGATTTTTAACTTGGTTTTGATGAGTTTTTCGCAGTTTACCCTCTTGCTGGAGGTCATAAAACATACCCTTCCAATTTTTATCCAACCTAATTTGGCCCATTTTGCCTTTTTCACCGTTTTTAAATTTAATAGAAAAACCGGGTAAATCCAATAAACATATAGAAAAGTCCAAAACGTATTTGCACTCCAAAGTAATATTAACAGAAAATAATTGAGAATCCACTTGAATTATCTCCAAGTGAGCTGACCTATTGCAATCCGGGATCTCATCCTGAGGAGAGATTACAACATTAGAGCGATCAGCCCCTGCTACCCCAAAAAATGAGGGCATTCATCCCTTTCCAACAAACATAATTCACCAGAAGCCGTCCGTTTTATATGCCGCTTCTTGGTGCAAACACAACACTGGCACAGAGTAGTAATCCCTGGCCGTGTTTCCCAACCTTCATCTCCAGGAGGCGCTAACCGCATATGTAACCTCCGCATATCTTCACCAGTGATCTCCAAACTAATCCCCATGCCAGCTTGATACCCTATCCTGGCCTCAAAATCCATCAAAAAAGGACCACCAAGAACAGTTTTGACTGCTCCTCTGGCCACATAAAAGTGAACCTTACCAACAGATCCACCAATGCCTAACCTGACATGCTCAGCTGTACCCATCAGCTCTGTTGCATGCCCTCCAATACCTCTGAGGTTTCCCCCAGTTCCACTTTTAATTGGCAAGCCTATACTCGTCGCTTGCTCCAATGAGATTAAATTAATTTGAGACCCTGAATCGACCAAGGCCTTTACTTCTTTACCATTAAGAGTTACCACCAGGTAACCCAGGGGAGCGGAAAAATGCGTATCTACATCTTCCCCAAACTTTTCAGCATTTTCACAAATATATTCCACCTCTCCAGTGGAAACCCGACGCCTCGTCAAATGCTTCTTTTGCTTTTCAGCAAGCGCCGGACTAATCGTAAATAACTCCCCCAAAGATAAGGGAATCTGAAGTTGATTCACCCTATTCAAAACTGCGTCCATCGCATTAGCTTGACCAGAAACTACTGGCCGCTCATACTGGACCTTTGATTTAACAACCTTGGCCCTGGGTACCTCTTGAGGTCCAACCGAGCCATCTTCACCCCCCATAATAACATCTTCACTTTCTATAACCCTAACTCCGTCACCAGCTTCCTGCACTAATCCTGATCCATCGCTAGTCCTTCTTACACCCTCCATTGGGATGGGACCGCTAAAACTTGGTCTGGGTAGAGACGCCAACGGTACGTCCTCCTCAGAATCCGAATCATCCTCTGGCATAGGCTCACCATTTAAATCAAACTTGCCATAACTAGGGGGCCCCATATCAGCAATCCCCTTCTGCATTTTATATAATTCGTCCTTAGAGTAAGGGTTCAATTTGTTGGCGGCAGTTTGAGCACTAGAATTCTTGTCCTTAGAGTAAGGGTTCACTTTGTTATTGGCCTTGCCAGGATTAGCCCTCAATTGGCTCTGAATGCTACTTTTCGCCTTAGTAGCAGCTGCTCTTCTAGCAGCATTAACATCGTATTCGCCAGCCATACAGCTACCCTCCACCTGGGCAACCGTCGCCAGCTCTAAACCACCAAAAGAAGTAGAAAATGTGGCTTTACTGACCTCTTTCTCCTTGCCCTTGTCAGCTTTACCACCATTACCATTACCAGTTTTGCCACTCTTGGCATTAACATCTTCATCCGTCACCTCTTCAAATCTGGCTCTCCTTTCAGCCGTTAAACTTCTTCTGACCAAATCAGAAGGAGACTGTCCATCACTGGGCTTGATGAACGAACCATCGGGAAATTTATAAACTTTACCATCAAATAAAACTCGCCCAGCATCCATATCCTTATCAAGAGCAAAACAAACTGTTGCTCTATGACCCCTCCTATTACAATAGGAGCACACCTTTGGCTCATCGTAGCCACCTCTATATCCATTACCACCATTCCCACCATTTCTCCCATTGCCTGGGAAGCGGTTACCGTTGTTATTGCCATTATAATTTCGACGTTCATAACCTCTGGACTGATAAGAAGTGGACGTCGACGAAGAAGCGATTGGGGCCTTATTGGCCTTCTGGGTTTCTTGAACAAATATTTTTAATTGTTTCGTTAAATCGGCCAAGTGATCGACCATCTTGTTGTCTACATTGCCCTCAACTTTTGCAGCAGGAACACCCATTTGTGCCTTCTTGGCCTCCTGGGCTTTGACCATAATATCATTGTTCTCGGCCAAAACTTCGCTAACCTTACTGACATATTGAGTGCAAGACTCTTGATACTTGTCCAACGCTAATAACTTTAGATGGGCTTGGATGTTCTCTTTAATAACCTCCAGAGCCGGTAACTTCTGCTCACCGTTTGGCAGTTCCTTCATTAAATTCTTTCTTGAGAGATCCTTCAAGACGTCCATTCGAATATCCCTACTGCATGCTGACCAAAACAAATCTTTTGCTTGATTTTCATGCACTAATTCATCCACCAAAATAAGATATTCTACCACTTCATCAAACTGAACACAAAGTTTTTTGAAGTCCACCATTGAAGAAACACCACCTTTAGCTTGCCAGTCTCCAACAATTTTATTGAGGTCCATCATAGTAAACCTAACACCCCATCTATCGACCATAGCTTTAGAAAGCTTAACCCAATCCTTGTCCTTAAATGCCTGCATAGCAATAACCTCTTTTTCCACCTCCCTATCAGCAATAAAAAACCTAACTTGCTTCACCATATCGACATGGGAAGCACCATCAACAGCAGCAGCAGCTTCATACCTGCTAATGAACCATTTAACCTCCTCCCCATCAAACTTTGGGCCATCCCAAGAAACAATTCTAACTGAGGGAGTAAGAGGGTTAGAAGATCCAGAAGCAACAGCAGAAGAAGACATCCCAATAAGTAATGAAAAGCGTTAACAATCGATAAAATAACAAGCCTCTTGCAGGCCAATAACAAAAATCCAATTAGAGTTCCAGAAAATAAGCCTCTTGCAGGCTAATAACGTTCTTGATCCAAGTAAGTCTTTAAAGAAAGCTAGAGAATTCGAACCCCACGTTGGGCGCCAACTATGGTAAGGTAAACTCTTACAGTCGCCTTGCTGTAAGCAGAATCCGGAGGAGATATGTGGATTTAGCTGAAAACCCCGTCCTTCCAATAAAATAACAAAATGGGAATTCTAAATCACTAAGCTAACCAATCTACTTAGATCTGATTGATAAAAATAATGAAACTCTAAAATAATTAACGCTTATTGAGATTTAAAGAAAGTGGCTGTTGATAAAGAAATACTGATAACAACAATTAAGGTGTACCAGTGAAAGATCTGTAAAGATTGACTTTTATGTTTTTATAATATTTTAAATTTATATGAGACAGCAATAATCAAGTCCCAGCGATGAAGACCTTTCTAAAGATACCCTGTATGAAGTGTGATTTAAATTGTTGAGTAGTATTTCTAAAATGTTATATATAAAATATAATGTTATAAGGGTATTACAATTTATTTAATTTGTTGAGTAATAAAAAATGAGACCGTGGTGGTTAAAGATTAAGCTGTATGATCCGTCCCCCCCTCTCAATTTCGAGTTTGAGAGTCGCTTAAGTATTCCTAGTCACGTGCCTAAGTTTTCCCCTCCAGAGCTCTTCCAGAGTCAATCCGGAGCCCGTACGGAGTCCGTACGGAGCCAGAACGGAGTCCGTACGGAGTCCGTACGGAGTCAAAGCGGAGTCCGTACGGAGTCCGTACGGAGTCAAAGCGGAGTCCGTCCGGAGTCCGTACGGAGTCAAAGCGGAGTCCATCCGGACTTCCGGACTCAATTTAGAACCTTAAAACCATAATAAAAAATCTAGAAAAATCACACATAATAGAGCTACTTCCCCTTTACCTACCAAACTAATTTTCGTAGTCTGCGCAGCTCTAATTACCCCGTGAAAATTCATCAAAGTTAAGTAATTTTTGAAAAACGTAAATATTTCTATAAAACTTTAAAATTCATTTAAAAATATAAGAAAAATAGTAAAAATTCTGGGAAAATTTCCCAAGGTTCTTGAGTTACTCGACTTGATACTTATAAATTTTCAGACCGTAAAAATAAGTTTTCTCCGTAAAATAAATTGTATTTGTGTAGGCATTTGCTCGTGACCAATTTCTTCATATTTAAAACTCCAATAAATTAAATAAAACCCTTTTATAAAAAATAATAACGCCAATCTTGCACGCCGTAATAACTCCATTTACGTACTTAGGTGCCGTACTAAACTTTAGGCTACCACACCGACTTTTGGTAAAAGGTAAAAGATAACTCAGCCTATGAATAATTAGAAATATTTAATCATGGTGAACAAGGGGTGGACAAATATATTAGTGATTTTCTCTCTCTTGATACATTACTGACACTAATGATTGTGATAGAGCTTTAAACTTCATGAAGGGTTTAAACCCTCTCAATCAAAAATTTTTTATTAGCCAACATGATTACCTTACTACAACTCCATCTCTTGATACTTATGTAGGGTGGGCTCAGACAGCAGGACATCAACTTCACCTGAAATCCTCAATTGATCACCCCACTAAAATGGGGGCATTGCTTCAATTGGATCTTTGTTAGGACCTAAGAAGGCCAACTACTACTAGTGCTGAAACTATCCTTGGACAGGACTGAGTTTGCTACTAAGAAGTGAGACTAACTAGTCTGACTATGTTGGAATTATTAATAGTGAAGCGGGACTGACTAAGCCAATACAGAAGTGAGACTAAGAAGTAACTGGATTACTGTATAATTTTTCTGATGAGGAGTGCTCTGCAGCGCTTTCCCCATATAACCCCATTATGCAATACCCACTCTTCTGCCTCTTTATAATGCATAGCTCCCATAGTGCTCTTCTTCCTTACCTCTCAACCAAATCCTAACATTACCCACTCTTTTACCCCTCCTTTTCCCTGAACTCTTTATCAAATTCTTTAACCTTCCCCTTAGCATTGTGCAAGTTCTCCAATGATTCCCGAGACCTGTCCCCTACTCCATAAAATTTCCAGTGCACAAAATACTGAACCTTTCCCCTGTACACGTGTTTAGCAATAATATTTTCAACCTTAAACTCTTCTTCATTTCCCACATAGACTGGCACTGGTGGCTCTTATGGGTGCCCTTGTATTGTATTTTCTTGGAAACTTGTGAATAATGAAATTTTGAACACTGGGTGGACTTGTTTTGCTGAGATGGGTAGCTCCAATTTGTATTCTGAGTCAGATACCATATGTTTGATCTTAAATGGGTCTACTTTCTTGTGATCTAACTTGGAACTTGGGCGCAATGTGGAAAGGAAATGTGAACTTAGACAGACCTTGTCACCTACCTCTAACATCCAATATTGATTCTTCCCTTAATCATGATGGTGCTTCATTGACTGTTGGGATAGCCTAAGAGCTGCTTCTAACTCCTGATGTATACTCAGTATATTCTGAATTTTCTCTTCAGCTTCTGGAACTTTTAATGTGGATGGGGTACAAATTGAGAATGCTGGGTGATGTCCATAGTTGGCATAGAATTGTTACATTCCATTTTCTGCATGTGTCCAGTTGTTGTATGAGAATTTGGCCAATTGTAGTAGCTGCACCCAATCATCTTGCTGATAGTTAATGAAGTGGTGCAAGTATTGTTCAATTGCATTGTTCACTATCTCTGATTACTCATCAGTCTGTGGATGCCATGCTTTGAAAGAGTGGCCTTAATTTTTAGTTTATCATACATTTCTTTTAACAAATTAGAGTTAAAAGTACTTCCAAAGTCTGATACTATACTGTCAGGTAGTCCATGTAACTTCCAGACATGTGCCACCATTAAGTCTGAAATACCCTCTGATGTAACCTTTGAAGTAGTAGGGAAAAAGTGCTCCATCATAGTGCAGTGGTCAACTACTGTGAGGATAGAATTCTTTCCTTGAGACTTGGGTAGCTCCACTATAAGATCATAGTATAATTCCTTCCATGGTTTTTTGGAAATTTTTAGCAGAGTCAGTGGTGTTATTGTTGGACTGACTTTGGCTCTCTGGCAAGAGTCACATGCCACTACATAGCACTGGACATATACCTTTATGTATTTCCAGTAAAAGTTTTGATTCACCAGCTCCAAAGTCTTCAATGGTCCTGGGTGTCCTACCATTAGGGAATCATGCCTTGATTTATTCACTTGCCTCTTGAGCTCTTCATCATTTGGCACCACTATCCTCCCATTCCAGTGCAGCACTCCCTCTTCCAGATGATACTCCTCCAATCCTCTTGTTACCAATACCTCCTTTGATAATAGTGCCTTCAACAACTCCTACAATCCTTCATCCTTTTCCTGCCCCCTCCTTAAATATTTCCTCAAATCCCCATCTGCAAATTCTACCTCATCTTGGATTTCCCCCTCTTTGAGGTCCCCCCTCAATAATGTTGTACCAGCAGTATGTAGCTGTCTTTTTGCTGGAAGCGATTCAGGATTTTGTGACAGTGCATCAGGTTTGACATTTTTCTTCCTTGGTAAAAATGTAACAACAAAATTAATGCTACCTAGAAGTTTTGCTTAGTGCACTTGAAAGAGAGTCAACTTTTGTCGGTCAGTTGTCTAGAAGAGATAAGAGAAGAGGGAAGAAAAGAGAGGAGGATAAGAAGGAAATAGTAATTTAGAAATAAAAGAAATAAAAACAAATGAAATTATTTAATTTATTTGAGAGAAAGCAACGACGAGTGATTTGAGAGGTGACAACAAATTGGTTTTATTAATATTAATATTATTTAAGTAAGAGTTCTGCGCGGCAAACACTATGATTAATATCAGACTTAAGGCAACCTTTAAATTGTTATTTAGAATTTTTAATTAGAATTTAATACTAATAAAAATAATAATAAGCGTAATAAATTTATCTTTAAATTGTTGAGTGTGTAATAAGTGATGATGCTACAGGGGATTATCAAGGCCCTTTTATAGGCAATGGGTCCTCTGAAGCGCTACTATATTTGTAAATACAATAATTATAATAGGATAAAACAAGTATATCAAAGAGTAAGTGAAACATAACAATGTAGAGAAAAATATGAAACAAATAATTAAAAACCCCAATTAAGAATCCAATTTTCCCACCATTAATTCCCAAATCAGTAAGTAAAAATAGTGAATAACTAAACAAGCCTGGAACATAGGAACTATGTGAAAAATCATTCAAAACAGATGGTACAGTCTGATTTAAGGATTTTTAAGTGAAACAAAAAATATTCTGATGCAACAAATATGTATGTTATTTCAATTCAGTATTAATTAGTTTTTCCTGAAACAATTATAGGTAAAAAGAAGTGTCATTATTTATTGTTTAATATTATAAGAAATGATATTTAATATATAAACATAATTAATTAATTTAATTATATTATAAGTAAATTTTACACTTATAATTATAATATATGTTTTTAATTAATTAAATATAAATTTATAATTATTAAATACATAAAAAATGCGCCATTATTTGTAGAATATAATATATTATGTTAAATTTAAATGTATAAAAACGTTATATAACCAATAAAATTAATATAACACTTATATGTAATAAAATACTTATATAATTTTATTATGCAATAAAATATTAATTTATATACATTAAATACAATTCTTACCCCCTCTTTCAGGTCTTAAAAGTTACATATCATTTACTGGACTCCTGGAATAGCCTGGCTGACACTCCCTCACTCTAAAAAAACAAATAAAAAAAATGCTAAGATTTTTTCTTTTTGTACTTTTTCAACAGAGTAGGCAGATTTGAAATCTCCTTGCCAGGTATCCATGCATCATGTTCAGATGATTTGTTCTTATATCTCAATAAATATTCAGTACCTCTTTCAGAAGTGATAATTCTATCATTGAGAATTTTATCAATTTCTGCTGTTTCTGTGATTTCCTGAGGGTTTTTCTTAGGTCTTCCCCTTCTTTTGGGAAATAAGTCACTGTTGGAAGTATAAGGCTTAAGCAAAGAAATGGGAAAAACAGGATGTTTCCTATCATATTGAGAATACAATACAACTTCTACTGCATTATCACCAACCATTCTTTTAACAACAAATGGTCCTACAAAAGGATCTTTCAATTTGTGGTTACCTTGTAAATTGAAATGGACAGTAGAGACCAACACTTCATCACCCTTGTTAAATGTGTATTCTTTATGGGATTTATCCCATCTTTTCTTTTCATATTCAAATGCTTTATCAATACAGCTTTGAGAATGTTTTCCACATAGCTGTTGCATTTTCATAAAAGATTTTACACCAGGGTGTAGTTCCAACTTAGGTAATTTATTATTGAGAATCTGAGCAGGAGTATTTGGGACATAACCTAACCAAAGCTCAAAAGGCTTTTTCTCAGTGACAGAATGAACATTGCCATTATATGCAAATTCAAGACCAGACAATAGAGTGACCCAGTCATGAGTAAATCTGTCATTGTCTTTATATTCTAAACCAAAGGCACAATACCTTCTAATCATATCTTCCAGAGTTTGAATCATTCTCTCAGCTAGACCATCAGTTTGAGGATGGTGAGCTGTAGAAAATTTTAACTCACAGCCACAAATATCCATCAAAGAGGTCCAAAACTCAGAAGTAAATTTTGGATCTCTATCAGAGATAATGGCTTTTGGAAAACCAATAATATTAAACATGTAAGACCACCATAATAAAGCTAATTCTTTGGTGGATACATCTTTGTGGGTTGGAATAAATTTGCACATTTTTGTGAATTTATCCACTATTACCCAACAAGAGTTAAAGCTGTCTTTACCTGCAACAGGAAGACCAGTGACAAAATCCATATTAATGATTTGCCAGGGAGCATTAGGTGCTTCAATATGTTGTAATAACCCTGCTCTCTTACCTGTTAACCTTTTAGATTTTTGGCAGGAATCACAAGATTCAACATATAATTTTGTGTCTTCAGACATATTAGCCCACCATGCAGTGTTTTTGATTCTAATTAATGTTTTTTCAAGATCAAAATGACCAGCTAATATGTCATCATGACAAAGTTTGAGGATAGTTTCTTTCATAGAAGGAGGAATTACAATTACATTAGTAAGCTTCCTTCTATAATATATATAACCATCTTCAATAGAGAACTTTCCTTTATTTAAAGCATTTTGATACTTTGCAGGAAGAGTTTTTATTAATGCTTGAATTGAAGCATTCTTAGGATCATTTAAGATAGTAACCAGTTTATTTAAATCAGAATCCTTATCATATGAATCCAGTATTAATTGTAATAACTCCTCTTCCATATCAACTATAAATATACCATGGATATGAACAGTATCATCTTCAGTTACATAAGCAGGATTTGAGTCATTATTTGGCAGAGGCAATCTGGAGAGCATATCAACATTGGAGTGAACATTTCCAGCTCTATGGATAATTGTCATCCGTCCTCTGTATTCTTTAACAGCAAGTTGCCACCTGAACATATGTCTGTTAGGTGTCTTTAGGTTTAAGAGGGACTTCACAGCACTACAGTCAGTTACCAACTCAAATTTTTGGTCATCCAAATAATAATGAAGTTTCTCAAGAGCCCAAACAACTGCTAAGCACTCCAATTGAGTGGCACCATATTTCAATTCACTATTTCTTAAGGTTCTTGAAATATAACAAATTACAACTTCTGAGGATTTATCATTAATAATTTGCTTCTGGTGAAGGGCAGCACCCAGACCAATAAAGCTAGCATCTATATATAGGACAAATGGCTTGAAAAAATCTGGAAGAGCCAATATAGGGGCTGTCATTAAGCAACTTTTTAATGTATCAAAAGCTTTTTAACAGTCATTATTCCAGAGAAAAGCAACATCTTTTCTGGTCAGTTTTGTAAGAGGCAAGGCTATGACCTGATAATTTTTAATATATTGTCTATAATAGCCACACATACCCAAAAAACCTTGGATTTCTCTTACAGAAGTTGGAGTTTTCACATTTTGAATGGCAGCAACTTTGTTATGGTCTGCACAAATTTGTAAGCCTGACACAACATGGCCAAGGACTTTCAAAGATTGAAAACCAAATTTACACTTTTTTAAAGATAAGGTCATAATGATTTCATCCATTTTTTGAAAAACTCTATTCAAGTGAATCATATGTTCATCAAAAGTTTTAGAAAAAACAATAATATTATCAATATAAACCATGAGCCAACCTTCAATAATTTCTTGATGGAAAGTGTTATCCATAACTTTCTGGAAAACTGAAGGAGCATTTTTAGGGCCAAATGGCATCCTAACATACTTATATATTCCCATATGAGTAGCAATAAGCAAAAAAAGTTTGAGAATTTTTCTCAACTGGAACTTGATGATAACCTTTATTACCATCCAGACAACTAATAAATTTTGCACCTTGCAAGGTAGCATGTATTGAATTAATTCTGGGTAAAGGATAAATATCATCAACAGTATAAGTGTTTAAAGCTCTGTAATCTCCACATAATCAAGCTTTATCTTTTTCATAAGAAATCAAGACTGGGGAGATGACACAATATTTGGGGGTGGCATCCACTTTCTCAATGATATTGATTTTTAATAATGTTTCAATATTATCTTCAATATCCTTTCTTTTTGTTGGAGAAGCAGGATATGGTTTTTTCTTAAGACTAGGAGGAATATCACTCAAGTTACAGGATAAGGTAATTTTCATCTCTTCCTGAACAATTCCCAAGACATGAGAACCATGAGCAAAAGCCATAGGGAAAGAGGTAATAGAGGCAACAATAGAATCTTTTTGTTCACTAGTCAACTGATTACCAAAAGAAGCAGTATTTATTTCATGTAATAAATCATCCATTTCAGTTGTTGTTCTACCTTTACACTGGATCAGTGAGTTACAAGATTTCAACAAATGCCCAGAATTTTTAGGAGAGGAAATTTTTAATTTCCTTTTTCCATTCATTCCTAAGGTAAAGCAATTATTTTCTGGGTCCAGTTTCACACCAAACATGGTTAAAATATCATTTCCCATAATAAACCAATTGCTCAAGTTATCATTTTTCATGACAACAAACTCACGAATAGCTCTGACAAAACCACCATTATATTTGAAGAATACAGAGGTTTTGTATTTGCCAATAGGAAATAAGGTAGAACCATACCCTCTCCATTTTTCAGAAGTTATAGGTAACAACTTACTCAAATATTCCTTATCCACTGAAGCCAAAGCTTTTTCAGATACTACACTTCCTCCAGCACCAGAATCAAGAACTACATCAGCATTTTTACCATTAATGATAACAGGCGCCTTTAAAGGGGATATAGGTATAGAATTGTTAGTAATATCTTTAATTATCTCAGAATTTTCTACTGAAGATAAATCTAATACACATTCTTCAGATATATTATTTAAATAATGGACATCTTGTTCCAACATCAAAACATCTTTAACAGAATCATTTTCATAGGAGATATTACTTTCCCATTCACTGGAAGAATTATTGACATCAAGTTCAACTTCATCAGTGTCTTCATTTTGTTCAACAAGATGAATTTTCTTGTCACAAACATGACCCTTCTGCCACGGTTTGTTACATTTATAACAAGTATTTGTTGCATATTTTTTAGGTGCAACTGGGGCAGAGGGTTTACCAGATTTTTCTGGGAGCTTTGTAGAAGGTTTATTCTGATCATTATAAGATTTACCAAGGTAATTCTTTGGTTCATATCTATGGTTGAGCAGTACCTCAATACAGATATTAATGAAAGAAGAATTTTCCCTTACATGCTCAGTTCTAGCAACAATCAAATCCCTAAGAGATATTGGTAATTTATACAAGATTTTATCTCTCCAAATATCATAATCCATCTTTGGATCAATTGCTCTAAGGATTTTTGTTATTTTCATCAGAAAAACAATGGGCTTTTCAACAGAGGAGGATACATATCTAGTATTCTCATACAGTCTCTGTTGAGCTAACCTGAATTTTGAACCACCAAACTGATTCTCAATCAAGGATTTCCAATCATTCCATGTATAATGATTGTTATCTAAAAGAACAGATTCATACCACATCAAGGCTACATTGGAAAACAAAGAAATTAGCTTAGAAACAATTTCCTCATCAGGTAGTTTATAAGATCTCTTTAAATTATCAATTCTTTGGATAAAGTGTTGCCAATCAGAGGAAGAATCACCATCAAAGGTAGGATATTGGTCTAACTTAGGCTAATTTTTCTGACTACTGGGATGGTCCACTTTTTGGTTTGAATTATTCATTATTAATAATTCTTGAAGTTTAGCCAGGTATTCAGAAATTTCATTATTTACAGAAACAGCTGGTGCATGACCATCACAAGATTTTTTGCTAGTAGCAAAAGATTTTACAGACTCATTGTCAGTTTGTTTAATGGTTGAAATATGAGGAAGAAAGGATGAACTTTGCTCAGGTTTTTTTCCTTTATTTTTATGCAGTTTATTGACAGCATTCTCATTTAATTCATTATTGATGGTTAAGGTTGAGAATTTTTCCTGCAGGTCAGAAACATAGTTTCTTATTCTTGGAATTTCAGACATCTGGTCATTTACTTTTGCAAGAGATAGAACATTTCTGTCCTCAGAAACTGAGTGTTTGGTACTTAGTGCATGGAAATCATTTCTTAGCTTTTTAAACTCATTTTGCAGAGATTTTATTTCATTTTTGAATGAATAATTTTCTTCAATAAGGGGTTTCAATTCACTCAAGGTCTTATGTAGACTGATATTTCTATCTGAGATAGCTCTATGGTCACTTCTTATTTGTTTTTGTTGACTAAGAACAATATTCAAGGTTTCTTTGATTTTTAAATAAGCTGTATCTTGTACAGAAGAGCTCACTTTACATTGCAAGTGTAAATTATTTAATCTATCATTTTCATGGATTAACACATCTCTCAAATGTTTGTCTTTCACAACATTAAAATCAAGGGTATCTTTCAATATTTCCTCAGAAGTTCTTTCAATTAAGGCATAGATTTCAGGGGGAACAGAATCATTTTTAATTGCAAGAGAAGGATTAATTAGAGAATTAGAAGTTAAATGTAAAGGTTCATCAAATGACAATTTTCTAATTACATCAATAGGGCTACTAGTTACAGGAAGCTGTCTTTTAACAGGTTTAACTGTTCTTTCACCATGTTCAATAATATTACCTGCAGAAGAAGTTTTATTAGAAAAAATACCCAAGTGACTATCAACCAAATTACTTACCATGGCAGAGGAGGAAACTTCCCCTGAGACTGGGTTTGGGATTGTGCTTGGGCCTTCTTTCTCCTGCCTTGTTGGTAGGGATGAGGAGGTGGATGGAAATTGGGTGTTCTGGATGGGCCAGGCTGATGATGAGGAGGGTGTTTCACATTCTGTTGGTAGTGACTCATTAGATAATCCCATTTCCATTGCTCTACTTCCATAGTATTTGGATTTTGGATGGTTGAGCTGGGTGGCTGTGAAGTTTGAGCCTGAAACTGAGGCTGATTGGGAGGCAACTGAGGAGGGGCCTGGGCCTGAATCTGGTTCCTGAGTTCTTGAACCTGATCCCACAAGGTGTCTACTTTTTCTTTGTACGTCATATTTTCTGTCTTCAACTCTTTTATATGACTGGACAGGTTGCTGATTTGTTGTGGCAGAGGAAGCTTTTTTATTTTGAATCCTTTTGGAAGACTTTCTTGAGGTACTAGAGGCTTTACTTCCTTCTGTTGTGCTGGGGGAAGGGGGTTTGGTTTGTTTACATTTCCTGTCATTTCCACATCCTGAATTATGTGAATTTTTTGTGTTAGCATAAGATTTTTTATTTCCAACTTTAGAAGAACTCACAGTATCAGCATCATAGTCAATTTCAATTTCATCCACTTGCATGTTATCCATTTTTTCAGCCAAATTGTTGGACATAATAGTGGGAAGATTAACTTTTTTAAAAAAAAATAATAAAATTTAGTTAATAATTGCTCCAAATATAAAAAAAAAATTTTATTAATTAAATTATAAAAAAAAAATTTTTTTAATATAAAGTAATAATTATAAAAAATTAATTTAAAAAATGGATTGCAAGGTTAAATTGGGAATAAACAATCAAGTAAATTCAACCAATTAATTACCAATATTAAATATGGCAATATATTTGGGACTAAGCACAAAGTACTTTTAAGTCAACCAAAATTAACAATAATTAATAATAAAAAAAATTAATTTAATAATTCAATTTGTATTAATAATAATGTTAATTTTCTAGGACTAAGAGGATTTAACACTCTATAATGGTCAACTAGGAAAAAAAAATTTTAATAATTGAACACTTACACTCAGTGAATCAGCAATTAAGCCACAATCACTGCTATTGCAGTAAAAATATAGTAATATGGGTGAGAGGTGCAAAGGTGAACTTACTATAGTGATCGAAAAATCACTTCAAAATAATATATGAATTAATATAATATAAACCTAAGAAATTGAACCCAAGTTCGAAACATGGTCGCGGCAAAAGTTTTGGTTTTGCTAGGTGGTCCGTGCGTTTGTCGTTCATCGCCAGGCTCAATCGTCGTCGTAGTTTGGAAAGGCCCTCAGTTGTCGGTCAGTTGTCTAGAAGAGATAAGAGAAGAGGGAAGAAAAGAGAGGAGGATAAGAAGGAAATAGTAATTTAGAAATAAAAGAAATAAAAACAAATGAAATTATTTAATTTATTTGAGAGAAAGCAACGACGAGTGATTTGAGAGGTGACAACAAATTGGTTTTATTAATATTAATATTATTTAAGTAAGAGTTCTGCGTGGCAAAAACTATGATTAATATCAGACTTAAGGCAACCTTTAGATTGTTATTTAGAATTTTTAATTAGAATTTAATACCAATAAAAATAATAATTAGCGTAATAAATTTATCTTTAAATTGTTGAGTGTGTAATAAGTGATGATGCTACAGGGGATTATCAAGGCCCTTTTATAGGCAATGGGTCCTCTGAAGCGCTACTATATTTGTAAATACAATAATTATAATAGGATAAAACAAGTATATCAAAGAGTAAGTGAAACATAACAATGTAGAGAAAAATATGAAACAAATAATTAAAAACCCCAATTAAGAATCCAATTTTCCTGCCATTAATTCCCAAATCAGTAAGTAAAAATAGTGAATAACTAAACAAGCCTGGAACATAGGAACTATGAGAAAAATCGTTCAAAACAGATGGTACAGTCTGATTTAAGGATTTTTAAGTGAAACAAAAAATATTCTGACGCAACAAATATGTAATTTATTTCAATTCAGTATTAATTAGTTTTTCCTGACACAATTATAGGTCAAAAGAAGCGTCATTATTTATTGTTTAATATTATAAGAAATGATATTTAATATATAAACATAATTAATTAATTTAATTATATTATAAGTAAATTTTACACTTATAATTATAATATATGTTTTTAATTAATTAAATATAAATTTATAATTATTAAATACATAAAAAATGCGCCATTATTTGTAGAATATAATATATTATGTTAAATTTAAATGTATAAAAAATTTATATAACCAATAAAATTAATATAACACTTATATGTAATAAAATACTTATATAATTTTATTATGCAATAAAATATTAATTTATATACATTAAATACAATTCTTACCCCCTCTTTCAGGTCTTATAAGTTACATATCATTTACTGGACTCCTGGAATAGCCTGGCTGACAACTTTTTTGTGTCCAGGAAGGTTTTTAAGTTTTTAAGATCTGTGTAGATAATAACTTGTAGCCAGTGAAGCCCTCCTTCAAAATAGTGGTGACAGGTGCATACTGATTCTACTAGTGCTAATAACTCCTTATCATATATTTCATAGTTCAATTAGGTTCCTAGAAGTGTTTTTGAAAAATATGCTACTGGGTGCAAGACATTTTTAGAATTATATTGGGATAGTACTGCACCTAATGCAAAATCTGAGCAGTTGAATTCCAGAAAAAATGGCTATAATAAGTCTGGGATCACAAGAGTTTGAGCTGTCACCAATTGTATTTTCAGGTAGTCAAGCACATCCTGTTGGCTACTCCTCCAGATAAATTTGGCTTCCTTCTTTGTGAGGTTGTGCAATGGTTGGAAAATGTGGGAGTGATTTTCAATAAAAAGGCAGTAAATATTTTCAAAGCCTAGAAATGACTGGAGCCCCTTTACTGATGCTGGTGTCAGCCATTCTGTTACTGCCTTTACTCTATCCTGTTCCATTTGCACCCTATTATTTGAAATAATCATACCCAGGTAGGGGATTTCACCCACTTAAAAGTCACATTTCTCTGGTTTTAACCATGCTTAGGCCTCCCTCAAGCACTAAAAACAGTCCTTCACACGTATCTGGTGCTCCTCCATTGATCTGGCGTAAAATAAGATGTTTTCCAGGTATACCACCACATATATCCCCTTTCTGTTTCTAAAGATGCTGTTGGTGAAGTTTTGGAAGGTGGAAGGCATATTAAATGGACCAAATGAAATTACCAACCATTCAAATTGACCAAATTTAGTTCAGAATTCCAGTTTTTGTTCATTACCTTCTTTTACACATATGTTGTGCTAACCTGTCCTAAGATCTAGGGATGTGAAGATATCTGCACCTTGAAGACTATCAATTAGCTAACTAGTAAATGGAAGGGGATATCTGTTCTTTACTGTCAGTGTGCTTAACCTTCTGAAATCCATAAAAGGTCTTAATGACCCATCCTTTTATGCTACAAAGATAACAGGGGCATCCCAGGAGATTTTGATTCTCTAATAAAATCATTTTTTAGATGTTCATCAATTATCTCCTTTAGCGCTATTGACTCCAAGATTGATAATGGGATTATGTGGCTAAATTTAGGGGTTGCTCCTGGAATCAGATCAATGGTGAAATTTTATGGTCAATGAGGTGGCAGGGTCTTTAATTCTCCATCTTCAAACAATTGTAAGAACTCTCAATAAGCTTCAGGAAACACTTCCTTGAAGCTTCTTGTTGACTTTGAGGACTGGGCCTTGGCTGAAATCTTGGCAGATATATTCCATGCTGTTGCATTGTATTCCAGTTCCTCCTCTTCCACCAGCAACCCCTCCAGGTCCTGAAACTTAGCATCAAGAGAGTGTTTCAGTTCTTGCAGTAAGTCAACTGATGATAATAAAACACCAGGAGACTTTCCAGGAAGGGCCAGGGGGAAAATTCTTTCTCTGTGCCATACATCTTTTCCTCTCCTGACTTCTCCTTCTTTTGGTGCCTTTCATCTCTCCTCTGGCCCTCTCCAGCACTCCCCATCTGTGACCCATCCCCATCCTTATTCTTAGAATCTAGAGAAAGCATCAGTTCTGTTGGAAAGTCAACTGATGATAACAAAACATCAGAAGACTCTCCAGAGTGGGCCAGGGGGCTAATACTTTAGCTCCAGCATCCCCTCTCCTTTCCATCTGAACCTTATTTTCCTCCCAGTCAATGTGTGAGCTATACTGCTCCATCCATGTCATCCCCATTACCATTTCATACTTATCCTTCAGGTTTGTTGCATGTGCCTTGCATTGAGACTCCCTTCCAACACACCATAATCTGCAAAAAACCCTCTCTCTTACTTCTCCTCCCCCACTTGGGGATCCCTCAAACATAAGTAGATGCCTGGGGTGGTCCAATTTTTCTTTTTTATTTTTATTTCTCTGTAAAAATTTCTTAGAAATAAAGCAGTTATTGGCCCCACAGTCCAGTAGGGGTTGTACATTTGTTGTGGCATCAAGTTTCATCAAAGGCAAGTCAAGTATAATATGATTATCATTTACTTCAAGTGAATCACACACTGATAATTCTTCTACTAAATCCACTTATTATTTCCCTCTAATCTTCTTGAGGACACAACCTTTACTCCTGAGATCTGTCTTTTACCTACACCTTACTAACCCTCATTTTTCCCCTACACTCCCTTTCCAGATGACCACTATTCCCACCTTGGAGGAACATCCCTCTTCTCATATTCCTCTGGTATTCCTTATCAGATAACCTTCTTTTTCAACTAGTACCACATGCATTAACTGCATCAATATCCATGGTGTTTGGATCCCTAGCACTGGCCCTGCTTGATGAGGCATTGCTGCGCCACTGGAGAGCACCACTCCAACCATCTATTTGCTGATGTGTGAACTTGTTATCAATCTTAATAGACATCTCCATGAGCTCTTGGAGTCAAGTTAGACAAGGGTGACTGATTAGGGCATTTCTCATTTTTGATGAGAGCCCATTCCTGAAGTGAAACATGAGCACCCTTTCTCCCTGTGTTGTGAAGTAGATGGTGTGGACCAGGAATTCTGACATGTACTTGGCCACTGAATGTTTTTGTTGTAGTTTTTTTAACATATTCTCCAAGGTTGTGGCCATTTTAGGGTCATTAAAATCTAACTCAAATGCTTCCATGGACTGACTGAATGTTGTTGCTTACTGAGAATTTTCAAGGAGCTCCTTGGTGTATGGCCTTGCCCAATGCACCACCTCATCTGTGAGGTACAATATTGTGAGCCCAATTTTGCTTGCTCATCTGGAAACTGTTGCCTTTTGAGAAGGGAATAGAGGTTTACCTGCAACACATACTGATCTTCTCAGGGTTCTTTTTTTCCATCAAAGATTTCTGGGACTGTAATCTTTGGGCCTTTGACAAGTAGAACTGGTTTTGTAGGAAGTGTCTGTGCCTTGGCTTCAGTGGGGCTGCGATATGAGGGCCTTTCCTCTCCTAGATTTTCCATGAGTCTGATGTTTTGTTCTTGCATTTCAGAAAGGGTTACTGCATCAGGTTGACCTGAGGGATTCATTTTTCTTCAGTAGTGCGCCAATTAAGATTGGAAAAAATGTTAGGACCTAAGAAGGAGGACTACTACTATCTCTGACACTAGCCTGGTATGGGACTGACTAAGCTACTAATCAGTGAGACTAACTAGTCTGAATATGTTGGGACTACCAACAGTGAGGCAGGACTTACTATGCCAATAAAGCAGTGAAACTAAGAAGAAACTGGATTACTATATAAGTTTTCCGATGAGGAGTGCTCTACAGTGCTTTCCCCATATAACCCCCTTATTAAATACCCACTCTTCCACTTCTTTATAGTGAATAGCACCCATAGAGCTCCTCCTCCTTACCTCTCAACCAAATCCTAACAATCTTCCTGCACATAGTGTCTCTTCAGGCTCAAATCATATCCCAATGATTTTAGATGCCCTTTCAGTAACCCAACTGAAAGACCTAGAAGACATTCAAAATACTTACCACCTCTCAAAAGTGAAGAACACCTTCAATTACAATCTTGAAAAATATGTTTTAAATGTTGACACTCCTATTTAAGTGAAGATCATCCTTTTGGTTTTAAAATATGCCCCTAATTGCTTCCACAAAATCATAGAAGACATCTGAAAAACAATATCTCACCAATAATGCAACAAATTCTACAACCTCAGTTTCCTCCATTTCTCCATACTTGTGTCAAGCTCATCAAATACCTGACTACTTGCCTTTTGCTTATGAGAAGGATGTTACAAACTTCATGGATACCATTTGGGTTGAGGCAGAGTCTTTGGACATGGCAGCCATAGCTTCTATCTCCTTCAAATCATATAGTATTCTTCCTCTTTCTCTCATTGGTTCTGCTACTAACTCCTTTTGTCAGGCTTATTTCAAGTACAGAGATGTGAATAGCTTGATTATTCAGTTGTCTAGAAGATTTTAATGTTCCAAGATTAATAATGTAGTACAAATCAATTAAGTAGTAAAATATAACTCAATATAAGGGTCTCAGTAATATAATCTCACTTATGATAATGGTTTACAGTTTACAGTTGGTAGAAAAATAGAGAAAATAATTCAAAAAATATTCAAAGACTTTTAATAGTACTAATTAAATGTATTGTAATTTTATTGGTTATATTTTTTGATTGTAATGATAAAGAATGTAGAAAACAAGGCCAACAACCCCCTTCTTTCATACTCAATAACTCCCCAATGTTTTCCCCTAGTTTACCAATCTTATACACAGCCAATGAAGCCTCAATATAGCAATTAAGCACTCACATCAACCTAAGAAGTAACCAATAACACAAGAAGAATAATATCACAATCCAAAATGATGAAATAATAGGGATAATCCATCAAAATAAAAGAATAAACCAAAAAGAGAGCATATGCATGTAATACCTTGAGATAAAAGAATAAAAAGAAAAGAAAAGTACTAAATATAACACATAATTTAGGTGGATCAACAGTAGAAATTGAAGGACTAATTAATCCAATTTCATATGTTAAATCCCCATTAAAAATAATCAATATTACTTGAGAAACCACTGAGAACCCCAAAATAAGATGTGAAAAGTGGGGTAATTGAATGCAGACTCTTGGAAGGCAGAAGAATGAGTAAATACTTGTCTAGGAAAATTTTAAGCATGGTAGTGTATTTTGGGCGCCAAAAATAATGTTACTAATGATATTAGTGCATATAAAGAGGTCAACACACCAATAATAGAATTAGGACACTAAATAAGCCCCTGTCACTTATTTTAGCCTTTTTCCACGTAAAGGGCATGCAGTGTGGGGTAATTATAGTGTGAAATTTCTAAATTTGCTAAAAATGAAGCTTTTCATGTGGGAAAAATGCAGGCAGTATGTTGCCAGTACACAGAAGCCATTTCTGGCATAAAAAACATCAATTTTTAAAAGTGGTATTTTTATGAATTTAAGTAGCCATATTAATAGTCATAATTAAAAGAAAAGACAAATTGTTCTGTCAAGGTAAATTTTCAATACTATTAAACTTATAGTGATTATATCTAACTTTTAAGTAATTGATGACATCATAATTTTCTCTGACACATGACAATCATCTTTCTCATCTTCATAAATTTTTTTGCATGTTGAAATCAGAAAACCTTTTTATTTCAGCTGATAAATGTAGATTTTTTCAAAGAAGTGTAGAATTTTTAGGCTTTGAAGTCTCTGGAGAAAGAATAAGGATTACAAAAGAAAAATTTGATATTCTAATGGATTGGCCTCTTCCACAAACAGTGACTCAAACTAAGCAATTTTTGGATTTTACTAATTTTTATTGCAAATTTATTCTTCCTTTCTCTTCCTTAAATTTACCATTAACTGATTCTACTTGTGAAAAAGATCCTTTGCCTCTCTCTCCCCCTCTTTTTTGTCAATCATTTTTAGCTCTTAAAGATTCCTTTTCTAAAGCAGTTCTGTTATGACACATTAATTTTTATTCTCTATTTATTTTACAGGCTGACTTCTCTGAATTTTCCATAGCTGCAATCTTGTCCAAACCTGAAAATAATAATAAATTGATTCCAGTTGAATTTCACTATCACAAACTCACTAATGCAGAGTTTAACTGGAAGGTCCATGATCTGGAATTCCTAGCCAGAGTTGAAGGATTTACTATCTGTATGGAATCATTGACGAACACAGAAAACCCAATTACAGTTAATTCTGATAATTCTAACTTGAAATATTTTATGACTAATCAGAAACTTTCCCCTTGAAAAAATCTCTGGGACACTTTTCTTAGCCCTTTTAATTTCTCAATCTTACATATTCCAGGTAGAAAAAATATGGCCCATGCCCCATCCAGAGGTCACCAATTTTTTATTCCTATTCCTATTTATCCACAAATCCTACTTACCCCTATGTTTTAAAATCAGGTGTCACAGTCTCAGTACTGTTTTTGAATTTGATGAATTCCTTTCATTCCAAGCATGATATTGTTTTAACATTAAGAGATTCTTATTCAACTCTCACTGATACACACAAGTCTGATTTAGATTTTAGAGATAATTATTGGTGGTTTTATTATTGGTTGTTGGCTCCAGAAGTCCTTTGGCCTGACCTTATTCATACATATCACAATTATTCTTTGGCTGGACATCTGGGTCCTGATAAAACAGTGGAATTGTTAACAAGAACTTATTCTTGGCCCTTACTTTGAAAGGATTTAATAGACTACCTCAAGAGCT
This sequence comes from Hemileia vastatrix, assembly GCA_030280995.1. Taxonomy (NCBI): domain Eukaryota; kingdom Fungi; phylum Basidiomycota; class Pucciniomycetes; order Pucciniales; family Zaghouaniaceae; genus Hemileia; species Hemileia vastatrix. The sequence goes on from JASXTE010000001.1 coordinate 63,380,073, forward strand.
GTGTTATTTGTCAAAGGAGTTCTAAAGATAGACAAGAACAAAAGGGAACACTAAAACCCTTAGAGATTCCAACTTGCTTGTGGTCAGTCATAGCTATGGAATTCATATTCAAATTACCCATATCTAAAGGTTTTAATTCTATCTTGGTTATTGTGGATCTTTTCACCAAAGAAGCTCATTTTATTGCCATCCAAAAATCCATGAACTCTTCTCATTTAGCTGACATGATTTAAGATAAATTATTTGATATAATGGTTGACCTGACAAGATAATTAGTGACAGAGGTTCAGTTCTAATTTCTCAGTTTATGAAAAACTTTTACAAAAATTCAAAAATTCAGGCTGCTCCTTCAGTTGCTTATCACCCCCAGATGGATGGTCAGACTGAATGCACCAATCAGACTTTAAAAGCTTATCTTAGATATCTCATTTCTTATATACAGGATGACTGGTCTTTTTTGGTTTCTAATTGAAGAATTTTCTTTCAATAATGCTATGTCCTCATCTACAAAGATGTCACCTTTCTTCTCTATGTATGGTCATCAGTGTAGATTTTAATTGATAAATAATTTTTCTTCATTACCAGCAGTATAGGTATTCTTCAAACATATTCAAATAATTCAAAATAAATTAATTCAAGCACTAGCTCTTACTAAAGCAGTGCAGGCAAAACAATACAACAAGAAGACTCAAGATCCACCGCAGTATTAAATCAATGATTGGGTTCTTTTACTAAGAAAATACATAAAATCAAATCAACCCCCTCCAAAATTAGCCTACCAACAAACACTACGCAATATAGGGGGTGGACTTGCTAGCAAGTCCTCAACCTGAACTCAGATGGAACTCAGACTGAACTCATACTGAACTCATGCTGAACTCTACTTGGACACCCACCTAAAACTGTTCTGCTGAGTGGTGTTCATCCCTGATTGTATGGTTCCTTTATCAATAGCTCAATGTGTGCTCAATCTGTGGTGAGTTTGGGTCCAAGGTTGCGGACTCGCTAGCAAGTCCGCCCCCCATATTGCGTGGTGAAATAGGACCTTTTCAAAAATTGGAAGCTATAGGATCAATGGCCTATAAATTGGATTTTACAGCTGAGTTTTCACGTCTTCACCCAGTCTTAAATGTTAATCTCACTACAGTACTTGTGTTGGCTGGTTTTCTAGAAGATAGAAAAAAATATAGAAAAAGAAGGAGAAGTAGAAGAATAAAAGGATAACAACAAAAACTGAGAAGGAAAGTTAGGGTTTGTAAACAACTATTGGACATAAAGTTTATTTTATTAAATCAAGTAAGTAAATTTTATCTCTCTGCTTATAACATAGCAAAGTATAATCATTGAAATGCTCTTAAAGTAACCTTTGTATATATGTATAAATCTTAATCTTTGTATTATTTAAAACACTTTAATAAAATTTCTAGAAAAATATGTATAAGCGTAAAAAAAACTGTTTTTTTTAAATTTAAATTAATGTAAGTAATTCTGACAACAAGAGAGGAAAAAAGGCCTTTATATAGGAAAGTAAGACTTACTAACACATTACTCAGATGTAGGTACAGGGTAAAAAGAATATAATATTTAAAAAACATAAGTGTATCAAAGAATATAGAGTTTCCATAAATCAATTTACCAAAAAAGAAATAAAACTCTACGTATCTGCCAATGAATCCCTTAAACAATGTAATACTAGTAAGTGGGCCACTAAATTGGTACAAAACAGAAGAATTTGCTATATTAATATTAAAACAGGTTACAACATTATTTAAAATAACCAATTTTAAGTGAAACTTAAGAATATAAAATTTTGCTGTAAATAATTAATATAATTAGTTAATGTAATATAAAACAAAAGTAATTAATTAATAAAAACTAATTTTACTAGTATAATATGTATTGTAATTTAAACAAGTATTTTAATGAAACCACTGATTATCAGAATAAAACAATACTATTTAATGTAATAAAGTGCTTTACTTGTTTAATTTATTTGATGAAACAATTGTGAGTCAAAAGAGCACCAAAAAATTATTGGTTGTAAGATATGAGTTTTATTTTTTAATATATATAATTAATTAACTTATAAGTTGAATTTATTACTTAAAACTATAATATGAATTTGTAAGTAATTAAATATTAATTTATAAAAATTGAATACATAAAAATGTGCCAATCCTTTATAGAATATAATATATTTTATGTTTAATTAAATGTATATACAATTTATATAATAATAAAATTAATATAACACTCTTTTTAAAAATATTAAAAATATTGTTATATAATTTTATTCGATAAAATATTAATTTAGGTCAGGGGGAGTTCAAGTACAGAGATATGAATAGCTTGAAAAGTCAGTTGTCCAGAGGATTTTAAGGTCCTATATGAATACTGTGGTACAAATCCAATATGTATTAATATATAACTCAATATAAGGGTCTCAGTAATTTTAATCTCACTATTTATAAATGGGTTACACTCTTATAGTTGGTAGAAAATAGAAAATATAATTAAAACACTATTCAAAGACTTTAAAAGTACTAATTAAATTTATTGTAATTGTAATGGTTATATGTTTAAATTTTAATGATAAATAATGCAGAAAATAAGACCAAAAATCCTTTCCTTTTATACCCAATAATCCTCCAATATGTCCTCCCTGATTTAAAAATCCTATACACAGCCAATGACACCTCATTATAGCTAATACACTTGTCCATAAACACAAGGAATGACTAATAACACAAATAGAATTATATCACCTGCCAAAATCCTGGGGTAATAGGGATAATCCATCAAAATAAAAGAATAAGCAAAAAAGAGAGTATATTTGTGTAATACCTTGAAATAAAAGACTAAAAAAGGAAAGAATAACACTAAATATTAAACAATATTAAGGGGAATAAACAGTAGAAATGAAGGGGATAATAATTCCAAATTACTACATAAAATCTCCATCCAATTATGACCAACACACCAGAAAAAAACATAGGCACCTGATAGCAGGTGCCAATCCCTATTGTCAGTGTGTGCTAGTATCTAAGGATGATTTAATAGTAAATATTAATAGTCAAACAACTTATTGATAAATTATTTATTGATTAAACCTCAGGGGAAGACTAATAGAATAGTTATTCTCAATAAAACTCACAATACTTAGATTTTATGTGTGCCAGTGGTGGAAAATAGATAAATAAAATATAGTTATAGCTTATATAAAGATAATATCAATTTATAAATGCTTTATAATATATTTATATATGATAATAATTGTGTTATAGTGTTTATTTGATGTTTAGTAAGTAAGTGATTTCTAATAACCCGTCAAATCCTCCCTTACGTTTACCAAAATCCACTGGAGTGCACAGACCTTCAATCCAGATGATGTCACTGCTATCCCTGGAAATTACAGAACTTTGAGGGCTCATAACCTCCCCATGGAATCCACTTCAAGAAGTTTCAACACCCAGACCTCCAGTAAGGACCCTCCATCACAATTAATGATACCACAGACCCATACCATTAATAGAATAAACAGATAAAAGTGGATACCATAGAAAAACAGGTAAAATAACTCATCCAAAGAGTATATTATGAAACACAAAGCATATTAAGGAACCAAATTGAATGTCCAAGCCCCCAATAAAATCCCCAAGCATCCATATTAACCCAGTAATCATATCCCAACCCATAAATTGGTGAAAATCCATCCAAGGAAGCAAATTAAGTTGCTCAAACTGAATATATGCGCCTGAAAAAGGTGTATATGCTTGTGTAGGTGTTGTGAGTCCACTGTATATGTCCAAATGACCTAAAAAAGGCAGAAAATAAAGTTTATAGGCTATTAAGAGTTTAAATCCCACTTATAGACCTAAATATACATAATATAACTACATATTTCAATGAATATGAGGTTTATGTATACATATAAGCTTATGTATGTCTATAATTATTTAATATCACTTAAGATAAGTATATTATGACTTCATATTCATGTCAATAAGTATTATTAGGCTATGGATAAGCTATTTAAACTACTATAAGTCATATGATAGTGTCATAATTTTATATATGTGTATTATACCCATATATATAAGTATTTTAACCTTATTATTAGGTAATAAGCTTAAGGTAATTAAAGTTATCTTATTTTAAACATAAGAATTACTCAGTCCTGGAGATAACTAGGCTGACACTCCCTCACCCAAAAAACAATAAAAAAATGTTAAGACATTTTAATTAAAAAGTAAGGAGTGAATAAAAAAATAATTTTAAGTTTTTTATGATACAACCACTGAATTAAACAGTATTATTTGGATTTAATTTTTTTCAAGAGTTTTTTAAGATCAGAGATTTCATTTTTTGGAACCCACTGGTCATATTCTCTTGATTTATTTTTAAACCTTAATAGATACTCAACTCCCTTTTCTTTAGTAAGGTGTCTCTTTTTAAGTATCTTTTCAATTTCTGCCTTTTCAACTATTTCTTCAGGTTGCTGTTTATGCCTTCATGATATTCTTGAGAATATAGGAGTATCATTAGAATGGTATGTCTTAATAAGAGAAACAGGAAATACTGGATGTTTTCTATCATATGGTGCATATAGAATAACTTCAACAGCATTGTTACAAACCATCTTTTTCACTACAAATGGTCCAATGAATGGATCCTTCAATTTAACATTACCATTTAAATTGAAATTTTGTGTAGAAATAAGGACTTCATCACCCTCTTTGAACATTTGTTCTTTATGGGCTTTATCCCATCTTTTCTTTTCATACTCAAATGCCTTATTTATACATTCTCTAGCATGATTTCTGCATAATTGTTGCATTTGAAGAAAAGATTTTTTACCTGGATTTATATCCAATCTAGATAATTTATTAAGAGTTTTAGCAGGGGTATTAGGTACATAACCCAAACATAACTCAAATGGCTTTTTGCCAGTAACAGAATGTACTGTACTATTGTGTGCAAATTCTAAACCTGTGATAAGGGTTACCTAATCATGCGTGAATTTGTCATTGTCTTTAAAGTTAAGACCAAAAGCACAATATCTTCTTATCATATCTTCTAAAGTTTGTATCATTCTTTCTGCTGGCCAATCAGTTTGTGGATGGTGTGCTGTACAAAGTTTTAATTGACACCCTGAAACATCCATAAGTGATGTCCAGAACTCAGAAGTAAATTTAGGATCTCTGTCTGAGAATATTGCTTTGGGGAAACCTGCTATATTTAACATTTGTGTCCACCATAAAAAATCTAAGTCCTTTGCAGAAACCTCTTTGTGGGTAGGAATAAATTTTCACATTTTTGTAAATCTATCTACAATTACCCAGCAGGGGTTGTAAGTCTTATGCCCTGCTATTAGTAAACCTGTTACAAAGTCCATGTTAACTATTTCCCATGGAGCTTTTGGTTTCTCAAGTTGTTGTAATAAACCAGCTGTTTTGCCCATTAATATTTTAGATTTTTGACAAGAATCATGTGTCTCTGTAGCTTCTCATGAGCCCATACTACTGCCAAACATTCAATTTGAGTAGCACCATATTTGAATTCACTACTTCTTAGAGTACGTGAAATATATCAAATTACTGCTTCTGACATTTTTCCTTCAATAAGTTGTTTTTAATGCAAAGCAACACCCAGACCAAAAAAACTTGCATCTGTATACAATACAAAATGCAATTGGAAAATCTGGTAATCCCAAGATAGGAGCTGTCATTAAACATTCTTTTAACTTATCAAAAGCCTGTTGTCTTTCATTATTCCAAATTAAATCTTCTGATTTCTTTATCAGTGTGTTCAATGGTGCAGCAATTAATTGGTAGTTCTTTATATATTATCTATAATAACCACACATACCAAGAAAAGATTGTACATCCTTTACATTTTGAGGAATTCCAATATTCTTGATTTCAGCCAGCTTATTTTGGTCTACACATATTTTTAAGCCAGATACAATATGACCAAGCACTTTTAAAGACTCAAACCTAAATTTACATTTTTCAATTCAAGGTTCATTTTTATTTCATCCATCTTTTGAAATACATTCTTTAAATGTATTAAGTGTTCATAATACGTCTTAAAGAACACTATGATGTCATAAATGTATACCATTAACTATCCTTCAATCATTTCATTATGGAATGCTATATCCATTAACATCTGAAATACTGAAGGAGAATTTTTTGGTCCAAATGGCATCCTGACATATTTATATATTCCCATATGTGTTTTTATCAACAAAAAGTTCTGTGAATTCTTTTCTACAGGAATCTTACGGTACCCTTTTTTTCCATCTAGGAAACTTATATACTTAGCACTTTAAGGGTAGCATGTATGGAGGCAATCCTTGGCAAGGGATTAATATCATCTACTGTAAATGTATTTAATGCTCTATAATCACTGCACAGTCTTGCTTTATCTTGTTTATAAGAAATTAGCACTGGTGATATTACACAATATTTTGGTGTAGTTTCAACCTTTTCAAGAATGTTCATTTTTAATAACATCTTAATATTTTCCTCTATGTCTTTCCTCTTCATTGGTGATGCAGGATATGGCTTCTTTTTAAGACTAGCAGGATTATTATCCATATCACAGGTTAAACTAATTTTCATCTCATGATCTTTTACAAGTCTAAGTTCATTGGTTCTATGTGCAAAAGCCTTTGGAAATGATTGAATTAAGTCCAAAATATTTGCTTTCTCAGCTTTACTTATCTGAATGCCAAATGATGCTTTTGAAATTTCTGTTTCCAGAAGTTCCATCTCATTGGATTCTCTTCCTTTGCAGGGAATATTTATCACTGACTCAATGTGTAAGACTGTGTTAAAAGAATTTATTTTAAATTTCCTTTTACCATTCATGCCAATTGTAAAATTATTATTAGCAGGGTCTAATTTCACACCAAACCTAGTCAGAATGTCATTTCCAATGATAAAACAGTTACTAAAATTAGTATTGTCCATTACTACAAAGTCACAAGTTACTCTAACATAGCCATGTTGATGTTTAAAGAAAAAAGCAGCTTTGTATCTACCAATGGGGTGTAGTACTGATCCAAAACCTCTCCAATTTTTACTTTGAAGGGGTTCAAGCTTAAACTTATATTCACTATCAATTTTATGTAATGTATTTGTAGAAACAACTAAACCAGCAGCTCCTGTGTCCAATACTATATTTACATTTTCTCCAGAAATGATAGCTGGAACTGTGATAGGTGTCATTTTCAAGTTATCAGCTTGTATATGTTTAATTATTTCAGAATCCTCAAAATTCATTTAAGATTCATTTGATTCCATACTTAATATTGGATTTTCAAAGATGGAGAAATCATCTCCCAACATAAAGACTTCATTTTCATCACTATATGAGATATTACTGTCATAATCACTTGAATCTTACTTTTTTCTGTTTCATTTTCAGATTCATGCTGATTTTCAACAATATTTATATTCTTCTCACATTTTTGACCTTTAACACAAGTTTTATTACACTTATAACAAGTATTAGTTTCATACTTTTTAGGTACTACAGGTGCAGTAGGTTTTTTCTGCTTCTCATGAAATGTTTTTGAATTCTGATTTATCGCAGGTTCATTATTTTGTTTATAAGTGGTGTACCTTGCTTCATACTTATGGTTTAATAATATTTTATTACAAATGTTAATCAATTCAGAATATTCATTAACCATTATTGTTCTAGCTACAACAATGTCTCTGACAGATATAGGTAATTTATATATTATCTTATCTTTCCATAAGTTAAAATCTATGTTTGGCTCAATGGCTTTTAATATTCTATTTAAATTCATTAAAAATACCATAGGTTTGTCACCATTCAATGGATTATACCTAGTTATCTCATATAATCTTTGCTGAGTGAGCCTGAATTTAGAACCTCCAAATTGTTTCTCAATTAGTTGTTTCCATTCAGCCCAAGAGTAATCTTTACCCTCACTCAATACAGCTTCAAACCATAATAAAGCAACATCCTTAAATAGTGAAATTAATTTTGATGTAATTTATTCATCTGGTAACTTATATGAGAATTTTAAGTTGTCAATTCTTTGAATAAAATTTTGCCAATCAGAGCTGGCTTACCCATCATAAGTTGGGTACTGATCAATCTTTGGCCAGTTCTTTTGATTCAATTTTATTTCACTAATATTAGGTAAATTCAATAACTCATTCACTCTGGATAAATGGTCTTGTATTTCCTCTTGCACAGATTTGTGAATTACATTTGTATTTTCAGACTTGACATTACCACCAGATGGTTTTACTTGTGGTTGAATGGGAAATGATTGAAATTCATTTTTGCCAATGAAAAGATAATTATTATACCGTGTATACTTATGATTATCCAGATTCATTAGTAGATTAGCAGTTTCAATCTCAACTTTAGTTAATCTTTGTAACAGATCAGAGACACTCTGACTTGTTTTTGCAAAAGATAACTTAGTTCTTGAATCAGATTTTAATAAATGTGCTTCATACAATTTTTCTAACTCTCAGAATTTGTTTGAAATTTCACTATATTTATTACTTAAAGAATCATATTTAAGAGTTAGAGCCAAGAGTTCATTCTCTAATTCTTTATTTCTTGTTGCCAGTTGAGAAATGTTCAATTTCAAGGAGGAAATTGTATCACTTGTGAGCTTAATTGTCTGTTCCTCACACTCAGTCATTCTATTCCATAATGCTGAAACAATTCTATGGACAGTTGGGTTATTATTGAAATACTCCATGTCTTCCTTCTTAATTTTTTAACTGTTTTGTGAATTCTCATCTCACTAATAAGTGTTGGCAACTGAGGGTTAACTTTATTTTATTATAAATAGTACTCTTGTTATTAACAAAAGATAAATCAGGTGTATCTACATCAAAACCTAATTGTCTTAAGTTCTCCTCAATTTTCTGTACAGATTTTACATCAATAAAATTACCTATATTGTAATCATCAGTATTGTGTTTAACCTGAGAGGGTATTCTACTTACCACAGGATAGGAGCATGCCCTGAATTTCGGCGCTTTTTTTTCCTTTGTAAGGGTGAGCTGAGGCAGTTTGATGATGGGGTGGATCCCTGTTTCAATTGTGACTGGACCACTGCTGATGGAACCAATCCCACTTCCTTTTCTCTACCAAGATTTTTTCATGGGAATGATGTGACCCTCCTTGGGTAGGGGGTTGTTGGCTTAGCTGCCCTAACTTTAACTCTGCCAAGGTTTGATTCATTTGTTGGAACCCCACCTTGCAGTTGTTTTGCAACTGCTCTACCTCCTTTAGAATGGTAGACTTTGATTCCTCTAGTTTCAGAACCTGCCTGTCCAGATGGGACAGTTAATCCTGCAGAGGAGGTGAAGTCTTTTTAATTTTTATCTTTTTTAGAAGGGGGTCCTTTTCCTCTAAGCTCATAGACTCTGGTTGTGGGTAGGATTGACCCTCCATGGTGATGTCCTGGAGCAATGTTTTTAGCTTTAGACCTGGTGCTATAAGCTGGTTTTTCACTTAAATTTTCCTGTGGAGCACTCATTTTATCTTAAATAACAATTTTTCACATCTAAAAATGGGAAAACCTATAAGTTAATTAGTAGACAAAAAATATTAGCAATACAATTACTAATAAAAGCACTGGAGCTTACCCTGAATTTATATCTCTATTTACATAAAATATAAAAAAAATTTGAAAAAATCTGTTAAAAATAAAATAATAAGTTTAACTAAACTTTTATAAGGGTGAATAATTAGCTTACCAAGCTTTAACCAAATACCAATCTAACTGGGTGTTATATTGGTGACCAAATACCAAGTGAAATTGGGTTTATATTGGGTACAGTTACTACTGTAAATACCTAATTTTTATTATAAAAAATTAGTACAATTATTATAAGGGCTCTTTTCCAAATTGACTGAGCTATGATGACCCACTAATGTGCTGCAGACCCAAATATTTGGTTTGTTTGAGATATACTAGGTTAAAAATCACATCCTAAGGCTTATACTATATAATAAGTAATAATTAAGGAAAGACCTCAGATTTTCAGTGTGTGCTAGTATCTAAGTATGATTTAATAGTAAATATTAATGGTCCAACTACTTGTTGATAAATGATTTAGTTATTAAAACTCAGGAGGAGACTAATAAAATAGTTATTCTCAATTAAACTCACAATACTTGGATTTTGTGTGTGCTAGTGGTGGAAAATAGATAAATAAAATATAGTTATACCTTATATAAATATAATATCAATTTATAAATGCTTTATAATATATTTATATATGATAATAGTTATGTTATAGTGTTTATTTGATGTTTAGTAAGTAAGTGATGTCTAATAACCCGTCAAATCCTCCCTTACTTTTACCAAAATCCACTGGAGTGCACAGACCTTCAATCCAGATGATGTCACTGCTATCCCCTGCAATTACAGCACTGTGAGGGCCCATTAACTCCCCATGACGTCCACTTCAGGAGTTTTCAACACCCAGACCTCCAGTAAGGACCCTCCATCACAATTAATGATACCACAGACCCATACCATAAATAGAATAAACAGATAAAAGCGGATACCATAGAGAAACAGATAAAATAAATCATCCAAAGAGTATATAATAAAACCCATAGCATATAAAGGAACCAAATTAACTTTTCAAGCCCCCAATAAAATCCTCAAGCATCCATATTAACCCAGTAATCATATCCCAACCCATAAATTGGTGAAAATCCATCCAAGGAAGCAAATTAAGTTGTCCAAACTGGATATATGTGCCTGAAAAAGGTGTATATGCTTGTGTAGGTGTTTTGAGTCCACTGTATATGTCAATATGACCTAAAATAAGCAGAAAATTAAAGTTTATAGGCTATTAAGAGGTTAAAACTCACTTATAGACCTAAATATACATAATATGACTACATATTTCAATGAATATGAGGTTTATGTATACATATAAGCTTATGTATGTCTATAATTACTTTATATCACTTAATATAAGTATATTATGACTTCATTAATACCTTAATAAGTATTATTAGGCTATGGATAAGCTATTTAAACTACTATAATTCATATGATAGTGTCATAATTTTATATATATGTATTATAACCATATATATAAGTATTTTAACCTTATTATTAAGTAATAAGCTTAATGTAATTAAGTTTATCTTATTTTAAACATAAGAATTACTCAGTCCTGGAGATACCTAGGCTGACACCTATCTTTGATTCAATGAAATTTCAGCTCAGCTGTAATTCTTCTGGAAAGACTGTGCACTAAAAAATGAGCACACTAGCTCTCACAATATCAAATCAAATTTAGTTTTAAATCAAAAATGAATATATGGATAGGCACCTGCTAGCTGGTGTCACTTGATTTTTTGAAGTGATATTGACTGAGAAACCACTGAGAAATCCAGAAATTGATGTGAGATATGGGATAACTGAATGCAGTCCTTGGCAGGTGCTTGCATGGGTAAATCCTTTACTAATTTAGGAAAATTTAGGTGTGGTAGTGAATTAAAGGTGCCAATCTTGAGGTTGTTAATGAAATTAGTGCATATAATGAGTTCAATGCACTCTTAATTAAATTAGGACACTAAATAAGTGCCACTCGCCTATTTTAGCATGTTTCCCCATAGTGGGCGTACAATGTGAGGTAATTATAGTGTAAGAATGCTAAATTTGATTAAAATGAAGCTATTCATATGGGAAAAATGAAGGCAGCATGTGGTCAGTACACAGAAGCCATTTCTGGTATAAAAAACACCAAATTTGAAAAGTGTTATTTTTATGAAATTGAGTAGTCAAATAAATAGTCCTGATTAAGACAAATTGATCTGCCATGACTTGTTTTTAATACTAGTAGATTTATAGCACATATATTCAACTTTTAAGTGATTTAAAGCACAATTCTTGTTTTTTCCATAAAACAATGAAAAAACAGCTTTAAGTCCTCCTAAAAATTTTGAAGCCTTATTTTTAAGTCTCTTAAGATTACCCTGACATATTCAATCTTAATATTAAGGACATAATACTTATAAAAGGTGGATATATGCATGTATATAAGGTATTATAATGGCATATATTGTGTTTAATCATTGATTTCCCTTATTTGTACAGCTTTTATACCTTTATTCATTGTTCCCATGTGTACTACATGTGTTTAAAATTTTTATATACAATTTTATCTCTGACCTGGTAATATCCAGGCTGACACTTTCCCACCTAAAAAAAACAATAAAAAATGATAAAATATACATTTTTTAGTTTCATTTTTTAGGTATTTAGAAAAATCTGTAGCATTAAAGAGTAATTCTTTTGAGAAATAAAACATAAAAAGATTATGAGTACTGGTTTTTAACCCCTCAACTGGTTGGACAGAATTTTGTTTCTGCTTAAATTTTTTAAGAAGGGAGGATAGATTTGAAATTTCCTTTTCAGGTACCCACTTATCAAATTTATTTGATTTTCCCTTATATCTTAATAAATATTCAACTCTTTTATCTTTATTAATGATTCTTTTCTAGAGTATTTTTTTGATCTCTACTTCCTCCACAAGTTCTTCAGGCTGTTTCTTAGGCCTTCCTCTTCTTTTTAGAAACAAGTCAGGATAATTTGCATGGTAAGGTTTTAATAATGAGATAGGGAAAACTGGATGTTTCCTATTGTATAGGGCATATAATATGACTTCCACAGAATTTTTAACAACCATCTTATTGACTAAAAAAGGTCTCACAAAAGGATCCTTTGATTTAACATTACCTTTTAAGTTAAAATGTAGTGTTGAAATAAGTACTTCATCTCCTTTTTAAATTCTAAATCTTTATAGGATCTATCCCACCTTTTCTTTTCATATTCAAATGCTTTTTGAATGCATTCTTCTGCATGATTTCTACACATTTGTTGCATATGAATAAAGTATTTAGCACCAAGTTGTTAATCTAACCTTGGTAATTTGTTTAAATGATTTACTGGGGTGTTTGGAAAATATCCCAGCCAGAGTTCAAAATTTTTTTTTCTCTGTTAAAGAATGGGTTGTGCTATTATAAGCAAATTTAAAGCCAGGAATTAATATTACCCAGTCATGTGTGAGTTTCTGATTGTATTTGTATTCTAGTCCAAAGGCACAATATCTTCTGATCATATCTTCCAGAGTCTGTATCATTATCCCAGCCAGCCCATCAGTCTGTGGATGGTATGCTGTAGAAAATTTTAATTTACAACCTGATACCTCCATTAAAGATGTCCAGAACTCTGAAGTAGATTCAGGGTCTCTGTCAGAGATTATGGTGTTGGGGACTAAGCAGTATTCATCATTTGAGTCCACCATATCAATGTCAAGTCTTTTTAAGATACCTCTTTATTAGTATGAATTAAATTACATATTTTTGTTAGTCTATCCAACATTACCCAGGAAGAATTGAAGCTTTTTTTTCCTCCTAATGGAAATCCAGTTACAAAGTCCATGTTTATAATTTCCCATGGAGCTTTTGGCAGCTCTATTTGTTTTAAAAACACAGCATTCTCCCCAGTTAATATTTTAGATATTTGGTAAGAGTCACATGTTTCAATGTATTTTTGTACATCTTCTTTCATTTTTATCCACAAGGCTTTATTTTCAACTCTATATAATGTTTTGTTAAAATCAAAATGACCAGCTAGGATGTCATAATGGCAAGTACTTAACATTACCTATTTCATAGATGGATTTATAAATATTAAATTACTTAGATATTTCTTGTAATTTATGTATCCATCTTCAATTGACATTTTACCTTTTTCCAATTCAATTTTATACTTTGGGGGTAAAGTTTTCATTAATGCACTCATAGAGGCATTTGTTGTATCATTTAAGATGGTTGATAATTTAGAAAAATCTTTATCAGATGAATAATTTTCTTATATCTTTTGAATAAATTCTTCCTCTAAATCCACTATATAAATCCCAAATATATTTATTACCTCATTTTCAGGTACATAAGCTGGGTTGTCAGAATCATTTTGGTAAAAGACTTTTGGATAATAAATCCACATTAGAATGCAATTTTGCTGCTTTGTGAGTGATTTTCATTCTGCCTCTTTAATCTTGTACAGCTACTTTCAATCTAAATATTTCTCTATTAGGCATTTTCATGTTTAGTAATGATTTTACAGCACTGAAATCTGTCATTAATTCAAACTTCTAGTCTTCCAGATGGTAATGAAGTTTCTTCAGAGCCTACACAATAGCTAAAAGTTGTATTTGGGTGGCACCATACCTTAATTCAGTCTTTCTCAAGGTTCTTGATAGATAAAAGATAACTACTTCAGATAATTTACCATTTATTATCTGTTTTGCTGTAAAGCAGCACCTAACCCTGTAAAGCTTGCATCAGTATACAAGATAAAAGGGAGGTTAGAATCTGGCAGTCCCAATATTGTGGCTGACATTAAACATTCATTTAATTTATCTAAGGCATGTTCTCTTTCATTATTCCAAATGAAAGCCTCATTTTTCCTGATTAATGTTGTTAAAGGGGCTGAAATAGATTGGTAGTTTTTTATATACTGCCTATAATATCCACACATTACCAGAAAGATTTGAACATCATTCTCATTTTTAGGTATAATAATGTTTTTATTGCTGTAAATTTATTCTGACCAACACAAATTTGTAATCTGGATACAGCATGTCCAAGTACTTTCTGGATTGAAACCCAAGCTTACATTTCTTTAATGCAATTGTCATATTAACTAATCCATTTTTTGAAATGCTCTTCTCAGTTGATTTAAATGCTCATCATATGTTTCTTAAAACACTATGATGTCATCAATTTAAACTAATAGCTATCCTTCAAACATTTCCTGATGAAAAAACTACCCATCAATTTTTGGAAGACTGAAGGGGAATTTTTCGGGCCAAAAGGCATACTCACATATTTATATTTTCCCATGTGTGTGTTTACGAGTAAGAAATTCTGATAATTCTTTTCTGCAAGAATCTTGTGGTAACCTTTTTTTTCATCAAGACAGGAAATATATTTTTCTACTTGCAAGGTAGCATGTATAGAAGTTACCCTTGGGAGAGGGTAAATGTCATCCACAGTGAATGTATTCAGAGCTCTGAAATTACCATATAATCTTGCCTTATCTTTTTCATAAGGGATTTAAACTGGTGAAATAACACAATACTTAGGTGTTTTGTCTACTCTTTAAACAATACCTATTTCTAACAACATCTTAATGTTGTCTTCAATGTCTTTCCTTTTTGCAGGAGAAGCTGGGTAAGGTTTTATTTTTAAGCTTCCAGTAATATTATCCAAATAATAAATTACAGAGATTTTCATCTCATGGTATTTGACTAATCCTAATTTATTTGAACTCTGAGAGAATTCCATAGGATAAGATTTTATCAATCTCAATATATTGTTTTCTTCAATTTTTGAGAGTTGAGGACTGAAAGAGGCTTTTTGCATTTCATTTTCCAACTCAATCACTTCAGAGGTGGTTTTCCGCCATGTATTTGTTCTTATTTAGGAGCAATGGAATAAATTAGATTTTCAGAGAAAATCTTGAATTTTCTTTTTCCATTCACTTCTATAGTGAAGCAACTATTTTCAGGATCTAGTTTGATGCCAAATTTGGTCAATAAGTCATTGCCAATAATAAACCAATCACTACAGCTATTATTATCCATTACTAAAAATTCACATACTGCTCTTACATATCCATTATTGTATTTAAAGATTATAGCAGTTTTGTATTTGACAATTGGATGTAATACTGGACCAAAACCCCTCCTGTTCTTTGTATGTACAGGTTTCAGTTTTTTCTTTGTACTTACTATCAAGTTTCATTAAAGTGTTTACAGAAACTACACTACCTGAAGCCCCAGTTTCAAGAATTGAATTCATTTCTTTTCCACATATAATAACAGGTGCTTTAATAGGTGTAATTTTGTAAGTATCATGAGTTACATCTTTTATTATTTCAGCTTCTTCAATGGAAGTTAAAGATGTATCTGTTGGAGGTATTGCATCATTCAGGAACATAATATCCTGTTCTAATACAAACACCTCATTTCCATCATCACTGTAAGAGATTTTACTTTTACAATCTTCACTAGAATCATCCTTCTCATCTTCATGATTACTGGGCTCAGAATCTTGTGAGTTCTCAATAACATTTATTCTCTTCTTAAAAGTATGACCTTTTACCCAAAGTTCATTACATTTTTAGCAAGTGTTTTTTTCTTGTCTCTTAGGAACAAGAGGAGAAGAAGGTTTTTTCTTCTCCCCTGGTAACTTACTTTTAGGAGGTTTATCTACCTCCACATTTTTCTTATAATTATTATACCTTGTTTCATATTTGTGGTTCAATAATATTTCATTGCATATATTAATAAACCCAGAAGTATCTCTGATGGTTTTGGTTCTAGCTACAATAATGTATCTGACTGATATAGGCAATTTATATACTATTTTTTCTTTACACTCATAATAATCAACTTTTAGATCCATGGCTTTCATGATTTTTATTAAATTCATTCAAAATACCATTGGTTTATCCCCAGAATTTGGATTATGTCTGGTTTTTTCATACAATCTTTTTTGATTGATTCTAAATCTTGGCTCACCAAATTTCCTTTCAATTAGTGCCTTCCATTCAATCCAGGTGTAGTTTATTCCCTCACTCAATACAGATTAAAACCATAATAAGGCCACATCTGTAAATAAAGATATTAATTGTGATGTGATTTCTTCATCAGGTAGTTTGCATGAAAATTTTCAGATGTCAATTCTTTGTATGAGTTTTTGCCAATCAGATTTTGAATCCCCATCAAAAGAAGGGTACTGATCTAACTTGGGCCAGTTACCGCAAAATATTTGGGGGGCACTTGCTAGCAAGTCCTCAATTTTAAGTCAGATGGAAATCAGATGGAACTCAGAGTGGATTAATACTGAACTGTCACTTGAAGTAAGCTTGAGCACTTGCACAAAAAATGATGTATCTGTATTGTAAACATAGTGAAATTGTGAGGATAACTGAATGGAAGCCAGAAAAAAACATTCCATGAATCTACTCAATGCACAGTATTCTTTGATGCAACTTATTTAAATAATACTTTATTAATTTAAGTTTATCAATGAAAGTATATCAGTAGTATCACAGTTATTAAATACAATAATGTTATTAAAACTCCCAGATGACATCTAAAAACAATCAGTGACTTTTTGTATTACCTACAACTGTTTTTCCATAATTGAAAAACTGTAACTTTATTATTAACACAATATAAACTGAATTTCTCCTTGATGTACTTTTTGAATGTCAATATTTAGCAATAATTTATTTCAATCTATCAAAAAAATTTTAAAAAAACATAGAATCAACAGAAAACTTAAATTATTTATTATAGATTACAATAAAAAACATGGAAAATCAAAATATAAAGTATGTTAATTATTTTTGAAGATTTTTGACTAAATGAAACACTTTCACAACTTTTTTACACTAATTACTTGTAAATTAAAATAGTTGATTATGTATCTTAGAGTTGGCATTTATCTTTAGGCTTTAGACTTTAATGCATTTTGGGGGCATTGAAAATGGAAGAAAAGGAAAAAAAATCAAAGAAATATTTTGTTCTTTTTAAAATTCTACCAATTCCTCAGCTACTAAGACAATATATATATTATATCATGAGTAAATGAAATATATATCTAGATTTTAGAATATCTTTTTTATTTATTCCATAAATATTTTTTTGGCATATTTTCAGTTGGTGAAGAGATCTAGAGAACTCAAAAAAAAAATACTACTCAGTGAATTCCTTTCATAAAAAATACAGATAAAATGTGCATAAATTTATGAAAATAATTTTTAATCAAATAAAGGAATACTCATTAAACATTTAAGCTGAATACTATAGTGTACTTTAATTCTGATGTTTGAGATATAAATACTGTTCATATGGAGATCCACCTCAAAAATGTTACAGTTTTTCCATGTAAGAAGAGGTGCACAAGATCAAATTTTGGGCTTTTTTACAATTCCAATACTCTACCAAAGAGGTAGAACTGATATTATTCATCATTCTATCATTTTATTTGTAGAAAAATTTCTATATAATATTTTTTAAGAAAGATACAATAGATAATTTGAATCATGACAATATAAATTGCTATCATTATAATAATTAAGTTTTTATTAATATAAATTTTTTAAAATACTTAAAAATACATGTAGAAATAATTCAGCTTTTTTATTCAAATTTTATTAATTAAAATTTTAGAGGATCATACTCTTGTTTTGTGAGATAAATAAATTTACAAGATAATTTTACAGCTCTAAAATTGCACATTCTCCTCATGTTATAAATATAGGTTAAATGTTTTTCAAGTCTTTATTTGGAATATAATAATAAAACATATGGGTAAAAATAAATTTTCTTAGACATTAAATGAGTTAATATATTTGATACTTTCTTGAAAAAAATACTATATAAATCCTCTTAAATATTTTAATTATCAAAATTCAATACATGAATAATTAATTTTTTACTTAAATTAATTTCAAATGAGAGCATTATGAATTTCCAGTGAATATTGAAGCAGAAAAACCAGTTCATAAGTTAACTTTGATTTAAATTTAAATTTTTGAAAAATATTTTATGTTTATATTTTATAAGCTTCTATTTTATGCATTGGAATTTATTTAAACTTAAAAATATAGATCTATATAAAAGAATGTGTTACTAAGAAGGACCTGCAATATTTTTATTTAAGAGAGATTTTTTCTTTCATTAAATTATATTGAATATCAATAGGAACCCTGGAAACTATTTATAGATATTATAGGAATATAAAAATAGGTGTAGATATCTTTTCAGTCTATTATCTGAAAGCAAAATCATTCTATAATAATTGAAGATAAAATGACAGCTATTTGATGAAAATTAAATTAAATTAATTTTTTTTATTTATTCCCATAAATTCATATCATGTAGAAAAAATATCCTTGATAAAAAATCATAATTAAACTTAAATTATAATAACCTTTTTTTAAATTTTAAGAAATTAAAAGAACTTCTCACAGTTTAACTAAGGTTGAACAATAGTCATTCATAGGTTGTCATTGAGATTCAATCTAAGTTCCATCAAAGCTAAGATATTTAATTTTCAAAAATTTTATGTATCAATTGTGATAAAAGATTTTTAGAAATTGAGAGATCTCAGAGAGTTTTTTCTTTTCCTCATTAAATAATAATAAATATATTCAGAAATTTTATACTTTTTCTTTCTCTGAGTGTTTAGTAATTTCATTTATTTTTTAAGGTACATATAGTAATCATAAATTAAGAAATTAAGAAAAAAATAATAATTTTATCAATATATCTTGTGAGAAATCTTCATTTGAAGCCCATGATTTATATAGAAGATTTTTTTCACCTCACCAGAAGCACTCAAATGTACATTCCAAACTATGTAAGCTCACCTGATGGGGCCTATGAGAATGGTTTAACATTTAATCATATTTTTTTGGTTAAAATTATTTTCTAAAATACATATTATTTTTTTGTCATATATTTAGTAATCAACCACATTAAATAAAAATTTTTTACAGAAAAATTATACTAATATTATATGGATATTTTTTATAACATATTACTTCTCATGTTACTTCTCATTATTTATATTTCAATGTATATAAATAATTATCAATACATCTGTATGTTGAGTTGTTGACCAATTATACAAATCCATACACCATAATTCAAAAATAATTTACATGATAAAGTAACTTTACAGCTTTAGTATCCTACTCAAAATGCTGATGTATTTCTAAAACTACTTTGGGTTTAATTTTTTTACATTATATGTTTCATTTTTCAGCTAATATTTTATGGCAGTGGACTCTGTTCTTTGCCCAAAGAACCGAGTCCATCCTCCTATTTTCACACTTAGCTTGCACCAATCCCCATCCCTTTCAATTCTATCAACACATGCTTGTCTTCCCTCACCACCCCTTTTGCTACCCTCCCAACCTCATTGTATGCTATCCTCTTTTGATCCCCATTTCATCCTTCCCAACCCCTCCCCAACCCTTTTCTTCATCAAAAATGCCTTTTAAACCCTTAATCTTCCCTTCCAACTCTTTACAAACCTTTTTGCTACCCCATATACCCTTTTTCACCCCTCTCGCTAGCCTCCCCAACCCTTGTAGCCCCATTCCTCCCCTTTACCTCACCTCCACAATCCTTGAACCCTATTTTCCCCCCTTTCAACTCAGTCCCTATTTCTGTATATATAGATAGAGTGTTAGGGAGTAATGGGGAGGTAAGTGAACTGGAAGGAGAGGAGTGGAGAGGGAGAGGAAAATGTGGATAAGGGTTGAAAGGATGAAGAAGGTAGTGCAAAGGGTGGGGATAATTATGAGAGGCGAGGTAAAGGAATATTTAAAAGGGAAAAGAGTGGGGTATTCTTGAGAGGGAGTAAAAAAAGACAATGAAAGAAGATAGTAATACAAAATAGATATACAAAAAATATAAAATATATAAAATATGTTACAAAGAGTTGTCACAGAAATTACTTGAATCCTAAAAATCCACAAATCATTTACTGTTATTTTCTTCTTTTACTTAAATCAAATAAAAATCTACATTTTAATATTTTGAAAATTTTGAAGATGAAGGGAAATAAATTTTAATAAATATTAGTATGAAAATATTTTTTATTTACTAGTAAAATCTACTATGTAAATAAAATTTGAAAATTATATGTCTAAGTAAATTCTTTGTAACATCATTTTTAAGATTTTTGTGCCCTCTTTAATTATTTTAGTGATTTATAATATTCAATACTATCTAGTAATAAAATAAGTAAATAATTTTTTCAATTCTTGAAAATAATACAATAAATAATATCAATGCACAAAATAATCTTTCATGAAAAAATTTACATATTTTAAATTATAGTTTCTCCATGTATCTCTGGCCAAAAAAACTTATATAATTATGTCAGATGGTATCTTTCCAAATCTATACTTTGGCTTATTTTATTTTGATTTTTTTTTGAAAATTTGCAAATAAAATGCTTAAGTAGTTTAAAAAATACGTATTTCTCAGAATAATTTGGGTGTGGTCTGTTCTGTATTAAAATTTATATAAAAAAATCTCATTCTTCATATCTCAAGATTTTTTCAAAGTATTATTACATATGCTTCATCAAATGTTCAAGTTTTATTCATATTGAGTTCACCAGAATGTCAATATTTCTTCTTGGTGGTCTCATCACTACCTTAATGTGGGCTCAAAAAGATATTAATTAGGGTTCAAGGTTTCAGACTTTCTAGAAAGTTTACCCCCCATATTACGTGGTGAGTTCTTTTGGTTAGTTCTGACTTCCTTAACCTGAGGAATATTTAGTAATTCACTTACTTTAGATAGATGATAATGTATTTCGTCTTTTACTAATTTTTTACTCTCAGAGTCAGTGACACTATTTGCTTTTTCAATCATTTGTTTTTCATATGAATGTTTCATATAAAGTGGTATATGTTCCACATATGAGGTGTTGTCATTTATTTTGTCAGTATTTTTGAAAATATTAGCTACTTTGATTTCCAATATTTGAAACCTATCTTTTATTTCAGGTACATGTGATAAAGTATCATTAACATTTTAAAAAGAAAATTTTACCCATCCCTCAATTGGAGCCATTATATTCTGAGAATGTTCTAATTTATTGTATAAATTCTTGATATCAGAGTTTAATTTTTTACTTTTTTTTCAATTCATTATTAGAGTTTTCAATGACCTTTAGTTTATTTACAGTAGTACTCAATGATTGTGTAAGATTTAATAATACACTTTCTGTATAATTGTTAGACTCTCTAGAGAATTCTTCTAATTTTTCAATTCTTAATAATAATTTGCTTATGATTTTTGATTGCACTGGATTTTCTTTCAATAAATATTCAATTTTATCTGTGTCCAACTAAGAAGACTCATCATTATTATCAGGCTCAATATTTAATTCATTTGGTTCCATTTTAATATTTCTAGTATTATTTTTGTTACCAATAGAACTATGAACATTGTCATCATTTAAAGACAAATATAAAATGCTATTTTCAAATGAGTAATCTTTTAGATCTTTATCAATTATATTTAGTACATGTCTATCAATCTCATTACCTATGAGTAATTCATTGTTAGTATCATATAATTTATTATGAGAAGATGGATGACTTACCAAGGTCTTATTTCATTTCCCCTACCTCTCTTTGCCTTTCCCCTGTAAGTTTGACTGCTTGAACCCTGTTGTGGAGGGTGGTTGTAGTTCTGGGAGTACCATTCCCATTTTTATTTTCTCACTTTAATTTTTTGATCCTCTTCTTGAGCTGGAGTTTCTGCTGGTGCAATTGTGGAAGGGTTGTTGACTACTGATGTTGGCTGAGTGTTTAAATCTACCAGAGCTTGATTGACTTCTATAAATCACTGTGCTGCTTTTTTTTCCAGATTTTTCATCTGGTCTACCATGTTGTTGACTTTTATGGTGAGGGTGTTTAGAAGAGTTGAACAAGAGTGGATTTGTTCTTGTAATGTGTTTTTTGATTTCTTCATTGTTACTTGGTTTAGAAGTCTTTCCCTTTCCTCCACAGACATCTGTTGAGAGTTTCTGTTTGTTGGAGATACTTCCTTCATTTGAATTTTCTGTAACAGGTCTTTAAGCTCTAGGTCATAAATTATAAGGTTTTACCTTATTACTCACAATGTCAATGTTGTCACACATTTTTTACATGGAATTTAAATCAAAAATTGAGATATAAGTTATTATAACTTCAAAAAAGGAGTTTTATCAGTATGGTTTAACAATACTTAAGTCAATTGAAGTGCTTACTTGTAGGTTTTTCAGTGAATTTATAAATTCCAAAAGTCAAATATGCTTTTATGTGGTCACTTGATTTAACTAGTCTACAATATGTAGCCATGTTTTTATATTCAAAAAAAAATTCAGTAATATTCTTTTTAAATATTAAATGAGTTTTAAAAACCAAGAAATAGGGATTTAAAGTCCTGTTAAAAGGAATTGATTAATAAGTTTTTGTTATCTGGTTTAATTATCTTCAAAGATCACAAAATTAATTGGTCTATTGACATAGTCCCATTAAGAACACTTCATGTCCAATTTGTGGTAAAATTATTGATTGAATATTGCAATTTTATTATATAACAGGGCTTCTTTTTCTGAAATCACTATATAAAATGACCCCAACCTGTTGTAATTATCTAAATATTTCTATAGGGATTTTATTTACTTGTAGCATCTTTAGAATTTTTACTTACTGGAAGATAAACAACATAATTCTTGAGGAAAGGTCACCAATTTTCAGGCTGAGTTCAAGAACAGAGATGTGAATAGATTGAATAGTCAGTTTTCTAGAAGATTTTATGGTCCTATATGAATACTGTAGTACAAATCTAATAAGTATTAAAATAAAA
The DNA here is from genome assembly GCA_030280995.1 of Hemileia vastatrix. Lineage (NCBI taxonomy): Eukaryota > Fungi > Basidiomycota > Pucciniomycetes > Pucciniales > Zaghouaniaceae > Hemileia > Hemileia vastatrix. Next base: position 63,403,568 of record JASXTE010000001.1, read on the forward strand.
CTTGATATAAGGGTCTCAGTAATTCTAACCTCACTATTTATAAATGGGTTACAATCTTATAGTTGGTAGAAAATAGCAAATATAATTCAAACACTATCCAAAGACTTTAAAAGTACTAATGAAATGTATTGTAATTCTAATGGTTATATGTTTTAATTGTAATGATAAAAAATGTAGAAAACAAGATCAAAAATCCCCTCCTTTTATACCCAATAATCCTCCAATATGTACTCCCTGATTTAAAAATCCTATACACAGCCAATGATGCCTTATTCTAGCTAATACACCTTTCCATCAACATAAGGAATGACCAATAACACAATTAGTGTCAGCCTAGGTATCTCCAGGACTGAGTATTTCTTATATTTATAATATGATAAACTTAATTAAATTAAGCTTATTACTTAAAAATAAGGTTAAAATACGTATATATATGGTTATAATACATATATATATAATTATTACACTATTATATGACTTATAGTAGTTTAAATAGCTTATCCATAGCCTAATAGTACTTATTAAGGTGTTAATGGAGTCATAATATACTTATCTTAAGTGATATTAATTAATTATAGACATACATAAGCTTACCTCATATTCAGTGAAATATGTAGTTATATTATGTATATTTAGGTCTATAAAAGAGGTTTTAACCTCTTAATAGCCTATAAACTTTATTTTTTGCTTATTTTAGGTCATATGTACATATACAGTGGACTCACAACACCTACACAAGCATATACACCTATTTCAGGTGCATATATCCAGTTGGAACAACTTAATCTGCTTCCTTGGATGGATTTTCACAGATTTATGAGTTGGGATATGATTACTGGGTTAATATGGATGCTTGGGGATGTTATTGGGGGCTTGGAAAGTTAATTTGGTTTCTTTATATGCTTTGGGTTTCATTATATACTCTTTGGATGAGTTATTTTACCTGTTTCTCTATGATATCCACTTTTATCTGTTTATTCTATTTATTGTATGGGTCTGTGGTATCATTAATTGTGATGGAGGGTCCTTACTGGAAGTCTGGGTGTTGAAACTGCTTGAAGTGGACGCCGTGGGGAGGTGATGGGCCCTCACAGTGCTGTAATTGCAGGGGATAGCAGTGACATCATCTGGATTGAAGGTCTGTGCACTCCAGTGGATTTTGGTATAAGTAAGTGAGGATTTGACAGGTTATTGGACATCACTTACTTACTACACATCAAATAAACACTAAAACACAATTATTATCATATATAAATATATTATAAAGCATTTATAAATTGATATTATCTTTATATAAGCTATAACTATATTTTATTTATCTATTTTCCACCACTAGCACATATAAAAATCCAAGTATTGTGAGTTTATATTGAGAATAAATATTTTATTAGTCTTCCCCTGAGGTTTAATCACTAAATCATTTATCAATAAGTAGTAGGACCATTAATATTTACTATTAAATAATACTTAGATACTAGTACACACTGACAATTAGAATGATATCACCTGCCAAAATCCTGGAGTAATAGGGATAATCCATCAAAATAAAAGAATAAGCAAAAAAGAGAGTATATGTGTGTAATGCCTTGAAATAAAAGACTAAAAAGGGAAAGAATAACACTAAATATTACAAAATATTAAGGAGGATTAAAAGTTGAAATGATGAGGCTAATTATTCCAAATTACTACATGAAATCCCTATCCAATTATGACCAATATTGACTGAGAAACCACTTAGAAACCCAAAAAAGGACATGAAATGTGGGGTAACTGAATGCAGTCCTTGGAAGGAACTTTCATGGGCGAATCCCTGACTAATTTAGGCAAATTTAGGTGTGGTAGTGAATTAAAGGTGCCAATCTTGAGGTTGTTAATGAAATTAGTGCATATAATGTGGTGAATGCACTTATAATTAAATTAGGACACTAAATAAGTGCCTGTCTCCTATTTTAGTGTGTTTCTGTTAAATTACTAGGACTGTGTACTTAGTTATGTGTGCAAATGTATATAGACTGTAGTCGCATCATCCCCTGTTCTCCAGTTCTTTCCGGAGTTCTACAGGCTGACACCGTGCTACAGGTTATGGGCTGTACCTACGGGCATTGAAACATTAGCCAAAAAGAAACTCCACTAGCGTTAGCAACACTAGGAGCGCTAGTAGCCGAAAAAACCCCCAGCGCATGTCGAAAAACAACTCACCTGATAATCGTGCTGGTAAAATCAATCTACCATCTTGCTCCATCTCCAACCAAGAGCTGAGAAGCCTCGGTATTGATCCTTTTGATCTCCCGACACATTCATCCACCTCGCGCAAACCTCGCAACCGTTCCGAATCAACATCTTTCACCCCAGCCCCTGCCCTTACCCCCATACCGGCCACTCCTTCCTCTTTGCAACCTCAATCCATCCCCTTATCCTCACCTACCACCCCTTCCCCTGCTTCTACCCTACAACTGATCACCTCTCCGAATTTGGGAATTCCCCCCACCACCCCTTCCCCCATCCCTACTCTACTAGTGACACAAGAAAACCCCCTCTAACCCTAACTGAAGTGTCACCTCCACCACCCCTTGCTCTGCCCCTATGCCACTACCGTTTCTACCTAATACAAAATTAAGCCCCCCCCTAATCCCTGCTCTATCCTTCCACCTACCACCCCACCCCCTGTCATTACCCAATCGCTGAATCCCCTATTAGACCTTACCAAAGCGATTGGGTGCCTCTCACTCAACGATAACGTTGGAGCTTCACCTTGTAACATGCCAGCATCACATAATCAACCGGCAGCTACACCCGGCCGTGCCGCTTCACCTTTCCGTTGTGCTATGCCACCACATCTCTCACAACCAATTGGAATGTTTGAGCGCCAGAGAACCTTAAAAAATGTAATAGAATTCACCAAAACATTCCCTCAACTTGACACATCAGGGCACAACTTCCATGACTGGCACACAAATGTGATGGCCCTTATCAAAGACTTCATTGGAACCAGAGCATATGCTTTAAACAATGAGCCTGGACCTGATGACTTTGAGGACAGAGTTACCCACCTTATCCTTTTCAACTCACTATCCCCTAATCTACGTCATGAAATTTCAACTGATTGGAATGCGCGTCAAAAATATGTTCACATCAGCAACAAATTCTCTAGAATTAATCATACATCTACAATGACAGCCATCTGCAATTTCATCAATTTGAAAAAAACCCAGTTCACTTCCCACAGTGAATATCTAGAGGCATTCAACAAATACTTTGAAGCAATTGAGCTTCAAGGAGTCACTTTTGACCATAAAGTTTTCAAAGCACTGATGTCCCATGCACTCTTACCATCATCTCTGAAAGACCTGTATGATGATCTTTGTGTTGCTATGGATAACTGCCCTGACTTGAAATCTGTCACCTTTGAGGATTTCTGTCAACTCATGCCATCGTTAGCTCAAAACAGAGCAGATAGAAAATTGGTTTCACCTACCCCTACAGCGTCCTTGTCTACTGAACCCATCTTTAATGCAGTGGCTAATCCACAACATCAAACTGACTCTTACAGACCCCCTGGTGCTCAACAATAATGCCATGAATGCAAATCAACAGCTCATTTCTTTACCCACTGTCCATACAACCTTAACTCATCCACCTTTTCTGCGAGGCTCTACCTCATGAGAGAGCGTGCTACAACCCTTGCCCCTGACCCAAAGGCAAAAAGCAAACCAATATACATCCCTTACAAAAGACCACAACGCAGACAAATTAGAGCAAGAGATGTACAAATTGAAGCAGATGAAGTCACTATCTTTGAAGAAAATGTGGAGGCTTTGTATGAACAGTTGGAACAAATTGATCTGAACAGTGCAGAATGGTCACTTGAAGCGCTCACCGGGAATGTGGCAATATTGGATTCTGGTGCCACCCATCATGTCACTGGCAATGTGAGCCTTCTCAGCAATTTCAGACCTCTTAAAAATCAAATACCTATCAAAGTAGCAACTAACTGTCCTTCCTCATTTATCACTGGCATAGGGGACCTAAAAATAAAAGGAGATGGGAAAGTTGTTACTATTACCAATGTTTTTTACTGTCCAGAAGTTAGAACTACTCTTATTTCTCTCTTTGACTTAGTGGACAATGGTTTTTGTTTTGATTTATGTTCTGAAGACAAAAATTTAGGGATTTATTCTAAAGATGAATTGATTATGACAGGGAGGTTGGAAAGTACAAGAAGAAGATGGATTTTAGATGTAATTAGGTCTAGTGACTGCAATCAAAATGTTTCCTCTTATCATTTTCCCTTGAATCCTTCCCTCCTGCATACTTCTAAAAAGAATGAAACCATCAATTGACCCCCTGCTGCAAAAGGTTCCCTCATGGACTGGCATAGAAGGCTTGGCCATACCAGTGAAAACACAATTCGAACTATCATCAGAGCTGGAATTGATGCTGGCTTGCCCCTCTCTATTCTACCAGGTAAGATTGACTGTGAAGATTGCTTAATAGCAAAAAGTACAAGGAAACCATCAGCAAACATGAATCAAGACCAGAATCAATGATGAGCCTCATTGTTGGAGACCTGGTTGGTTGTATGGATCCAACTGTTAATGGGGCAAGATGGGCGGCAATGTTTAGAGAAAGTTCAACTTCCTATGGTGAGGTATTTTTTCTCAATTCCAAATCTGAGGCCACAACTGCTTTTGTCACCTTTTATAAAAAGCTAGAAAATGTTACTGGTAAGAAATTACAAGCATTAAGAACCAATGGGGGGGAAATGCACAGTAAACAGATGGCTCAGATTCTGGCTGACATTGGAGCTACTCATGAAATCACCTGTCCTCATCATCATGAACAAAATGGATCAGCTGAAAGTTTCAAAAGAACTGTTGGTGACATTTCCAGGAAAATCTTACTAGCAAGCAAACTACCTGAATGTTTCTGGGGCCTTGCTTACAAATGGGCAGCTCATGTTCACAACCGGCTCCCCAATGTCAAGAATGGTGAGAAAACTCCTTTGAAGCTCGTGTAAAATTGTGACCCAACTTACTCTAACCTAAGAATATTTGGTGAAACAGCTTTTGTCCATATCCATAAAGAAACCAGACGCAAACTGGACCAACGGGCTTTGATTTGTAAGTGTATAGGTTATTCTTTGAATAATGCAGGTTGGTTTTTTGGCACCCAGAATCAAACTCCTTTTTTGAATCTGCTATGGCGGTTTTCCCTGGTGACCAACTTCCTGCTCACAAAGCTGATTATCAACCACCACCATCTAAGGGCTCTCTAGGTCATATCCTCAATAATATGAAGCTAGGTGATTTCAAGGATGAGGAAACTCTTATATCTCAGGAAAAAGCTGTACATGAAACTGTTCAAAAAGGTTTGTCCCAATCATCCATTATTCCCAGAACACATCTGCAAGCTATGATCTCACCTGACAGTCGCAAGTGGGACCAAGCTTGCAAAAGGGAACTGCTAAATATGAAAGATATGGATGTGTGGTATGAGGAGAAGCTCCCTCCTGGCACCAAGCTCACCAATGCAAAATGGGTCTTTACAATCAAAAATCCTTCTTCCAAAACTCTGATCTACAAAGCACAATACGTAGCTAAAGATTTTTTACAACAGTATGGTATTGATTTTACTGACACCTTTGCCCCAACTGGTACTTTTGCTTCACAACGCATTCTCCTCACTTTAGCAGCTTATCACAAATGGCCTGTCAAATCTTTTGATGTCACTGCTGCTTACCTTCACAGTCCAATTGATGAAGCAATTTGGGTGCAACCTCCTGAAGGTTACCAGCTACGTGAAGTTGGCAATGCTTTACGCTTAAAAAAAGCCCTCTATGGTACCAAGCAAGCAGCAAGATGCTGGTGGCTTCATATAGCCAGCAAATTGGACGCTCTGGGGTATAAAGCAAGTCAGTATGATAAAAGTTTTTAAGTTCTTAGGAAGATGGATTGTTTGGGTGTGATATGGATACATGTTGATGATGGTATAGTTACTGGTAGTAGTGAGGAGGTGTTAAAGTGCTTGGAAGATGGTTTGGATGGTAGTTTGAAGGTAAAATGGAATGATAGTGTTGATGGTATAGTAGGTGTTTCTATCAAAGAAGTTCCAGAAGGTTTTAATCTACACAATTTTTAGCTCATTGACAAGATTCTACGGACTCATAACCCATCTGCATTGACCACAAGATCACCCTTACCAAACAATTTGGAAATCACCACGGCAAAAGACAAAGAGGTAGCTATAGAGACAACTAAACATCTCTCCATTCTAGGTGCTCTCAGTTATGTGGCAGTTGCAACTAGACCAGATCTGTCTTTCCCAGTCAATTTTTTAGCACGCTTCTCCTCCAAACCTAATGCCACCCACTGGATTGCTCTCAATCACCTTCTTAGATATGTCCAGCACACCACCACCCTTTGTCTTCACATCCACCCTGACCGTAACTCACCACTTGAACTACTATCTTTTTCTGATTCCACTTGGAATAACAAAGAATTCTCAAGAGCTCAAAGTGGACACCTGCTACTCCTTAACTCTTGCCCAATTGTTTGGACATCAAGGCACCAGTTGACAGTAAGTGATTCATCATGCACAGCTGAATATGTGGCACTTGGTGGTGGTATGAAAGACGCAATTCGGATCTCAAACTTGCTCAAAGATATCTTCCCTGATATTCCGCCTATCAAGATCTTCTGCAACAACAAAGGAGCAATTGCCAATGCAAAAGATAACCCTGGCAACAAGAGGACACAGCATGTGGATAGATGTTTCTATATTGTGAATGAACAACTCTTTCTAAAGAAAGCAACATTGGAATGGGTTCCTACTGCTCAAATGCAGGCTGGCATACTCACAAAATCACTGGGCCCATCTCTAACAATGCTGAGAAGGAAAGATGTATGTGTGTGGTGATGGGGTTATACTTCTCTTCTCTTATTTTTTCTTTTATTTCTCTTATTTTTTCTCATTTCATTTTATTTCTTCTTTCATTTTGGAGTTGGTTATGTTTGCATGGGGGGGATATCAGGAATATTTTTCATAACTAAGTGGGGGGGATGTTAAGTCACTAGGACTATGTACTTAGTTATGTGTGCAAATGTATATAGACTGTAGTCGCAGCGTCCCCTGTTCTCCAGTTCTTTCCGGAGTTCTACAGGCTGACACCGTGCTACAGTTTCCCCATAGTAGGCGTACAATGTGGGGTAATTAATTATAGTGTGAAAATGCTAACTTTGCTAAAAATGAAGCTATTCACATAGGAAACATGCAGGCAGTATGTGGCCAGTACACAGAAGCTATTTCTGGCATAAAAACACCAAATTTGAAAAGTGTTATATTTATGCATTTGAGTAGCCAAATCAATTGTCCTAATTAAGACAATTTGATCTGTCAAGGTGCATTTTTAATATTATTAAATTTATAGCACATATATTCAACTTTTAAGTGATTTAAAGCACAATTCTTGTTTTTTCCATAAAACAATGAAAACAACAGCTTTAAGTCTACTTAAAAATTATGTAGCCTTATGTTTAAGGTTCTTAAGATTGCCCTGACATATTCCAACTCAATATTAAGTACATAAGACTTATAAAAGGTGGATATATGCATGTATATAAGGTATTATAATGGCATATATTGTGTTTAATCATTGATTTCACTTGTGTATACAACTAGCATACCTTTATTTATTGTTCCCATGTGTACTACATGTGTTTAACATATTTTATAAGCAATTTTTACTCAGTCCAGGGAATATCCAGGCTGACAATTTGTATATATAATTTAAATACATTTTGTCTCTTATTTATGTTCAAGTAATTTAACATAAGATTTACTAGACTCTTAGCGTAGCCTGGCTGACAACTTGTTTGTTTCGCCATGGGGCGCAACAATTACACAACAGTTATGCAACAGTTACAAAACAATTGTTTTTTGGACTTAAGACCCACCTAAGACCTTTGACTACAAAAAACAATCGTTACATCACTTTTTTTTTTAATTTCATACAATCTCACCCAACTGAGGGGCATGAAAGAGAGGCCAATGAGTAACATACATTAGAGTAGGAGAAACAAACTAAGGTGGATAACTGTGCAATAAAGGAAAAGGAGACAACTGAGTGGACTAGGGGTAGAGGGGCAAGTTATTAGGGAATCTATTGGTATTTACAAGAAAGGCAGCTACTAAAAGAAGGATGGGGGAGGGAGAGAGGAGAGCCGACGTATGAAAAGGGACTTTGTGTTTTTTGGCGGCTTGAATGAGGGGTAGTCTTAGTGAGGAATGTACAGGGCAGAAATTACATAACTGTTGTGTAATCGTTGCACCATTGTTGCGCCCCAAGATGAAACGAACATTACATTTATTGTAGTGTTTGTTATCTCCGTATAAACAGCCTGCCAGCAGTGTGCTTAGACCTCAGTGCGATGCTCCACTCAATACAGTTCTAGACTTAACACCACTCCCGTCCACGGGAAATTTAAAAATTCAAGAAATATTGGATTACAGAAAAATTGCTTTGCGACATGAATACTTATTTCTGTTATCAGATTCTACAATTGAAGATGCTATCTGTGTTCCTCTCTCTGAAGTACAGCTAATCCTGGAAAGCTTGCGGTTGTCTTGCCTCTTATCTCCCGCCAAAAGCATAGGTCAGCTGCTCTAAATTCACAATTTTGGCGGGAGATAGGATGGAAGATAACGGGAAGCTTTCCAGGATTAGCTGTAAACAATTCTCTTAATCAATATTTATTTGGTCGTTGATGGTCAAAGTCCGAGAAATCCGAGGAGGGGTTTTGGAGCTGCTTGGCTGATTCGCTATGCATAAACATGACTCCAGCATGACCCGATGGACAAGAAAAACGATAGACAAACTCAAGCTGTAGGACCGACACTAATAATAAATTATCAGCCGCCACTTGTTAACATTTTGGCGCCGAAAATTTCTCTGTTTAGGACTATTCATTCTTTCAACATATTCCTACTTATTCCTGGTTGAGTCTTCTATTGTTTATTGATTTTGAATCCGTCCTTCATCTTTCAAGGCGACAGCAACACAAGAACCTTACATTTTCGATAAAGAAGGATTGTGTAATTAGTGTCTCAATTTTCAATTATACATATATATGTATGAGCGATACAGCTCTCTGAGGTTTCTTCTATGATTTCTTTTTGTAATCCAATTTGAATTTCTCGCCTCAACTTAAATTAGCTGCTTTGGATATCATTCTTGATCCACCTTTCCCTCATCTATGCTTCTTCGACTTGCCAAGCTCATCTTACAACACAGAGACGAATTCTCCTCCACCCCACTGATTCGTCGATCAAAAGTACCCGGCTCAAATTATCGCAACACTTCTCCCGATGGCTATTCAGATTCCTTCAAGCCTTGTCTTGCCAATCTGCCCAGCGAAATCAAGGTAATCATTGTTAAGATGGTCGCCGACTTGGACTCTAAAAGGTATTGTAAAAGCGAACGTAAATGCAGAAGAAGGGTGAGGAAGCAAGAATTTATGGATAGCGAGGATGAAGAAGAATATATGGATAGTGGAGCTAAACAAGAATTTATCGATAGCCAAAATGAAGGCAAATTTATGGATGGCGAGGACGAACAAGAAATGCCAACAAAACTTAGACAATCAAGCTCTATAGAACTAAGGTCCGAAGATATTGTTGGAATTAAAAACCAAGGTCGGAATGCACCGATTAAAAACACTCTGGAAGCACTATCCCTTGTTAACCGCGACTTTTATCAATTGTGCCGACCGGTTTTATGGCATGTACATCATTTTTATCTTCCTAGGTGTCTTACTCTCTCTTGCTAAATATTCCTTTTAATCTTTTTCTACTACAATCATGCAGGAAATGGATCTTTATGGTGTTATGGGATTAAATTTGGAAATTCTGTTCATGGATGTTTTGCCTCGTCAAGCTCAGTATATCTACGCCCTGAAGTGGCGTGTCAACCATGCCAAGATAAATGAAGTCGAAGATTTGGCAGTGATTGAGCACGTTTTCATGGATGATTATGATGACGAGCATCGTTCGACAGTATTACTTGAAATCCTGAAATCGTGTGTCAACCTTAGAGCTCTTGACATTGATTTGTGTCCAGCGAAGCCTGAGATTTACGAGCTCTCATCTTCTTCAACACATAAATTTTTAACGCCAACAGATAAACTCATCAGGCCGCTGATGAATCTTACTAATCTTGTTGATCTTTCTCTCACCGCTCCTTCATACCAGCAACGATTCACTGAACAATTTTTAGTGGATTTGATCAAAAATATGATGCATCTTAAAGCCTTTCGCTGCACCTATATTGATACTGTCACCTGGTTACATTACGAAGATACTTGGGATTCAATCAATTCTATTTCTCCTCTTGCACAGCATTTAGCCAATCTTGAGAAACTTGAGATTTTGAGCTTGTCTGAAGCGCTGTGTGTTAATCCAACTTGGAGTACCATTATTTGGCATAATCGCCTTACGCATATTACATTACATGAATGCCATTGGCTCACGGTTCGAGATCTTCAAAAGTTTTTGCATATGTTTTCATCTTCTTTGACGTTTTTGAAGTTTTTCTTGAAACCTCTCATCATTCAGTACTCAATTCCTTTCTATGAAGGAATACCCAAGGCACAAATTTCTTCGCCTGATGTCCAATCTTATTATCGATTGCCTCACCTTCAAAAGTTAATAGCAGATGTTGAGCTCCCTTTCTATTTTGCTCGTCTATTTTCAAAATGTGAAAAAATCAAATATCTTGAGCTAGGCGATTCAGAAGGGCTTACCCTATCAATCGACAGTGCTCAGGACATCATATATGATGGAATATTCCCTCAGCTCAAAACATTAACTCTGAAGGGTGATAAAAAAATCACAATTGATATCCCGTGCTGAAGTTCGTTATATTGCCTATTCAACCAATTCCCACCTTTTTTTTCGTGTTAGGTAATCTAAGAAAAATGAATTGATCAAATTATTTGAAGGTTTGACATATAACATATTCTCATATTGTGGTTTTGGAATACAATCTGTAAAATTCTGCTGGTGTTGTGAGTTGTAAATGTTTTAAAATACAATAGTTAAAGTCAATTTTTTTTTTTTTGGTTTTTTTTTTTTTTTTGGGGGGGGGGACATGATGCCATAAGAATCCAAGTGTCTTTCAATGTGCATTAGACGTCTTGTGAAGGTTTTGAGTTTAGGTTATGACCCTTTGAATGAGTCTAATCATGACTTTGTTTGATTCTTAAAACATTGTGATTATCAAAACTTAGGAAAAGAAGTTTAATTGTAGAGAATCAATTCAGGGTTTATGTCAGAAATGTAACCATGCTTATAAAGAATTATGAAACTGTAGTAGGTATTAAGGGCATGTAAATATCAGTTATAACAATTATTCTTTGTGATTTGTAATATTATATAAGAAGTATCTGGCTTATAACATACAATCAAAGTTATAAATAGTGTTCAATTTTATGTTATAGTATTATATCTAATCTTGGTTTAGTTCTATTTAGAGCATAGTGTTGCTGATAAGACTTCCTTTATCTCATACAGCGGCTCAGGCTTGGCAGTTAAGGTACAACAATGAAAAATGAGAATGTTTTTTAGATACAATACATGAATAACAAAGCAGGGATATAGAATTTTACTGGACAAAAGGGTGAAATGGGAGGACTAGATTTGAGTTTAAAAAGTCATATCTCAGTGTCTCTCTGAGAGATGAAATAAATACATACAGTGACTGGAAAATCATTCTGGTCACCTTGCTTTTCATCACAACTCTTTGAATATCAATTCAACTTTTATATAATTACATTTTAAATTCAAGTAGTATCTCTAGTATCTCAAGTTTTTTTTTCTAAAAAAATAAATAAATAAATAAAATAAGGATGCAGGAATTTTCTAGATGTCCTTTTTTGAAATGAAAAAAGGGTATGTATCCAAGGGATATGCCATTCATATGAGGCAAGAGCTGGAGAAAAATAAAGGGAAATCTAAGACAACCCAATGAATGTAGAAGATACATTTAACCCCAATATTAGCTCATTCAAAGATACACTAGGACTTTATTCTTTCCTTGAAATGAAAATGGTCTCCCTTCCACTTCAAAATGTAAAACATCAACATATCTTAACTGTCACATGACACATGACACTTGAAGCAAAAGTCAATCTTTTAATACATAAATCAGTACACAAATCCATACTCAAAGTGCAGAAAGCAATATCTACATAGCAACTTCTTTTTCCTTTGTGTGTCTCAATTTGACCATGCTAGCAACCACACTATCCAAACCTTAAATCTTAATTAGTCAATCATATGATTATACTTTTCAATCTTAAAGTGAATGCACAATGTAATAGTGCTATGGTCAATGATATATTTTCAATGTTGGGTTATTGTGCATCTGAGGGTAATTAAAGGTCTGTGAGTAGGAATAGGAGTAAGGATAAATGATCTGTGGGTTATATTGAAGGGTCAATGATAAATTAAGGGCATTTTATTAAAGGGGACAATGCAAGGTGGAGTTGTCTATATAATTGGGTGGATTTGGTTTGACATTCCTTAGAATTAAATTATAATATTGTTGTGAAAGTAGTTAAATTTATATAAGGCTATCATTGTTTCCTACCTTTCTTAATAATCAATTTCTCTTTAAAACTATTAAACTCCTAAACCCCTTTTGATTATTAAGTTTCATCCCTTTGTGAGATCAACCTGAATATTTAGTGTTACTGTAAATCACATTATTATTCACCTCAAACTTACCTCAAAGAAGTATTAATTTATCTTTGACTTATCTTCAAACTACTCCCTCAAAGTATTCCTCTGTGCTTCAAAGCAGTCTTCAATCATCTTTGCCAATCTCACTTACTCAGAAATACCCTCAACCTTGTGCATAGGCCATCTGGTGACATTAACTCAGTTAAAATCACTTTCTAAAGACACACCAAAGCACTTGGATAATGTCAGAATCACAACAGGAAATTGGGGGGGGGGGAGTATTGCTAGCAATACCATTGATTTAAAAATGTTGGCAAACTATTAGGAAGCAGTTGTGAAACCAGATTTAAACTGGTAGAAACTGTTCAGTGGGAGGTGACAAGTCCTCAAATCTCTCACTTTTAGCTTGATAAAAATTTTCAATACATTTATGAATGTGTGTCATAGTCAATTGGAACCTTCTGGTTCAGAATATGAAGTCAAAAATATTAAAAAACAAAAACTTTTTTATTATCTAAACTTTTGTGAAATTATGCTTTTGAAAGTTTTTCACAAAGAATATTTTTAGAGAAAGAGTAGAATCATGAGTTAGCCAGACCAGTGTATAAATCTGATTCCCAAAGGAATTGGCAGAAAAAAAAATAAGAAAAAATTTGATTTTTTTGGTGAGGGTCACCAGTGGGTGGATTCACCAGATGCCTCAACCACAGCCTGAATTCTAGATGGCAATGAATAAATTAAGTCTTCTAAAATATTTTTGGGGATTGTTTTCCATTCTTTTCCTAATGTTTGAACTATTTCCTCTTTGTTTCTTGGGTGATGATTCTTATGAACTTCTACCTTCAACAAGGGCCACAAGTTCTCAATTGGGTTCATATTGAGGAACTGAGGTGGCCAGTCCCCAATTTTTTGTAAGTTGACAGAGGCACAAAAATATTGTGATACTTTGGCCTTGTGGATAGGAGCATTTTCCTCAATTAAGATTATTTTATTGTGTTGATCATTCTTTGCTAAAAAGGGTAGCAGGTTGGAAAGGTAAACATTTTCAATAAAATTGATAGAAGTGCATTTTTTTGGAGGTAAGACTATTAAAGGAAGGAGTTTTGTGCTGAATAATGCACTCCAAACCATAACTGAAGTTTTTCAACTTCAAAAGCTTGGTTGAAGACAACTTTAATGATATTTTTCAGATTTTTGTTGTCATACCGAAACCCTATCTCAAACAAGGATTCATCTGACCCAATAACTTTTTTCCTGTCAGAAAGAGTCGAGCTGATATGCTCCTGTAAGAGATTAAGACATTTTTGGCAATGGATTGGACTAATGTAAGGCTTTGTAACCAGAACACCACTTTGAAATTAAAGGTGATGTTTCAGATTACAAGTGGTATGAAGTAATATTTTATTTATTAAATAATTTTAAATTTGACTTGTTGAGAGCATTCAATTACTCTTAGTAGTTATTTAGAATTCTTGTAAGTCTTGAAAAGTAGCCAGGGGAACGTGTAAACTGCATGGAGAATTTTCAACAGAACCCCTCTCATGGTAATGTGCAAGAAATGAGTAAATTTTAGTTTCAGGGATGTCTAATTTCTTTAATATGTAGGCTGCATTTGATCCTCATCTCTCCATACCAGCTATGTAATCTTTTGTATTGTGCATAAGTTGTTTCTTTCAAGCTCTAGGAGTTACCATATTCAAAATCAACTGATTGAAACTAACTTATAATTTTTCAGCATTAAAAATCGTCAAATAAATAGGAAAAAGACCAACTCACCTATTAACAAAAGTTCAGAAACTGAAGAATCCAAAATAATGAACAATTTACTTGTGTTGGTGATGTGTTGGTTGTAAGTGTAAAATGAATTTATGCAAAAAAACCATGAGGACTTATTGCCACCCACTGTACTTTGTCAGAGATAGGACCCAGGTTGGTCCTTACTTGATCACAACTTGATCAGAGCTTGAGCATCACTTGACCAAAAGTTGACTCAGTTTGAGAAAATTCATATACAAATGCTATATTCAATAAGAATATATGTATTGAATGTATATATCTAATGCATGTTCAATTAGTCTGTTCTATGTAAATTCTAGATAGAGAAAGAATTCACATTCAATATGAATATATGGAATTATCTTGTACAGTGGCCTATCAAAAGTCTTTGAACATCATTTTTATGCATTTTGCATATTTTTCACTTAAAATTTCTTCCATTTCACTATTCTGTTCATCTTCTCATGACAACCATTCACCAATCCTCATTCTTTTTCCTCTTCAAGACTTTTTTATCACTCCCTACCTTTATCACAGCTTCATACATCAAACCAAAACCTTTTTCTTTCATGGAAACCCTTAAAAAGTCTTGAATTCATGCAACTAAACTTTTGTCATGTTACTCACACTCCTCCAAGCCTTAAACTACCTCATATCTGCCTATACCCACTGATATTTCTACTCCAAATACTTTTCTGGGTCATCCTTTCTTTTCAAGAGTAACTTTGAATGAAATTTGATTATTCACTTGGAATCACTACACAATATAGGGGGTGGACTTGCTAGCAAGTCCTCAACCTGAACTGAGATGGAACTCAGATGGAACTCAGACTGAACTCATACTGAACCCAAACTGAACTCTACTTGAACACCCACCTAAAACTGTTCTTCTGAGTGGTGTTCATTTCTGATTGTATGGTTCCTTTATCAATAGCTCAATGTGTGTTCAATCTGTGGTGAGTTTTGGGTCCAAGGTTGCAGACTCACTAGCAAGTCCGCCCCCCATATTATGTGGTGAATGATTGGAAAATTTGTTAATCATGGCACTTAGATGGAATCAACACAAAAAATTGATTATATTTTTCAATATCTTTTTTTTAATTTTTAGTTTTGAGAAGTCATTCTGTGATATCTGGGCTATTTTCAGGTAAGTATTTTACCTATCTGGAAAAAATATTAGGTGTAGCTAAAGAATTGAATTTTTGAGTTTTGATTTTTCTTTATTTTATTCCAGTTATTTATTGTTTTTCATATCTTAGATTGATTAGAAAAAAGCTTTTGAATGATAATACAAAACTAGATGTTTTTCTGAGAAAAATTGAATGAGGTACATTAAAAAAAGACTGTTCACAGACTTTTGGTAGGACACTGTACACATTTTTCAACTAAAAGACCTTATTATATGTCAAAAATTAATCTTATAATGCTAAGGAAGTATTCAATACATTTTCATCTTAAAAATAAAAGCATTACCCAGTGCATTAATGGAAACTAGTATATTCTATTACACTTAAAAATATATTTATAGAGGAAGGACCAGAGGCTTATAGTGAAATCATCACCACATGAAATTGGGTGAAAATTTCTAAAAATTCTGGATATTTAGTATAAATATCAGCATTTTTATTTATAATTTTCAAATATAATTACCACAGGACATGCTTTCATGTCCCCACACATTCCAATTTTTTAACTACCCATTGATCCATAAGTCAAACCCATTTTTAGCCTTTTTGAGCGGCAAGGAACATTGGCCCCTTTCTTCTGACCATCTCTCAACCACCTTTCCACCACTTAAAAACCAGGCTTAAATGGTTTTAAACAAGCTCATTTTTCCCCTTGTAGATTATCAAACTTCTCTTATACTTTTTATTAAAGCCTTTTTTCCCTTGGAGACAAATGGATTAAAAAATAAACACTCAAATGGTTAAGTAATTACTATTTCTAGAATTCAATAATCAAAGAAATTTCTTTTAATGGTGACAAATGCAAATAAGGCCCACATACTACTTTAATGTTAAAATACAAGATAGTGATTGAAAAATGTGTCTATTCAGTTTTACACTATTTAAAATGAGAATTAGACTACATATGCATTATAGAAGTAGGATAAAGTGACTATAAGGTGCATGAAAGGTTTTATTATGTATTTATAATTAATAATCAATAAATATACATAATGCATGTTCAAAATGGATGAATAATATGTATATTCATTTTTAATGAACTATTATCAATGCATATCACATATTTTATATAAAATAATGTATATCACCAGAAAAAAAATGTGGGCACCTGATTGCAGGTGCCAATCCCTATCTTTGATCTGATTCAGTTCTAGCTCAGCTGTAATTCTTCTGGAAAGACTGCACACTGAACACTAAGCATGATAGCTCAAGTGGCATCAAATCTGAGTTATTCTTGAGTCACAAACGGATTGAGGGATTAGCACCTGCTAGCAGGTTCCAGATGATTTTCTGTGGTGTATCATCTTGTGAAAAAGGATGAAAGGGTATTTAATCTTGAAGAGAAAAAGTTCAAATATTCATTAGAAGCATAATTCAAAGTGAAAAAATCACATCAAGATTTTCAAGAAAAAACAGTTTCTTCCTTGGGCTCAAATTGATTGAAAATCTGAAAAAAAATATTATTCAATGTGCAAAATATGGAAAAACTTCTGAGGAAAGAGAAATGTTTCTTAAAATATTTTAATGATTTTACTGTTTGATATTTTTTTGGATTTTAAAAAATGAATTAAATTATGAAAAATATTACCAAATATACTTTTTTAATAAATTAAATTTTTTTGGTAGTAATAATAAGATTTTACCTTTTTCTTAAATATGATAATCTAATAGGGGGTGTCAGTTCTTTAAAATACAAATTTAATTTAAGTGGAGATTCCAAAGCAAATCAGCACTAAAATTTTGAAAACATATCATTTATTTCAAAAATGGGTGCCATTTATGACCTCAAATCAGCACTTTTTTCTCAATTTTTTTTCACAACCAGACAGCACAAATAATCAGGTGGAACCTGCTAGCAGGTGCCTATCCTTATATTAAGTTTTGATTAAAGACTCAATTTGATTTGATATTCTATGAGCTACTGTGCTCATTGTTCAGTGTGCAGTCTTTCCAGGAGAATTACAGCTGATCTGAAATTGAGTTAAATAAAAGATAGGGATTGACAACTGTTATAAGATGCCCATGTTTTTTTTCTGGTGAGATGTTTTTCACAACATTGCTGTCACATGTTGCAAACTGACCTCCCTCCCTGCATCTGAATCAATTCGTTTCCCCTCCCTACATAATTTCAAATTGCATATTTTCCCTTATTGCATAATTTTTCATTTAATCACTCTCCCTATGTCTCAAAAAATTAATGTTCCCTTCTTTTTCAGTCTCCACTATCCCTCAGTTCCTTTTTCGGCATTTTTTGTGCATTTTTGACTTTTATTAATGTATTTTGCATGAATTTATTGCTATTTTTTGCAGGCATTCTCAGCCTATTTTCCAGGTTTTTTTGGCATATTTTGCAGGTGTTTTTTAGAATATTTTACAGGAATTATTGAAATATTTTGCAGGTTTCTGTTGTATATTTTGCAGGTATTTTTGGCATATTTTGAAGGTTTTTTTAGCATATTTTTCAGGTAGTTTTTAGCATATTTTTCAGGTGTTTTTGGCATACTTTTCAGTCAGTTTTTAACATATTTTTCAGTAGTTTTTGGAATATTTTTCAGGTGTTTATAGTGAATTTCAAAGGAGTTTTTTGTGTTTTATAGTGTCTTTTTCAGGTATTTTTGTCATATGTTGAATGTGTTGTTGATATATTTTCCAGATGGTTTTTAAAATATTTTTCAGGTGTTTTTGTTGAATTTTTCAAGAAGTTTCTATTGTATTTTTCAGGCATTTTGTTGAGAATTTTTTAGGTATTTTTGAGGATTTTTTTGAAGTTTTTTAAGGAATTTTTTATTCATTTTTGGAGGAATTTTCAGACTATTTTCTAAGAATTATTTAAGCATTTTAGGGGGAATTTTTATGTGCTTTTGGTGGTATTTTTTTTGCTATCATCCAGCAGCATTTTTTGGCTATTGATTGGAGGTGGTTTTTGGTGGAATTATTTTGTGGCATTTTGGTCATTTTTGGGAGCATATTAAGGGGTTTCAATTCTAGAAAATTCACATGTCATTGATACACATTCATAGTGCATTCTTTATGCATTTCATTTGCTCCATATTTTTTCTCCCAAATTTCAACTTTGATCTTTCTCAATCTATTTTTTCTTACCTTTCCATCAAAATAAATGTCAACTCCTTTTTCTTTTTTATTCCTATCTGATATCTCTTTCTTTCTATAAAGAATTTAAACTTAAATTTGTGTAGGACTCTTATCTGAATAATGGTGCACTTATTTAAATCCTCTTGTTGTCATTTTCACTATCACTTTTCAAATATTAGTGAAATTTTGAAGAAAATGTCAGAATTAGGGTTAGGATCATTCAAATCTCATTTCATTTTAATCAAATATTTTCATGAAGCCTACTTTCATTTTCCACAAATGGTTTGGAATTTTCTAGAGTGGTTTCTGAAATATTGGCCTTTAAAATTGAGCCTTTTTTTGCTTTGATATTACATAATTAGAGAAGAAGTCTTTTTAAATGCTTATATGATGATTATATAGGCTTTTAGCTTTCATTCAAGTACCTGAAAATTATATTTGGATTAGTATTTGACACTTCTTCACTGATTTTCTCTACAAGACTTGAATCCAAATTTTGTCAACTTTTTTCATGTAGGTCTCAATTTTTATGATGAATGCACACTCCAGTATATATAAGACACTTTTCTGGATAATAGTGAAATTATTGAACCACTGTTATTGTGTTTTTTTCACTATCACCTCTCAAGGTTTTATGAAAGTTCAAAAAAGAAAGTTAGAATTAGGGTTAGCTTTATTCAAATCTCATGTCCTTTTAACTGAAGCTTCACCTGAAGTCTACCTTTCATTTACTGAAAACAGTTGTGAATTTGGTTCATTGGATTCTGAGATATTGAACTTTAAATTTGAGTCTTTTTTTGCACTATTTTACTTTTTTTGATTTGATATTACATACTTAAAAACTAAAGCTTCTGAATTGCTTATATAATGGTAAATTGCATATTAGTAAAAGTAATTTTGCATTTCCAAAGAAAATATCAAATTTATTCATTTCATTTGCACTCTTAGGAAACCTATGGATTTTTTTGGTACACTTTTTGCCTCTTTTTGGCTTGTATTTTTTTGGGTTCACAATAGTGGGATTTTGTTGAAATAAGTGGGTACTCTACTTTTATAATTTTTTTATCAGTATATTTTTTTTTTGTATATTATAGAATCATGTTGACTCAAATCAACAAAAATGGATATATTTATTTTTAATTCTAGAGAAAATCATAAAACTACACAAGCCCCCCCTGGTTTGAAATCATGTGATGACTTCACTCATCTTGGCTGTTCTTTTCAAATTAATCAAGACTTAATTAAAAGGGTAAGTAGGGTAAGAAAAGAAGATTTTGTTGCCTCTAAAGGTTTAGGTAGACATGCAAAGTATAGGATCTAAGAGAGGTTGAAATTTTTCTCTTTAAATTTTATAATTTAACATATACAAGTCATTTATCCACTTCACTTACCTGAGGTTTTATACTTTCAAACTTTGCTGCTGTGGTATCATGTCTACATTAATTTGTAGAATTTTTACTTGAATTTATTTGTGATTCAAATTTATTTTCTTTAATTCTAATTACTTTATCTTTGTGTCTTTCTCTGAATGACTTTTTAATTGGTTATTTATGCATTATAATAGAAATTTGGAAATCTGGACCCCCTACTAGGATAAAATGCAGATGGAGGTATTGCCTTTTTTTTGACTTGAGAATTTAAGAAACAAAGTTTGAAAAATAAGCAATTTCTTGTCTTTTAGACTTATAAATTTTACATTATACATATATAAACTTTCATGCTTACATGAATTCATTTTACATTAAAAACATGAATTCAAAAATTTACCAGATTTTCTTAGTATTTAATTACATTTTGTTAAAAAAATATGACCAAGTAGTGAAACATTCTTGTGAATAAAAAGTATCTGGTGAAAAAAAGTGTTGGTGCTCTTTCAACCAGAAAAAAAATGCAACCTCTTATTTTTTCCAAAGTGATTTTTTTCACCTTGAGCAGGTTTCTGACTCAGTGGAATAGCTGTACCATCAACAAAACTAATACATCCCATGAAACCCTTTTCTGGAATAACCTGAGATTATTCAAGTTTCTCTTTTTTTGTTGGTCAAGAAAGAAATTGGGAAAATAAGGAAATAATAGCAGTGATATTTCATTTGGTATATATTTTAATTGAACCATACCCTAAGGAGAAGAAATTTTTCCAAAAAATTCAAGGCACCTCCATTACGATTGGAGCGCCAAAAAAATAGTCTGATTGCCAATTGAATCTAAGGATCATGTTTTTTTCTTTGAGAATTATTGTGAAATATGGGATGATACTGAATAATCTCAACAAATTTAAGAAAAAATTACTGGGAAGTCCTGAAAAGCTGTCTATGACTTGGAAAATATAGTTCAAGAAGCCTCTGGATGGTGTATTTGGGGGTATGAAGTACTTGAGGCTTTCTGTGAAGAATGTAACATTTCCTGGACTATTTTGATAAAAAACACTAAATCTTAAAAATCAAATTCTGAATAATAATCAGAATCCAAGAGGAGATCAAGAGCTATGAACCTTATTTCTTGATTTTCTTTACCACAATTCGAGAGCAAAGAAGGCATGACTCTTCTATGGTATAAAAATGTAAATGTTTTACAGTGCTTTGACTTATGAATTTATATTCTGTGGAGCTCTTCATATGAATGATATGATTCTGAAAAATTAGTGAAATGGGACTTTATGGTGAAATCAGCACTTTTGGTAGAGAAAGTGTGGATTTGAGTAAAATAAGTGACTTGTTTCACTTTTGAAATACACCAGTGTTGGGGCTAGTGTTTTTTGGAAATCTGCACTTAGATAAGTGCAAATTTGGTCAAATTTAAGTGTGAATTTCCTAGGACTGACACCCCCTAATATAATTCTAAGAAATTTATCATGTGAAAATTCTAAGTTATAGTTTTCCCTCATAGAAATAACACTAGACATACCAATATTTTGAATTAAAATTTTAAATCTTTCAACATAATTGGAAAGTTCTTTACTTATCCAAATAGAAGTTTTAAGTATTTAAAATCTTTCAAAATTTTTGATCAGATTAGTTTGATGATATAGCTTATTAAAGAGCCATACAAAAACCCATATTTCATCACACTTTTCAAACCCAACCATGCATTTCAATCCTGGAAAAAAAAATTACAATCATCCTGCCTTTGCTTATTGCTTTTACATGAGGCTTTTTTGAAAGATCCATCCAATTATATGGAAAGAAAACCCCTGAACTTAGTTAACTGTTTTCCAAAAATTTATGGGGAAAGTTGGAAAAACTGTCTGAATTCCAAGCTTAATTTTCTCTAAAAGCCTCCACATCATCATAGTAGGGAAGATTAATTTCAACTCCAATATTTTATGATTTCTCATAATACCCTCTTTTCCAAAACTTCAAAAAAATTAGAATAAAGTAAAAGTATAAATCCAATTGTCTCTTTTACATCTTTATAATCTTTTTTTAGAATTTCGGGCAGAGACCTGATAAATGTTCCAGAATTTCAAAAAAAAACATTCAATTGCACTTACTTATATCAAAAAAATCCTAAGAATAAAAACTTTCATAAGATTAATGAATATTACACTCTCCTTCTTCCTTCTTATGAGTGCTATTGGTCTTTATATTGAGTATTATAAGTTTTATGTATTTACAGCATTTCATAGTATCTTGAAGCTTACCTAATACTTCAAATTCCTTCAGTAAAAATTAATGCATAACAGCTAAATTAATTTATGGGATCTCTTGTTGAATAACTTTGGGCCATTCATTTGATAGGCATCTATGTTATGAGATCCAGGACATGAGGATGGTATTGGGACATGGGATTGAGCTCTTTCTTGATGCAGATACTTCTTATACATAACCTTTTCAAGATTTTACACAGAATCATCCCTTCAAGATTCAACTACCATTTTAAAGCTATAACCCATTGAGAATTTTACCAGAATTTTCAGAGAATAAATCTGAATATCAATTTGAAAAAAATAAACAAATTTATAAAAGTCCATAGTGAAATTACAAAACTTTATACAATAAAAAGTTGAAACAAAAATTATTTTTCCTCATCAAACTCATGATTTTAGGATAAATGAAAATAAAAAAAATGATAATTTCTAAAACAAGTCTTCTTAGGTGAGTTTCTTACCCTTTTTTATTTTTAACACCACTTATTCATCTTTTTTCTTTTGTTCTCTGTTGTGGTAGCTTGTACTTAAAAGTGACTTCAAATTTTCATTTTTCAAGTTTCTTTTCCCAGATAAATCTCTTTCAGAAGGGAATACATACAGCAGGAAGTCACTTACATTTACAAGTAAATTCTGATCAATCTCAACTACACTGAACTTTTTACAATTAGATGAAAGGCTTGTGATCTGATATTTTAAGCTTTGAGATTGGTAGGCAATCAAGGTGAGTGAAAATTGAAAAATAAAAAATAAAAAAAGAATGTCTTATTCCCACTTTTAAAATTGGTAATTCATATTTCATTATCTGAGCCCCTTTCCATGGTAGTTTTAAAGGACAACTGGATTTACTTCTTCTAAAATAAAGAATGATTAAAAATTATATCAAAAAAAATTACCTCTTGGAACTCCTCCCATGGCTTTCAATACATAATGGGAGGAATCACCACCTCTTGATTGAGTAAAAAACTCCAATACACACCTCTCAACTTCAAAATGAATTCTGAAATTCTTTTTACTTATGCAAGACTCTAGAATTTCTGGTAAATTATTTCCATCTCAATCCCATTGAGAAAATTTGGAAAGATATGAAGGATACAATTTCAACACTCTATCAAGCTAAAACAATACCTCAGATGAATTATTCTATTAAGAATTCTTGGGAAGACTTTCCCACTAATATATTAGAAAATATATTGCATTAATACCTTCTCAGATGCAAGTTATCATTAAGGCAGGTGGAGGATCCACCCATTGGTGAGGCCAAATGAGTATTTCAACTTTTTTCTTAATTTATTTTTATTTTTTTGTGGAAGTTTTTTTTCTGAGACATAATTTCATCCTCATCAGTCTCTTTGGTGAAAATCCTGCTTTAGACTGATTTGTTATTGTCAATTTCAGAATTTATGTTTACTCAAAAAATGGAAATTTTCAAAAAAAAAAATATTTATTCTTTTTATTCTTTTGGCTCTTTTGAATTACTAAATGGTTTAATGAGCCAAAGATGATTTGAGTTAAATGTATCTAGACTGAGTATTTTATTTAGAACAATATCAAGAAATGAAAAAGGTGATGATTTCTGTCCTGGAACTGTACAAAGGAAAGAAGACCCAAAATCATTTTGTCTCTGCTGAATGATAATACAAATTTTTCTCTCTAAATCACAATACAGTGTCTTTGTGAATGTAATTTTCTCATTTTTCTTAGCTCATTTTACTTACTTAAAATTCATTTGAGTGCACTCAGATATCTTGAACTGCTCTACCCTTTTTTCTTAATATCCAACTCAGTTTATTTTGGATTTTTATCAGGTATTCATATAATCCCTTTTCCAACTGCTTCTAGAAAAATTTCTAACTCAGGGAATAGTTTGCTCTGTGGTTTATTTGCACTTGGTTAGAAGAACTTTTGTTTTTGGGTGCACAACTTTAATTCTTTCTTGCTCAATTCCTTTGACTTAGAGCATTTACAGTGCCTGACCAAAAGTCTGTGAACAGTCTTTTTTTAATGCACCTCACTCGATATTTAACAGAAAAGCATCTATTTTTGTAGTCTGGTGCAAAGAATGTTTCTAATCAATCTAACATACTAAAAATATAAAAAAACTGGAATAACATAAAGAAAAACTTAAAGTCCAAAAAGCAAAAAGAAATTTTTTTTAGCTACCCCTAAGAATTTTTACAGATAGGTGAAATACTTACCTAAAAACAACCCAGATATCACATAATGACTTCTCAAAAGTAAAAGTTAAAAAGAATATTGAAAAAGAAAATCAATTTTTTGTTTTGATCCCCCCTAAGTGCCATGGTTCACAAATGTCCCAATCATGCCAAGGGAATAATCAAATTTCATTCAATATCACTCTTGAAAGGAAAGGATGACCCAAAAATGATTTGGAGTAGAAATATCAGTGAGTATAGGCAGATATGAGTTAGGATAAGGCTTGGAGGAGTGTGGGTAAGGTGAAAAAAGTTAATTGGATACATTGAAGACTTTGGAAGTGGTTTCATGAAAGCAAAAGGTTTGGGTTTGATGTATGAAGCTGTGATAAAGGTAGGGAGTGGGAAAAAATTCTTGAAGAGAAAAAAGGATGAGGATCATTGAATGGTTTTCATGAGAAGATGAATAGAATGGTGAAATAGAAGGAAATTTCAGTGCAAAATATGCAAAATGCACAAAAATTCTGCTCCCAGACTTCTGGTAGGCCACTCACTATAAAAAAAAACCTGGCACCCGCTAGCAGGTGCCATTCTTTCAATCCATTTGTGATTCATGAATAACTCAGATTTGATGCCACACAAGTTGGCATGGCCAATGTTCAGTGCAGAGTCTTCTCAGAAGAATTACAATTGAGCTAAAACTGAATCAAATCAAAGATAGGGATTGGCACCTGCAATCAGGTGTCCACATTTTTTTTATGGTGTTATTCTCTCCTTTTTTCATTCTTCCCCATACCATCACCAAAACCACTCACGCCTCAGGCTCATACTAATTTTATGATTCACATTTCACATTTCGGGCTTTTTACAACAACTATGACAGGGTTCTCAGCTCGCAAGTGACATCTCATTCATGAAATGAAGATCACAATGGTTAAACCATCTACATATTGTTCTAATTAATACACAACATGTGCTCCTGGTACAATCCAATTACACTATTCAAGCCTTGTTGCAAACACATGAAAACACCTCAAAAATATGGTTTTGTACTTTTATCACCCAATGACAGTTCCTGCTATGTTAAATGCTTTTAAATAGGCTTTTGATGGATTTTCCCACCATATTTCGGAAGCTTGATTGCATCTACGCTTTCAAAGTTGCAAGTTGCCCAGGAAGCAAACAGTGAAGCTACATCTTGGTGGCGCATTTTATTGGTCAACTTTGTCCACTTTTCACTAATCTTTTTTGCTCAATGTTCATACCAACCCCATCCCTTTCATTAAGGAGAAGAACGGACTTCCCAGCTTGCTCGTTATCAATTTCAAGAATGATGTTTTTTCAAAAAATGTAATCTTTCTACGACAAAGTGTCAGACTGGATTTATTTTGTTACAATCCTATTCTACATTGTCGCATGAGTTAGAAACATACAAGCTTATGTCTGTAGAGTGAATATTAAAGGAGATATGAGAAAAAAGACAAATGGAAACTTTTGTTGCCGCACTGTGTTTGCTCTTACAAAGTGGTTGGTGAAAATAATCAACTCCAATTTTAGGATTAAAGCTTATATAGTCATATCTGCACCAAACTAGCAAAAAGGTAGTTGCGCTTTGGTCAATCTCATAATTAACAGGTTTTGAAAAGAATGGAATCATAATTTATCAAATGAAAGAAAGGAAGATACTGATTGGAAAAAATACAAAAATTGGTAGAATCGGTGAGATGAAGGTTGCTCAAAGTACAGATGATAAGTAGCAAAAAAAATGTATTTAAACGCCAAGTATTACTGTCCTCTGGGTGTGGGCGGGTTAGAAAATTGATGTGTTCTCGCCAAGCAGTTATTTCTGTTAAAGACGATTTTTCCTCATAACTGATCATAATATAACCACCAATTGTCGAAACAAATGGAAAGAAGGAACCTGGGATAGGTAATTCGAATGACTTATCTATATTCGTCCTGCAAAATTGTCCATGTCTTTATGACAGCTACTGTAAATGTTGTTAGATGATAAAGGTACAGTAGCTTCAGAGATTCGGTAAAAAACTAATGAAATCGGATAAGCGTACGTCATACATTTGATAAACCACAGAATGGAATAGCCTAGCGCATGAAAATCAGCAATAGAAGGGATTTGATGCTTTTTAAAGCTAGCCACCAAAACTTGATCTTCCAAACAATCGATGACGCGACACGCGAGACAATCAAAAACTCACAAGAATCACGTGCGTGCTGTCGTGTCGCTGTCGGCACAAACAAAGACTGTGAGAACAACGCCAAAAAATTGATTCTTTATCCTGCTAGGTTTTGATTTAAAAGACAACATGAAATCATAGCTTCAAGTTTCAATTTACCGTTTTGCAGCGATACAGTTCAAACCAAGGGTGATAGGCTTGGAAAATGTATAATTGTGATTATCAATAACTAATATAGCATGAAAGTTATTGTGCTACTAGGTTACGGTGTCTAAAAAATTCATAGAAATTGACCGCCAATGTGTATTTCTTTATTAAATGTTTGGGTCTGACTTCATGGAAACAAATGTAGATTTTCCCTTGTAAGAAGTAGAAGAAAAAAATATTAATCGACTTTGACGGTGAAAAGCTGGAAGGAATTGACGACAGTTGATAGATTTAATTTTTGCGTATGCAGATAGGTTCATTATCAGCACTTTTTGATTTCTAAAGATTAAGTGAGTTGAAGATTTTAAAAGATAAATCCATTTCCACTCCAGACTGGTGGTTTTCAATTTTGAAGCTTTAATACTCTTTGCTCAATTCATAAAGCTCAGACTTCCACTAAAACACTCTACTGTTTGTTTAAATTCCTTGGTGTTCGTTTATTTTTTCGACGCGACGACCAGCCAAATATTTTGTTCCTTGAGAGACATTGGCTCAACATTTTTTACACTCATATCCACCTCTTCTAACTGCCTACACATTTATTACCCGTTGTTCCTGACTGCGACTTCGATTGCTTTCCGCCGGCGCAAACATCCGCCCAAACATTCTCTTTACTCTGTTCTTTATTTTTCGTTACTATATACTCTGAGTTTGAAAAGGAATGCAACTCACGTTGAAGATTCGACCTACCTGGTTTCACGAGTTAAACCTAGCTTATTTATTTTGTCTTATCTTTTATGGAGATGTAGCTGCTCTGTCAGATGTTGAACTCCTTCAGTATTCCACTCTTGGAAGGTCAGTAAATTTGCTATAGATTTGTTTTCTTTTCAGTCATGGTCTACAAGAATCACATTTTTATTTCACAGAGATGGCTGATGGTGATTCAATCCCTTCTTCTGTCATAAAGGTGGGGCCAAGCCTCAACACTTGTCTTAGATGATGCCATACTGGTTTATGGGGGCAAAGTTGTTGGACAGGGAGGATATACTTATTATAGCGCGCCGAGTAGGCATTTTCAACCTTGTATTCAACTGGATTCTTCAGGAGAAACTAATCTCTATCTTTCCTCTTACTTTTCAAGGTACAAATGATGTTTTATATTTGCCTCTCAAGTCCAACTTCAACTCCTCTTCACCTCCATGGCAATATGTAATGGGTTCACAAAACTTGTCTACCTTCCAGCCTCCACCAAATTCTTGGGGATCTCTTGGCGTCTTGCTTCCACCTTCGTCGACCAGCGAGGGTGTGGCATTATCTTTTGGGGGCCAGCTTGACTCAGCGTCCAACATGTCAGATTCATCCAGCGTATGGTTCATGACATTACCTGTTGGATTCGGAACTAACGTTGAACGCACTGCTGGTGTGACAATGAAGCAGCAAGCTCCACTCGTTGGAACCCCTCCTACTAGACGCAGCCACCACACTGTCACTACAGCGTCATCTTCAACATCTTCGAGAGCGTGGATTATGGGGGGGCAACGTCCTGACGGCAGTCAATATGTATACAACGAGTTATGGCAATATGCTGCTGATGTGTCTAGTCCCACCAGTGGTAACTGGATGGAGTGCGCGAAAAGTCCACAAGCCTTGTATGATCATGCTGCGGTCTTGACAAAAGACTCTTCTGATGTTGTACGTATGTGGGTGGTTGGAGGTCTCTCGGCTCCTGGAGCAGGTATCCCTATGGACGTACTTTGGACTTTTGTGCCAGACCTCTCAGACGCATCTCGCTGCTCCGGCACCTGGCAGACACGTAAACTATCCGGCCCAGCTCCGCCTGCCAGGAGAGCCCATGCTATCGTTGTTTCCTCACAAACTCAGCTACTCCTCTATGGCGGTATTTCGCCTGATGGTTCTATCATTTATTCTGACTTCTGGCTCTTAGACTTGACTCAGTCTTCCTGGACAGAATTGGTTTTTAAGGGTCTCTTTCCTGGGCCACGCTGGGGCCACGTGATGACACGAGTTGGACAACAAGTGATCATCATGTTTGGATATGGAACAACAGACGATAGTGCCCAAGTTGCTCCTGCTGGAATATCTATCTGTGATCTTGCCTCACATACCTGGGTTAACACATTTTCTCCAGTTTCCTCAGGTACTACGTCAGGCACCAATGCACTCGATTCATCAGATTCCTCTAATTCTCGACACTCTTCTGATACAAGTAACTGGAAAGTTTCTGGAGTCAAGAATCCTGCCGTCATTTCTGTGGACCAGCCAGCAAGTGGTAAAAATTCCAAAAGTGCTGCCAAAACAGCTGTAGGTGTCGTTGCTGGATTGCTGGGCTTCATTGCATTAGCAATCGGAAGTACATATTTTTATCATCATCATAAAAAGCAACAATCTAGACGTGAACGTGAAGCAGCTGCTTATCGACAACGCGCCTCTGGTCCTGATTTTCATGGCACAAATAACAATTTTGGTGATTACACTGGTCTAGTATCTCAAGATAGTCTCCATGCTACTGGTGGAGTCAAAGGATTGGTTACCTCAGCTGCTGCAAGGGCTTCATCTGGCATAGGAGAAGCTGCGATTGGCGCATTACGACTTGGGAAAAGAGTGGTCAAGAAGGAGCGGTTTGATATCTTGGCAGATGAAGAAAGTGAAATATGGCAAAATGTTGAAAACAGTCTTGACGATTGTGAACCTGTAGCTCCGCCTTCTCCAAAATGGAAAAATGGTGCTTTGTTCCTATCTAAGCCAGTCCCAGAAATCAAATCTCCCGACGGTAATTTGGTTACTGTGAGCAGTTGCACTCATTTATAATTAATAATGTTACATCATTTCATTTTGAGTTGCATATACTGACATTTGTTAATGTTCTTTTTAAAAAAAAAATTCATTAGACTCGAGGAGGACTTCGTATCTGGGCAGGCTTAGGTGATGAACACAGGCAAAGGCAGCAAAACTTTGGTACCTCAACTAGCTATTTGGGTGCTTCTCTTGCACCCTGGTCTGACGATGGCCGTAGTCCTTGTGCGTCAGATTTCGCCCCTATTGATACTCCCCTATACTGCTATGACGGCACAATGGAGTCACACTTTCCTAGATCAGAGGATGATGAAGGTGAAGATTTAGAAAGATCTCTACTTGAAAATCAGGATTTTCACGATCAACAGTTGCTTCCATCAAACAATCCTAATATCCAAGCCACAGCCTTTTCAAGAGCATTACCTGTCAGGCCCTCTTTGGAGTTTCAACAAGACTCTAACTTGAACTCCACTGATCCGATCCCGAAATCATCAATTGAGAGCCATGCCAGCTTTTATAGATCAGATTGGTCTTTGTCTCCTTCATCTTCCCCACGCAAGGGACTGGACCTGTTGACCCCCAACTTATGCTCTCGGCCTTTGGCCCGTCAGAATACTTGGTGGGGACGCTTGCGCCAAAATCATGATCTCATTCCAGGTGCCGCAAATCCTATCCGTGATCCAGCCACCCCACCCTCTATTCCCACCGAAATTGAAAACCCTTTTGATGATTCATCAGGACCCCGCTCACGTGTGACTGATGAATATGGTCGCTGGGATGAAAAATATCAATCTACATCTACGTGCTCTTCTCACGCCTCAATGTTTTATACTCAACTTCCCAAACCACCTCCTACAGCTACAAGTTCGATGATTGAAGCGTTTTCAAACAACATGACTGTAATCGAGCGTTTGCGTTTAGTGGAGGATACAAGCTCGCATTATCAGTCCAGTATAATGAGCAAAACTGAATCAACTAATGCGGACTCTCACAAACCGCATTCTAGAAGTTCATCCCGGACGCCCTCACTTAAGTCCGTCAGTACATCATCACGAATAGAACTCGGTTCATCCTGTCCACCTCGGCGACCGCAGCGAAAACAAACTGCAGGTACCACCGGAGTTCGTGCAATGGTTGAACAGTTTGAAGGCGCTGCCAAACTTTCTTCTGCTGATCCTCAAACGGTAACAACCCCTCTAGCAGTAAATAACAAACGAGCACGAACATCTGGCTCCAAAACCGTCAAGGTAGAACATGGTTTAATACAAAAGCCAATCCTATATGTAGCTAATCCAGATAAGCTGTAGCTTTTCTAGATATTGTTATCCTTCCATAAACAATCTCGACCAAATAAATCTTATTCGAACTAACCTCTCTTAATATACTTTTGTAATATCAAGCTCCAAGCAAGTTGCTCTTATGCTCAATGTAGTTCGAATTTATCTCAAAGAGGGGTGAGGAATCATGAAAAAAGGAACAACAAGAGGCCAAATCATCTCTTCACTCTTCCTATAGCTTGATGTGTTACTCCCGCCAATATGGTCACTTATATACCAATATTTCTTGTATTTCTTAAAATTATTGCGCTTCTACCCTCTTTCTTGGTATTTTTATGTCTGTTATACTTGCCTCGATATTGCTTATGGCAGGACTTTTTTTCATCATAATTGAATCGGTCTATGATGATAAAATAACTTATTTCAAACCCCTAGTTTAATTTTCGAGATAACATACTGTTTTTTCTTCTTTTTTAAGTATGGAGGGGATAAAGAAAGGAAAACATGCAGCTAGTAGAAGAATCTCAGTCCACGGTTTGGGCTTAAAAGGTGCTTTTTGTTTTGTTTTTCCAAGCACCTAGGGTATCATTGCATCTATTATTTTATTTATATTTATAATACGCTTATTAGAGTTGGTTTTTGGAATCGTTAGAGATTTCGATCTTTGTTTTATGTTATTGATCATGAATTAGTATAATTGAAAACTATGTGACCATCTATCTTTATATATTTGTGTGGGTTGTTTATTACAAATGGATGAATGGTTTAAAAGCTAAAATTATTTCTCTAGAAATGATGATTAGACGTCTAATTAATTTTTGAGACTTCTGACTGTCTTCTAATTGGATTTGAGTTAAATCTGTTTTTTTAAGGGGTGGAAACATTATCAAGGGCGCTAAAAATACTCTAGCGTTGGCCCTGGTGTGTATGTTAATATGTTTATATAAATAAAAAGACCTCTTATAGTAGTGTTACTTAAACCAAACCTTTTTCAACAAGAAAAGTAATTGTTATTTTTTTATTTTCCGCTATCCATTTTTTCCCTTTTTTTATTTAAAAAAACACTTTTTTTTTATCTAAGGTGACGGTGGAAGCAATGGGAGAGAATTGGTTGTAAATTTAAAGTCATGCTTAAGACTGTAGTTTCTGGAAAGAAAAAATTCATGCAAAGGAGAAGAAGTAACTTAAGCTATGAATAAGTTTATAAAATTGTTCATCAGTGATACAAATTACTCAACAGTGCCTACTAATATAGAATAGTGTCACTGTCAGGAGCTTTGTCATATTCAAAGCTCCATAAAACCCAAGTATGTTTCTTTTTCAGCGTAGATGTCAACCCAGGTGTCCCCAAGACTGAGAAAATGCGCTGTATTAAGCCCTGAACCACACAAAGAGCATATATTACAGTTTGTAATAAACAAGTCTGGTGTTACATTGAATACAGACTTTTGGCCTTGCTGCCCTAGTGGCTGGTTTTGTGCATTTTGATCAAAATTAATGAAAAGTAACTGGATCTGTCCTTACATCCTGCATGATGAGACAATACAACCAATATTGTGGTCATTTCAAGATTTTTTGTTTTTAAACAATTTCTAACAATTGGTAATTTAGTTCTGATACCGACTCTTCATACTTACTTGACTTATTATAGAAAACTCATTAAGCTGTTGTCGTATTGCATCTGATGCCACTAAACAAATTTCTCAAGAAGCTGATGGCACTAGAAAAAAATGAGGGGGAACTTGCATGCAAATACGCACCCCTTCTGAATTGATTTGGGTACGAACTTTAAATATGGGTCTGGTGGAAAGCCTAAAACACCTTTATATAGTCTGCAGTTGTGGCTTGTTATAAATTCAAAAACTACCTTTTCAAGAGGTTATTAGCTTTGTTATTAGTAGGTATCAAAGTTATAATTTCTCAATTATTTAAAGGGAACTCCACAACACAAAAATAAAGCCATAAAGTTGACTTTACTTATTGGTAAAAACATGTTTGAGCAGAAAGATATGCCATATATTTAAAATAATCATGACTAATTTGGTGGAAAAAAGAAGGATTTTGAAATGGCAAGTTTCTAACTTTGATACCCCTATTAGTGAGTATGAAAGTTGGAAATTTTTGGGAAATCGCACATTGAATTTCCAAGAAATTTTTGAGCAGAAATCTAACATGGGATTTTGAAAATCTGTAAGCTATATAACTGATTGAAAGAGTCAAACAATGACAATGAAAATGTAGGACTGTGTTAGGTTATATATCCCCCAACAGTCCCAAAATCCTATGAATAAACCAAAGAAAGTCAGAGGTTTATATACATAGTAACAAAATTATCACAGGATAAAATAATGATCAACTAAATGTCTAGTTTTTTTTTGGTTTCTCTTTATGACCCTGAGCATGATTCTTGTCAGCCTAGGTATCCCCAGGAGAGAGTATTTCTTATGTTCAAAATAAGATAACCTTAATTGGATTAAGCTTATATGTTAAATATTTGGTTATGATACTTATATATATGGTTATTATGCTTATATATATAATTATTATATTATTATAAACCCTTGAAGGAACAGCTTTAATTGGTTTCTTGACTTCCAGTTGAATTTTGAAAATGGGATCATTTACCAACTCAACAGGCAGTTCTTCACTTATATCTACCTTTTAAAATAAAAAAGAATCAGTTATCTGATAAATTAAAACAAATTAAAATTAAAAACTTCTTACTTCAAATTCAGGTTCTGACTTGAGGAACATAGTGGGATTGGTGGTCCCAACTACCTCCACTACCTCATCTTCTTTGTCAGCCTAGTTATCCCCAGGACTGAGTATTTCTTATGTTTAAAATAAGATAACCTTAATTGAATTAAGCCTATAAGTAAAGATTATGGTTATAATACTTATATATATGGTTATTATGCTTATATAAATATTAGGGGGTATCAATGTTAGAAATATGCCATTTCAAAATACCTCTTTTTTCTACCAAATCAGTAATTACTATTTCCTCATATATGTCATATCTATCCCCCAAAAAAACTCTATATGTATTATTAAACTCAAGTTTGTTACTTTATTTTTGTGCTTGAAAATAAATTTTAAATATTTTCAGTTTTTTAACATTGATACCCCTTATTATGGGGTATCAAAGTTAGAAATTTGTAAATATTTAAAAGTTATTTTGCAACTCAAAACAGAAGCCACAAACTTGACATTAATTTCTGTAAAAAGGTGTTTTTGAGGCACAGTATGCCATATTTTCAAAAATAATCATGGTTGATTTAGTGAGAAAAAAAGGAATTATGAAAATGAAAGATTTCTAACTTTGATACCCCCTATTTATTACAATATTAAATGACTTATATAAGCTTAAATAGATTATCCATAGCCCTATAATACTTATTAAGGTGCTAATGTAGTCATAATATACTTATCTTCAGTGATTTCAAGTAATTAGAGACATACATAAGCTTATATGTATACATAAACCTCATATTCAGTGAAATATGCAGTTATACTATGTATATATATGTCTATATGTCAGTATAACTATCTAAATAGCCTATAAGCTTGATTTTTCTGCTTATTTCAGGCCATATGGATGTACTTAATGAACTCACCATGCCTACACAAGCATATACTTCTTTTTCATATGCATATATCCAGTTTGGACAACTGTCACCGGATGACCTATGCACAAGGTCAAGGATGTTCCTGCAAGTGAGATGAAAGGTTTAGATACTTCTTTGAAGCACAGAGGGATGGTTCGAGGAAGTGATTCGAAGATGACTTGAAGGAAGATCTACTGCTTTGAGATATGTTCGAGAATAATCCTAATATAGTTTGAAAGGTAATATTAAAATTCTTACAATCTCACAAAGGGTTGGAAACTCAACAATCAAGATTTAGGATTTAGAAGTGATTATTGAGAAATGAAAGAAAGATACAATAATAATGATTTTCACTTTAGAGTTTTACCACTATTAACTATAAATACATTTTATAATTTAATTCTAAGGAATATCAAACCAAAAACCCAACCCTTTTTATATCCTTTACTCCTCCTCGCATTGACCTCATACCCATCCACTATTCCGCACACCACAAACCATTTAAAATATATCCATTACACCTGGACCCTCCTCACTAACATCCGTTAACCCCTTAATCCTTCACTAACCATTCCGTCCATGCTCACTACCCCTTAATAACCCACAGACATTTCATAAACCTTTTAATGTACTATTATATTGATTATTGTGCTGTGCGTCGCTTATTGAGAAAAAGACTAAGACACACTATTGAGAAATTGACTAATTTAGATTTAGAGTTTAGACTAGCGCGGTTAAATAGCGAGTACACAAAGGAAAGTCGCAGTTGCTATGGAGAATTGCTTTCTGCGCTTTGAGTATGGATTTGAGCCCCTTATTATTGATTTAATGAGCCGCTTTTGCCTCGAGTGTCACGTGGCGCGTGACAGATGCCCGGGTATAAGAACGCAAGCTCCGTTGAGCGTAAGACATATTTCACACACCAATTTTCCTTCCTCTTTATTTAATTATTATTATTATTATTATTTTTTTTTAACTCACTATGACGGATTTCCCTACACCAACTCCCACGCCTCCACACCCTAAAGCAGATGGGGGTGTTGTTAGACGACAATTTTTGAAGACTTGCATGGCCTGCCAGTCAATGGAGTATTTTTGCGTGGAGAGCACGACGACACAAGGGCCTCACCAGAAGTGCGAGTTTTGCCAATGGAGAAGGGTGGCGTAAGACGCCTTAGCGAAGAATGCCAACATTGAGAGTCGGTTTACTAAGACAAAGTATTGGGTGATCCCCAAAATGAAGGAAGTAGTCGAGGACATTTGGGATGTGTCCATTGGGGACGATCAATTGGTGGGGGAGAATGAGGAGGAAGTTGAGGATGATGTGACAGCCTGGGTGACTAGGGATGCAAGCAAGAGGCGGGCCGTCGAATAGGAATTCGACGAATTGGTCGAGGAGGAAGAAGAAATTCCCATCTCAAGGAAAACCCCGAAAAAACAACGGGTGGTCATCGAAGATGATGAAGAGGAGAGGGAGGTGGCAGAGAAGGTCACTCCTAAATTATTTTTGGAGGCTGACCCAATCTTCAAAGTAAGTTCACTTTTTTATAATTCATAAATTTAATTACTGATGATCCTGTTTTAGAATTCAGACGTCATAATCGAAGTCCCTACGGCGGAAGCTTCAAATGTGGAAGCGACCCTTGTGGAACCCACTGCTGTGGAAGTGGCAGTGTCGGTGGAGGATAGGTTACCGACTGTTACCTCGAGGGAGGAAAACGAAGAAACCTTCTATCAAGTATGGTCGAAGAAGCCTCGTCAGGTTTGACGAGCAAAATTTATTGAAGACTTGAGCGGCAAGATCGATAAAATTGTTGATGCCGCTTCCTTCGACGTAGCCAAGGAGCTACTTGAACTTAGAGAATTGATTCCTGTAGGAGAGGGGGAGAATTTTGAAAAATGTAGAAAGGAGATAAGGGAAATTTTGGAGAAGATGAAGGGATTGGTTCGGGAGAAGATAAAAGAGAAAATTTAAAATGAAAAGATAAAAGAAGAAAAAGGAATGTAGAAACAATTTGAATTTAGTTATTTTATTTAGAATTTTAATATTTATTTTTATAAGATTTGAATGAGAGAAGAAAGAAAAAGAAGAGAAAAAAAATAGTTGATTGAAAAAATTTGTTGTAAAGAAAATTTAATGAAAAGAAAAAATTTGTTATTTAAGTTTGTTAATTGAAGATTTGAGGGATTTTAGTTATTTGAAAAAAGAAAAGAAAGAAAAGGAAAAGAAGAAATAAAAATTTTAAGAGGATTTTGAAAGAAAGAAGTAATTTGTTTCGAAGAATTTAAAAGATTGATTTAGAAGTTAAAGTGAAGTTTGAGAAAGATGGTCGTGTAATGTTTGTGAAGAATTTTGATAGTTCGAGGAAAAGAAAATTTTAAAGAAAGAATGTATATAGAAAATTGGGAAGAAATTTATTTTTATTTTTATTTGTTTTATTTTATTTTATTTTAATTTGGTTTTATTTTATTTTATTTTAATTTTATTTTATTCTTATTTTTATTTTATTTTATTTTATTTTAATTTTATTCTTAATTTTATTTTATTTTTATTTTATTTATTTTTTTAAAGAAAGTTGAAAAATTTTGAAAAGAAAAAGAATAAAGAAGAAAAGAAAAGAATTTTTTTAGAAGTAAAGATGTTTTAGATTTTAAAAGAAAAAAAGAACAGAGAAAAAAGAAAGAAAAAAAAAGAGAAAGAAAAAAAAAGTAAAAGAGAGTTTTAAGGTTTTGGTTTTAAAGGATATTTAAGATGAAAAGATTTTAGGAGTTCAGGGGCGTTAGAAACATTGATGGCTGGCTCCCAGGATGTTTTGTCTGAGTCATCAAGGAAGCCTTCCCATTCCACGAGGTATTGAAGTTTCCCCTTGCGCATTCTTGAATCAAGGATATGGCTTACTTCCCACTCTAGATGGTCTTCTACTTCGACCGGTTCCGGAGGAGGTTGGTTCTTGCCCAGGTATGTTTCTCGAGCCAGTTCCAGGAGAGATACGTGAAAAACAGGGTGAATAGCCTGCCATTTAGGAGGTAGCTTGAGTCGAAATGCAGTTTTAGAGACTTCAGAGTCGATTTCAAATGGCCCCAAGCGTTTTTCAGCCAGTTTATTTGATGGTTGAGTCGTTTGAATTTTTCGTGCGTCGAGCCATACCTTGTTGCCTGGTTTAAAAGAAGGGGGAGTTTGTCAATGTTTGTCGGCCTGTTCCTGGTACCTTCAAACCACTAATTCCAAATTTGATTTAAGTTCCTCTTGGAGTCGTGATATGGTTCAAAGATTATGTTCCGCAGGATGATTAGTTCCTACATGGATTGAGTTGAATCGAGGATGTCTTCCATAAACAGTTTTGAAAGGAGATTGTTGTGTCGAAGAATGAGTCGAGTTATTATAAACATATTTGGCCAATGGTAACAATGTGGTCCAATCGTCTTGTTGGTAACTGACATACATTCGAAGTTATTGTTCGAGGATTTGGTTGACCCTTTCTGTTTGCCCATCGGTTTCAGGATGATAGGCTGTGGAGAGGTTCCTCGTGATATTGAGTTGTCGACACAGTTGAGTCCAGAATGTGGATACAAACAATGAGCCTCTATCTGAAATAATATAATTAGGTAAGCCATGTTTTGAAAGTACATATTCTAGAAACAATTTTGACAAATCTTCTGCTGTAGCAGTAGTAGTGGTTTTAATAAAAATAGACATTTTTGAAAATCTATCTACTATTACTAATATAGCATCAAAATTATTAGAAAGAGGAATTTGAGAAATAAAATCCATCAATAAAGATTCCCAAGGCTTAGAGGGAATAGGAAGTGGTTGAAGCAACCCATACTTCTGGTGACGGGAGCCTTATTCCTATTACATTCATAACAAGCTTTTATATAGGCCTTGATTTCCCTGGTCATACCTGGCCAGAAGAAATCCCTTGCTATTAACTGGTAGGTTTTATCAACCCCAAAATGACCAGCTAATGGAGAATCATGTCGACTATTGAAAATCCATAATTTTATCTCATTGTTGTCGGGTATGACTACTCTACCTTCAAAGACTAATAGACCTGATTCAATACTAAATCTTTTGGCCCCTTGCTTCGAGAGTATTTTGTCTTTTAACCCTAAACAATAATTGTTCTTTGACTGAGCTTCAAGGATGTTGGATAGTGGATTTTGAAACAATCGAATTGTCATAAAATTAAGTTGATGAGTCGTTAACATTGATTTGTTGAAGATTGATTTCACATTTGCTGGGTTTTTGTCAGCAAATGCGTCCCCCCGCTGTGGGTAAATGTTGTCCCAACGTGACAAGATATCTGGGACAATGCAGTTCTTACCTGGGCGATAGGAAATTGAAAAAGGAAATTCAGACAGAAATTCAGCCCACCTGGCTTGACGCCTGGTTAACACTTTGGAAGAAATAAAGTATTTCAAAGCATTATGGTCTGTTAAAATTTGAAATAGACTATCTAAGCTGAGAAGAAAAGAGCACCATTTTTTAAGACAATGAATAATAGCTAAAAGCTCTTTGTCATGAATTTCATAATTTAATTCTGCTGAAATGAGTTTGTGTGACTCAAAAGCAACAGGATGAAACAGTTTTGTTTCCGGATTCAATTGAGAAATGACCCCTGGGATAGCATAATCGCTCGCATCCATCTTGACTATTGTCGAAGCAGAAGGATCAAAGTGTCGAAGAATTGGAGCTGTGGTGAACGCCATCTTCAATGCTTCGAATTCCTTTTGTGCTGTAGAAGTAAAAACAAAAGGAATATCTTTTCTAAGAAGAGAAGTAAGATTGGAAATAGTTTTAGAGTAATCTTTAATAAATCTTCTATAGAAATTTGCAAAACCCAAAAATCCCTGGAGGGATTTAACGGATTTGGGCTCAGGCCATTCCAGGACCTTTTGAACTTTTTTGTTGTCCATGACTAAACCATCAGTGGATAATGTAAAACCCAAAAAATCAATAGATCTAAGATGGAATTCGCATTTATTATGCTTGGCGTAGAGACTGTGATCACAAAGTTGATTTAAAACCTGTCGAACATGATGAATATGTTCATCTAGTGTCTTCAAGAAAATTAAAATATCATATAAATAGACAAAAACAAGTTGTTTGACAACATCTTGAAAGATGTCATTGACAAAAGTTTGAAAAGTAGATGGTGCGTTACACAATCCAAAAGGCATAACTAAATATTCAAAACTACCAAATCTAGTGCGCATTGCAGTCAGTGGTTCATGACCTTCCGCAATGCAAATAAGATTTTAAGCCCCTCTAAGATCAATTTTAGAAAAGAAATTAGCTCCATTAAAAAGGGTAAGAAGCAATGACATAGGAGGAACAGGATATGCATTCTTCTTAGTGACTGTGTTGAGCTTTCTATAGTCAACACACAACCTAAGACTACCATCCTTCTTTTTTACAAAGAGGACAGGGGAGCCGGTTGGAGATTTACTGGCTCTGATGAAACCTTTGGCTACATTCTCTGAAATGTAGTCTCGAAGAACTTGAGATTCGTCCTAAGACAAGAAATAGACAGGACCTGCCGGAGGTACTGGACCTATTAGCTCTATCTGATGGTTGTAGGGTCGATGAGGTGGTAACTTATTGGCCTTGCGGATTGAAAAAACATTGAGGAAATTATGATAGATTTCTGGTAGAGTCGATTTAATGGCTTCAACATCGATTTGGTTGTCCTCATCATCTTCAAGAGAATCTGTTGAGGGAAGACCAGAATTGAGAGAGCATAATACGATTACTTCGAGGCAATTTAAATCCTCTTTGAGTGAAGTCATTGAGCTAGAAGGGTTAGCCAATTGATCATTTAAAGAAAGATCAGATGCTTGCAAGTCATCTGGCAGAGATTTGTCCTCTAGCAGGACATTGTCAGGAAGGTTGTTTAATTCCATATTGACATGCATTGAAGAATCAGAAATATACTTAGTACGTGGGGTGATCAATCCCCATGTCCAATCAATTTCAGGATTCCAATGCATTGAAAAGTCATGGCCAAGAATGGTATCGTCCATCCTTGGGGCGTCCAAGACTGATAATTCCCACTCAAAGGGGGGGAAATTCGGAAAGTTGAAAACCCATAAAACTTTCTTACTGACCCAATATCTGGGTTCCTCTGATTCAACCAAGTAAATTGGAGTTCGATCAATATCTGTAAACGTCAGCTGTAACTTCTTGGCAAAAGATAAACTGACAAAAGAAATTGAAGCTCCAGAGTCTATAAGACAACTGAAAGGGGTATCCTCCTTAAAAAGAATGAATCTCAAGAGGTTTAAGGCAACTCCAGCCCTTAAGACATGGAGGTTCTGTGCACTGGGAGAGATAAGATAGTTTGCTTTGCACACAAGTAAACTATCTACTAGTTTTTTGACTTCAAACTAGTACCTTCTCTTTCCTTAAATTTTACACAATCTTCCAGCTTGTGCTTACCCCCACAATACATACATAACCCATTATCTGCTCGCCTCTTCTTCTCAGCTTCTTTAAGTTCCCCTTTAGGATCCAGTACTTTGCTGATATCACCTGGGGTCGAGCTTTTCGATTGAGGTCTGTCCTTTCCCTTGTTGGGTTTGGATTGAGTCGAGGAGGATTGAGTTGTTCGTGGGTGAAAAGAAGGTCCCGACTTAAAATTTAGGCCTTGAGATTTGTTGGCGTATTGACGATGTTGCAGTTGTCCTTGGTAAACGCCGTCAAGTTCGAGGGTTCGATCCATTAAATCCGTTAAAGTAGTCATTTTCTGACCGTGAAGATTTAATTGATCCAGAATCCTTGAAGGAAGTCCCTTTTTGAAATGATACTTGAGAGCAGCATCATTCCAACCTACTCGAGTTTGAAGCGCTCTGAAGTTCGAGATATATTCAGAGGCTTTATCATTATCACTCATGCAAAGAAAATCAAGTTCAATTTCTGAGTTGTCAGTTTCATTAGGGTCACCGAACAACGTGAAGAGTTGGTCTTCGAACTTTTCCCAATTTTTAATAAGTAAATGGGTTTCCGTCAAAGAGAGCATGAGAAGATAAGGTTTGAACCATCTTGCTGCTTTTCCGGCCAGAAATGAAGAAGCATAAACAACCTTCGATCGGTCGTTATTGAAGGTTTGAGGGTCATTATGGAACAGGAGCTTGCAGGTTTGCAAGAAGGGCTGCAATCTGTCTGGATGCTCTCCATCGAATTTGTCAGGAGATTTCATAGAGGGAGTTTTGAATTTAGATCCCTCTGAAGATGTTGAAGTTGAAAGAGTCTTCATGAAAAGTCTCATGAAATCTTCCAGAGAATTAGATGGTCCAGGCTCTGAAGGGTGACCAGAAGGGTGGTTAGCAGGGGAGGATGGTGCCTTGTGCATTGTATCCTCTCCTTCTTCATCATCACTAGAATAATCAAAATCTTGTGGGATGTCTTCTACAGATTGGACTGAATGTTGCCGTTCCCTAAGGTCAAGTGGCTCCAAGGAGTGAGTGCGGGACACAGGCCGTGTGGCTGTTGGCCTGCCTCTGGCGCGAGCTCTAGTAGTAGCGCCTGTAGGAGGAGTGCGTTGAACAGGTGCCATTTTAAGGATTTAGAGAAAACACCTGAAAAGGGACGTAGTAGTGCAAAGAATGAGAACTACGGAGAATTAAATTATACTGTCACGGAAAACCTACGCACAAGGTCGAGGATGTTCCTGCAAGTGAGATGAAAGGTTTAGATACTTCTTTGAAGCACAGAGGGATGGTTCGAGGAAGTGATTCAAAGATGACTCGAAGAAAGATCTACTGCTTCGAGATATGTTCGAGAAGAATCCTAGTATAGTTTGAAAGGTAATATTAAAATTCTTACAATCTCACAAAGGGTTGGAAACTCAACAATCAAGATTTAGGATTTAGAAGTGATTATTGAGAAATGAAAGAAAGATACAATAATAATGATTTTCACTTTAGAGTTTTACCACTATTAACTATAAATACATTTTATAATTTAATTCTAAGGAATATCAAACCAAAAACCCAACCCTTTTTATATCCTTTACTCCTCCTTGCATTGACCTCATACCCATCCACTATTCCGCACACCACAAACCATTTAAAATATATCCATTACACCTGGACCCTCCTCACTAACATCCGTTAACCCCTTAATCCTTCACTAACCATTCCGTCCATGCTCACTACCCCTTAATAACCCACAGACATTTCATAAACCTTTTAATGTACTATTATATTGATTATTGCACTGTGCGTCGCTTATTGAGAAAAATACTAAGACACACTATTGAGAAATTGACTAATTTAGATTTAGAGTTTAGACTAGCGCGGTTAAATAGCGAGTACACAAAGGAAAGTCGCAGTTGCTATGGAGAATTGCTTTCTGCACTTTGAGTATGGATTTGAGCCCCTTATTATTGATTTAATGAGCTGCTTTTGCCTCGAGTGTCACGTGGCGCGTGACAACAACTTGATCTGCTTCCTTCAATGGATTTTCACGGATTTATGGGTTGGGATATGATTACTGGGTCAATATGGAGGCTTGGGGATGTTATTGGGGTCTTAGTCACTTTATTTGGTTCCTTTATATGTCTTGGGTTCTATTTGATTCTCTTTGGATGAGTTATTTTACTTGTTTCCTTATGGTATCCACTTTTATCTGTTTTTTCTATTTATGGTATGGTTGTATAATATCATTAATTGTGATGGGAGGCCTTAACTGGAGGTCTGGGTGGTGAAACTGCTTGAAGTGGACTCCATGGGGAGATGTTGAGACCTCAAAGTGCTTTATCTTCTGGGGATAGCAGTGACATCATCTGGATTGAAGGTCTGTGTACTCCAGTGCATTTTGGTATAAGTAAAGGAGGATTTGGCTGGTTATTTGACATCACTTACTTACTACACATCCAATAAGCAATATTAAACAATTATTAGAATATAAAAATATATTTTAAAGCCCTTATAAATTGATTTTATCTTTATATTAGCTATAACTATAATTTATTAGCCTATTTTTCACCACTAGCCCACACCAATCCAAATATTGTGAGTTAAAAATTGAATATAACAGTTTTATTAGTCTTTCCCTGAGGTTTAATTGATAAATCATTTATTATTAAGTAGTTTTACCATTAATACTTACTATTCAATCATTTATATTAACTAGCATACATGGACAATTCTGGTAATGGCCCTATACAAACTTGTTTTAAGACTTGTCTGAACCCTTCATGGTTACATTGAATTTTTTACTACCTTCCCTCTTCTCTTCCCTTTCTTAAGATTTATATAACTGAGCCTTTTATCTTCTCTGAAAGATCACTTATACTTCCTCAAATATCATACATTATTCCTCTTCTTCATCTGTTTTTAGTTGTTTACTTACTTACCTCTCCTCATGTATTCATCACATAGCCAAACTTTAGCTTCACTACCGTTACTTTGACCCCAGGAGAAAAAAAAAGACTGATATATATTAGTTTTTTCTATTTTTTCACAATTTATTTCATTTCTGGGGGCTTCATCATTTTTTAATGTATATTTATTTGTTCTGTAATTACTTTGGGTTTAAAGAAAGCAATAGAAAAAATTATAAATCTGCTTATAATATTTTTAATTTTTGAATACTTGTTTGGTTTTCTTTCATACTTAGTTTGTGTTTTAATAAATGTACATTAAGAATGGGTAAAAAAGAAATCAAATAAGAAAAAATTAAAAAGTGACATATTTAGTGAAATAAAAGAAGACTGTTTATACCATATTTAGTTTCCTACGCACTAGGGTTAAAATTATGTCATGTATGAATTACAGGTTACAATCTCCTACAATAGAATGTAAAATAGTACATTTTCCTGTGTAAAATTTTATTAGGAGACATAAATTTCAATAAAAAAATGTGACCTTCTACAGAATACCATGTCATGTATTTAATTTTTGTTGACAGGTGATCCCTACTCAAAGCACAAATTTGAAAAAATAATTCCCCCTCTCACATGTATTGAAGAGCAGAAAAGAAGTCCTAGATTTAAGCGACCCATTAATTTATGCAATGAAGCTTGCTAACCATAATGATGATGAAAGACAGATGGAGTTGAAGTTGGTGGAAAATAGAATATAGCTCAAACAATCTCAGCTTAACTTGAGACTCAACTGTGTTGGCTGAGTGGTAGAAGCTATACTCAGTATTTTTCTCACAGCTTCTCCAAATTTTTTTCTCCAACTTCATATGTGAAATTGAAATTTTTTAAAATAT
Organism: Hemileia vastatrix; assembly: GCA_030280995.1. Taxonomy (NCBI): domain Eukaryota; kingdom Fungi; phylum Basidiomycota; class Pucciniomycetes; order Pucciniales; family Zaghouaniaceae; genus Hemileia; species Hemileia vastatrix. Next base: position 63,448,424 of record JASXTE010000001.1, read on the forward strand.
ATTGTATATTTTTGCTTGCCAATGTTTTTTATTCAATAGGGGGTGTCAATTCTAGAAAATTAACACTTACAAATCTGCACTTATCTAAGTGGAGATTTACAAAGCACACCAGCTCCAACACTGGTGTATTTAAAAACTGAAGTAAGTCACTAATTCAACTAGAATCCACACTCTCTCAACCAAAAGTGCTGTTTTCATAATCAACTAACTCACTAGAAATTCTTCCCCCATCCCACTAGCACACCTTCCCTTTCACTCAATCATATTTTAATTTATCATATTTACTTCAACTTAAGTCTGAATAGCTCATTAGATTTTAAAATATTACATTAACTGTGTAATATTTTTAAAAGATTATTTTAGCTAAAAATTGGAGTGAGATATGGCACTTACTAGTGAGGAGAACACATGTTAATTTAAAATGGATATAAATTCTTCAATTATAGTTCAATTGTAAGTCTGAATAGCTCATTATATTTGGAAGCATCAGATTAATCTTTCTATATTATGAAAACATGATTTTAGCTAAATCTTTGAGTGAGATATGGTAATTATTTGTGAAAAATACTTGTTAGGGGGTATCAATGTTGACCAATCTGCAATTAAATTAATTGCAGAAAATAATCTGCATACCCCAATTATCTTCCGCAATTATTTTTGCTAATAATAGGGTTATTAAACACTTTACGTGTCAATGTTCACCTCTTATCTGACACTTTTTTACTCAACTTTTCATAACCACATCTTGGACAGCTTTCTGTCATAACCACATCTTGACCTACATTCTGCCATAAACATATCTTGGACTACTCTCTGGATATGCCTTCTACCTTGCTGCACAATCCCATTCTCATCCCATCCTGTTCATTCTATCCGCTCAGAACCCCTCACCATCTTATCTGCTTGTTTTTGCTCCTTTTCATCTCGCTATCTGATATGCTTGTTTCTGCTCCTTTTCATCTTAATTTATATTTTAAAATGCCTCATTGTCCTAGATCTTCTCAAAGACAGCCATCAACCAGTTTTTCTTCAAATTCCACTACTCCCTCTTTCCCCCGCTCAGCTGAGAAATCTAAGACTGTTCAATTAAAAAAAGATGATCATCTCATTCTTATCAACTGGCTGAAAACCAAATCTAACTATGATTCTTGTTTTGGTACTGAGTATGCAACTAAAGTAGGACGGCTCCCCGCATCAAAAGTTAATGGCTATCTTCTAATGGAAAATGAATTACAGAATAAGACCAAGGGAAGGATTGATCTTTTGCCTAAACAGATGTCTGAACGCTTCAAGCATTACTGAGCCAAGTACAAGAAGGTAAAGGCTCTTTCGTCTTCCACTGGTTTTGGGGTTACCGACATTGATATAACTAAGAATATATAATCCATAGACAATAAACTTGAATATTTATGTCCTTACCTTAAAGAGATGGATTCAATTTTTGGAGAGCGAGCCAATGTTAATCCTGTAAACATGTTGGATGGAGAAGATCCTATCTCCAAACATGATGTTGAAGCAAATCTTTTCCCATCCTCTTCCTCCACTCAAGCCTCCCCTCATTTGAATGAGACAAATCTAGATAGCTTTTCTGTAGATCCTATTGGTGATTTAACCCAACCAAATCTAACTCAGGTCTGTTTCTCTTTTCTTTTATCTTATCAATTCTAATTTTTATTTTCTTATCTTTTTCTTATTTCTTAAAAGGCTGACGAACAAACCCAGGATCCTCAATCAACTGAGTCTGAAGGTAGTGACAATGATGAGGAAGAAAATATGACCTTGAACAAGAAGTGTAAGGCTTCAAGTAGTCTAAATTCCCACTCCCAAAGAAGACAAGAAAGTGATACTTCATCAAAAACCCCTTTTTCATCTATGTAAAATTTTTTAGAGAAACGTGATGCTTGTAAGTGATACCATACCTCTTATTACTTTACTCTGCTTTTCTTCTACTTTATATTAATTTTTATTATCACTCTAGAACAAGTAGAAATTGCTAAAGAGACTCTAAGCTTTGAAAAGAAAAAATACAAGCTCTCTTTAAGGAGAGATGATAGGCTACAATATTTGGAAGAGAGGAAGTACAAGCTCTCTTTACGGAAGGATGATTGGGCACAAGATTTGGAGGAGAGGAGGTACAGGCTCTCTCTACGGAAGGATGATCGGGCCCAAGATTTGGAGGAGAGGAAGTACAAGCTCTCTTTACGGAAGGATTGTTGGGCCTAAGATTTGGAGGAGAAGAAGTTTGAGTTAACTCTAAGTATTGAAAAATCAAAAAAAGAGGAGAAAACACTTGAACATCAAAACCTATTAGAGCAGATGAAATATAAGTTTGATCATGAAGAAAATTCCAAAAAGAAAGATTTCTTGATAGAATGTGTTAAAAATAATAATTCTGTTGAGGAAATATAACGTTTAAAGAAATTTTTGGATGACTAGTTTGTTTTATTTCTCTCACACTTCAACTGTTCATATTTATTTGTACATAAAATTTACAATAATTTCCTGTATTTCATTACTCTATCAATCATTACTTGAATTTTTTTATTTTAATGTTAAATATTCTTTTTTTAAATAAAATTTTCATGTCTCCTTTGAAAATTTGACAATCCCCCACCCCTGGATTTTTTTGAAGTAAGGGGTGGATATCACCAAAATTCTTTCATGCCATGAATCTTGAAAGTCTTATATGAAACTTTGGCTTTACTACCCCATGCATTTTACCGGTATCCCCAAAATTCTTACATGTCAAGAATTTCACAAGTCTTATAAGAAATTTCGGCGAAACCCCCCATTGATCTTATTGAAGTAAGGGATGGGTATCACCAAAAATTTTTCACCAAAATATTTACAAGTCAAAAAAATTCTATATCTGTTTTAAAGAATTGGCAATACTCTCCCCTGAATTTTGTTGAAGCAAGGGGTGGGTATCACCAAAATTTTTCTAAGTCATCAATTTCACATGTCAGATTTGAAAATTTGGCAATACCCCCCCCCCTGCATTTTATTGAAGTAAGGGGTGGAAGTCATATAAATTTAATATAATTACATAAATCACTACGCAATATAGGGGGTGGACTTGCTAGCAAGTCCTCAACCTGAACTCAGATGGAACTCAGATGGAACTCAGACTGAACTCATACTGAACCCTTACTGAACTCTACTTGAACACCCACCTAAAACTGTTCTTCTGAGTGGTGTTCATTCCTGATTGTATGGCTCCTTTATCAATAGCTCAATGTGTGTTCAATCTATGGTGAGTTTGGGTCCAAGGTTGCGGACTTGCTAGCAAGTCCGCCCCCCATATTAGGTGGTGAATTATTAAATAAATATCCAATATATATCAATTTCCCTAGTTTAAAGTAATGACAATTCCTCAAGCCAAAATGAAGATCAAATCTAGAAACAAAAGTTTGGGACTTTCCACAGGTATAGGCTAGAGGAACCCCATGAAAAAATAAATGTTATCATGATTACATTTTATACAACCAAATGTTGTTGGCTCATCACTTTACTTGAGCAAATTGATATATAAAAAATATTTATTAAAAATTTATGAAAAAATATAAATTTTTTGATGACAACTCTAATCCCCATAATTTTTGGATTTAGATAAAGTTTTTTTAAATCTATTAACTTTACCTTCTTTCTTTACCTTGTTTATTCTTTGAATCAACTTATGACTGATTTGAAATGAGCAACCAAAATGTGTGAAATCTTGACAGGATTCCAAAACAGGAAGAGCTTTGGTCGTTTGATGATTATCCTTAGAAAAATTCCAAATAGTCTCAATGATACCATTTCCCAAACCAAAATAAATGATGCACCGGTGGTCTGGAAAATATAAACCATGTCCTTTGATTTTAGCTGGAGATGGTATTGGTTGGACAGTTATTAGGTTGATATATGAGAATATAGCAAAAGTAAGAAAATTGGTGTCATTCCTTTCAATATGAATCCTATTGTTGAATCCAGAATGAGTGATAATAAAATTAGAAAATAAAAGATATTTGTGGGTGATATCTTCCCATTTGGAGTCACACCAATTCGGTATTCCAACTTTGGTTGCAAGTTCATGATTTTTTTCAAATGCTTTATTACAGAGCTTTTTGAGTCGAAAAGCAAGAAAAGAGTTAAAGGAAGGTAGAGTGTCCCATAAGCAAAAATCTTCATCTTTTTGAGCTTTAGTGATATTCTTGAGCAATGAATATATGCCTATATAAATGAAATAAGAGAAATGATATTAAGAATGGAAAAAAAATTATTAGACATAACAAGAGAATATCCTTTAACAAAACCTGGTCTCCAACCAAATCCAATCATGATACCACCCAACAAATTGTATTCCTTATAGGTAATCAAACCAAAGCCATTTGATAAAGAGTTATGATAAGATCTGATAGTTGATTAAAAGATTCATCTTTTACGCCATCAAATGAATGAACTTCCAAAATGAATTGAGCCTTATAAGTATTACTGATAACTGCAACAATTCAATCATCTCCAAATTCGGTTAGATATTTGATATCTTCTGGTAATTTTTTTGGATATTGATTTTTTTTATCTACTTTAGTTTTATGAAAAAAAATGTTTGGGATATGACGAAAAAAACTTTCACAGAGAATTTTTTTTTCAGATATCTTTTCTTCTGATGAGACTGATTATCTTTAATTTTTTTTGATGATTTAGATAATGATTTTTTTTTTTCAGATATCTTTTCTTCTGATGAGACTGATTATCTTTAATTTTTTTGGATGATTTAGAAGAAGAATTCTTTTTTTCAGATATCATTTATTCTGATGAGATTTATTATCATTAATTTATTTTTGATGTTTTAGAAGATGATTGAATTGAAGTTCATTTTGAAGAAGATGATAGAGATGATAAAGATTAAGATGATAAAGAGGATAAAGATGAAGATGATAGAGAAGTAAGGGGTGAATCTGAAGAAGAAGACATTTTTTTGATCTGAAAAAAATTTGAATTTAAAAAAAAAAATTCAACACATATTTTTTAAAAAAAGCCTCACATAATAATATCTTTTGAAATAAAATTTAAAGCAATATCCTTTCAAAAAAAAAAAATAAAAAAAATTTTTTAAATCAAAAAAAAAAATTAATAATTTTCAGTAAAAATTATTTCAAAAAAAAAAACAAAAGAAAACCTGAAGTTTGTTTATAAAAAACCTTCACAGAAAATCCTGTCAAAATAATTAAAAAAAATAATAATAAAAAATCAGTAAAAGAAAAATCAAAACAAATAAATTAAAAATAAAAAAATTAATTCAGTAAAATTATTTGTAAGAAAAATTTAAAATTAAAATCTAAACCTTTTTTGGTTTGTAATTTACAGGGAAAGACCTTAGCAGAATGTAAAAGTTTTTTTTTTAAAAATTCTGCCAAAAAAAACATTTGAGTATGTTTTTTAAAAAATAGGTAACCCCTCTTTAACTCCCATAACAGTCCCCTTTCCCCCTTTATTTCTATGAAATCACCTCTAAAATCCCTCCCTCCTTGCCTCAAAACCACCTTCAAATCCCCTCCTTGCCTGTCTCAAAATCCCCCTGAAATCCCCTCCTTAATTGCCACAAATCTCCCCAAAATCCCCCCCTTAGTTACCTTAAAACCTCCCCCTCACCCCTCTTTAAATGTTCCAAACCCCCCCTTTCCCCCCCTCTTTAGCCGCTTCAAACCCCCCTTAAGCCTCCTCTAGTACCTCCTCCTCCTTAAAAAAGGATCACTAACAATTGTTTGTTAAGAAGGAGAGGGGGTAGAGGTGGCTAAAGGGGAGTGGAAGGGGGGGAGGAGACCTAAAAGGGGGGAAGGGGGGTTTTGAGGTGGTTAAAGAGAGGAGAAGGGGGGAGAGTTGAGGCACCTAAAGAGAGGGGAAGGGGGGGTGATGAGGTGCCTAAAGAGAGGGGAAGGGGGGTCATGAGGCACTTAAAGAGGGGGGAAAGGGGGGATTTGGGACAGGCAAGGAGGGTGAAATAAGGGGGACTTGAGGAAGGTAAAGAGAGGGGAGAAGGAGTGACTTGAGGCAGGTAAAGAGAGAGGAAAAGGGGTAAAATGAGGCAGCTAAAGAGGGTGAAGGATAGAAAAAAAAAAGAAAAAAAAAAGGGAAAAAATAGAAAAAAAAATTAGTCTAACCTTGAAAATAAAAAAAAGGACTTACAAAAGAAAAAAACAAAAACAAAAAAAAACAAAAAAAGAACAAAAAAAAGCAAAATAAAAAAATTCATGATTAGCAAATAAAAAACAAGAAAAAAGAAAAAAAAAGACTTACCTGGTGAGATGAGTTGAGAAAATAAAAGTAACAAAAATATTTGAGTGATGTTTGAGGAGAGGATGAAAAGGATATGAGTGATGAAAGAAAAAAAAATCACTGACAAAATATGCGATTTCATGTTGAGCTGGTGAAAGAAAACCAATGAGCCATCCAAAAAAAAGATATTCACCGTAAATTCCAAAAAAAAAAATGAATATGCAACAAATCAAAATACCAAATCAAGTGAATAAAGTACACAAAGAGGACATTTGGAGAGTACAAAAAAATAATTTGGAAGGGTGGTGCAGAGAAATTTTGGAGAGTAATAGGCATAATGGCAGAGCCTATGCCGGTTGAATGAATGTTTTGTAATTCAAGGGAGGGGAGAGCCCGTGCTGGTTCAGGATCCTCTTCTTCATAAAAATCATTCCACTCATCCTTTAAGTCAGCTAGGATATTGTGGAGTATAATGCAAGTCATGATCCAATGATTTGCAGTTTTGATCTCCAATTTTTTTTGAAATTGGATTCTTAGCTCCTGAAGACTAGAAAATTGTCCCTTTAAAATACCTATAGCATGTTCAATTTGTACTCTTGATTGGGAAAGGTGATAATTAAAGGCAGTTTTGGCATCACTTTCTAAACTTGCACCATGGAAAGCAGGTATAATGTACTTTCCACTTGCATATGCTGAGTCTGTAAGGAGGTACTGAGATTTGTCAAAGTATGAGTCAGGGGTTTGAGAAATCCTCATTCTTTGGAAGACGGAAGAGTCATGACATGAGCCAGGGCAGCCACTATGAAAAGCAATAAATTTTTTTTTGACATCGCATACAAGTTGAATGGCAATAGAGAATCTAGAAAGAAGATAAAAATTTAGTTTATGAAGGATGAGAAATTGGAGAAGATTTTAAAGAAACCTTTTTTTGCGATCAAAAAAATGGTTGCCATCATGAGCAGGCTTTTGACTCAAAGGTATAGTTGTGCCATCAACAAATCCTACACAGCCAGGGAAACCTTCAGCTTGCATTACTTGAGAGGATTCAAGTCGCTGTTCTGGAGTTGTCCAAGAAATTTTTTGTGACTTGAGGGGAAAGGATAGAAATCACACAGCGCTTGGTGTATAATATCACAGTACTATATCCTATGTTTAAGAAATTATCCAAAAGTCTTACAGCAGCACTGTTTCCATTTGAGCCAAAGCGACATAGTGCAACAGCAATTTGGATGACAGAATTACACTGTTTGTTATGGGAATTGTAATGAAAGATAGGATGATCAAAGATGAGTTGATAAAGTTTGAAGAAAGAATTGGGTGAAGTTTAAATGAGGAATGTTGAGAATGGAGGCCAGATGTTATTGGGGATCATGATAAAGATTTGGCCCCCTGGTGATGATGTAACACTTTTTGGAAAGAAAACACATATAAACTAAAGCATATACCAAACAAGAGTCAGATTTATAGTAAAGAACTAAAAGAAAAGTAATAGAATTCATTTTTGATTGAAGTGGCTTCCTAGTAGAGAGGTGTTTCATTGTTTCCGGTGGAAGGGTTATGTGATGAGGGAAGTAGGAATTCACCGCCAAATGTGCAGTTGGGGTGTTCAGATAGAAAAAAAACTTAAGTGTTTGCCACCAAAATTAAGTAGTATAGAGTGAGGAAAGACTTAAGGATGGCATCAGAAATTATGAGTCATGTGACTTTCTTGAAAATCCATCATGGATGAGATGAGTTTGGGATCAGGAATTAGGAATGGAAATTGGGGTATAAGAGGCGGGATAATGCGTTATTGTTGATTCCTTATCCACTAGCCCTGGGGCTAGTGGATAAGAATCTTCCGCAATTAATAATGTCTGATCCCAGAAATAATTGTGGATCCCTGAACATTGATACCCCCTATTAGAAGGAAATGGCTATAACTTTGTTAATTTCACTTTGGTTTTGAATAAAAGTATTTTATTAGATTCAGAATCATTGAAATAATCTCCATATATTTTTCAAAGAGTATTATATCCAAAAAATTTATGTTAAATTTCAATGAGGAATGTTTTTTTTATTGGACCAATATGTTGTGAGAAAAAAATGAAAAACAACTGATTTGAGGTCAGAGATGACACTCATTTTTGAAATTAGTGACTTATTTTCAAAATTTAAGTTCTGTTTTGAAAGAGAATGTACAATTATGCATTATAAATATCATTAGAAAATGGGAGGTAATTTTTCTGAAGTGTGTTATTTTGCATGTTTCTAAAATTGTTCAAAATAGCATGAAATTTGACTTTTCAAACACCACAAAAAACACTTGGAGCCTGCTAGCAGGTGCCAATCCCTCAATCAATTTGTGACACAGAAATAACTCAGACCTGACACCACACAAGCTAGAATTCTCAGTGTTCAATGCATGGTCTTTGCAGAAGAATTACAACTGAGCTAGAGCTGAATCAAATCAAAGATAGGGATTGGCACCTGAAATAAGGTACCCAAATTTTTTTTCTGATGAAATGTCTTCTAAAATGAGATTTTTACAATCATGCTCTATCAAATCCATACATCTCCCACCTCATTTAAAATGTTGCCTATCAAAAAACCAAGGTCACTGCTTTTCAGAAGTGACTTTGGTTCTCTTCCAGTAAGGCTGCTCTTGGCTGGGAGAGCCACAAAAAAGTGAAAAAAATTGGTGAAAAAAAGTGAGAAAAAATTCATAAAAAAAAGTGAAATAAAAGTGAAAATTTTTTTTGAAAAAAAACAGTAAAAGAAATTTTTTTCCTCAAACTTGATAAAATTACCAAAGTCACTGCTACTCAGCAGTGAATTTTCTCTTCTCCTAGCTATGGTAGGAATATAAAATGTGGCTCATTTGTGAGGAGAATAAAAAGCATCTTTTAAGCCTCATTACTCTATATCTTTATAAAGAATTTCTTATACTTCATGTATCCATATTCTCTTTAATTGATAATTTAAGCTCTCATACTGTCTAAATAAAACATCTTATTGTTAATTAATAACAATTCATATTAGATTCCATAACCTCTGTTTGGGGTTTTGAATATTGTTCATTAGACTGTATCCTCCCCCACCAGCAAAAATAATTGTTAGAAGATGTCTTATTTGGGGGTTTAAGTGGAGTTTTTTAGTTTGTAGCATTTCCCCAGAAACAAAAATAATTGTTGGAAGATGTCTGGTCAGGTCAAGGTTACTACAAGTGGGGTAAAATATTTTTAAATTGAATGTGATGAAAATAAATTCTGCACCAAATATTAATGTGTTCTTCAAGATATTGAATAAATTTATGTCACCAAAATCATCAAAAAAAATTAGCATTATTCAAAAAAATGAGCTTTTGTCTCAGCTCCTGCAATCATCCAAATTAAAAATGGAAAAAAGTCATTTTTCATGCCATAATTTATCAATTAAATTTAACTTAATGGAGTTCATAATCTCACATTATTTTTTATGTTCTTCTCATCACATATTCTAGTTTATTTTATTTAGATATTCCACATATTGAATAAATAAGAGTTATTGTTTGTACAAAGAACAGAAGTGCTACATTGATTGAGGAGTACTCATAATGGAGAATGACTTGTTTTTAGAATAAGTCAGGAAAACCCAATCAAAAATTGAAATTTTACTTTTAAAATATATATCTAATTATTTTGAAGCATGTATTATCACCAAAGCTAAAATATAAATCAATTGGTTGATGTGTATGGTTGTGTATAGGGTGGAATATTATGAGTTTTAACTTCTGGAGATTTGATTTAGTCTCATTTCACAAGAGAAGGTTTCAAACTAGAGTGCAGAAAGAAAAAAAAATAGTGATAGAATATCAGAAAACTGGCTGATTTGAGGAATGAAATTCAAATGACAAGATACTGGGAATGTCAGGCTGAGGTCAAGTACAGAGACATGAACTAGCTTGAATGGTCAGTTGTCTAGAAGATTTTAATGGTCCTACATGAATACTGTAGTAAAAATCCAATAAGTATTAAAATATAACTCAATATAAGGGTCTCAGTAATTTTATTCTCACTAAATATATATGGCTTACAATCTTATAGTAGGTAGAAAAATAGATTTAATAAATTCAAATACTATTCAAAGACTCTATAAGTACTATTGATATGTATTGTAATTGTATTGGTTTTTTTATAATTGTAATGATAAAGAATGTAGAAAATAAGACCAAAAAACCCCCTCCTTTTATACACAATACCTTCCCCAATGACCCCCTTTATTTACCAACCCTATACACAGCTAATGACGCCTCATTCCAGTTAATAGACATTCCAAAAAACATAAAGAGTGACCAGTAACATAATTAGAATGATATCACCCACCAAAATCCTGTAGTAATAGGGATAATCCATCAAAATTAAAGAATAAGCAAAAAAAAGTATATGCGTGTGATACATTGAAATAAAAGACTAAAAAGGGAAAATTAAGACTAATTATTACACAATAACAAGGGGGATTAACAGTAGAAATTTTGGGGCTAATCATGACATTATACTATGTGAAATCCCCATCCAAAAATAGCCAAAAATAACTGAGAAACCACTTAAAAACCCAAAAAAGAGTGTGAGATGTGAGGTAACTACATGCAGTCCTTGGCAGGCGCTTGCATGGGTAAATCCTTGACTATATTAGGCAAATTTAAGTGTGGTAGTGAATTAAAACACCAAGACTTATTAGAGTAATAATTAGATTCCGTTCATATTACAGTAATAATTAGATTCCGTTCATATTGGAGTAATAATTAGAATCTGTTCATTAGTTAGTCTGCTTAGCTTAAACATCATGTACTTATTCATTATATAAAATTTGCTTCCATACCTGTTGTTCTCATTTTTGTTGCCATTATCCTCTATAAAAGAGAGATTTCTTAGACTGCTTATTGGTATCTCTCTTCTTTCTTCCTTTTCTTATACTGTCCTTTGGACAGTCTTTTGTTACCTTGACTCATCTCCATCTCTTATTCTTATTCTTCAAATTAGTTTGTGGCTGCTTAATCATCTTAAATTCTTACTTACATTCTTTGACTTAGCTCCTTCTGAACCAGGTATTTAGTTTATACATTAGTATGCTCTTCTTGCTGCCATGCACATCTATCTTCTTTCTTCCTTTTCTTATCCTGTCCTTTGGAGAGTCTTTTGTTACCTTGAATCATCTCCATCTCTTATTCTTATTCTTCTAATTAGTTTGAGGCGGATTTATCATCTTAAATTCTTACTTATATTATTCGACTTAACTCCTTCTGAACTAGGTATTTAGTTTATAATTTGTGGTGGCTTTATCATCTTAAATTCTTACTTATATTATTAAACTTAAATCCTCCTGAACCAGGTCTTTCCAATGTTCCAGTCTATCAGGTTATGTGCCCAACGCTCCTACAACTTTTTCTCAAAGTGGCGTCCTCTCCTACAAATTCGGAATCGTCTCTTTCCAATTCCTCTGCAAACACTGTCATACGCAATCTCATCACATCATCTAATACCTTTACCAAAAACTGGAACAACATGGAGTCCACTTCTTTCTCAGAAATAAAAGGAGTCGAAATTCTCACTAGCAAAAACTATGCTTCATGGAAAAACCAAATGTTTTATGCTTTAGGGATCCAAAATCTAGATAAATTTCTCCTTAAATCTACCACCGCCCTATCTGACGTCACTGCCCTTGAGGTTTTCAACTTCCCCAAAAAACAGACTGCCCTTATCTTACGCATGTTCATTTCTTCCAAAAATCATAATCAGTTTATTTATGATGAATCAATATTTGACCCTGCATCTTTGTGGGAACAGATATGTGAACACTATGCCTTAACTTCCGCCAAAAATTGTGCTAGTGTAATTGCCAATCTCTTCAATATTCACTTCGATGAGTCCGACATCTCTCTTTCCATCAAAGAATTCCGTTCAACTCTCAAACTTCTGAATGAAGTTTCTCCATCTCTTTTCACTGGAGAAGTCCTATCCACCATCATAGCATTCTACATTCTTCATCTCTTACCTGAATCCTACTGCAACATGTCTCATCTAATTTTTACTAACATCAAGGTAACCAAGAAGACATCATCTATTGAGGAAGTCCTGAACAAGCTTGAAAAGGACTGGAGGAGAAGAAAATCTGAGCCTTTTAAAACTAGAATGGCATTCAATGTCAGAAATAAAAACCTGTGCTCTAATGGAAAGCACAACCCATTGGCTCCTCACTCCAAAGCCACATGCTTTCAATTACACCCTGAGAAAAGAGACGAATATCAAAGGAGGAAAAAGGAATGAGAACAAAAAGGATGGAAAAGCTCTTGCTGTTTTTAACACTATGAATGACACTGCCATTCTTTAAAGTGGTGCTTCCTTTACCCTTTTTAACGATAAAAGACTCTTCACCTCACTCTTCCCCTTGTCAAAATATCTTCTCAATGCCAATGGAGAAACCATTCAGGCTCAGGGTTCAGGAACTGTTGATCTCCTAATTAACAAGAGGCTTTTTCCAATCAATAATGCTCTGTATGTAACCAATGTACAATCAAACCTCATCTCGGCCGCCTGGTGTCTATTTCAAAAGTTTAGTATCAAAGGATGTGGAAACACGGCTAAGCTATTTGACAAAGGAAAAAATTTCATTGTGGAGTGCTCCCTTGAAGACAATTTCCTTTCATTACTGCTCAAATTTTTCAGAGAAGTCAACTCCTTAATCTCAATGAAATCCATCATTAATCTGAATAACTCTTGCGGACATCCCAATAATCTAACCGCTAGTCTTATGTACCCTAATGTAGATTTTTCCAAAATTGAATGTATCCCATGCCTAACCTCAAAGTCACACCATCTTCCTTTCCTGGGAAAATTTCCAACTCCTGAAAACGTCCCAAATGTAATACATATGGACCTGTGCGGACATATTTCTCCCATTTCCCGAGGAGGTAGCAAGTACTTCTTACAGGTGGTTGATGGTCATCCCAGGTACTGTTTCACTTATTTTCTTTCCTTTAAATTATACTCCTTCAACTATTTCAAAACTTTCTTAAATTTGGCTGAAAACAAGACTGAAAAAAGAGTGAAAACAGTGGTAACTGACAATGGGGGTGAATTTGTTAACAGCTCATTTGATAAATTGTTTATTGATAAAGGGATTGCTCTTTTTACCACTGCTACCTATACTCCTCAGCAAAATACATTCTCTGAGAGAGAAAATTTTACTCTGGTCAAAAAAGCTCAAGCATTATTAATCACATGCGGATTAGATGGATCATGGTGGGGAGAAGCAGTAAATACTGCAAATTATCTGCTAAATTGCACACCTACAAAAACCTTGCATGGGAAATTTCCATTAGAGGTCTGGGATCCAAAAGCCAAGATATTTTATGGTAAGCTTCACCCTTTTGGATGCGATATTATCTACAATATCCCCAAACAAAGAATACTCTCTAAATTTGACCCCATTGGCGAATACGGTATTTTCATAGGTTACACTGAGGTTCATCATAATTTCAAAATCTATTCTCCCAAATTAGATAAATTTCTAGTCACTCATGACATTAAATTCATGGATGACTCTTTCTCTCAAGCTAAACGCTTAACTGAAGCTACACCTTTATTCATACCGTTCACAGATTACCCTTACTTACCAGACATCTCTACTCCGCTTTGAAATCCCAAGCCAATCATTGAATCACAGCCTCCCAAAGTTGTCTCTTTAACAACTCCTCCTGATCCAGTACCCCCTACTTCAGGTAAAACCTTCACCTGGATTAAAAAGGACATGCCTGCCCCTCAAAACATTACAAGTAACATCGACTCTTCAAACATTCTCAATCACTCAAGACATAACAGAAACCCCTGTAATCTTGTCGTCCAACAAGATGATGTTCCCAGGAGGTATTCACAGGCAGTATCAGGTCCCGAATCCACTCACTGGTGTGCCGCTATCAACTCAGAATTAAACAGAATTGAAAATCATAAAGTCTGGAAAGTATTTCCAAAACCGAAAGATAGAAACCTTTTAGGCACTGTCTGGGTCTTCAAAAAGAAATTAGATAGTAACGGCGACCTGTCTAAATTCAAAGTCTGTCTCTGTGTTCTGGGCTTTGCTCAAACCAAGGGAATCGATTATAAAGATACTTTTACTCCAACTGGTAAACTATCTTCTCTTCAAACCATTTTAAGTTTATTGGCTTGTGAAAATTTCGAGATCCACCAAATGGATGTCAAAACTGCTTTTCTCCATGGGGTCCCTGAAGAAGACATTTATATTTGCTTTCCTGAAGGCTTCTCTAGGTCTCAATCTTCCCACTCCTGTCTCAAACTTGAAAAATACCTTTATGGCTTAAAGAAAAGTCCTCGGTGTTGGTACAAAAGACTTAAAGACTTCTTCACTTCATTACATTTTCATCCTAATCCTGCCAACCCATGTTTATTTTCTACAAATCATTCAGATAACCCCTGTCATATCTTCATTCATGTAGAAGATCTGGTAATCTGTGGTAAGAATGTACTTCCCATTAAGCAGGCCCTTGTGAATTAATTTGAAATGGATGACCAAGGTGAGATTTCTTGGATACTCAGAATGAAAATAACCCAAAACATAGACAAGAAAGAAATTTATATTTCTCAACCTCTATTTATCACCAACATTCTTGACTGCCGTCCGGCTTCAATTCCATTGGTACCTAATGCAAAACTAAATCCTAAAAATCCTGATGAAACTACTTGCAATTTTGATTACCACAGAGCTATTGGTCTACTGAATTATCTAGTTTTGTGTTCATGGCCTGATCTAGCATATGCAGCTAGTACCCTATCAAAATTCCTAAACTCACCATCCAATGAACATGTACAACATTTCAAACATGTATTACGATATCTGCGCAAAACTATTAATTTTAATCTCAAATTGGAGGGTGTCAAAAATGTTTTTCATCTTACAGGCTTTGCCAATGCTGATTGGGGATCTTCCGTTGGTTGTAAGTCTACTTCAGGTTCAATGATCTTCCATAATGGTCTCCTTGGTTGGTGTTCTAGTAAACAACAAGTAGTTGCACTGTCTACAACAGAAGCTGAATATCAGGCAATTTCCAAAGCTGGCCAAGATGCAGTTTGGTTCACTCAATTATTTCATGGCTTAAACATCTCAAATAATTCTCCTGTCATCTTTAATGATAATCAAGGAGCAATTATGCTTGTCAAGAACCCTTTATATCAACATAGAACTTGACACATCAATTTACGACTTCAATGGCTTAGAGAAATTGTCACTTCTGATCAATTAAAAATTGAGTATGTTTCCACTAATGATATAATTGCGGATCTTTTGACTAAGTCCCTTCCTCGTCACAAACACATGGAGTTTTGTAGTCTTATAGGTTTATTAGATTGCAGCATTGAGCATGTGGGGGTATTAGAGTAATAATTAGATTCTGTTCATATTAGAGTAATAATTAGATTCCATTCATATTGGAGTAATAATTAGAATCCGTTCATTAGTTAATCAGCTTAGCTTAAACATCATGTACTTATTCATTATATAAAATTTGCTTCCATACCTGTTGTTCTCATGTATGTTGCAATTCTCCTCTATAAAAGAGAGATTTCTTAGACTGCTTATTGGTATCTCTCTTCTTTCTTCCTTTTCTTATACTGTCCTTTGGACAGTCTTTTGTTACCTTGACTCATCTCCATCTCATATTCTTATTCTTCTAATTAGTTTGTGTTGGCTTTATCATCTTAAATTCTTACTTATATTATTCGACTTAACTCCTTCTGAAGCAGGTATTTAGTTTATACTTTGTGGTGGCTTTATCATCTTAAATTATTACTTATATTATTCAACTTAACTCCTTCTGAACCAGGTCTTTCCAACATTCCAGTCTATCAAGATTGAGGTTATTAATAAAATTAGTGCATATATAGAGGGTCAATGCATTTGTAATTAAGCTAGGACACTAAATAAGCGCCTGTTACCTATTTTAGCATGTTTCCCCACAGTTGCATAAAATTTTAGGTAATTATAGTGTGAAACAGATAAATTTGCTAAAAATGAAGCTATTCAAACAGGAAAAATGCAGGCAGTATGTGGCCAATACACAGAAGCCATTTCTGGCATAAAAAACACCAAATTTGAAAAGTGTTATTTTTATGAATTTGAGTAGCCAAATCAATAGCTCTAATTAAGACAAATTGATCTGTCAAAGCGCATTTTTAATATTATTTAATTTATAGCACATATAGTCAACTTTTAAGTGATTTAAAGCACATTTCTTGTTTTTCACATAAAACAATGAAAACAAAAGCTTTAAGTCTACTTAAAGATTATATAGCCTTATATTTAAGGTTTTTAAGATTACCCTAACATATTCCAACTTAATATTAAGCACATAAGACTTATAAAAGGTGGATATATGCATGTATATAAGGTGTTATAATGGCATATTTTGTATTTTATCATGAATTTACTTATGTATACTATTTGTGTACTCTAATTTATTCCTCCCACGTATAGTCCATGTTTTTAACATAACATAACTTATAAGTACTTTTTACTCAGTCCTGCGGATATCCAGGCTGACAGGGAAAGTAGTGGGAGAGAGGGTACAGGTTGACATATAGATATAAAACCAGTCAAAATATGAAAAAAATGAAAACAAATTAAAAACATAAGAGGCTTAAGATACATATCTTTAAGTCCATAAAGAGAAAATAAGGCTCTATTATTGTTCATTATGCAATCTGTATTCATTGTTTTCTAATCTTATCAAAAATATCAAAAGTAATGAATGAAAAAAATCAGGAAAATTAATGCAAAAAATTAATAAATGGGGTAATTTAATGAATGATTTTAAATTTCCTAAATGCATATTTTTCAGAACTGACACCCCCTAATATTCAAATCAATATTGTATATCCCCTTTTTTTGATCCAGTGGACATCTCATTCTCTTAAAAGCTATGCAGGCACAATTTTTTAATATAAAGAGATAAATAAGTAAATATGATGTTTAAAAATTAAACAAGCTAATCAGATTCATGAAAAAACAAAAATTGAACAGGTTATAGGTATTTCAATATAAAATGTGTTTTTTATCATAGGTACCATATCTCACCCAAAATTTTATCTAAAATTATATTTTTAAGATACCAAAAGGTAATAATATTATTTATAATCTAATTGTATATTTATATTTAGAATATAAGAGAGATTAACAGAGGTACTGCTATTTCAATTTTAAATGTGATTTTTACTAAAAAGTGAAATATTTCACCCACATTTTTACAAAAAATCATTTTTTCAAGATAAAGGATGATTGATATGATGGTTCCAAGTATAATTATCTACTCATGTCAGTGTATCTAGTATAAACGTATGATTTAATAGTATTTATTAATGGTCCTACTACTTTTTAATAAATGATTTAGTGACTAAACCTCAGGGGAAGACTAATAAAATAGTTATACTCAAATAAAACTCACAATACTTGGATTTAAATGCATGCTAGTGGTGGAAAATAGATGAATATAATATAGTTATAGCTTATATAAAGATAATATCAATTTATAATGGTGTTATAATATATCTTTGAATAATAATAATTGTGTTGTAATGTTTATTTGAATAGTAGTAAGTAAGTGATGTCTGATAACTGTAAAAATCTTCCCTTACTTATACCAAAATCCACTGGAGTGCACAGACCTTCAATCCAGATGAATTCACTGCTATTCCCAGCAATTACAGCACTTTGAGGGCCCATCACCTCCCTATGGCGTCCAAATCAAGCAGATTCAACACCCACACCTCCAGTAAGGACCCTTTATCACAATTAATGATAACACAGACCCATACCATAAATAGAAAATCCAGATAAAAGCGAATACCATAAAGAAACAGGTAAAATAACTCATCCAAAGAGAATATAATGAAACCCAAAGCATATAAAGGAAAAGAATGAAATTTTCAAGCCCCCAATAACATCCCCAAGCATTCATATTAACCCAGCAATGACCTTCCAACCCATAAATCCGTGAATATCCATCCAAGGAAGCAGATTAAGTTGTCCAAACTGAGTGTATGCACCTGAAATAGATGTGTATGCTTCTGTAGGTGTTGTGAGTCCACTGGATATGTCCATATGACCTAAAATAAGCAGAAAAACAAATTTTAACAGCTATTAAGAGGCTAAAACCCCCTTATATACCTAAATATACATAATACACTGCATATTTCACTGAATATGAGATTTATGTATACATATAAGCTTATGTATGTCAATAATTACTTAATATCACTTAATATAAGTATATTATGACTCCATTAACACCTTAATAAGTATTATTAGGCTATGGATAAGCTATTTAAACTACTATAATTTATATAATAGAGTAATAATTATATATATATGTAATATAATCATATATATTATTGTTTTAAACTTATTTTTTAAGATATAAGCTTAATGTACTTAAGGTTATCCTATTTTAAGTATAAGAAATAATCAGTCCTAGGAATATCTAGGCTAACACTCCCTCACCCAAAAAAAACAATAAAAAAAATGTTGAGACATTTTAATTAAAAGTAAGGAGTGAATAGAATTTTTTTTTTAATTTTCTATAATACAGATACAGAATAAACAGTATTATTTTGATTTAAATTTTTTCAAGAGATTTTTAAGATCAGAGATTTCATTTTCTGGAATCCACTGGTCATATTCACTTGATTTATTTTTAAATCTTAATAGATACTCAACTCCCTTTTCTTTAGTAAGGTGTCTCTTTTTAAGTATCTTTTCAATTTCTGCCTCTTCCACTATTTCTTCAGGTTGCTGTTTATGCCTTCCTGATCTTCTTGGAAATAGAGCAGTATCATTAGAATGGTATGGTTTTATAAGAGAAATAGGAAATAGTGGATGTTTTCTATCATATGGTGCATATAAAATAACCTCAACAGCATTGTTACCAACCATATTTTTAACTACAAATGGTCCAATGAATGGATCCTTCAATTTAACATTACCATTAAAATTTAAATGTAGTGTAGAAATACAGACATCATCACCCTCTTTAAACATTTTTTCTTTATGGGCTTTATCCCATCTTTTCTTCTCATACTCAAATGCCTTATTTATACATTCTTGAGCATGTTTTCTGCATAACTCTTTCATTTGAAGAAAAGATTTAGTACCTGGATGGATATCCAATCTAGGTAATTTATTAAGAGTTTTAGCTGGGGTATTAGGTACATAACCCAACCATAACTCAAATGGCTTTTTGCCAGTGACAGAATGTACTGTACTATTATATGAAAATTCTAAACCTGGGATAAGGGTTACCCAATCATGTGTGAATTTGTCATTGTCTTTAAAGTCAAGACCAAAAGCACAATATCTTCTTATCATATCTTCTAAAGTTTGTATCATTCTTTCTGCTAGCCCATCAGTTTGTGGATGGTGTGCTGTAGAAAGTTTTAATTGACACCCTGAAACATCCATAAGTGATGTCCGGAACTCAGAAGTAAATTTAGGATCTCTTTCAGAAACAATTGCTTTGGGGGAACCTGCTATATTTAACATTTGAGTCTACCATAAAAAAGCTAAGTCCTTTGCAGAAACCTCTTTGTGGGTAGGAATAAATTTACACATCTTTGTAAATCTATCTACAACTACCCAGCAGGAGTTATAACTTTTATGCCCTGCTATTGGAAAACCTGTTACAAAGTCCATGTTAATTATTTCCCATGGAGATTTTGGTTTCTCACTTTGTTGTAATAAACCAGCTCTTTTGCCTGTTAATCTTTTAGATTTTTGACAAGAATCACATGTCTCAACATATTTTTGAACATCCTCAGACATGTTAATCCACCAAGCTGCGTTTTTTACTCTGGATGATGTTTTATGGTAGTCAAAATGACCTGCTAATATATCATCATGACATATACTTAACATTAACTCCTTCATTGAAGGGGAAATTACAATTACATTACTTAATTTTTTCCTGTAATATATAAAACCATCCTCAATGGAAAATTTTCTTTTTCTAATGCCTCTTTATACTTGGTTGGTAATTTTTTTATTCAAACATTCATTGAAGCATTAGATGGATCATTTAATATTTTAGTGAGTTTACTCAAGTCAGGATCTGAAGCATACATATCAAGAATTGATTGCATAAATTAATCCTCAAGATCTACAATATAAATGCCATAAATGCTAATAATCTCTGATTCAGGAACATAAGCAGGATAATCATCATTATTAGGCAGAGGTACTCTAGATAACAAATCTACATTAGAGTGTAATGTTCCTGCTCTATGTGTAATAGTCATCCGTCCTCTATATCCTTGTACAGCTAATTGCCATCTAAACATGTGTCTATTAGGAGTTTTCAAGTTTAAGAGTGACTTAACTGCACTACTGTCAGTTATTAACTCAAATTTTTGGTCTTCAAGGTAATAATGTAGCTTCTCAAGAGCCCATACTACTTCCAAACATTCAAGTTGAGTAGCACCATATTTCAATTCACTACTTCTTAGAGTACGTGAAATATAGAAAATTACTACTTCTGACATTTTTCCTTCAATAAGTTGTTTTTGATGCAAAGCAGAACCCAGACCAATAAAACTTGCATCTGTATACAATACAAAAGGCAATTGGAAATATGGTAATCCGAAGATAGGAGCTGTCATCAAACATTCTTTCAACTTATCAAAAGCCTTTTGTCTTTCATTATTCCAAATGAAAGCTTCTGATTTCTTTATCAGTGTGGTCAATGGTGCAGCAATTAATTGGTAGTTTTTTATATATTGTTTATAATAACCACACATACCCAGAAATGATTGTACATCCTATATATTTTGAGGAATGCCAATATTCTTTATTGCAGCCACCTTATTTTGGTCTACACATATTTGTAAGCCAGATACAATATGACCAAGCACTTTTAAAGATTCAAACCCAAATTTACATTTTTTCAATGCAAGGGTCATTTTTATTTCATCCATTTTCTGAAATAACTTCTTTAAATGTATTAAGTGTTCATCATATGTCTTAGAGAGAACTATGATGTCATCAATGAATACCATTAACCATCCCTCAATCATTTCATTATGGAATGTTATATCCATTAACTTCTGAAATAATGATGGAGCATTTTTTGGTCCAAATGGCATCCTGTCATATTTATAAATTCCCATGTGTGTTGTTATCAACAAAAAGTTCTGTGAATTCTTTTCAACAGGAATTTGATGGTACCCTTTATTTCCATCTAGGTAACTTATATATTTAGCACCTTTAAGGGTAGCATGTATAGAGGCAATCCTTGGTAAAGGATAAATATCATCTACTGTAAATGTATTTAATGCTCTATAATCACTTCACAGTCTTGCTTTATCTTGTTTATAAGAAATTAGCACTGGTGATATTACACAATATTTTGGTTTAGTTTCAACCTTTTCAAGAATGTTCATTTTTAATAACATTTTAATATTATCCTCTAGGTCTTTCCTCTTCATTGGTGAAGCAGGGTATGGTTTCTTTTTAAGACTAGCAGGAATATTGTCCATATCACAGGTTAAAATAATCTTCATTTCATGATCTTTTACAAGTCTATGTTCATTGGTTCCATGTGCAAAAGCCATTGGAAATGATTGAATTAAGTCCAAAATATTTGCTTTCTCAGCTTTACTTATCTGAATGCCAAATGATGCTTTTGAAATTTCTGTTTCCAGAAGTTCCATCTCATTGGATTCTCTTCCTTTTTCAGGGAATATTTATCACTGACTCAAAGTGTAAGACTGTGTTAAAAGAATTTATTTTAAATTTCCTTTTACCATTCATGCCAATTAAAAAATTATTATTAGCAGGGTCTAATTTTACACAAAACCTAGTCAGAATGTCATTTCCAATGATAAAACAGTTACTTAAATTAGTATTGTCCATTACTACAAAGTCACAAATTACTCTAACATAACCACGTTGATGTTTAAAGAAAACAGCAGCTTTGTATCTACCAATGGGGTGTAGTACTGATCCGAAACCTCTCCAATTTTTACTTTGAAGGGGTTCAAGCTTAGAATTATATTCACTATCAGTTTTCTGTGATGTGTTAGTAGAAACAACAGAACCAGCAGCTCCTGTGTCCAATACTATATTAACATTTTCACCAGAAATGATAGCTGGAACTGTGATAGGTGTCATATTAAAGTTATCAGCTTGTATATCTTTAATGATTTCAGCATCCTCAAAATTCATTAAAGATTCATTTGAGTCCATATTTAATAATGGATAGTCAAAGATAGACAAATCTTCTTCCAACATAAAGACTTCATTTTCATCACTATATGAGATATTACTGTCATAATCACTTGAATCTTTACTTTTCTCTGTTTCAATTTCAGATTCATGTTGATTTTCAACAATATTTATATTCTTCTCACATTTGTGACCTTTAACCCAAGGTTTGTTACACTTATAACAAGTATTAGTTTCATACTTTTTAAGTACTACAGGTGCAGTAGGTTTTTTCTGCTTCTCCTGAAGTGTTTTTGAATTCTGATTTTTCACAGGTTCAACATTTTGTTTATAAGTGGAATACCTTGCTTCATACTTATGGTTTAATAATATTTTGTTGCAAATATTAATAAAGTCAGAATATTCAGTAACATTAATTGTTCTAGCTACAAAAATGTCTCTGACAGATATAGGTAATTTATATATTATCTTATCTTTCCATAAGTTAAAATCCATGTTAGGTTCAATAACTTTTAATATTTTATTTAAATTCATTAAAAATACCATAGGTTTGTCACCATTCAATGGATTATACCTAGTTTTCTCATAAAGTCTCTGCTGAGTAAGTCTGAATTTAGAACCTCCAAATTGTTTTTCAATTAGTTGTTTCCATTCAGCCCAAGAGTAATCTTTAACCTCACTCAATACAGCTTAAAACCATAATAAAGCAACATCTTTAAATAAAGAAATTAATTTAGATGTTATTTCTTCATCTGGTAACTTATATGAGAATTTCAAGTTGTAAATTCTTTGAATAAAATTTTGCCAGTCAGAGCTGGCTTCCCTATCATAAGTTGGGTACTGATCAATCTTTGGCCAGTTCTTTTGATTGGATTTTATTTCACTAATCTTAGGTAAATTCAACAACTCATTTACATTTGATAAATGGTCTTGTATTTCCTCCTGTACAGATTTGTGACTTACATTTTCAGATTTGACACTACCACCGGATGGTTTTAGTTGTGGTGGTATAAGGAAGGAATGAGATTCACTTTTGCCAATGAGAGGATTATTATTATACTGAGTATACTTATGATTATCCTGGTTCATTAGTAGATTGGCAGTTTCAATTTCAACTTTAGTCAATCTTTGTAGCAGCTCAGAGACACTTTGATTTGTCTGGGCAAAAGATAGCTTAGTTCTTGATTCAGTCTTCAATAAATGTGTTTCATACAATTTTTCCAACTCACAGAATTTGTTTGAAAGTTCACTATATTTATTACTCAATGAATCATATTTGAGATTTAGAGAGAAATGTTCATTCCCTAATTCTTTATTACGTGTTGCCAGTTTAGAAATATTTAATGTTAAGGATGAAATTGTATCACTTGTGAGCTTAACTTTCTGTTCCTCACAATCAGTCATTATATTCCACAATTCTGAAACAGTTCTATGGACAGTTGGATTATTGTTAAAATACTACATGTCTTCCTTCTCAATTCTTTCACTCTCTTGTGAACTTCTCATCTCACTAGTAAGTGGTGGAAAATGAGGATTAACTGTATTATAAATACTACTGTTATTGTTGACAAAAGACAAGTCAGGTGTATCTACATTAAAACCTAATTTTCTTAAGTCCTCCTCTATTTCCTGCACAGATTTGACATCAATAATATTACCTACATTGTAATTATCAGTATTGTGTTCAATCTGAGAGGGTAATCTGCTTACCATGGGATTTGTATGAGCCCTGATTTTTGGTGCCTTTGTTTTCCCTTGTAGGGGTGAACTGAGGAAGTCTGATGAGGAGGAGGATCCTTGTTGCAGTTGTGACTGGACCATTGTTGATGGAACCGATCCCACTTCCATTTGTCTACCAGTATTTTCTCCTGGGAGTGATGTGACCCTCCTGGGGTAGGGGGTTGCTGACTTGGCTGGCCTCCCTTTAGCTCTGCCAATGATTGGTTCATCTTTTGAAATCCTACCTTGCAATTTTTCTGTAATTGCTCTACCTCCTTGAGCATGAGGGACTTTGATTCCTCCAGCTTCAATACCTGTTTTGCCAGAAAGGATAGTTGATCCTGAAGAGGAGGAGACATCTTTTTTATGGTAATATTTTTTAAGAGGGCGTCCTTTTCCTCTATGCTCATTTGCTCTTCCTGGGGGTATGACTGACCCTCCATGGTTATGTCCTGGAGCAATGTTTTTTTTAGCTTTAGACCTGGTATTATAAGCAGGCTTTTCACTTACATTGTCATGGGGAGCACTCATATTGATAAAAATAACAAGATATCACGTCTACAGAAAGGAAAACCTATTGGAATTAGTAGATTAAAAGTATTAGCAATGTTATTACTAATAAAAAGCACTGGAGCCTACCCTTAATTTAAATATTTATTTATTTAAATAAAATGTAAGAAAAATTCAAAAAAATCTGTTAAAAATAAAACAATAAGTTTAACTGGACCTTTATAAGGGTGAATTAATAGCTTACCAAGATTTAACCAAATACCAATTTAATTGGGTGTTATATTGGGGACCAAATACCAAGTGAAACTGGGTTTATATTGGGGACCAAATACCAAGTGAAATTGGGTTTATATTGGGTACAGTTACTACTGTAAATACCTAATTTTTATTATAAAAAATTAGTACAATTATTATAGGGGTTCTTTTCCGCAATCACTGAGTTTTAATGACCCACTAATATGCAACAGACCCAAATATTTGGTTATTTTGAGCTACACTAAAGTAAAAATCACGTCCCAAGGCTTATACTAAATAATAAGTAAAAAAATAAGGAAAGACCCCCAATTGTCAGTGTATCTAGTATATAAGTATGATTTAATAGTATTTATTAATTGTCCTATTACTTTTAATAAAGGATTTAGTGATTAAACCTCAGTGGAATACTAATAAAATAGTTATACTAAAATAAAACTCACAATACTTGGATTTAAATGCGTGCTAGTGGTGGAAAATAGATGAAAATAATATAGTTATAGCTTATACAAAAATAATATCAATTTATGATGGCTTTATAATATATCTTTGAATAATAATAATTGTGCTGTAATTTTTATTTGAATAGTAGTAAGTAAGTGATGTCTAATAACCGTCAAATTCCTCCCTTACTTATACCAAAATCCACTGGAGTGCACAGACCTTCAATCCAGATGATGTCACTGCTATCCCCGGCAATTACAGAACTGTGAGGGCCCATCACCTCCCCATGGCGTCCACTTGAAGCAGATTCAACACCCACACCTCCAGTAAGGACCCTCCATCACAATTAATGATATCACAGACCCATACCATAAATAGAAAATCCAGATAAAAGCGGATACCATAAAGAAACAGGTAAAATAACTCATCCAAAGAGAATATAATGAAACCCAAAGCATATAAAGGAAACAAATGAAATTTTAAATCCCCCAATAACATCCCCAAGCATCCATATCAACCCAGAAATGACCTCCCAACCCATAAATCCGTGAATATCCATCCAAGGAAGCAGATTAAGTTGTCCAGACTGAGTGTATGCGCCTGAAATAGATGTTTATGCTTCTGTAGGCGTTGTGAGTCCACTGGATACGTTCATATTACCGAAAATAAGCAGAAAAAAAAGTTTTTAGGCTATTAAGAGGCTAAAACCCACTTATATATCTAAATATACATAATATACTGCATATTTCACTGAATATGAGATTTATGTATACATATAAGCTTATGTATGTCAATAATTACTTGATATCACTCAAGATAAGTATATTATGACTCCATTAACACCTTAATAAGTACTATTAGGCTATGGATAAGCTATTTAAACTACTATAATTTATATAGTAGAGTAATAATTATATATATATGTAATATAATCATATATATTATTGTTTTAACCTTATTTTTAAGATATAAGCTTAATGTACTTAAGATTATCATATTTAATGTATAAGAAATACTCAGTCCTAGGGATATCTAGGCAGACAACTCATATGTTTAATCTCAGAGAAATTGATCAAGGAAAAGCTATTTCAGGCTGACATGTGATTTTCCTTTAAAAAGTGAAAATTAAAGTGAGATAATTTAATGTTTCATTTTTGAAATACAAATAAATTTATTGTGCTTAAATTTTAAATATAAGTAGCTCATCAAGTCTTGAATCACCTTATTAAGCTTTATATATCTTAAAATTACAATTGTAGCCAAAATATTGGGTGAGATAGTGCATTTATTATGAGAATCAAATGTTAGATTGAAATAAGTATAGATTTGTAAATATTTCTTAGACTTTAAGTATGAATTTCTCATTAGATTTTGAATAATCATCTTAATCATCCTATCTCTTGAAAAGAGAATTTTGGTAAAAATGTGGGTGAACTATGGCACTTTTTAGTACAAATCACTTGTTAGAGTGAAATAGCTAAAAAAAATTCAATTTTTCTCAGATTTCAAATATGAATATCTCACTAGATATATGATCATCTTTCAAGGCTTTCTGTATCTTTCAAAACAAAACTTAGCTAATAATTTGGGTGATATATGGTATTTATTGGTGAAGATCACATGCTAGATTGAAATAGCTATTAATTGGTGAATTTTTGTTTTGTTCTAAAGCTGAATAGCTCATTTTGTTTTTAATCATTATATTTACTTATGTAGATCTTGAAATTAAAATTATTTTATACATATCTGTTACACATTGATTATAGAGTCCTTAATGTGTTGTTGAAAATGAGATATCCAATGTATCAAAAAAGAGGGTATTCAATAAAAAATACTGGAAAGCAAAAATGTGCAATCTATTTTAAGAATTTTAAATTTTGCATATGAAATTGTAGAATTTTCTTTTGGAAAAGAAGTGATAAAAATACTGAGTATAGTTTCTATCATTCAGCTAACACAGTAGAGTCTCAAGTCATTCTGAGATTAATTGAGCCATATACTCCTTTACACCAGCTTCAACATCAGTTGTTTTGCATCATCATTCACTGCAAAAAATCAAGTGGAACCTACTAGCAGGTGCCTATCCCTACATTCAGGTATGATTTAAAAGTAAATTTGATTTGATCCTGCACATGCTCGGATGCTTATTTTTCAGTGTGCAGCCTTTCAAGATGAATTACAGCTTAGCTGAAATTGAGTTAAATCAAAGATGGGGATTTGAACCTTCTATCAGGTGCCCATATTTTTTTTCTGGTGAATATGGTGAGAAAATGTTACTGTATCAATAACTGGGTGACTTAGGTCTAGTAATTTTGTCCTATTCATCAATACATGGTGGAGGGGGAGTTATTTCTGCACATTTGTGCTTTGAGTAGGAATCTCCTTCTAACAAAAATTAAATCATGACATGATTTCCTGTAGTAGGTCACATATTATTATGAAATTTTATGTCTCCTAATAAAAGTTTACACAGGAAACTGAACTATTTTACATTTTATTGTAGGAGATTGTAACCTGTAATTCAAACATGACATAATTTTACCCCTCGTGCATAGGAAAACTAAATATGGTGTAAACAGTCTTCCTTTATTTTACTAGACATTTCACTTTTTAATTTTTTCTTATTTGATTTATTTTTTTTCCTGAAATTTATTGTTGTCCAATCAGTTTTTTTAAATGTGCAATCACCAGAAAAAAAACATCGGCACCTGACAGCAGGTGCCAATTTCAATTTTTGACTTAACTTAATTTCAGCTCAGCTGTAACTCTTCTGGAAAGACTGCAAATTGAACAATGAGCGCACTAGCTCTTGCAGCATCAAATAAAATGTAATCTTAAATAAAACTGAATTTAGTGATAGGAGCCTGCTAGCAGGTGCCACTTGATTTTTTGCAGTGAATATTAAAGTCAAAATTTAAAATGTTATTTTTCATGCTTTACACAAATTTTTTGCACAGAATTGATTGCTATCTTGTGTGAAGTAATTAAATATCTAGATCACATGTTTTTTCTCCTTAATAACAAAAAAAATGTAAAAGTGAAAGTATGGAGCAGGCAAGAAAAAGAGAAGTTAAAGAACATGAAAGGGAAATTTGAAAAAGGGGAGAGAGAAATTGAGTAAAAGAATGAGTTAAGAAGCAAAAAAGTATAATGGAAAAAAGGCAGTTCATAAGTGAATTGATGAGTGAATTTTGATAGACAGTGAAAATGGAGATGGTCTCAACAATGGCCAGTCCAATTTATTGAGCAGAAACATAACCAGAGCATGAACAAAGACCAAAAAAACAACTTGAAACCTAGCTCATGGTTTTTTTCTGCTTTTTATGTAAAGTCACAAGAAAGAAGCCCCCATCACTTCTGAGACATTTGGTTGACCCCAAACTCATCATTCAAATGACCTACTATTTTTCAATATAATCAATTTAAAGCTCCAGATTCATAGTATCATATAAAAAATAAAAAAATAAGTATTTTCTTCCAGGAATTATATTTCATTCTAAATTAGGAATTTGAAGTTGAAAAATAGTGATTGAAACAAAATTTGACTAGAAAAATTTAAAAGAGAGGTTGAAATATAGTTATATTAAAAAAACATCAATACATATATATTTTTTTAACAAAAAATTTGACATGTTTCTAATCTTTTTAATAATTTAATGGATTACTGAATGTCACCAGAAAACCTATGCACAAGGTTGAGGGTGTTCCTGAGTAAGTGAGATCAGGAAGGAGAGTTGAAATTTCTTTTAGGCACAGAGGAATACCTTGAAGAAGTAGTTCAAAGATATGTCAAAGGATCTTATCTTGCTTCAAGATATGTTTGAGGGGGATATTTATATGTATTTAAAGGTGATACTAATACTCTTAGAAATCTCACAAAGAGTTGGAAACTTAATAATCAAGGGAAATGATTTAAGGGATTTTGAATTCATTTTGAATTTGATTTTAAAGAAAAGGAAGGGAAAAATAATAGCCCAATATATATTACTATAAATTTAACTACTATCACAACAATAATATAATATAATTATAGGGAATGTTGAATCAAAACCAACACCATTTATATAGACAACTCCACCTCACATTGACCCCTTTAGTAAACATCATAGCTATATCACAGACCCTCTAACATTACCATCCATTCAAACTCACACACCTTTTAACAAATCTCAGACAAAAAATAACCTTCATTAAGAATATTTCATTGACTATAGCACTAATAGCATGCCAATCTGCTTAAATTAAAAACTATAAGAATTTAATTTAATCAATCAAATATTTTAGATTTAGTTATTTAGATAAAGTGAAGTCACATAAGTGATTCAGAATTGAGAGCACAAAAGAAAAAAAACTATTAGGCAATTGTTTCTTCTGAGATTTGTGTATGGTTTTAGTTGAGATAATTATGCCTTGGATTATGGACTTAATGAGCTGCTTTTTCTATGAATGTCACATGTTGCATTAAAGATGCCCAGGTATAAGACACAAGATCTGTCAAGCATGAGAGCTCTTCTTTAAATTTATCTCTTCTATTATTTAACACAACTATATACCCCTTTATTCTATTTGAATTTTAATACCTATATTTAATGCCTGCACAACATGATACCACACCTACCCCACCTCATTCTTGAACTAATGGAGGTTCTCCCATGTGCCAGATCAGAAATCCATGCACTTTCTGTGTGGCCATGGAATTCTTTCACTTCAAAATGTCAGAAACTTGAGGTGCTTGCAAAAATTTCAAGTGTTGTAAATAGCAGAAAGTGGTCTATGATGCATTGGAAAAGAATGTGGTCATTGAGGGACTGTTTACATCCACTAAATTTTGGTTGATTTCTAGGGATAGAGAAGGTTTTGAAGATATATGGGACATGTCTATCAAGGATAATTTGATATTTGAGGAACAAGATGAATTAATGAGTAAAGGGGAACAGAAGGAGATCTCAGAGTGGGCTTCCATCATTAAGTTGGGAAAACTCCAAGTGGAAGGGGAAGAGGAGGTTGAAAATTTTATTGAGGATGGGGCTAAGCTAGTAATTTAGACAGCTCATACCACAAAATTTTGACAAAGAATTGTCATTGATAACAAGGATGATGAGGATGAAGTGGAGGTGGTTGGGCCAAGTAACCAAACCTTATTTCTCAAAAAATATTCCAATTTTGAGTTAAGTGCTTTTAAATTCAATTTATTTTTTTAATATATTAATTATCAATTCTCTCTTGTTTTAGAATGTAGGGATAATTGAGGAACAACCTGTCTAAGAAAAAAAAGATACCCTAGTTGAAACTCAAATTGAGGATGAACTGCCTATTGAGGCTGGTCCTTTGTGAACTATTAATCTAGAACCTGTCATTACCACCATGATTTAGGAGGAATAAATGAACCAAGTTTTTTCTAGAAGACCAGGTCAAAATTGACAAAATACTTTTGTTAATAATTTATGCAAAAAGGTCGAAAAAATTGTTGACACGGCTTTGTATGATGTAGCCAAGGAATCACTGTACATTGGAGAAGTTGTTCCAGTTGGGGAGGAAGAAGTATTTGAGAAAATACAAAAAGAGATTTTCTGAGTGTTGTATAATATGAGAGATTTGATTCAATGGAAAATAGAGGTAAAAATTTAGAAGAGAGAAAGGAAAAAAGGAAAAAAAAATTGTATATATTTATCTTGCATATTTAGTTTTAATTTAATTTTGTTTTGTTTTTGATTTTAAGTGTATTATTTGTAAAAGAAATAGAAAGAATATTTTTAAAAAGAGATTTATTTAAGAGAAAGAAAAAATTGAGACAAGTTTGAGAAAAAAGATTTGATGAGAGAAAAGAAAATTCTGTTTTAGATTTTTTTTTCTGTTATTTATTTTATTTTTAAATCATATTATATTATACCTAATATAATTTAATTTTTTTGAGATAAAAAAAAGAACTAAAAATATTTTTAAAAGAATATAAAGGAAAAGACAAGTTTAAAAAGAAAAAATTTATTTGAAGATAATTTGAAGTTGAGAGAGAATTTATGCTTGATTTTTTTGTAAAATTTTAGATGCTTTGAGAGCTTTAAAATAGAAAGATAAAAAATAAGAAAGTAAGAATAAAGAAAAGAATATTGAAGATCTAGAATTGAGTTAATTTATGTTTAAAAGTTTGTTTTAAAGAAAGAAGAGTTGAAAGGAGAAAAGAAAAGAACACCAATTGATTTTCAAATATTTAAGAAAAAGAATTTTAAATATAATTATTTTGTTTTCAAATTTTATATTTATTTTAACTTACTTTTGATTTAATTTAATTTAATTTCAATTTAATTTAGATTTTTAAGAGAGAAGAAATAAGAAAGAAGAAAGAAAAAATTTAAAAGAGAAAAATTTTAGACTTAGAAAAGTAAGTTTAAATTTAAGAAAGAAAAAACAGTTTTAAGTTTTAGGTTTAGAAGTATATTTTAAATAAAAATATTTTAAGAGTTGAGGAGAATTAGAAATATTAACAGCTGGTTCCCAGGAGTTTTTATTTGAGTTGTTGAGGTAACCTTCCAATTCCATGAGATATTGAAGTTTCACCTTGCGCCTTCTTGAATCAAGAATCTGACTTACTTCCTACTCTAGATGATCTTCTACTTCAACCAGTTCTGGAAGAGGTTGATTCTTGCCCAGGTATATTTCTCAAGCCAGTTCAAGAAGAGATTTGAAAAAAATGGGATGAATTGATTGCCATTTTGAGGGTAACTTGAGTCAAAATGCATTTTTAGAGACTTCAGAGACAATTTAGAATGGTCCCAAGCACTTCTCAGATAGTTTTTTTGATTTTAAGTTCTCTGAATACTTTTATAGTCAAGCCATACTTTGTCTCCTGGCTTAAAATGTGGAGCAGATTGTCAATGCTTGTTGGTCTGTTCCTTGTATCTTTGGTTTGCGGCTTCAAGATTGAATTGAAGTTTGCCTTGAGTTGTGCAATGTTTCAAAGATAATGTTCATCAGAATGATTTATTCTTATGTGAATCAGATTTAATTAAGGATGTCATCCATATATTTTTTTAATGGAAGATTGCTTTGCCAAAGAATTTGTGGAGTTTTTTTAAGAAAATTTGGCCAATGGTTACCATGTGGTCCAATTGTCTTGTTGATAATTGACGTACATTTGAAGATATTTTTTTAAGATTTGATTTACTCTTTAAGTTTTCTAGTCTGTTTTAGGATGATAGGCTATAAAAAGACTCCTGGTAATATTTAGTTTTTGAAAAAGTTGAGTCCAGAAAGTATAAACAAATAGAGAACCTCTGTCAAAAATAATATCAGAAGTTAATTCATATTTAGTTAATACATATTCTAGAAATAATTAAGCTGAATCTTCCACTGTAGTAGTGGTATTAGTCTTGATAAGAATAGAAATTTTAGAGAATCTATCAAAGATTACTAATGTAGAATTGAAATTTTCTGATGGGGGTAATTGAGAAATGAAATCTATCAAAATTGAGTCCCAAGGTTTAGAGGGAATTAGAAGTGGCTGAAGCAACTCATACTTCCTGTATTGAGTTAACTTGTTTCTATGACATTTTGAAAAGGCTTTAATATAGGCCTTTATCTCTCTGGTCATACATGTCCAGAAGAAATCCCTTGATATT
Organism: Hemileia vastatrix; assembly: GCA_030280995.1. NCBI lineage: Eukaryota > Fungi > Basidiomycota > Pucciniomycetes > Pucciniales > Zaghouaniaceae > Hemileia > Hemileia vastatrix. The sequence continues at coordinate 63,481,462 of JASXTE010000001.1, forward strand.
AAATGGTATGTTTTATCAACCCCAAATTGATCAGCTAATGGTGAATCATGTTGACTGTTGAAAATACATAATTTTATATCCTTATTTTACAGTATGACTACTCTAACTTTGAAGACTAATAGACCTGATTCTATACTGAATCTCTTGCTCTCTTTTTTTGAATGTATTTGTTCTTTTAAACCCAAGTAATAATTGTACTGTGAATGAGATTCTAGGATTTTGGATAGTGGATTATGAATTGATTAAGCTGTCATTGAATTAAGTTGATGAGTTGTTAAAATCAATTTGTTGAAAATTGATTTTAAATTTGCTGTATTTTTTCTGCAAATACCTCCTGCCACTGTGGGTAAAAGTCTTCCTAATGTGACAAAATATCAGGAACTACAAAACTTTTACCAGGGAAGTAGGTAATAGTGAGACTGGATTCAGATAAGAATTCAACCCAACTGTCCTGAAGTCTAGTTAGTACTTTAGAAGACGTGAAGTTTTTCAAAGCATTGTTATCAGTTAGGATTTGGAAAGAACTTTTCAGTGTGTGCTAGTATCTAAAAATGATTTAATAGTAAATATTAATGGTCCAACTACTTATTGATAAATGATTTAGTGATTAAAACTCAGTGTAAGAATAATAGAATAGTTATTCTCAATTAAAATCACAATACTTAAATTTTTATGTGTGCTAGTGGTGGAAAATAGATCAATAAAATATAGTTATAGCTTATATAAAGATAATATCAATTTGTAAATGCTTTATAATATATTTATATATGATAATAATTGTGTTTTAGTGTTTGTTTAATGTATATTAAGTAAGTGATGGTCAATAACCTGTCAAATCCACCCTTACTTATACCAAAATCCACCGGAGTGCACAGACCTTCAATCCAGATGATTTCACTGCTATCCCTGAAAATTACAGTACTGTGAGGGCCCATCACCTCCCCATGGCTTCCACTTCAAGCAGATTCAACACCCAGACCTCCAGTAAGGACCCTCCATCACAATTAATGATACCACAGACCCATACCATAAATAGAGTAAACAGATAAAAGCAGATACCATAAAGAAACAGGTAAAATAACTAATCCAAAGAGTATATAATGAAACCAAAAGAATATAAAGAACCAAAATAACTGTCCAAGCCCCCAATAGCATCCCCAAGCATCCATATTAACCCAGTAATCATATCCCAACCCATAAATCCGTGAAAATCCATCCAAGGAAGAAGATTAAGTTGCCAAACTAAATATATGCACCTGAAATAGGTGTATATGCTTGTTTAGGTGTTGTGATTCCACTGGTTATGTCCATATATTCTAAAATAATCAGAAAAATAAAGGTTATAGGCTTTTAAGAGGTTAAAACCCACTTATAGACCTAAATATACATAATAGGGGGTATCAATGTTCAGGGATACGCAATTAGAGATCAGAAATTTTTTTCCCGTGATAAGAAATTATTAATTGCAGAAGATTCTTATTCACTAGCCCCGGGGAAAGTGGATAAGGAATACATCATAATGCATTATCTTGCCTCTTATACCCCAATTTCTGTTCCTACTTCCTGATCCCAAACTCATCACATCCATGATGGATTTTTAAGAAATTCACATGACTTATAATTGTTTATTCCATCCTTAAGTCTCTCCTCACTCTATGCTACTTAATTTTGGTGGCAAACACCTGAGTTTTTTTTCTATCTACACACTCCAACTGCACATTTGGCAGTGAATTCCCACTTCCCACTCATCACCTAAATATTCTACCGACACCTATACTACCAGCAAGAATGAAGCACCTCTCTAATAGATGGCTACTTCACTCCAATATAAATGCTATCACTTTACTTTTAGTTCTCTACTATAAATCTGACTCTGGTTTGGAAGATTCTTTAGCCTATTTTTGTTTTCTTACCAAAAAGCTTTACCTTATTTCCAGGGGGCCAAGTCTTTACCATGATCCCCAATATGATCTCCACTCCATTCTCAACATTCCTCAACTAAAATTCACTCAGCTATTTAGAACTTCACCCAATTCTTTCTTCAAACTTTATCAACTCATCTCTAAACATCCTATCTTCCATAACAATTCCCATAACAAACAGCATAATCCTGCCATTCAACTTGCTGTAGCACCATGTCGCTTTGGCTCAAATAGAAATGGTGCTGCTGTAAGAAGTTTGGATAATCTATTTAACATATGATATGGGATGGTGATATTATACACCAAGCTCTGTATGATTGATATCCTTTCCCTCAAGTCTCAAACACTTGCTTGGCCAACTCCAGAACAACAACTTGAATCCTCTCAAGTAATGCAAGCTGAAGGTTTCCCTGGCTGTGTAGGTTTTGTTGATGGCACAACTATACCTTTGAGTCAAAAGCCTGCTCATTATGGGAACCATTATTTTGATTTCAAAAAAAGGTTTATTCAAAATCTTCTCCAATTTCTCATCATTCATGAACTAACTTTTGATCTTACTTCTAGATACTCTATTGCCATTCAACTTATATGCAATGTCAATAAAAAATTTATTGCTTTTCACAGTGGCTGCCCTGGATCATGTCATGACTCTTCTTTCTTCCAAAGAATGAGGATTTCTCAACCCCCAGACTCATACTTTGACAAATCTCAGTACCTCCTTGCAGACTCAGCATAAGCAAGTGAGAAGTACATTATGCCTGCTTTCTGTGGTGCAACCTTAGAAAATGAACGCAAAACTAAATTTAATTATCACCTTTCCCAATCAAGAGTACAGGTTGAACATGCTATAGGTATTTTAAAGGGACAATTTTCTAGTCTTCAGGGGCTCAGAATCCAATTTCAAAAAAAATTGGAGATCAAAACTGCGGATCATTGGATCATAACTTGCATTATACTCCACAATATCCTAGCTGATTTAAAGGATGAGTGGAATGATCTTTATGAAGAAGAGGATCATGAACCATCATCGGCTCTCCCCTTCCTTGAATCACAAAAAATTCAATCAACTGCCATACTATCCATTATAATGCCAATCACTCTCCAACATTTCACTTCAAAAACCTTTTAAAATTTTATTTTGGTGCTCTCCACATGTCCACTTTGTGTACTTTATTCACTTGGTTTGGTATTTTTGTTTGATGAAATTCATTTTTTTTTGGATTTATGGTGTGGCCTTCCAACATTGACAGACACCTTTTTAGCTATGTTTGGTGTTGTTTTAGTATGTCTTAATTGGAATTGGTTGAATAATTGAGTGTTTTTCTGGTTTTATTCAGTGAATATTGAGGCTACAGGTATGTGGGTACTACCATTGGATAGACCTAGTTTTTCTCTATATTTGATGTCTTTTTGATATTTTTCATATTCCAAGTTTTAAGGGGTCATTTACTCATTTTTCATTTCTAAAAGATAGCTGTTTAATTTTGTTTTTTGTGTTTTAAGGGCTAACCTTAAGTCTTAGGGTTAAGTGCTTAATACCATTAAGTAGAGCTAATTTGGATTTATATTTTATGTCTCAATGTTGTCATAGCTTAATTTTGTGTTTTAAGGGTTTAGTAGTTGCGGTGGATTTTTCTAAGTGTTTTGGGCTTTATTGGAGATTTTTGGTGGTTTTCTGGCTTCAAGGTGTTCCAGCCGCCTCTAGGCGGGCCTCCAAACGCTGGGTGAACCCCATGCCTTGGTGCTAGAAGGCTGGGAAGTTCTTCTCTTTTTTTTGGATGGCTCATTGGTTTTCTTTCACTAGCTCAACATGGAATTACATATTTTCTGAAATTGCATATTTTGTCAGTGTTTTTTTTACTTGATAATAATATATATTTACCCTTTTTTTTGTCCTTTTTTTATTATTATTGTCCTGTAGCTGTTTTTTTTTTTGGTTTTCAAGGTTAGACTAATTTTGTTTTTTTGTTTTATATTTTCTATCTTTTTTATTCTTTTTTTTCACCCTCCATCATCCCCCTTTCCCCCCTCCTTGTCTTCCTCCATACCCCCCTTTCTCCCCTTCTTGGCCACCTCAACTCCCCCTTTTAATCAATCCTTGCCCACCTCAACCCCCCATTTACCCCCTCCTTGCATTCCTCAAACTCCCCAACTTTTCCCCTCTTACTGCCTCCTTGGCCCCCCTCAAACCCCTCCACACCCCCCCCACCACCTACTTATCGAATATCAGCAGTCAATCATTAACTTATCAAATTGCTAACGATTCCATAAGTTAGTGAACAATTACCAGCTATTGTTCACTATCTTATCAAATTGTTAGCAATTCAATAAGTTAGTGAACAATTATTAGCTATTGTTCAATATCTTATCAAATTGTTAGCAATTCAATAAGTTAGTGAACAATTATCAGCTATTGTTCACTATCTTATCAAATTGTTAGCAATTCGATAAGTTAGGTGTAGGGGGGGGGAGGGGGTTTGGAGGGGTTCAAGGGGGGGGGGGTTGAGGTGGGTCTGAGGGGGTAAATGGAGGGGGCTTAAGGGGGTCAAGGAAGGGGTAAAGGGGTGGCTTGAGGGGGCCAAGGAGGGGGTAAAGGGGGGTAGAGAAGGGGTAAAGGGGGGGTAAAGGGAGGGTAAAGAAGGGGCAAAGGGGGGGTAAAGGGAGGGTAAAGGAGGGGTAAAGGGAGGGTAAAGGGGGGTTCAAGGTGGCTAAGGAGAGGTTAAAGGGGGTAAAGGGGGGGTAAAGAAGGGGTAAAGGGGGACTAAAGGGGGGTTTTAGGTGGGTAAGGAGGGGTTAAAGGGGGGGTTCAGGTGGGGAAGGAGGGAATTTTGAAGAAAAAAAAGACTAATATCTGCTTTTTAATTTTTTTTACAGAATTTTTTTTTTCTTTCCCTTAGTTTCTGGACATTTCCCCTTGTTTCCAAAATAAATCAGGTAATTTAATTTTTTTTATTTGTGTTTTGTTTTTTTTTTGGGTGATTTTGTTTTACCTTGTATTTTAATTATAATTCAAGGTTTTATTTTGAAATTTTTATTTTTTTCAAAAAATTTTACTGATTTTTTTGCAACTATTTTTTTTTTTTTTTACCAAAATTTTTTTTTTTTCAATTATTTTACTGATAATTTTTTATTGTTGGGGGTTTTTTAATATATTTATTTTTTTAATTTTAATTTTTTTGTTTTATAATTTTTTTTTCCAGGAAGTTACTATGGAAAATTTAACTTGCTCATCTTCATTATCATCAATTTCTTCTGAATCATCTTTATTGTCACTTTCTTCCTTAGCCTAAAATCTTGAAAGCTCCAAGAATAATCATCAAATATATTCAAATTCTTCTTCTTTATCTTTACTTTCTTCTATCTCTTCAATGTCCTTCAATTCTATTCCTTCTCCCAATAAATCTGAGCTTTCCTTACCAGAAAATAAAAAGCAGAAAATCATGGAACCCTTAAAGAATCAAGCGATTCAAAGACAAACTTTTATCAAAATAGAAAATTGATTAGGATGAAGATATTTTGAAAAACATTCTTTGTATATTTGGATGATCTCAAAATTTATAAGACTTCAATATCAAATGTTAAGAAATTTTTATTTTTACAAAAACATCAAAAAACTTATAGAAGGTGGTATAGATCTCATTTTTGCAGTTGTCAATAATGGATACAAACCTCAATTCATCTTAGAAGTTCATTCATTTACTTGGAAAAAGGATGAATTTTTTTGCCAACTTTCTGATTTAATTTCTACTCTCTATCAAATGGATTTGGTTCAAAATCCCTTATCAAATAAAAATCTGATTTCTGGTGTGATGAAAGGTTTTGGTTGGAGACCAGGATATGATCAAGGAGTTTCTTTTGGTATGTAAAAAATTTTTTTATTATAAGTAATTTTTAATTTTGTCATATATTTCAGGAATTTATTCTTTATTGAAAAATTTGAAACCAGAGCAAATGGAAGAAGATCTGAAATGATGGAATTCTTTGGGATCATTTAATATTTCTTGGCAAATTGTTTTAAAAAATAATGTTTTCAAGCTTTTCAAAAAAAACATCAACTTGCTTTAGAATCTGGTTTACCAAATCGGTCTGATCCTGAATGGGAAGAAGCAATAAATGATTATGTTTTTTGTTCAAATGTTATCATCACTTATCATTGATCTTAAAATCATGTTCATCTAGATAAACATTATAATAATTCTCTAACATTTGGAATTTTCTCTTATATTAATCCAGAGACTGGTGTTCCTATTCCATCACCCTCTTCTGATGAGGGACATGGACTTTATTTTTCTGACCATAAATGTATTATTGATTTTAGTAGTGCCAATTGAATAGTTGATGCTATATGGAATTCTTCTCAAAATCAGCATCAAACAACTTAAGCACCTCAAGCTTTAGTTTCTTGTAAAGAATTCACCCATTTTGGCTGTTCATTCCAAACAAATGAAGGTCTTATTAATTGTATTAATGATCAAAAAAAATTAGATAAGAAAATTGTTCTTAGTAGATCTGTCAAGTATTGCAAATAAAATATTATATTTTTTCTATCATTAAATATTCTCTTCCAATTTTTTTTCCTTTTTTTTCTCTTTTATTAATTTTTTTATTTATTTTATTTTTTTTAAACTTCCCTTTTTTTTCCTCTTTTTCAATTTTATTTATCCTTTTTAATTTTTTTCATTTAATTTTGGATTTGTCTCTCTCAATTATTTTTTGAAGTTACATCAAGATAGATTACTGTTTTTATATAATGGTGCATCTGGCTATTATATAAAATAGGAAAACTTGATTGGGACTGGTGAAAATAATTGGTTGTAGAAATTTTTAATTTTACTTTTTTTCATTTAATTTTGGATTTGTCTCTTCCAATTATTTTTTAATGTTACATCAAGATAGATTACTGTTTTTATATAATGGTGCATCTGGCTATTATATAAAATTGGAAAACTTGATTTGTTGGAACTGGTGAAAATAATTGGTTGTAGAAATTTTCAATTTTAATTTTTTTCATTTAATTTTGGATTTTTCTCTTCCAATTATTTTTTAATTTTACATCAATATAGATTACTTTTTTTATATAATGGTGCATCTGGCCTTAGGTCGTTCTGATGGCTATTATATAAAATAGGAAAACTTGATTGGGACTGGTGAAAATAATTGGTTGTAGAAATTTTCAATTTTGAATTTTTTTTCAATTTGATTTCTTTGATTCAATAAATTTCAGGGGGGGTGTTGCCGAATTTTCATATCAGACTTTAAAAAAAAATTGACTTGAAAACTTGATGATACCCTTTCCTTAATTCAATAAAATACAGGGGGGGGGGGTATCGCCAAATTTTCATATCAGACTTAAAAAAAAATTTGACTTAAAAATTTGATGATAACCTTTCCTTAATTCAATAAAATAAAGGGGGGGTATTTCCAGATTTTCATATCAGACTTAAAAAAAATTTTGACTTGAAAATTTGATGATACCCTTTCCTTAATTCAATAAAATACAGGGGGGCGTATTGCCAAATTTTCATAACAGACTTAAAAAAAATTTGACTTGAAATTTTGGTGATACCCATCTGTTACTTCAGTAAAATGTAGGGGGGAGTATTACCAAAATTTCATATAAGACTTGCAAAATTCTTTACTTGAAAGAATTTTGGTGATACCCACCCCTTAGTTCAATCAAATGCAGGGGTGGGATTGGGAAATTTTCAAATGTGACTTGAAAATTTAAACTAAAAAAGAATTTTGAACATTAAAAATTCTTGAAAATTTTATTTAAAAGAGAATTTATAACATTAAAATAAGAAAATTCAACTAATGATGGATAGAATAAAAAATACAGGAAATTAAGATAAAATTTTATGTACAAATTATGAAAAGTTGAAGTTTGAGATAAATAAAACAAACTAGTCTTCAAACATTCAATTTCCACAACAGATTTATTAGCTTTAACACATTCTATCAAGAAATCTTTATTTTTGGAATTTTCTTCACCATTGAGCTTATATTTTATCTGTTCCATGATGTTTTGATGCTCTAGTGTTTTCTCCTCTTTCTTTGATTTTTTAATACTTAGAGATAACTTTAATTTCTTCTCCTCCAAGTCTTGTGCCTTATCATCCTTCTGTAAAGAAAGTTTGTACTTCCTCTCCTAAAATATTTGTGTCCTATCATCCTTCTGTGAAGAAAGTTCAAACTTCTTCGCTTCCAAATCATATACACTGTCATCTCTCCTTAAAGAGAGCTGTATTTTTGCTTTTCAAAATTTAGAGTCTCTTTAGCAACTTACACTTGTTCTAGAGTGATAAGAAATATTAAAAAAAAGTAGAAGAAAAGCAGATTAAAGTATTAAGAGGTTTGGTTTCACTTACAAGAATCACTTTTCTCCAAAAATTGTTCAATAGAAGAAAAAGGGGTTTGAGATGAAGTACCACTTTTTCTTCTTCTTTGAGAGTGGATAATCAGACTACCTGAAGCCCTTTGCTTTTTGTTCAAGGTCACATTTTCCTCCTCTTAATTTTTGCTGGCCTCTGACTCAGTTGATTGTGGCTCCTGCGTTAATTATTCAGCCTATTTATAAATATGAAAATGTAAATAAAAAAAGAATTGGTAAGATAAAAGAAAAAAAACATACTTGAGTTAGATCAGGTTGGTTTATATAACCATAAGGATCTATTGAAAAGATATCTTGATTTGTTGAAGTTAAATGAGGGGAGGCTTGAGTAGAAGAAGGAAAAAGATTTCTTTTGACATCATGTTTGGAGATAGCATCTTCACCATCAAACATACTTTTAGGATTAACATCAACTCACTCTCCAAAAATAGAATCCATCTCTTTAAAGTAAGGACATAAAGAATCAAGTTTATTGTCTATGGATTTGATGCCCTTACTGATATTGAGGTCAGTAATACCAAAACCAGTAGAAGATGAAAGAGTCTTTGCCTTCTTGTACTTGGCTAGATAATGATTGAAGAGTTCAGACATCTGTTTTGGTAAAAGATATATCCTACCCTTAGTCTTATTCTGTAATTTGTTGGCCATTAGAAGATAACAATTAACTTTTGATCCGGGGGACTGTCCTACTTTAGTCGCATACTCATTACCAAAACAAGAATCATAGTTAGATTTAGTTTTTAGCCAGTTGATAAGAATGAGATGATCATCTTTCTTTATTTGAAAAATTTTGAATTTCTCAGCAGAGCTGGGGAGAGAGGGAGTAGTGGGATTTGAAGAACAACTGGTTAGTGACTGCCTTTGAGAAGATCTATGATGACAAGGCATGTTAAATTAATTAAAGATGAAATGGAGCAGAAACAAGCAGATGAGATAGAGAGATGAAAAGGAGCAGAAAAAAGCAGATGAGATAGAGAGATGAAAAGGAGCAGAAACAAGCAGATGAGATAGCAAGATGACAAGGAGCAGAAACAAGCAGATGAGAGGGTGAGATGAAAAGGAGAAGAATCAAATAGATGAAATGGGGAGAAATTCTGAGCAGATAGAATGAAAAGGATGGGATGAGAATGGGAGTGCACAGCAAGGTAGAACTCATATCCAGAGAGTAGTCCAAGATGTGGTTATGGCAGAAAGTTGTGCAACATTTGGTTATGACAGAAAGTTGTCTAAGATGTGGTTATGAAAAATTGAGTAAAATAATGTTGGATAAGAGGTGAAAATTGACACATAAAGTGTCTAATAACCCAATTATTAGCAATAATAATTGCAGAAGATAATTGGGGTATAAGGATTTTTATCTGCAATTAATTTAATTATGAATCAGTCAACATTGATACCCCCTAATATAACTACATATTTCACTGAATATGAGGTTTATGTATACATATAAGCTTATGTATGTCTATAATTACAAAATATCACTTAAGATAAGTATATTATGACTCCATTAACTCCTTAATAAGTATTATTAAGCTATGGATAAGCTATTTAAGTTATGATAAGTCATATAATAGTGTAATAATTATATAGATATGTATTATAACCATATATATAAGTATTTTAACCTTATTTTTAAGTAATAAGCTTAATGTAATTAAGGTTATCTTGGTTTAAAAATAAGTATTACTCAGTCATAAAGATACCTAGGATAACACTCCCTAACTCAAAAAAACAATAAAATAAATTTTAAGACATTTTAATTAATAAGTAAGGAGTGAATAGAAAAATAATTTAAAAATTTCTATAATACATATACTGAATTAAACAGTATTATTTGGATTTAAATTTTTTCAAGAGATTTCATTTTCTTGAATCCGCTGGTCATATTCACTTGGATCATTTTTAAACCTCAATAGATACACAGCTCCCTTTTATTTAGTAAGGTGTCTCTATTTAAGTATCTTCTCAATTTCTGCCTTTTCAACTATTTCTTCAGGTTTCTGTTTATGACTTCCTGATCTTATTAAAAATAGAGCAAAATCATTAGAATGGTATGGTTTTATATGAGAAATAGGAAATAGTGGATGTTTTCTATCATATGGTGCATATAGAATAACCTCAACAGCATTGTTACCAACCATCTTTTTAACTACAAATGGTCCAATGAATGGATCCTTCAATTTAACATTACCATTAAAATTGAAATTTAGTGCAGAAATAAGGACTTCATCACCCTCTTTGAACATTTGTTCTTTATGGGCTTTCTCTCACCTTTTATTCTTGTACTCCAATGCCTTATTTATACATTCTTGAGCATGCTTTCTGCATAATTCTTGCATCTGAAGAAAAGATTTTTTACCTGGATGGATATCCAATCTAGGTAATTTATTAATAGTTTTAGCTGGGGTATTAGGTACATAACCCAATCATAACTCAAATGGCTTTTTGCCAGTGACAGAATGTACTGTACTATTATATGAAAATTCTAAACCTGGGATAAGGGTTACCCAATCATGTGTGAATTTGTCATTGTCTTTAAAGTCAAGACCAAAAGCACAATATACTCCTATCATATCTTCTAAAGTTTGTATCATTATTTCTGCTACTCCATCAGTTTGTGGATGGTGTTCTGTAGAAAGTTTTAATTGACACCCTGAAACATCCATAAGTGATGTCCAGAGCTCAGAAATAAATTTTGGTACTCTGTCTGAGACTATTGCTTTGGGGAAACCTGCTATATTTAACATTTTGTCCACCATAAAGAATCTAAGTCCTTTGCAAAAACCTCTTTGTGCATAGGAATAAATTTACACATTTTTGTAAATCTATCTACAATTACCCAGCAGGAGTTATAACTCTTATGCCATGCTATTAGCAAACCTGTTACAAAGTCCATGTTAACTATTTCACTTGGAGCTTTTGGTTGCTCAATTTATTGTAATAAACCAGCTCTTTTGCCTGTTAATCTTTTAGATTTTTGACAAGAATCACATGTCTCCACATATTTTTGAACATCATCAGACATGTTAATCCACCAAACTGTATTTTTTACTCTGGTTAATGTTTTATGGAAGTCAAAATGACCTGCTAATATATCATCATGACATATATTTAATATTAACTCCTTCATTGAAGGGGGAATCACAATTACATTGCTTAATTTCTTCCTGTAATATATAAAGCCATCCTCAATGGAAAATTTTCCTTTTTCTAATGCTTCTTTATACTTATGTGGCAATGTTTTTATTAAAACACTCATTGAAGCATTGGATGGATCATTTAATATTGTATTAAGTTTACTCAAGTCAATATCTGAAGCATATTTATCAACAATTGATTGCATAAATTCATCCTCAAGATCTACAATATAAATGCCATAAATGTTAACAATCTTTGTTTCAGGAACATAAGCAGGATTATCATCATTTTTTGGTAGAGTTACTCTAGATAACAGATCTACATTAGAGTGTAAGTTTCCTGCTCTATGTGTAATAGTCCTCCATCCTCTGTATTCTTGTACAGCTAATTGCCATCTAAACATATGTCTATTAGGAGTTTTCATGTTTAAGAGTGACTTAACTGCACTACAGTCAGTTATTAACTCAATTTTTTGGTCTTCAAGGTAATAATGTAGCTTCTCAAGAGCCAATATTACTTTCAAACATTCAAGTTGAGTAGCACCATATTTCAACTAACTAATTCTTAGAGTACGTGAAATATAGCAAATTACTACTTCTTACATTTTTCCTTCAATAAGTTATTTTTGATGCAAAGAAGCACCCAGACCAATAAAACTTGCATCTGTATACAATACAAAAGTTAATTGAAAATCTGGTAATCCCAAGATAGGAGCTGTCATCAAAAATTCTTTCAAATTATCAAAAGCCTTTTGTCTTTCATTATTCTAAATGAAAGCTTCTTATTTCTCTATCAGTGTGGTCAATGGTGCAGCTATTAGTTAATAGTTCCTTATATATTGTCTATAATAACCACACATACCAAGAAAAGATATTACATCCTTTACATTTTCGGAAATTCCAATATTCTTGATTGCAGCCACCTTATTTTAGTCTACACATATTTTTAAGCCAGATACAATATGACCAAGCACCTTTAAAGACTCAAACCTAAATTTACATTTTTTTAATGCAAGGTTCATTTTTATTTCATACATCTTTGAGATACCTTCTTTCAATGGATTAAGTGTTCATCATATGTCTTAGAGAACACTATGATGTCAGCAATGTATACCATTAACCATCCTTCAATCATTTCATTATGGAATGTTACATCCAATAACTTCTGAAATACTGAAGGAGCATTTTTTGGTCCAAATGGCATCCTGACATATTTGTATATTCCCATATGTGTTGTTATCAACAAAAAGTTCTGTGAATTCTTTTTTACAGGAATCTTATGGTACCCTTTATTTCCATCTAGGAAACTTATATACTTAGTACCTTTAAGGGTAGCATGTATAGAGGCAATTCTTGGCAAGGGATAAATATCATCTACTGTAAATTTATTTAATGCTCTATAATCACCGCACAGTGTTGCTTTATCTTGTTCATAAGAAATTAGCACTGGTGAAATTACACAATATTTTGGTGTAGTTTCAACCTTCTCAAGAAGGTTCATTTTTAATAACATTATAAAGTTTTCCTCTATGTCTTTCCTCTTCATTGGTGAAGCAGGGAATGGTTTCTTTTTAAGACTAGCAGGAATATTATCCATATCACAGGTTAAACTTATTTTCATCCCATGATTTTTACAAGTCAAAGTTCAATGGTCCCATTTGAAAAATCCATTAGAAATGCTTTAATTAAGTCCATAATATTTGTTTTCTCAGCTTCAATTATCTGAGTGCCAAATGATGCTTTTGAAATTTCTGTTTCCAGAAGTTCCATTTCATTGGATTATCTTCCTTTTCATGAAATATTTATCACTGACTCAATGTGTAAGACGGTGTTAAAAGAATTTATTTTAAATTTCCTTTTACCATTCATGCCAATTGTAAAATTATTATTAGCAGGGTATAATTCCACACCAAAATTAGTCAGAATGTCATTTCCAATGATAAAACAGTTACTCAATTTGTATTATTCATTACTTCAAATTCACATGTTACTCTAACATAACCATGTTGATGTTTAAAGAAAACAGCAGCTTTCTATTTACCAATGGGGTGTAGTACTGATCCAAAACCTCTCCAATTTTATCTTTCAAGGGGTTCAAGCTTTGACTTATAATCTCTATCAACTTTCTGTAATGTATTTGTAGAAACAACAGAGCCAGAAGCTCCTGTGTCTAATACTATATTTATATTTTCTCCAGAAATGATAGCTGGAACTGTGATAGGTGTCATTTTCAAGTTATCAGTTTGCATATCCTTAATGATTTCAGCATCCTCAAAATTCATCAAAGATTCATTTGAGTCCATACTTAATATTGGATTTTCAAAGATGGAAAAATCATCTTCCAATATACAGACTTCATTTTCATCACTATATGAGATATTACTGTCAAAATCACTTGAATATTTACTTTTCTCTGTTTCAATTTCAGATTCATGTTGATTTTCAACAATATTTATATTCTTCTCACATTTGTGACCTTTAACCCAAGGTTTTTTACACTTATAACAAGTATTAGTTTCATACTTTTTAAGTACTACAGGTGAAGTAGGTTTTTTCTGCCTCTCCTGAAGTGTTTATGAATTCTGATTTTTCACAGGTTCAAAATTTTGTTTATAAGTGGAATACCTTGCTTCATACTTATGGTTTAATAATATTTCATTGCAAATATTAATAAAGTCAGAATATTCAGTAACATTAATTGTTCTAGCTTCAACTGTCAGCCTGTATATCCCCAGGACTGAGTAAAAAGTGCTTATAAGTTAAGTTAAACACATGAAATATTCATGGGAACAATAAATGAGAGTACACAAACAGTATACATAAGTAAAATTATGATAATACACAAAAAATGCCATTATAACACCTTATATACACGCATATATCCACCTTTTATAGGTCTTATGTATTTAATATTAAGTTGGAATATGTTAGGGTAATCTTAAGAACCTTAAGTATAAGGCTACATAATTTTTAAGTACACTTAAAGCTGTTATATTCATTGTTTTACGCAAAAAACAAGAAATGCGCTTTATTTCACTTAAAAGTTGACTATATGCGCTATAAAATTGAGAATATCAAAAATGCGCTTTGAAAGATCAATTGAGCTCATTTAGGACTATTGATTTGGCTATTTAAAAGCATAAAAATAACACTTTTCAAATTTGGTGTTTTTTATGCCAGAAATGGCTTCTGTGTACTGGCCACATACTGCCTGCTTTTTTCCCGTGTGAATAGCTTCATTTTTAGCAAAGTTAGCTTTTTCACACTATAATTACCCCACACTCTATGCCCACTGTGGGGAAAAACACTAAAATAGGCAACAGGCGCTTATTTAGTGTCCTAGCTTAATTAATAGTGCATTGACCTTGTTTATATGCACTAATTTCATTAATAACCTCATTCTTGGCATCTTATTTCATCACCACGCTTAAATTCGCCTAATTTTAGTCAAGGATTTACCCGTGCAAGCGCCTGCCAAGGACTGCATGTAGTTACCCCACATCTCACACTCTGTTTTAAGTTTTTTGGTGGTTTCTCAGTCAATTTTGGTTATTTTTGGTTGGGAATTTCACGTAGTATAATGTCAGGATTAGCCCCTCCATTTCTACAGTAAATCCCCCTTATTCTTAAGCTATTATTAACCTTAAAAAGTCTCCTTTAGTCTTTTATATTATTGTTTTATACGCATATACTCTCTTTTTGTCTTTTTCTTTAATTTTGATGGATTTCCCTTATTATTACAGGATTTTGGCGGTTGTTACTTGTCTAATTATTTCATGGATCACTAGGGATGTTGATGGGAAGGTCTATTAGTGGATTTGAGGCGTCTTTAACTGTGTATTGGATGGTATATCAAGGGATTTATTGGGGAACTCAGTGTGTATAAAAGGAGGAGGTTTTTGGGTCTTGTTTCTACATTCTTTATCATTTACAATTTACACCATATAACCAAATCAATTACAATACACTTCAACTAGTACTTTTATAAGACTTTTGAGTAGTATCTGAATTATTATAATCTATTTTTCTACCAACTAAAAAGATTGTAAGCCACATATAGAATTAGTGAGAATTAATTTACTGAGACCTTTATTCTGAATTATATTTTATTATTTGTTGGATTTATATTACAGTATTCATATAGGACCATTTAAATCTTCTAGACAAAGACTTTTCAAGCTATTTCACGTCTTGTACTTGATCTTAGCCTGAAAATTGGGGACCTTTCCTCAAGAATTCTGTTATAATCCAGTAAGTGAAATTTTCAAAAGAAGGTGCACGTAAATAATATCCCTATAGAAATATTTGGATAATTAAAACAGGTTGGGGTCACTTATATAGTGATTTCAGAAAAAGAAGCCCTGTTATATAATAAAATTGTGATATTGAATCAACAATTTTAACACTAATTTAACATAAAATTGTTATTAGTGGGAGTCTGTCAATAGACCAATTAAATTTGTGATCTTTGCAGATAATAAACCAATCAAACTGATTAATTGTTTTCTTTAACAGGACTCTTAATCTTTTCTTTTATTGGTTTGTAACATTCATTAAATATTTAGAAAGAATCTTACTAACAGTTGTTTTCTTTTAAATATAAAAACATGGCTACATATTGTAGACCAGTTAAATCAAGTGACCACATAAAAGCATATTTGACTTTTGGCACTTAAAGATTCACTTCATACCAATAAGTAAGCAATCAAATTTTCTTCAGTGGTATTGATAAATACTGATAAAACTCCTTTTTGAAGTTTTCATATCTAAACTTTCTATTTTTTAAATTCCACGTGAAAATGTGTGACAACAATGACATTGTAAGTAATAAGGCAAAACCTTATAACTTAAGACCTAGAGCTGAAAGACCTGTTACAGGACATTCAAATGGAGGGCCAGGACTCTCCCATAATCAACAACACTCCACCAATGTCTCTGGAGGAAAGGGAAAAGCTTTTAAAGCAGGTTTCAATAAAGAAGTCAAAAAATACATTACAAGAACAAGTTCACTCCCTATCCACCCTAATGAACACCTTGACAATAAGAGTCAACAACATAGTGGACCAGATCAACAATCTGGAAAAGAGAGCAGCTCAAGGTTTCATAGAAGTCAACCAAGCTCTAGTGGACATAAAGACTCAACCACCAACAGTGGCATCCAACAATTCCATAGCAACACCTCCAGCCCAAGAGGAGGACCAAAAAATTACAGTAAGCAAATGGAAATGGGATTGGTACGCCCAAAATTACAATAATCCTCCTCAACAAGGATCCAGCAGTCACCCTTACAGGGGAAAGCCAAGGAGAGGCAGGGGAAATGGGGTAAGACCTTGGTGAGTCATCCAACTTCTTATGATCAATTGCATCAACCTAACAATGAATTACTTATAGGTAATGAGATTGATAAGGAAATATTGGATATAATTGATAATGATTTAAAGGATTATTCATTTGAAAAAAATATGTTAAACTTGTCTTTGCACAAAGACAATGTAGATAGTTTTATTGATCACCAGGATAATGCTATTAATATTAAAATGGAATCAAATGATGAGTCTTCTGAGTTGGACACAGAAAAAATAGAATATTTTTTAAAAGAAAATCCAATGGAATCAAAGATAATAAGTAAACTATTATTGATAATTGAAAAATTGGAAGAGTTCTCAAAAGAGTCAAACATTAATACAGAAAAGGTATTATTACAGCTAACACAATCATTGAGTTCAACGGCCAATAGATTAAAAATTATTGAAAATTCAAATAATGAATTAGTCAATGAGAATAAGGGCTTAAAATCTGAGATTAGAGATTTAGAAAATAAATTAGAACACTCTCAGAATATTATGGCTACCATTGAGGGAAGTGTTAAATTATCTTTTTCAAATGTAAATGACACCCTAACTCATGTACCAGTAATACAGGATAGGTTACAAAGAGTGAAAATAGAAGTAGCAAACATATTGAAAAATACTGAAAAAATAAAAGATAACACTTCTTATGTAGCAAGACTGTCTGTTTTCATGAAACATGCAAATAAAACACCAATGATGGAACATGAACATAGTATCATGGGCTCTAAGAATAATAAATCAGTAAAAGATGAAATACATGATCATCTTTCTAAAGTAAGTGAATTACTCAATATTCCTCAGGTTAGGGAAGCAAAAACTAGCCAAAAGAACTGGCCTAAGTTAGATCAGTACCCATCTTTTAACGGAGATTTAAAATCTGATTGGCAGCAATTCATACAAAGAATTGATAACTTAAAATTTTCATACAAATTACCTGATGAAGAAATTACTTCAAAGTTAATATCTTTATTTACAGATGTGGCCTTATTATGGTTTGAATCTGTATTGAGTGAGGGAATTAATTACTCCTGGAATGAATGGAAGGCACTAATTGAAAGGCAATTTGGTGGCCAAAAATTTAGAATCACTCAACAAAGATTGTATGAAAAGGCCAGATATAATCCAAATGTTGGAGATAAACCTATGGTATTTTTAATGAATTTAATAAAATACATGAAAGCCATGGATCCAAAAATGGATTATGAAGAGTGGAAAGAAAAGATAATATACAAGTTACCTATATCAGTTAGAGACATTATTGTAGCTAGAACTGAAACCATCAGAGATACCTCTGGGTTCATTAATATATGTAATGAAATATTATTAAACCACAAATATGAAACCAAGTATATTAATTACAGACAAAGTGTTGACGTGGTAAAATTTACTACAAGTAAATTACCAGTGGAGAAGAAAAAACCTTCAGCTCCCCTTGTCCCTAAAAGACAAGAGAATAACACTTGTTATAAATGTAATGAACCTTGGGTTAAGGGTCATACGTGTAAGAAGAGAATAAATGTTATTGAAACCTCCCAGAATTCTGAACCAAGTAATCATGAAGATGAAAATGTGGAATCCAGTGAGGATTGTAAAAGTAACATATCTTACAGTGATGATGAAAATGAGATATTTGTATTAGAACAGGATATAATGTACCTGAATGATGCTATACCTCATACAGATACATCTTTAACTTCCATTGAAGAAGCTGAAATAATTAAAGATGTATCTCATGATACTTACAAAATAACACCTATCAGAGCACCTGTTATTATATGTGGAAGAGAAATGAATGCCATTCTTGACACTGGGGCTGCAGGTAGTGTTGTTTCTATTAATACATTAATGAAACTTGACAGTAAGTATAAGGAAAAACTAGAACCTGTTCAGACAAAGAACTGGAGGGGTTTTGGTTCAATATTAAATCCAATTAGCAAATACAAAACTGCTGTATTCTTTAAATATAATAATGGATATGTAAGAGCAGTTTGTGAATTTGTAGTAATGGATAATAATAATTGTAGTGATTGGTTTATTATTGGCAATGATTTATTGACAAAATTTGGAATTAAACTAGATCCTGCAAACAGTTGTTTCACCATAGGAGTGAATGGTAAGAGAAAATTCAAGATATGTTCTGAAAATTCAGTGTATGCCATTTCTCCTAGAGAAGAACAACTGCAAGGTGGAAGAACCACCAATGAAGTGGTTGAATTGGAAAATGAAATCCAAAAGGCCTCTTTCAGTCCTCAACTCTCAAAAATTGAAGAATAAAATATTTTGAGATTGATTAAATCATATCCTATGGCATTTGCTCATGGTTCAAATGAACTAAGATTGGTCAAAGACCATGAGATGAAAATCTCTCTAAGCTGTGATTTGGATAATATTCCTGGCAGCCTAAAAAAGAAACCTTACCCAGCATCTCCTGCAAAAATGAAAGAAATTGAAGACAATATAAAAATGTTGTTGGAAATGGGTATTGTTGAAAAAGTGGACACAACACCTAAGTATTGTGTCATTTCACCAGTATTGATATCTTATGAAAAAGATAAGGCAAGATTATGTGGTGATTATAGAGCTCTGAATACATACACAGTAGATGATATTTACCCTCTACCAAGGATAGCTTCTATCCATGCTACTTTACAAGGAGAAAAATATATTTCCTGTCTGGATGGAAACAAAGGTTACCTGTCACGCGCCACGTGACACTCGAGGCGAAATTAACTCAATAAATCAATAATATCAAGTCCTAAATCTATACTCGAAGCGCAGAAAGCAATTCTCCATAGCAACTGCGATTTTCCTTTGTGTACTTACTATTTTAACTGCGCTAGCCTAAACTCTAAATCTAAATTAGTCAATCTCCCAATAGGGTACCTTAGTCCTTTTCAATAAGCGACGCACAGCGCTAGGATCAACGAAATAGTATAGTAGTAGTTTTTTTCATTAAAGTTTTGTTAATTAATTAAAAGGAGTAAATTGAGCATGGACGGATATTTAGTGGAGAGGGTCTAAGTGTATGTTAGTAATGGTCAATGGAATGGGATTGCTGCGATGGAAGGGAGGTCAATGCGAGGAGGAACAAAGGATATAAAAGGAGTTGGGTATTTTGGTTCGATATTTCTTAGAATTAAATTATAATATCGTATTTACATTAATAGTGGTAAATCCTTAAAAGTTAAATCATTGTTATTGTATCTTTCTTTTACTTTCTCAATATTCATTTCTAAATCCTAAATCTTTGATTATTGAGTTTCCAACCCTTTGTGAGATTTTAAGAATTATTATTACTTTGGAACTAGTTTATAATTCTTCTCGAACGAACCTCAAACCTATAGCTATTACTTCGAGTAACCTTCGAATCATTTCCTCGAATCATTCCTCTGTGCTTCGAAGAAGTTTCTAAAATCCCTCATCTCACTTACAGGAACATCCTCGACCTTGTGTGTAGGTTGTCCGGTGACAGTATAATTTAATTCTCCGTAGTTCTCATTCTTTGCACTACTACGTCTTTTTAGGTGCTTCTAAAATTTTAAATGGCACCTGTTCAACGCACTCCTCCTACAGGCGCTACTACTAGAGCTCGCGCTAGAGGCAGGCCAACAGCCACAAGGTCTGTTTCTCGCACTCACTCTTTGGAACCACTCGACCTTAGGGAACAGCAACATTCAGTTCAATCTTTAGAAGACATTCCACAAGATTTTGAGGATTCTAGTGATGAAGAAGAAGGGGAGGATACAATGCATGAGGCACCATCCGCCCCTGCCAATCACCCTTCTGGCCAATCCTCAGAACCGGGACCATCTAACTCTCTGGAAGATTTCATGAGACTTTTTATGAAAACCCTTTCAAATCCAACGTCTTCAGAGGGATCTAAGTTCAAAACTCCTTCTATGAAATCTCCTGACAAATTCGACAGAGATCACCCCGACAGATTGCGACCCTTCTTGCAAACCTGCAAGCTACTGTTCCATAATGACCCTCGAACCTTTAACAGCGACCGATCAAAGGTTGTTTACGCTTCTTCATTCCTAGCCGGGAAAGCAGCAAGATGGTTCGAACCTTATCTACTCATGCTTTCTTCGACAGAAACCCACTTACTTATCAATAATTGGGAAAAGTTTGAAGACCAACTTTTACGTTGTTTGGGGACCCTAATGAAACGGACAACGCAGAAATTGAACTTGATTTTCTTCGCATGAGTGATAATGGTAAAGCCTCTGAATATATCTCAAACTTCAGAGCACTTCAAACTCGATTAGGTTGGAATGATGCTGCCCTTAAGTATCATTTCAGGAAAGGACTTCCTTCGAGGATTCTGGATCAATTAAATCTTCACGGTCAGAAGATGACTACTTTAACGGATTTAATGGATTGAACCCTCGAACTTGATGGCGTTTATCAAGGATGACTTCAACATCGTCGATATGCCAACAAATCTCAAGGCCTAAATTTTAAATCGGGACCTTCTTCACACCCACGACCAAATCAATCCTCCTCGACTCAATCCAAACCCAATAAGGGAAAGGATAAACCTCAACCAAAAGGCTTGACCCCAGGCGATATCAGCAAAGTACTGGATCCTAAAGGGGAACTTAAAGAAGCTGAGAGGAAGAGACGAGCAGATAATGGGTTATGTATGTATTGTGGGGGTAAGCACAAGTTGGAAGACTGTGTAAAGTTGAAGGAAAGAGAAGGTACTAGTTCGAAGTCAAAAAACTAGTAGATAGTTTACTTGTGTGCAAAGCAAACTATCTTATCTCTCCCAGTGCACAGAACCTCCATGTCTTAAGGACTGGAGTTGCCTTAAACCGCTTGAGATTCATTCTTTTTAAGTAGGATATCCCCTTCAGTTGTCTTATAGACTCTGGAGCTTCAATTTCTTTTGTTAGTTTATCTTTTGCCGAGAAGCTTCAACTAACATTTACAGATATCGATCGAACACCCATCTATTTGGTTGAATCAGAGGAACCCAAATATTGGGTAAGTAAGAAAGTTTTATGGGTTTTCAACTTTCCGAATTTTCCCCCCTTCGAGTGGGAATTATCAGTCTTGGACGCCCCAAGGATGGACGATACCATTCTTGGCCATGACTTTTTAACGCATTAGAATCCCGAAATTGATTGGACTAGGGGATTGATCACCCCACGCTCTAAGTATATTTCTGATTCTTCAATGCAGGTCAATAGGGAGTTAAACAACCCGCCTGACAACGTCCTGCTAGAGGACAAATCTCTGCCAGATGACTTGCAAGCATCTGTACCTTCTTTAAATGAGCAATTGGCTAACCCTTCTAGCTCGATGACTTCACTCGAAGAGGATTTAAATTGCCTCGAAGTAATCGAATTATGCTCTCTCAATACAGGTATCACCTCAACAGATTCTCTCGAAGATGAAGAGGACGACCAAATAAACGTTGAAGCCATCAAATCAACTCTACCGGAAATCTACCACGATTTCCTTGATGTTTTCTCAATCCGCAAGGCCAATAAGTTACCACCTCATTGACCCTTCGACCATCAAATAGAGTTAATAGGCCCAGTACCTCCGGCAGGTCCTGTCTATTCTTTATCGAAGGACAAATCTCAAGTTCTTCGAGACAACATTGCAGAGAATGTAGCCAAAGGTTTCATCAGAGCCAGTAAATCTCCAACCGGCTCCCCTGTCCTCTTTGTAAAAAAGAAGGACGGTAGTCTTAGGTTGTGTGTTGACTATAGAAAGCTCAACACAGTCACAAAGAAGAATGCATATCCTGTTCCTCCTATGTCATTACTTCTCACCCTTTTCAATGGTGCTAATTTCTTTTCTAAAATTGATCTTAGAGGCGCTTACAATCTTATTCGCATTGCAGAAGGTCATGAACCACTGACTGCAATGCGCACTAGATTTGGTAGTTTTGAATATTTAGTTATGCCTTTTGGATTATGTAACGCACCTTCAACTTTTCAAACTTTTGTTAATGATATCTTTCAAGATGTTGTTGAACAATTTGTAGTTGTCTATTTAGATGATATTTTAATATTCTCGAAAACACTGGATGAACATATCCATCATGTTCGACAGGTCCTAAATCGTCTTCGAGATCATGGTCTCTACGCCAAGCATAATAAATGCAAATTCCACCTCAAATCAATTGATTTTTGGGTTTTACATTGTCCACTGACGGTTTAGTCATGGATGACAAAAAAGTCCAGAAAATCCTGGAATGGCCTGAGCCCAAAAACATTAAATCACTCCAAGGATTTTTGGGTTTTGCAAACTTCTATAGAAGATTTATTAAAGATTACTCTAAAACTATTTCCAATCTTACTTCTCTTCTTAGAAAAGATATTCCTTTTGTTTTTACTTCTACAGCACGAAAGGAATTCAAAGCACTAAAAACGGCGTTCACCACAGCCCCAATTCTTTGAAATTTTGATCCTTCGGCCTCGACAATAGTTGAGACAGATGCGAGCAATTATGCTATTGCAGGGGTCATCTCCCAATTAAATCCTGAAACAAATTTGTTTCATCCTGTTGCTTTTGAGTCACGCAAACTCATAGCCGCGGAATTAAATTATGAAATTCATGACAAAGAGCTTTTAGCTATTATCCATTGTCTTAAAAAATGGCGTTCTTTTCTTCTCAGCCTAGATAGTCCTTTTCAAATTTTAACAGATCACAATGCTTTGAAATACTTCATGTCTTCTAAAGTGTTAACCAGGCGTCAAGCCAGGTGGGCTGAATTTTTGTCTGAATTTTCTTTCTCTATTTCCTATTGCCCAGGAAAAAACTGCATTGTCCCAGATATCTTGTCACGTCGGGACGACGTTTACCCACAGCGGGGGGACGCATTTGCTGACAAGAACCCAGCAAATGTGCAATCAATCTTCAACGAATCAATGTTAACGACTCATCAACTTAATTCGATGACAATTCAATCTTTTCGATATCCACTATCCAACATCCTCGAAGCTCAGTCGAAGGACGATTATTGTTTAGGGTTAAAAGACAAAATACTCTCGAAGCAAGGGGCCAAAAGATTTAGTATTGAATCAGGTCTATTAGTCTTCGAAGGTAGAGTAGTCATACCCGACAACAATGAGATAAAATTATGGATTTTCAACAGTCGACATGATTCTCCATTAGCTGGTCATTTTGGGGTTGATAAAACCTACCAGTTAATAGGGAGGGATTTCTTCTGGCCAGGTATGACCAAGGAAATCAAGGCCTATATAAAAGCTTGTTACGAATGTAATAGGAATAAGGCTCCCCGTCACCGGAAGCATGGGTTGCTTCAACCACTTCCTATTCCCTCTAAACCTTGGGAATCTTTATCGATGGATTTCATTTCTCAACTTCCTATTTCTAATGATTTTGATGCTATATTAGTAATAGTAGATAGATTTTCAAAAATGTCTATTTTTATTAAAACCACTACTACTGCTACAGCAGAAGATTTGTCAAAATTGTTTCTAGAATATGTATTTTCTAAACACGGCTTACCAAATGATATTATTTCAGATAGAGGCTCATTGTTTGTATCCACATTCTGGACCCAACTGTGTCGACAACTCAATATCACGAGGAATCTCTCCACGGCCTATCACCCTGAAACCGATGGTCAAACAGAAAGAGTTAACCAAATCCTCAAACAATATCTTCGAATGTATGTTAGTTACCAACAAGACGATTGGACCACATGGCTACCATTGGCCGAATTTGCTTATAATAACTCAACTCATTCTTCGACACGACAATCTCCCTTCAAAACCATTTATGGACGACATCCTCGATTCAACTCAATTCATGTAGGAACTAATCATCCTGCGGAACATTATCTTCGAACTATATCACGACTCCAAGAAGAACTTAAAACAAATTTGGAATCAGCGATTCGAAGATACAAGGAACAGGCCGACAAACATCGACAATCTTCTCCTTCCTTTAAACCAGGCAACAAAGTATGGCTCGATGCACGAAACATCCCAACAACAAGACCATCAAAGAAACTGGCTGAAAAGCGCTTGGGACCGTTCGAAATCGACTCTGAAGTCTCTAAAACTGCATTTTGACTCAAGTTACCTCCTAAATGGCAGGCGATTCACCCTGTTTTCCATGTATCTCTCCTGGAACTGGCTCGAGAAATATACCCGGGCAAGAACCAACCCCCTCCGGAACCGGTCGAAGTAGAAGATCATCTAGAGTGGGAAGTAAGTTGTATCCTTGATTCAAGAATACGCAAGGGGAAACTTCAATACCTCGTGGAATGGGAAGGCTTCCTCAATGACTCAGACAAAACATCCTGGGAACCAGCCATCAATGTTTCTAACACTCCTGAACTCCTAAAATCTTTTCATTCGAAATATCCTTTAAAACCAAAACCTTAAAATTTCTTTATCTAAAATTTTCTTTTCTTTTTCTTTCTTTCTTTAAAATCTAAAACACCTCTTAAATTTTTTTTAGCCTTGTTTTCTTTTTTTCTTTCTTCTCCTTCTATAAAATTTCCTCCAAAACCAACTAAAATTAAAATCAAAGTTAAAATTAAATAAAATTAAATAAAATTAAATTAAATTAAATTAAATAAAATAAAATAAAATAAAATAAAATAGAATAAACATAAATAATAAAATAAAAAAACTCATAAATCTCTCTAAATATTTTCCTTCTTTTCTTTTTCAATTCTTTAAATACATTCTTTTCTTAAATTTAAAATTCTCTTCAAAAAACTTCTCTTCCAAAAAAATTTTATTCTCTCTTTTAAAAACTTTCTTTCCTTCGAATCATCAAATCTTGTACGACACGACCATTTCCTCGAACTTAACTTCAACCTCTAAAATCTCCCTATAATAATTCTTTGAAACAAATAATTCTTCTTTTCAATTCTCTTAAATTCTAAATTCTGTTTTTTTTTCTTTTCTTTCTTCTTCCTCTCTTTTCAACTAAAATTTCTTAAAAAAAAAATAATAAAATAAAATTTTAAAAATCCTCAATTTAACAAACTCATCTCAATCACAAAACCGTTTCTTTTTTTTTCTCCCTCTTTTCTTACATAAAAATTTTCCTTTTTAAAACACTAAAACTTCCTTCAATTAAAACAACCTTTTTTTTCTTTCTTTAAAATTCCTCTTTCAAATAAAAAAATTTTAGAATTTGAAACTTCTTTTTTTCTTTTTTTTTCTTTTCTTTTTCTCTCTCTCTCAAATCTTATAAAATTAACAACATTCACCTACGATAAAAAAAAATAATACTAATAATAAATAAAATTAAAATAAAATAAAATTAAAATACAATTTTTTTTCTCTACTTCTTTACATCTCCTTTTCTTTTCAAATCTTTTCTTTTAACTTCTCTCGAACCAATCTTTTCATTTTCTCCAAAACTACCCTTATCTCCTTCCTGCATTTATCAAATACCTCCTCCTCTCCTACCGGAACCACCTCTCCAATCTCCAAGAGCTCCTCCGCCACGTCGAAGGAAGCAGCGTCAATAATAGCGTCGACCTCCCCACATAGTTCTTCCGCGAACCTTACTCGTCGACCTTGACGAGGTTTCTTCAACCACACCTGGTCCAGGGTGTCTTCGGGCTCTTCAACTACTTCCGTGGCTGGAGGGTTTGCCTCAGTTGGTATAACCGGCGCAGGCTCCGCAATTGGCTCTTCCAGGTTATTCGATGTCTAAAACAAGACTCATCAGTAACTCCATCCTTGAAATAAAACAATTAAAACTTACCTCAAAGATGGGATCAGGCTCCAGAAATAACCTGGGCGCCACTTCGACTTCTGCCTCTCTCTCTTCCTCATCGTCCTCGATGACCACCCGTCGTTTCTTGGGTGCCCGCCCTGGAACAGGGACTTCATCTTCATCCTCCTCCACCAATTCGTCAACCTCTTCCTCGACACCTCGCTTCGAACTCGTGGCCTGGGTTACCCAGGTTGAGATCTCATTGTTCATCTCCTTATCATTTTCCCCCACCGATTGTTCATCTTCGATTGAGACATCCCAAATGTCTTCAACCACCTCTTTGGTCTTCTGAACTACCCAAAATTTTGTTTTTGTAAATCGTTTTTCGATTTCCGCGTTCTTTGTCAACGCATCGCACGCCACTCGCCGCCAACGGCAAAACTCGCATTTCTGGCGAGGGCCTCGAGTCGTCGTACTTTCTACACAGAAATATTCCATGCTTTCACAAGCCGTGCAAGTCTGTGAAAACTGTCGTGTGATTATTCCCCCATCCACTTTAGGGTGTGGAGGCGTGGGTGTGGGAGTAGGGAAGTTCATTATAAAATAAATAATTGAGAGATGAGGGAAAAAGTATTAGACAAGGGAAATTAGTGTGGGAAGATGGTTCAAGCTCAACGGAGTTCCCGTTTTTTATACCCGGGCATCTGTCACGCGCCACGTGACACTCGAGGCGAAATTAACTCAATAAATCAATAATATCAAGTCCTAAATCTATACTCGAAGCGCAGAAAGCAATTCTCCATAGCAACTGCGATTTTCCTTTGTGTACTTACTATTTTAACTGCGCTAGCCTAAACTCTAAATCTAAATTAGTCAATCTCCCAATAGGGTACCTTAGTCCTTTTCAATAAGCGACGCACAGCACTAGGATCAACGAAATAGTATAGTAGTAGTTTTTTTCATTAAAGTTTTGTTAATTAATTAAAAGGAGTAAATTGAGCATGGACGGATATTTAGTGGAGAGGGTCTAAGTGTATGTTAGTAATGGTCAATGGAATGGGAATGCTGCGATGGAAGGGAGGTCAATGCGAGGAGGAACAAAGGATATAAAAGGAGTTGAGTATTTTGGTTCGATATTCCTTAGAATTAAATTATAATATCGTATTTACATTAATAGTGGTAAATCCTTAAAAGTTAAATCATTGTTATTGTATCTTTCTTTTACTTTCTCAATATTCATTTCTAAATCCTAAATCTTTGATTATTGAGTTTCCAACCCTTTGTGAGATTTTAAGAATTATTATTACCTTGGAACTAGTTTATAATTCTTCTCGAACAAACCTCGAACCTATAGCTATTACTTCGAGTAACCTTCAAATCATTTCCTCGAATCATTCCTCTGTGCTTTGAAGAAGTTTCTAAAATCCCTCATCTCACTTAAAGGAACATCCTCGACCTTGTGCGTAGGTCGTCCGGTGACATTACCACCAGATTCCTGTGGAAAGAAATTCTCAAAATTACTTATTAATAACCACACATATGGGTATATATAAGTATGTGAGAATGCCATTTGGCCCAAAGAATGCGCCTTCAGTCTTCCAAAAATTGATGGATAGTGTTTTTCATAAGGAAATGGTTGAAGGATGGCTATTGGTCTATATTGATGACATCATAGTGTTTTCAAAAACATATGATTAACATTTAAATCACCTGAAAAGAGTCTTTCAAAGAATGGATGAAATTAATATGACAATTGCATTAAAGAAATGTAAATTTGGATTCCAATCTTTGAAAGTACTTGGACATGTTGTATCTGGATTACAAATTTGTGTTGACCAGAATAAGGTGGCAGCAATAAAAAACATTGGTATACCTAAGAATGTAAAAGAAATTCAAAGTTTTTTAGGTATGTGTGGATATTATAGACAATATATAAAAAATTACCCATCTATTGCAGCTCCTTTGACAACATTAATCAGGAAAAATGAGGCTTTCATTTGGAATAATGAAAGACAACATGCCTTTAATAAATTAAAGGAATGTTTAATGACAGCTCCAATTTTGGGACTGCCTGATTTCACCTTACCTTTTATCTTGTACACTGATGCAAGCTTCATAGGTTTAGGTTCTGCTTTACAGCAAAAACAGATAATAAATGGAAAATTATCTGAAGTAGTTATCTGTTATAAATCCAGAACCTTAAGAAAAACTGAATTAAGGTATGGTGCCACACAGTTAGAATGTTTAGCTGTGGTGTGGGCTTTGGAGAAGCTTCATTACTATCTGGAAGACCATAAGTTTGAACTTATAACAGATTGCAGTGCAGTAAAATCATTTCTAAACATGAAAACACCTAATAGGCATATGTTTAGATAGCAACTAGCTGTACAAGAGTACAGAGGAAGAATGGCAATCACTCACAGAGCAGGAACATTGCATTCTAATGTGGACTTATTATCTAGAAGTCCTTTTCCAAATGATGCTGACAACCCAGCTTATGTACCTGAAAATGAGGTTATACATATATTTGGGATTTATATATTGGATTTAGAAGAAGAATTTATGCAAAATATATTAGAAAATTATTCATCTGATAAATATTTGTCTAAACTATCTACCATTCTTAATGATCCAACAAATGCCTCCATGAGTGCATTAATTAAAACCTTGCCTCCAAAGTATAAAAATGCATTGGAAAAAGGTAAATTATCAATTGAAGATGGATATATATATTACAGAAAAAAGTTAATTAATGTTATAGTAATACCACCTTCTATGAAAGAGTTAATGTTGAGTACTTGTAATGATGACATCTTAGCTGGTCATTTTGACTTTAACAAAACATTAACCAGAGTTAAAAATACAGCCTGGTGGATAAACATGAAAGAAGATGTACAAAAATACATTGAAACATGTGACTCTTGTCAGAAATCTAAAAGATTAACTGGTAAGAGAGCTGGGTTGTTACAACAAATAGAGCAGCCAAAAGCTCCATGGGAAATTATAAACATGGATTTTGTAACTGGCTTGCCATTAGCAGGAAAAGAAAGTTTCAAATCTTGCTGGGTAATTGTGGATAGATTAACAAAAATGTGTAAGTTCATCCCTACCCATAAAGAGGTATCTGCAAAAGACTTGGCATTATTATGGTGGACTCAGATGATGAATACTGCTGGGTTCCCCAAAGCCATAATCTCTGACAGAGATCCTAAATTTACTTCATATTTCTGGACATCTTTGATGGAAGTATCAGGTTGTCTATTGAAATTGTCTACAGCACACCATCCACAAACTGATGGGCTGGCTGAGAGAATGATACAAACTCTAGAAGACATGATCAGAAGATATTGTGCCTTTGGATTAGAATACAAAGACAATGAGAAATTCACAAATGACTGGGTAACATTAATTCCTGGCCTTGAATTTGCTTATAACAGCACAAATCATTCTGTAACAGAGAAGAAACCATTTGAACTCTGGCTGGGATACGTACCAAATACCCCAGTAAATCATTTAAATAAATTACCAAGGTTAGATATACACCCTGGTACTAAATCCTTTATTCATATGCAACAAATGTGTAGAAAGCATGCAGAAGAATGCATATAAAAAGCATTTGAATATGAAAAGAAAAGGTGGGACAAATCTCATAAAGAATTTGAATTCAAAAAGGGAGATGAAGTCCTCATATCAACACTACATTTTAACTTACAAGGTAATGTTAAATTAAAGGATCCCTTTGTAGGACCTTTTGTAGTAAATAAAATGGTTGGTAATAATGCAGTGGAAGTCATATTATATGCTCCATATGATAGGAAACATCCAGTTTTCCCTATCTCATTATTAAAACCTTACCATGCAAATGATCCTGACTTATTTCCAAAAAGAAGGGGAAGGCCTAAAAAGCAACCTGAAGAAATTGTGGAAAAAGCAGAGATTGAAAAAATACTCAAGAAAAGAATCCTTAATAAAGAAAAAGGAACTGAGTATTTACTAAGATTTAAAGGGAAATCAAATGAATTTGATAAATGGATACCTGAAAAAGAAATTTTCAAATTTATCCACCCTTCTTAAAAAATTTAAACAGAAATAAATTTCTGTTCAACCAGCTGAGGGGTTAGAAAACCAGTACTCATAATATTTTATTATGTTTTATTTCTTTAGAGTATAATCTTTAATGCTACAGAATTATTCTGAATACCTGAAAATTACAAATAAATAAATAAAATGTATAACTTATAATTTTTTTTATTGTTTTTTTTGGGTGGGCGAGTGTCAGCCTGTATATCCCCAGGACTGAGTAAATAGTGCTTATAAGTTAAGTTAAACACATGAAATATACATGGGAACAATAAATGAGAGTACACAAACAGTATACATAAGTAGAATTATGATAATACACAAAAAATGCCATTATAACACCTTATATACACGCATATATCCACCTTTTATAGGTCTTATGTACTTAATATTAAGTTGGAATATGTTAGGGTAATCTTAAGAACCTTAAGTATAAGGCTACATAATTTTTAAGTACACTTAAAGCTGTTATAATCATTGTTTTACGCAAAAAACAAGAAATGCGCTTTATTTCACTTAAAAGTTGACTATATGCGCTATAAAATTGAGAATATCAAAAATGCGCTTTGACAGATCAATTGAGCTCATTTAGGACTATTGATTTGGCTATTTAAAAGCATAAAAATAACACTTTTCAAATTTGGTGTTTTTTATGCCAGAAATGGCTTCTGTGTACTGGCCACATACTGCCTGCTTTTTTCCCGTGTGAATAGTTTCATTTTTAGCAAAGTTAGCTTTTTCACACTATAATTACCCCACACTCTAAGCCCACTGTGGGGAAACACACTAAAATAGGCAACAGGCGCTTATTTAGTGTCCTAGCTTAATTAATAGTGCATTGACCTTGTTTATATGCACTAATTTCATTAATAACCTCATTCTTGGCATCTTATTTCATCACCACGCTTAAATTCGCCTAATTTTAGTCAAGGATTTACCCATGCAAGCGCCTTCAAAGGACTGCATGTAGTTACCCCACATCTCACACTCTGTTTTAAGTTTTTTGGTGGTTTCTCAGTCAATTTTGGTTATTTTTGGATGGGAATTTCACGTAGTATAATGTCAGGATTAGCCCCTCCATTTCTACAGTAAATCCCCCTTATTCTTAAGCTATTATTAACCTTAAAAGGTCTCCTTTAGTCTTTTATATTATTGTTTTATACGCATATACTCTCTTTTTGTCTTTGTCACCGGACGACCTATGCACAAGGTCAAGGATGTTCCTGTAAGTGAGATGAGGGATTTTAGAAACTTCTTTGAAGCACAGAGGAATGATTCGAGGAAATGATTTGAAGGTCACTCGAAGTAATAACTATAGGTTCGAGGTTTGATCGAGAAGAATTATAAACTAGTTCCAAGGTAATAATAAGTCTTAAAATCTCACAAAGGGTTGGAAACTCAATAATCAAAGATTTAGGATTTAGAAATGAATATTTGAGAAGGTAAAAGAAAGATACAATAACAATGATTTAACTTTTAAGGATTTACCACTATTAATGTAAATACGATATTGTAATTTAGTTCTAAGGAATATCGAACCAAATACCCAACTCCTTTTATATCCTTTGTTCCTCCTTGCATTGACCTCCCTTCCATCGCAGCATTCCCATTCCATTGACCATTACTAACATACACTTAGACCCTCTCTACTAAATATCCGTCCATGCTCAATTTGCCCCTTTTAATTAATTAACAAAACTTTAATGAAAAAACTACTACTATACTATTTCGTTGATCCTAGCGCTGTGCGTCGCTTATTGAAAAGGACTAAGGTACCCTATTGGGAGATTGACTAATTTAGATTTAGAGTTTAGGCTAGCGCAGTTAAATAGTAGTACACAAAGAAAAATTGCAGTTGCTATGGAGAATTGCTTTCTGCGCTTCGAGTATAGATTTAGGACTCGATATTATTGACTTATTGAGTTAATTTCGCTTCGAGTGTCACGTGGGGCGTGACAGTCTTTTTCTTTAATTTTGATGGATTTCCCTTATTATTACAGGATTTTGGCAGTTGTTACTTGTCTAATTATGTCATGGATCACTAGGGATGTTGATGGGAAGGTCTATTAGTGGATTTGAGGCGTTTTTAACTGTGTATTGGATGGTATATCAAGGGATTTATTGGGGAACTCAGTTTGTATAAAAGGAGGAGGTTTTTGGGTCTTGTTTCTACATTCTTTATCATTTACAACTTACACCATATAACCAAATCAATTACAATACACTTCAACTAGTACTATTATAAGACTTTGAGTAGTATCTGAATTATTATAATCTATTTTTCTACCAACTAAAAAGATTGTAAGCCACATATAGAATTAGTGAGAATTAATTTACTGAGACCTTTATTCTGAATTATATTTTATTATTTGTTGGATTTATATTACAGTATTCATATAGGACCATTTAAATCTTCTAGACAAAGACTTTTCAAGCTATTTCACGTCCTTGTACTTGATCTTAGCCTGACAACAACAATGTCTCTGACAGATATAGGTAATCTATATATTATCTTATCTTTCCATAAGTTAAAATCCATGTTAGGCTCAATGGCTTTTAATATTTTATCTAAATTCATTAAAAATACCATAGGTTTGTCACCATTCAATGGATTATACCTAGTTTTCTAATAAAGTCTCTGCTGAGTGAGTCTGAATTTAGAACCCCCAAATTTTTTTTCAATTAGTTGTTTCCATTCAGCCCAAGAGTAATCTTTACCTTCATTCAAAACAGCTTCAAACCATAATAAAGCAACATCCTTAAATAAAGAGATCAATTTTGATGTTATTTCTTCATCTGGTAACTTATATGAGAATTTTAAGTTGTCAATTCTTTGAATAAAATGTTTCCAATTAGAGCTGGCTTTCCCATCATAAGTTGGGTACTGATCAATCTTTGGCCAGTTCTTCTGATTGGACTTTATTTCACTAATCTTTGGTAAATTAAATAACTCATTTACTCTGGATAAATGGTCTTGTATCTCCTCTTGCACAGATTTGTGACTTAAATTTGTTTTTTCAGACTTGACACTACCACCAGATGGTTTTACTTGTGGTGGTATAGGAAAGGATTTGAGATTCATTTTTGCCAATGAAAGGATTATTATTATACTGTGTATACTTATGATTATCCAGATTCATTAGGAGATTAGCAGTTTCAATATAAAATTTAGTTAATCTTTGTAACATATCAGAGACACTCTGATTTGTTTGCGCAAAAGATAACTTAGTTCTTGATTCAGATTTTAATAAATGTGCTTCATACAAATTTTTTAACTTACAGAATTTGTTTGAAAGTTCACTATATTTATTACATAAAGAATTGTATTTAAGAGTTAGAGCCAAGTGTTCATTTTTTAATTCTTTATATCTTGTGTCCAGTTGAGAAATGTTCAATCTCAAGTACAAAATTTTATCACTTGTGAGCTTAATTGTCTGTTCCTCACACTCAGTCATTCTATTCCATAATGCTGAAACAATTCTATGGACAGTTGGGTTATTATTGAAATACTCTATGTCTTCCTTCTCAATTTTTTCACTGTTTTGTGAACTTCTCATCTCACTAATAAGTGGTGAAAACTGAGGGTTAAAATTTTTATTATAATAAATAGAACTGTTGTTATTAAAAAAAGATAAATCAGGTGTATCTATATCAAAACCTAATTGTCTTAAGTCCTCCTCAATTTTCTGTACAGATTTTACATCTCTAACATTATATATATTGTAATCATCAGTATTTTGTTCAATCTGAGAGGGTAATATACTTAACACAGGATAGGAGCAAGCCCTGAGTTTTGGCGCTTTTGCTTTCCTTTGTAAGGGTGAGCTGAGGCAGATTGATGAGGGGGTGGATCCATGTTGCAATTGTGGCTGGACCACTGCTGATGGAACCAATCCCACTTCCATTTCTCTACCAAGATTTTTTCCTGTGAATGATGGAAATTTTGGCTTGGCTGCCCTACCTTAAACTCTTCCATGGTTTGATTCATTTGTTGGAACCCGACCTTGCAGTTATTTTGCAACTGCTCTACCTCCTTTAGCATGGTAGACCTTGATTCCTCTAGTTTCAGAACCTGTTTGGCCAGAATGGACAGTTGATCCTGCAGAGGAGTTGAAGTCTTTTTTATTGTTATCTTTTTTAGAAGGGTGTCCTTTTTCTCTATGCTCATAGACTCTGGTTGTGGGTAGGATTGACACTCCATGGTGATGTCCTGTAGCAATGTTTTTAGATCTAGACCTGGTGTTATAAGCATTCTTTTCACTTATATTTTCCAGTGGAGCACTCATTGTGTCTTAAATAACACTTCTTCACGTCTACAAAAGGGAAAACCTATATGGTAATTTGTAGACAAAAATTATAAGCAATACAGTTACTAATAAAAGCACTGGAGTTTACCCTGAATTTATATCTTTATTTATTTAAATAAGATATAAGAAAAATTTGAAAAAATCTGTTAAAAATAAAATATTAAGTTTAACTAGACCTTAATAAGGTTGAATAATTAGATTACAAAGCTTTAATCAAATTCAAATTTAATTGGGTGTTATATTGGTGACCAAATACCAAGTGTAATTGGGTGTGTATTGGGTACAGTTACTACTGTAAATATCTAATTTTTATTATAAAAAATTAGTAAAATTATTAAAAGGGTTCTTTTCCACAATCACTGAGTTATGATGACCCACTAATATGCTGCAGACCCAAATATTTGGTTTGTTTTGAGCTATACTAAAGTAAAAATCACGTCCCAAGGCTTATACTAAATAATAAGTAAAAATACTAAGGAAAGACCCCCAATTGTCAGTGTATCTAGTATTTATTTATGGTCCTACTACTTATTAATAAATGATTTAGTGATTAAACCTCAGTGGAAGACTAATAGAATAGTTATTCTCAATTAAACTCACAATTCTTGGAATTTTATGCATGCTAGTGGTGGAAAATATATCAATAAAATAGAGGGTGTCAGTTCTGGAAAATCTGCACTTATCTAAGTGCGGATTTTCAAAACACACTAGCCCCAGTACTGGTGGATTTCAAAATGAAATAAGTCACTTATTTCACTCAAATCGGCACTTTCTCAACCAAAAGTGCTGATTTCACCATCAAGTCCCATTTCACTAATTTGTCAGCATCATCCCATTCATATGCAGCACTCCGCAGCATAATACTTCATAACTCAAAACATCGTATATCATTTACATCTTCATATCATATCATATAAGAGGAATGCCTTCCTCAC
Organism: Hemileia vastatrix; assembly: GCA_030280995.1. Classification (NCBI taxonomy): domain Eukaryota; kingdom Fungi; phylum Basidiomycota; class Pucciniomycetes; order Pucciniales; family Zaghouaniaceae; genus Hemileia; species Hemileia vastatrix. The sequence continues at coordinate 63,517,254 of JASXTE010000001.1, forward strand.
TTTCAAATCGTGATAAATTACATAAATCAATGACTTTCATGGCTCTTGAACTGCTCTTGGACTCTGATTCCGATTCTAATTCTTATCTAGAAGAAGATTTTGTCTTTTTATCAAAAATGGCCACAAAACGTTACCTTCTTCCCAGAAAGCCTCAAGTACTTCAAACCCCCAAGTACACCATCCAAACACTTCTTTATTCACTGAGAATGGTAAATTTTTTTGCATATTTTTTTGGTTTTTGAATTTGCTGTTAAAGTCTTATTTTTTTATCTCTCTGTGTTTTCTTTCATCAACTCAACATTAAATCACATATTTTCAGCAAACGCATATTTTTTCAGTCACTCTCTTTTTTCTCTTCACTCATATCTGTTTTCTCCTCTCTTCCTACATCACTTAAACAATTTCACTTATATTTCTTTTTTCTCAACTCATCTCTCCAGGTAGGTCATTTTATCTTTTTTACTTAAGTTTTTGCTAATTTTTTTTTTTTGGTTTTTTGGGTTTTTGTTTTTTTTTGTTTTTTTTTTTTGTAAGTGGTTTTTTTTAAATTTATAGGTAAAATTTACCTTTTTTTCTCTCTCTCTCTCTCTCTCCCTCTTTTCTCTCATTTATCCTATTCTTTATCCCCCCTAGGCCTGGGCTTTTTCCCACCTTTACCCTCTCCTTGGAATGGATACATCCCCCTTTTCCCCCCTTTGGCTGCCTTATTCCCCCCTCCTTGGCTCACTCTAACCTCCCTTTTCTCCATCTTTGGTCTCATCTCTCCCTTTCTCCCCCTTGTTGGTGTCCTCATTTCCTCCCCTCATTCCTCTCTAACCCCCCTCCAAATCCCCTGAATCCCTCCTCCAAATCCCCTCCAAACCCCCCTCCAAGCTCTCCCAATCACCCCCTCCAACCCCCCTTCCAAACCCCCCTTCAATCCGTTCCTAACCCCCCCCCTCTTATCCCCCTCAAAACCCCCCTACCCCCCCCTTAATGTTCCTTAACAATTCTTTAGCGAATGGTTAAGGAACATTGAGGGGGGGTAGGGGGGTTTGGAGGGGGGGATTGGGGGGGTTTGGAGGGGGTTTGGAGGGGGGAAAGAGGTGGATTGAAGGGGGGGTTGGGGGGATTGAAGGGGGGTTTAGAGGGGGATTTGGAGGGGGGTTTGGAGGGTATTTGGAGGGGGGTTTGGGGAAGATTGAAGGCGGGTTTGGAAGGGGGTTTGGAGGGGTTTAAAAGGGGATGTGAATAGGTTGGAGGGGGGGTTTGTACAAGGGTTTTGGGGAGGTGGGAGAGGGGTTTGGAGCGGGGAAGTGATAAAAAAAATTTCACAGTTTTTTGAATTTTTTTTTTGTTTTTTTTAATTTTAGAGAAAAATATTCATCAAGTTCAAGTGAAATAAAAAAAATTCTTATTAGTCTTTTGAGGATTTTTATTTTTTTAATTTAAATTAAGTGAGTTTTTTTTTTAATGTATAATTTTGGGTGTTTGAAAAGTAACAACACCCAAAAGTATAAAAATACATCTCTTTAACTTCAGATTCACCACTTACCTCACTCTCATCTTCTTTAACTTCATTATCATCTTCAAATTCAACTTCTTTTCAATCATCATCTAAAACATTGACAAAAAATGAACAGTATCAAAATAAAAGAAATTTAAAAAAAATTCACTTGGATCATATATTTGGCCATATTTCAAAAATCAAGTACTATAAAACTAAAGTTGAAAAAAAACAATATCCGAAAACATTACCTGAAAATATACATTATTTAACTGAAACTGGAGGTGATGAAGTTAAAGCTGTTATTGATAATACTTTCAAACCTCAATTTAATTACGAAAACCATTCTTTTAATGGTTTAAAAGATGAATCATTTAATCAACTCTGTGATCTCAACATAACACTCTATCAAATGGCTTTGGTTTGCTTACCTTTAAGGAATAAGAATTTGTTGGGTGGAATCATGATTGGTATTGGATGGAGACCAGGATTTGATAAAGGTTTTTCTCTTGGTATGTTTAAAAAATTTTCTGGATTTTTTAATATCATTTTACTGAATTTAATTCAAATAGGCATATATTCTTTACTCAGATCTTTATCTAAAGCTGAATTAGATAATGATTTTGGAAAATGGAATACTTTACCTTCATTTAATTCATTTCTTGCTCTGCGACTTAAAAAACTCTGTAATAAAGCTTTTGAAACAAATCATGAAGTTGCTACAAGACTTGGAATACCAAATTTGTGTGACTCTTAATGGGAAGATATTAGCAGTGATTATCTAATGTTTTCAAATGTTATAATCACTCATTCTGGATTTCATAACCGAATTCACACCAACTCAAATGATGCCAATTACTTCACTTATGGAATTTTCACATATATTAATCCTATCACTGGACAACCCATTCTGTCACCTGCTAGAATTAAAGGGCATGGATTATATTTCCCATATCATAGATGTATAATCAATTTTGGATTAGGAAATGGAATCATCGAAACAGTTTGGAATTCTTCTTACGATAATCACCAAACCACAAAGGCTCCTCCAGGTTTGGAATCTTGTCAAGACTTCACGTATTTTGGTTGCTCTTTCCAGATCAGTCAAAAGTTAATCTCACGAATAAACAAGTTAAAAAAAGAAGAAAAAGGTAATAAATTTAAAAATTCTTTAGGTAGATCTCAAAAGTATGGGGATTTGTAGAGTCACCAAATATTTAATATTCTTCCATAAATTTTTAATAAATAAATATGATATTTCAATTTATGAAATTAAAGTAATGGGCCAATGACCATGTGTTGTATAAAAGGTAATCATGATAACATTAATTTGTTTCATGGGGTTCCTCTAGCCTATACCTGTGGAAAGTCCCAAACCTAGTTTCTAGACTTGATCTGCATTTTGGCATGAGGAATTGTCATTAATTTAAAAGTATTAAATTTGACATATCTTATTTATATATTAATTATTTTATGTAATTATATTAAATTTTGATGACTTTCACCCTTTACTTCAATAAAATTCAGGGGAGGGTATTGCCAATTTTTTAAATCTGACATGTGAAATGGATGACTTAGAAAAATATGGTGGTACCCACCCCTTGTTTCAATAAAATGCAGGGGGGGGTATTGCCAATTTTTTAAATCTGACATGTGAAATGGATGACTTAGAAAAATATGGTGGTACCCACCCCTTGTTTCAATAAAGTGCAGGGGAGGGTATTGCCAATTTTTTAAATCTGACATGTGAAATTGATGACTTAGAAAAATATGGTGGTACCCACCCCTTGTTTCAATAAAGTGCAGGGGAGGGTATTGCCAATTTTTTAAATCTGACATGTGAAATTGATGACTTAGAAAAATTTGGTGGTACCCACCCCTTGTTTCAATAAAATTCAAGGGGAGGTATTGCCAAATTTTCAAAAGAGATATTGAATTTTATTGACTTAGAAGTATTTAGATAAGCAAACTTATTTACTTAAAAGTAAAGATAGAAAATTTTTAGTATATTTTCAAATTTTTGTCAAAATAAAAGTATAAGCAAACTTATTGACTTGAATGTAAAGATAGAAAAATTGTATGATATTTTCAAAAATTTGTCAAAAATAACGTACTATATTCAAGACCTTTTATAAGTCAGCATATAAGAAAATATTACCAAAAAGAAATCAAACAAAATTAAATTAACTAGAAAAACAATTTATCAATTGAAAAGGTCAAGTAATTTTTTAATGTCCTCATAAGATTGGCCATTTTTTACACATTCCATAATGAAATCTTTTTTTTAAAACTCTCTTGTTTTTCCAATTCACAAGTAGCCATTTCTCTTTGAAATTGGCGGTCATTTACTCTTTCCATCTGCTCTGCCTCAAATTTTTTTTCTTCCAAATCTAAGGCTTGCTGATCTTTCCTTAGCATATGATCAAACTTCATCTTCTCAAAGTCAAGGGAATTTTTTGCAATAGTTGATTTTGCTGAGAAAATTAAATTGAAATAAATAAATAAATGAGTTAATGATTAAGATATATAGTAAACAAATCTTACTTATATCTTATTTTTCAAAATAATCCTCAAGGGAGCCAAATGAGCTTGTTGAAGTATTACCATGTTTTAATATATGTTTCAAGTTCATTGAAGTTGAGGCTCGACGCTTTAGTTTGGAGCTTGAGCATGAGGCTTCAGGAAGTTCATCTAAAGCAGCTTCTAAAGTGGGATTCACATTTCCAGAATTGAGATTATTTAATGGAGATTGAGTTTGAGTAGGAGGAAACTATAATGAAAGAGAAATTCAAAGAATTGAAAAAAAAAACAAAAAGTAAACATACATTTAAATTTTGGGCCTCTGAGGGTTCAGATCTGCTGCGATATAATTGTTCTGCTTGATAGTTGGGATCATCTTCAGCTGAACTATGGTTAGAAGGTGGAGGGGATTGATCTCCTTCAAGTAAAGGTGTATCGGGAGTATTATAGGAAGGTTTGGATCCAGAGGGTATATCCTTAGTAGTATTGTGTAGAAACCAAGGGTTTACATCAACTCGGGAGCCAAAACGATTATCCATTTCCTCATAGAAAGGACACATGACATTGAGCTTTTTGGAAACAGCAGTAATTCCAATCTCCAAATCATCATCGTCAATACCAAAGCCAGTTTCATTTGCAGCATTATGAGCCTTTTTATATTTTGATTGGTAACTCTTAAATCTCTCCTTCATTTGTTTAGGATTGATATCGATTCTCCCCCTTGTTTTCTTCCTTACTTCATTAGCCATCAATAAGTAGCCATTAACCTTTGAAGAAGGTGGACATCCAATACGAGTGGACTTTTCACATCCAAAACATGCTTCAAAATTTGATTTTATTTTAAGGAAGTTGATTATGATGAGATAATCATCCTTTTTAAGCTGACCTGAACCTGACTTTGATTTTTCAGGTGTAGGGCTTGCTTTATGAGGAGACTTTTGTGACGAAGCAGATTTTTGAGTAACCTTTTGAGATTTGGAATGTCTGGGAGGCATTATGAAACTGGCACATAACAAGAAAAAAGATTAAGAGGTAGAAGAAATAAGTAAAAAAGAATGTAAACATGCCTGGTCAAAATGTTGAAAATGTCAGGAAGGGGTGTGTGCCGAGGATTGATGGGTAGGTAGCGAGGAAGGTCAGTGTATCACATGTGATAGGGATGATGTGGCCAAAATGTGGTTTTGAAAAAAAAATCACAAAAAAAGTGCTGATTTGAGGTCAGAACTGACACCCATTTTTGAAATAAGTGACTTTTTTGCAAAATTTAAGTGCTGATTTGGTTTGAAATCCACACTTAAGTTAAGTGCGGATTTGCCAGAACTGACACCCCCTAATATAGTTATAGCTTATATAAAGATAATATCAATTTATAAATGCTTTATAATATATTTATATATGATAATAATTGTGTTGTAGTGTTTTTTTAATGTTTAGTAAATAAGTGATGTTCAATAACCCGACAAATCATCCCTTACTTATACCAAAATCCACTGGAGTGCACAGACCTTCAATCCAGATGATGTCACTGCTATCCCTGAGAATTACAGCACTTTGAGGGCCCATCACCTCCCCATGGCTTTCACTTCAAGAATATTGAACACCTAGACCTCCAGTAAAGACCCTCCATCACAATTAATGATAACACAGACCCATACCATAAATAGAATAAACAGATAAAAGCAGATACCATAAAGAAACAGGTAAAATAACTCATTCAAAGAGTATGTAGTGAAACCCAAAGCATATTAAGGAACCAAATTAACTTTCCAAGCCCCCAATAACATCCCCAAGCATTCATATTAACCCAGTAATCATATCCCAACCCATAAATCCGTGAAAATCCATCCAAGGAAGCAGATTAAGTTGAACAAACTGGATATATGTGCCTGAAATAGGTGTATATGCTTATGTAGATGTTTTGAGTCCACTGGATACATCCATATGACCTGAAATAAGCAGAAAAATAAAGGTTATAGGCTATTAATAGGTTAAAACTCACTTATAGACCTAAATATACATAATATAACTACATATTTTACTGAATATGAGGTTTATGTATACATATAAGCTTATGTATGTCTATAATTACTTAATATCACTTAAGATAAGTATATTATGACTCCATTAACACCTTAATAAGTATTATTAGGCTATGGATAAGCTATTTAAACTACTATAAGTCATATAATAGTGTAATAGTTATACATATATGTATTATAAAAATATATATAAGTACTTTAACCTTATTTTTAATTAATAAGCTTAATGTAATTAAAGTTATCTTGGTTTAAACATAAGAATTACTCATTCCTGGAGATACTTAGGCTGACAGATCTACTAAGATTGAGAAGAAAAGAACACCATTTTTTAAGACAATGAAAAATAGCTAATAATTCCTTATCATGAATTTAGTAGTTTTATTCTTCTGAAATAAGTTTATGTGACTCACAAGCAACAGGATGAAACAACTTTGTTTCAGGATTTAGTTGAGATATTACAACTGCTATAGCACAGTTGCTAGCATCTATCTGTCTCAAATGTTGTTGAAGAAGTAGGTTCAAAAATGTTGAAGAATTGGAGCTGTGGTTAACACAGTTTTCAATGCTTCTAATTTCTTTTGTGCTGTATTTTTAAAAACAAAAGGAAATTATTTCCTAAGAATAGAATTAAGATTATTGATAGTTTTTGAGTAATATTTAATAAATCTTCTTTAGAGACTTGCAAGACCCAGAAATCCTTGTAAGGAATTTTGAGTTTTTTGCTCAGGCCATTCCAAAACTTTTTGGACTTTTTTATCATCCATGACTAGATCATCAGTGGACAATGTAAAGCCTAAGAAGTCAATATATTTTAGGTGTAATTCAAATTTACTGTGCTTGGAATAGAGACCGTGTTTATGAAGGCAATTTAGAGGCTGTCAGACATGTTGAATATGTTTGTCAAGGGTCTTTGAGAAAGTTAAAATTTTATCTAGATAGAGAACAAAAAACATTTTGGTTAAATCATGAAATATATCATTGACAAAAATTTTAAAATTCAGTGGTGCATTACCCAATCTAAAGGGAATAACCAAATCTGGTGCACATTTCAGTTAAAGGTTCATGGCATTCTTCAATATGTATGAGATTATAAGTGCCTCAGAGATCATTTTTAGAAAGGAAATTAGCACCATTAAATAAAGTAAGAGGTAATGAAATAGGAGGAACTGGATTAGTGTTCTTCTTAGTCACTGTGTTGAGTCTTCTATAATCAAAAAACAACCTAAGACTTCCATCCTTTTTCTAATAAAAAGAACTGGAGAGCTGGTTGTAGACTTACTGGCTCAAATGAAACCTTTCTATAAATTATCTCCAATTTAGTCTCAAAGAACTTCTGATTTTTCCTTTGAAAAAGAATAGACTCAACCTGCCAAGTTTCTGGCCTATTTACTTTATCTGATGATTGTAGGGTGGATGAGCTTGTAATTTGTTGGCCTTACAGATTGAGAAAACATTGAGGAAATCTTGGTAGATTACTGGTAGATTTAATTTAATGGATTCAATATTTTTTGTTTTTCCTCTTCATATTTGAATAATTCTGTTGAGGGTTGACTTGAATATATAGAGAGAAAAAATCAGTTACTTCAAGGCTATTGAAATCCTTGTTGAATGAAATAATCAAGTTAAAAAAGCTAGCCAAGTGCTCATTTAAAGAAAAATAAGATGCTTGCAGTTCATCTGGAAGAAAAGTTTCCTCTAAAAGGACTTGGTCAGGCAGGTTGTTTAACTCCCTTTTGAACTGCATTGATGAATAACAAACATACTTAGAACAAGGGGTAATCAATCCCTGTTACCAATCAATCAATGGATTCCAATGCTTTAAATTTTCATGGCCAAGAATGGTATTTTCTATCCTTGGGGCATTTAAGACTTTCAATTCCCACTCAAAGGAGGGAAAATTCAGGAAGGTGAAAATGAGTAAAACTTTCTTACTAACCTAATACTTGGTTTACTCTGATTTAATGAGATAAATTGAATTTTTTTGATATCTACAAATGTTAGCTTAAGTCTCTCAGAAAAAGATAAGCTGATAAATAAAATTGAAGCTCTAGATTCTGTAAGACAACTGAAGGGAATATCCTCCTTAAAAAGAATTAATCTTATAAATTTTGGCAAAACTCCAGTCCTTAAGACATGGAGTTTCTGTGCACTGGGAAAGATAGAATAGTTTTCTTTGTACACAATTAAATTATTCACTAGTTTTTTGACTTGGAACTTGTACCTTCTCTATCCTTCAACTCAACACAATCTTCTAAATTTTTATTACCACCACAATACATATGCAGCCATTCTCCCCTCTTCTCTTCCTTTAAGCTTCTTTTAATTCCCCTTTTGTGTCTATTACCTTACTGATATCACCAGGGGTTGAGCTTTTGGGTCAAATTTTTTTTACCCTTTAGACTAGGTTTGTATTGCGCTTTTAAGAAATTTGTTGGTTTAGGGTGATTCAAAGAAGGCACCAATATAAAATTAGAACTGTGAGTGGATTTAAGGGTGTGGAATCAATGTTGAAGTTGTTCTTGATAAGACAGGTCAAGTTTGAGGGTCCTATCCATCAAATCCGTCAATGTGGTCATTTTTTGACTGTGAAGATTCAATTTATGAATAATCCTCAATTAAAGTCCCTTTTTGAAATTATAGTTTTAAGCTGAATCATTACAACCTACTTGAGTTTGTAAAGCCCTTAAATTTAGATGTATTCATGCACCAAAAAAAAATCAAGTGGCACCTGCTAGCAGGTGTTTATCTGTCACCCTATGTATCTCCAGTACTGAGTAATTCTTATGTTTAAGATAAGATAACCTTAATTACATTAAGTTTATTACTTAAAATAAGCTTAAAATACTTATATATATGGTTATAATACATATATATATATTTATTACACTATTATATAACTTATAGTAGTTTAAATAGCTTATCCATAGCCTAATAATACTTATTAAGGTGTTAATGGAGTCATAATATACTTATCTTAAGTAATATTAAGTAATTATAGACATACATAAGCTTATATGTATACATAAACCTCATATTTAGTAAAATATATAGTTATATTGTGTATATTTAGGTCTATAAGTAGGTTTTAACCCTTAAATAGCTTATAAACTTTATGTTTCTGCTTTTTTTATCTCATATAGATGTATTCAGTGGACTTGCAACGCCTACACAAGCATATACACCTATTTCAGGCACATATATCCAGTTTGTTCAACTTAATCTGCTTCCTTGGATGGATTTTCACAGATTTATGAGTTGGAATATGATTACTGGGTTAATATGGATGCTTGGGGATGTTATTGGGGGCTTGGAAAGTTAATTTGGTTCCTTTATATGCTTTGGGTTTCATTATATACTCTTTGGATGAGTTATTTTACCTGTTTCTGTATGGTATCCACATTTATCTGTTTATTCTATTTATGGTATGGGTCTGTGGTATCATTAATTGTGATGGAGGGTCCTTACTGGAGGTATGGGTGTTGAAACTTCTTGAAGTGGAACCATGGGGAGGTGATGGGCCCTCACAGTGCTGTAATTTCCGGGGATAGCAGTGACATCATCTGGATTGAAGGTCTGTGCACTCCAGTGGATTTTAATATAAGTAAGGAAGGATTTGATGGGTTATTGGACATAACTTACTTGCTAAACATAAAAAAAAACACTATTAAACAATTATTATCATATATAAATATATTATAAAGCATTTACAAGTTGATATTATCTTTATATAAGCTATAACTATATTTTATTGATCTATTTTCCACCACTAGCACGCATGAAAATCCAAGTATTGTGTGTTTATATTGAGAATAACTATTTTATTAGTCTTCCCCTGAGGTTTAATCACTAAATAATTAATCAATAAATAGTTGGACCATTAATATTTACTATTAAATTATACTTAGATACTAGCACACACTGAAAATTGGGGGTCTTTCCTTAATTATTACTTATTATTATATAGTATAAGCCTTAGGACGTGATTTTTACTCTAGTATATCTCAAAAAAACCAAATATTTGGGTCTGAAGCACATTAGTGGGTCATCATAACTCAGTGATTGTGTAAAAGAACTCTTATAATAATTTTACTAATTTTTTATAATAAAAATTTGGTATCTACAGTAGTAACTATACCCAATATAAACCCAATTTCACTTGGTTTTTGGTCACCAATATAACACCCAATTAAATTGGTATTTAGTTAAAGCTTGGTAAGCTAATTATTCAACCTAATGAAGGTCTATTTAAACTTATTATTTTATTTTTAACATATTTTTTAAAATTTTTCTTATATTCTATTTAAATAAATAAAGATATAAATTCAGGGTAAGCTCCAGTGCTTTTATTAGCAATTTTATTGCTAATATTTTTTGTCTACTAATTACCATATAGGTTTTCCCTTTTGTAGACGTGAAGAAGTGTTATTTAAGACACAATGAGTGCTCCACTGGAAAATATAAGTGAAAAGAATGCTTATAACACCAGGTCTAGAGCTAAAAACATTGCTACAGGACATAACCATGGAGTGTCAATCCTACCCACAACCAGAGTCTATGAGCATAGAGAAAAAGGACACCCTTCTAAAAAAGATAACGATAAAAAAGACTTCACTTTCTCTGCAGGATCAACTGTCTCATCTGGCCAAACAGGTTCTGAAACTAGAGGAATTAAGGTCTACCATGCTAAAGGAGGTAGAGCAGTTGCAAAATAACTGCAAGATGGGGTTCCAGCAAATAAATCAAACCTTGGTGGAGTTAAAGGTAGGGCAGCCAAGCTAACAACCCCCTACCCAAGGAGGGTCACATCACTCCCAGGAAAAAATCTTGGTAGAGAAATGGAAGTGGGATTGGTTCCATCAGCAGTGGTCCAGCCAAAATTTCAACAGGGATCCACCCCCTCATCAGACTGCCTCAGCTTACCCTTACAAAGGAAAGCAAAAGAACCAAAACTCAGGGCTTGCTCCTATCCTGTGGTAAGCAGATTACCCTATCAGACTGAACACAATACTGATGATTACAATATAGGTAATGTTATTGATGTAAAATCTGTACAGAAAATTGAGGAGGACTTAAGACAATTAGGTTTTGATATAGATACACCTGATTTATCTTTTTTTAATAACAACAGTACTATTTATAATAATAATAAAGTTAACTCTCATTTGACATCACTTATTAGTGAGATGAGAAGTTCACAAAACAGGGAAAACATTGAGAAGGAAGACATGGAGTATTTTAATAATAACCCAACTGTCCATAGAATTGTTTCAGCATTATGTAATAGAATGACTGAGTGTGAGGAACAGACAATTAAGCTCACAAGTGATACAATTTCGTCCTTGACATTGAAAATTTCTCAACTGGCAACAAGAAATAAAGAATGTGAAAATGAACACTTGGCTCTAACTCTTAAATACAATTCTTTATGTAATAAATATAGTGAACTTTCAAACAAATTCTGTAAGTCAAAAAATTTGTATGAAGCACATTTATTAAAATCTGAATCAAGAACTAAGTTATCTTTTGTGCAAACAAATCAGAGTGTCTCTGATATGTTACAAAGATTAACTAAATTTTATATTGAAACTGCTAATCTACTAATGAATCTGGATAATCATAAGTATACACAGTATAATAATAATCCTTTCATTGGCAAAAATGAATCTCAAATCCTTTCCTATACCACCACAAGTAAAACCATCTGGTGGTAGTGTCAATTCTGAAAAAAGAAATGTAAGTCACAAATCTGTGCAAGAGAAGATACAAGACCATTTATCCAGAGTAAATAGGTTATTTAATTTACCTAAGATTAGTGAAACAAAATCCAATCCGAAAAACTGGCCAAAGTTTGATCAGTACCCAACTTATGATGGGGAAGCCAGCTCTGATTGGGAACATTTTATTCAAAGAATTGACAACTTAAAATTCTCATATAAGTTACCGGATGAAGAAATAACATCAAAATTAATTTGTCTATTTAAGGATGTTACTTTACTATGGTTTGAAGCTGTATTGAGTGAATGTAATGATTACTCTTGGGCTGAATGGAAGCAACTAATTGAAAAACAACATGGAGGTTCTAAATTCAGGCTCACTCAGCAAAGATTATATGAGAAAAACAGGTATAATCCGTTGAATGGTGACAAAAATATGGTATTTTTAATGAATTTAAATAAAATATTAAAAGCCATTGAGCCAAACATGGATTTTAACTTATGGAAAGATAAGATAATATATAAATTTCCTATATCTGTCAGAGACATTTTTGTAGCTAGAAAAATAATGGCTTATGAATATTCTGAATTAATTAATATTTGTAATGAAATATTATTCAACCATAAGTATGAAGCAAGGTACACCACTTATAAACAAAATAATGAACCTTTGAAAAATCAGAATTCATAAACACTTCAGGAGAAGCAGAAAAAACCTACTGCACCCGTAGTACCTCAAAATTATGAAACTAATACTTTTTATAAGTGTAATAAGCCTTGGGTTAAAGGTCACAAATGTGAGAAGAATATAAATATTGTTGAAAATCAGCATGAATCTGAAAATGACACAGAAAAAAGTAAAGATTCAAGTGATTATGACAGTAATATCTCATATGGTGATGAAAATGAAGTCTGTATGTTGGAAGATGATATGTCCATCTTTGAAACTGCAATATTAAATATGGACTCAAATGAATCTTTAATGAATTTTGAGGATGTTGAAATCATTAAGGATATACAAGCTGATAACTTAAAAATGACACCTATCACAGTTACAGCTATCATTTCTGGAGAAAATGTAAATATAGTATTGGACACAGGAGCTTCTGGCTCTGTTGTTTCTACAAATACATTACAGAAAATTGATAGTGATTTTAAGTCAAAGCTTGAACCCCTTCAAAGTAAAAATTGGAGATTTTTTGTATCAGTACTACACCCGATTGGTAGATACAAAGCTTCTGTTTTCTTTAAACATTAACATGGTTATGTTAGAGTAGCTTTTGACTTTGTAGTAATGGACAATACAAATTGTAGTAACTGTTTTATCATTGGAAATGACATTCTGACTAATTTTGGTGTGAAATTAGACCCTGCTAATAATAACTTTACAATTGGCATGAACGGTAAAAGGAAATTTAAAATAAATTCTTTTAACATGGTCTTACACATTGAGTCAGTGATAAATATTCCGTGAATAGGAAGAGAATCCAATGAAATGGAACTTCTAAAAACAGAAAATTCAAAAGCATCATTTGGCACTCAGATAAGTGAGGCTGAGAAAACAAATATTTTGGACTAAATTAAAACATTTCTAATGGCTTTTGCACATGGGACCAATGAACTTGGCCTTGTAAAAGATCATAAAATGAAGATTATTTTAACCTGTGATATGGATAATATTCCGGCTAGTCTTAAAAAGAAACCATACCCTGCTTCACCAATGACAAGGAAAGACATAGAGGAAAATATTAAGATGTTATTAAAAATGAAAATTCTTGCAAAGGTTGAAACTACACCAAAATATTGTGTAATTTCACCGGTGCTAATTTCTTATGAACAAGATAAAGCAACACTGTTTGGTGATTATAAAGCATTAAATAAATTTACAGTAGAGTATATTTATCCCTTTCCAAGGATTGCCTCTATACATGCTACCCTTAAAGGTGCTAAGTATATATATTTCCTAGGTGGAAATAAAGGGTACTGTCAGATTCCTGTAGAAAAGAATTCACAGAACATTTTGTTGATAACAACACATATGGGAATATATAAATATGTCAGGATGCCATTTGGACCAAAAAATTCTCTGTCAGGATTTAAGAAGTTAATGGATATAATATTCCATAATAAAATGATTGATAGATGGTTAATGGTATACATTGATGACATTATAGTTTTCTCTAAGACATATGATGAACAATTAATCCATTTAAAGAAGGTATTTCAAAAAATGGATGAAATAAAAATTACCCTTGCATTGAAAAAATGTAAATTTGGGTTTGAGTCTTTAAAGGTGCTTGATCATATTTTATCTGGCTTGCAAATTTGTGTAGACCAAAATAAGGTGGCTTCATTCAAGAATATTGGAATTCCTCAAAATGTAAAGGATGTACAATCTTTTCTTGGCATGTGTGGTTATTATAGACAATATATAAAGAACTACCAATTAATTGCTGCAACATTGACCACACTGGTAAAGAAATCAGAAGCTTTCATTTGGAAAAATGAAAGACAACAGACTTTTGATAGTTTGAAAGAATGTTTGATGACATCTCCAATCTTAAGATTACCAGATTTCCAATTGCCTTTTTTATTGTATACAGATGCAAGTTTTATTGGTCTGGGTGCTGCTTTGCATCAAAAACAACTTATTGAAGGGAAAATGTCAGAAGTAATTATTTGCTATATTTCATGTACTCTAAGAATTAGTTAATTGAAATATGATGCTACTCAACTTGAATGTTTTGCAATAGTATGGGCTCTTGAGAAGCTACATTATTACCTTGAAGACCAAAAAATTTGAGTTAATAACTGACTGTAGTGCAGTTAAGTCACTCTCAAACATTAAAACTCCTAATAGACATATGTTTAGATGGCAATTAGCTGTACAAGAATACAGAGGACGGATGACTATTACACATAGAGTAGGAGAATTACACTCTAATGTAGATCTGTAATCTAGAGTACCTCTACCAAAAAATGATTATAATCCTGCTTATGTTCCTGAAACAGAGATTGTTAACATTTATAGCATTTATATTGTAGATCTTGAGGATGAATTTATGCAATCAATTCTTGATAATTATGCTTCAGATCTTGACTTGAGTAAACTTAATACAATATTAAATGATTCATCCAATTATTCAATGAGTGTTTTAATAAAAATATTGCCACATAAGTATAAAGAAGCATTAGAAAGAAGAAAATTTTCCATTGAGTATGTCTGTATATATTACAGGAATAAATTAAGCAATGTAATTGTGATTCCCTCTTCAATGAAGGAGTTAATGTTAAATATATGTCATGATGATATATTAGCAGGTCATTTTGACTTCCATAAAACATTAACCAGAGTAAAAAATACAGCTTGGTGGATTAACATGTCTGATGATGTTCAAAAATATGTGGAGACATGTGATTCTAGTCAAAAATATAAAAGATTAAGAGGCAAAAGAGATGTTTTATTACAACAAATTGAGGTACCAAAATCTCTCTTTGAAAAAGTTAACATTGACTTTGTAGCAGGTTTGCCAATAGCAGGGCATAAAATTTATAACCCCTGCTGGGTAATTGTAGATAGATTTACAAAAATGTGTAAATTTATTCCTACCCACAAAGAGGTTTCTGCAAAGGACTTGGCTTTTTTATGGTGGACACAAATGTTAAATATAGCAGGTTTCCCCAAAGTAATAGTCTCAGAAACAGATTCAAAATTTACTTCTGAGTTCTGGACATCACTTATGGATGTTTCAGGGTGTCAATTAAAACTTTCTATAGCTCACCATCCACAAACTGATGGGCTAGAAGAAAGAATGATACAAATCTTAGAAGATATGATATGAAGATATTGTTCTTTTAGTCTTGACTTTAAAGACAATGACAAATTCACGCATGATTGGGTAACCCTTATCCCAGGTTTAGAATTTGCATACAATAGTACAGTACATTCTGTAAGTTGCAAAAATCCATTTGAGTTATAGTTGGGTTAAGTACCTAATACCCCAGCTAAAACTATTAATAAATTACCTAGATTTGTTATCCATCCAGGTACAAAATCTTTTCTTCAGATGCAAGAATTATGCAGAAAGCAAGCTCAAGAATTTATAAATAATGCATTTGAGTATGAGAAGAATAGATGGGATAAAGCCCATAAAGAACATAATGTTTAAAGAGGGTGATGAATTACTTATTTCTACACTAAATTTCAATTTAAATGGTAATTTTAAATTGAATGATGCATTCATTGAAAGATTTGTAGTAAAAAAGATGGTTGGTAACAATGCTGTTGAGGTTATTCTATATGCACCATATGATAGAAAACATCCAGTATTTTCTATTTCTCTTAAAAAACCTACCATTCTAATGATACTTCTCTATTTCCAAGAAGATCAGGAAGGCATAAACAGCAACCTGTAGAAATAGTTGAAAAGGCAGAAATTGAAAAGATACTTAAAAAGAGACACCTTACTAAAGATAAAGGAGTTGAGTATCTATTAAGGTTTTAAAAAAAATCAAGTGAATATGACCAGTGGATTCCAGAAAATTAAATCTCTGATCTTAAAAATCTCTTTAAAAAATTTAAATCCAAATAATACTGGTTAATTCATTATATGTATCATAGAAATTTTAAAATTATTATTCTATTCACTCCTTACTTATTAATTAAAATGTCTTAACATTTTTTATTGTTTTTCTTTTGGGTCAGGGAGTGTCAGCCTAGGTATCTCCAGAACTGAGTAGTTCTAATGCTTAAAATAAGATAAACTTTATTAAATTAAGCTTATTACTTAAAAATAAGGTTAAAATACTTATAAATATGGCTATAATACATATATATATAATTATTACACTATTATATAACTTATAGTAGTTTAAATAGCTTATCCATAGCCTAATAATACTTATTAAGGTGTTAATGGAGTCATAATATACTTATCTTAAGTGATATTAAGTAATTATAGACATAAATAAACTTATATGTATACATAAACCTCATATTCAGTGAAATATGTATTTATATTATGTATATTTAGGTCTATAAGTGGGTTTTAACCTCTTAGTAGCCTATAAATTTTATTTTTATGCTTATTTTAGGTCATATGGACGTATTCAGTGGACTCCCAATGCCTACACAAGCATATACACCTATTTCAGGTGCATATATCCAGTTTGGACAACTTAATCTGCTTCCTTGGATGAATTTTCATAGATTTATGAGTTGGGATATGATTACTGGGTTAATATGGATGCTTGGGGATGTTATTGGGGGCTTGGAAAGTTAATTTGGTTCCTTTATATGCTTTGGGTTTCATTATATACTCTTTGTATGAGTTATTTTACCTGTTTCTTTATGGTATCTGCTTTGATCTGTTTATTCTATTTATGGTATGGGTCTGTGGTATCATTAATTGTGATCAAGGGTACTTACTGGAGGTCTGTGTGTTGAAACTGCTAGAAGTGGACGCCATGGGGAGGTGTTGGGCCCTCACAGTGCTGTAATTGCTGGGGATAGCAGTGACATCGTCTGGATTGAAGGTCTGTGCACTCTGGTGGATTTTAATATAAGTAAGGAAGGATTTGATGGTTTATTGGACATCACTTACTTACTAAACATTAAACAAACACTATTACACAACTATTATCATATATAAATATATTATAAAGCATTTATAAATTGATATTATCTTTATATAAGCTATAACTATATTTTATTGATCTATTTTCCACCACTAGCACGCATAAAAATCCTAGTATTGTGAGTTTATATTGAGAATAACTATTTTATTGGTCTTCCTCTGAGGTTTAATCACTTAATAATTTATCAATAAGTAGTTGGACCATTAATATTTACTATTTAATCATACTTAGATACTAGCACACACTGACACTATCCCTATATTCACTTTTGATTTGAGAGTAAATTTGATTTGATGTTTTCTAAGCTAGTGTGCTTGTTGTTCAGTGCACAGTCTTTTCAGAAGAATTAAAGCTGAGCTAAAATTGAGTTAAGTCAAAGATAGGGATTGGCACCTGCTATCAGGTGCACGTGTTTTTTTTCTGGTGATGAGTTTTTCCATTAACATTCATGTGAAGAAATAAAGTTTAATTTCTGTGTTATTGGCTTCATTTGGGTCACCAAACAATTTAAAGATATGGTCCTCAAAATTTTCCCAATTATTGATAATTAAATTGATTTCTGTAAAGGAGATCATGAGAATATAAGGTTTGAACCATCTTGATGCTTTTCCAGCTTAAAATGAAGAAGCATAAATGACATTCGTGAAATTGGTGATAAATCTTCAAGGGTCATTACAGAACAATAACTTGCAGGTCTGAAAGAAATATCACAATCACTCTGGGATCTCTCATTATAATTTATCAGGGGATTTCATCAAAGTAGTTTTGAATTTAGATTCCTTAGAGGAGGAAGGATTTGAAATTTTTTTACTAACATTTTCATGAACTCTTCCAAGGAAGCAGATGGCCCAGGATAGAAAGTTTTTCCTGAAGTTTTGGAAGCAGGGGCCAAAGGTGCCTTGTGCATAGTATTTTAGGCTTCTTTTTCTTCACTGGAATCTTCAAAATCTTGAGGAATATCTTCCACAAATTTGATTGAGTGTTCCCTATCCCTAATGTTGAGAGGCTCAAGGGAGTGAGTGCAGGAAACAGGTCATAGATGATGGCCTGCCTCTAGCACAAGCCCTAGTATTAGCGCCCATAGGAGGAGTGCATCGAATGGGTTTCATTCAGATTTAGAGACTGAAAAATATGTAGTAGTAAAAAAGAGTGTGAACTATGGAGAATTAAATTATACTGGCACTGGAAAATCTATGCACAAGGTCTGGGGTGTTGCTGAGTAATAGAGATTGGGAAGGAGATTTGAAACTGCTTTGAGGCACAGAGGAATACCTTGAAGAAGTAGATCAAAGATATGTCAAAGGAGCCTATCCTTTTTTAAGATATGTTTGAGTGGAATATTTATATGGATTTAAAGGTGATACTAATATTCTAAGAAATCTCACAAAGAGTTGGAAACTTAATAATCAAATGAAATGATTTAAGGGATTTAGAATTAATTGTAAAATTGATTATTAAGAAAAGGAAGGAAAAATTAATAGCCAAATATATATTACTATAAATTCAACTACTATCACAAGGATATTATAATTTAATTATAAGGAATATTGAATCAAAACCAACACCATTTATATATACAATTCCACCTTGCATTGACCCCTTTAGTAAACATCATAACTATATCACAGACCTTCTAACATTACCACCTAGTCCTACTCACATTTAACAACCCTCAGACACACAGTAACCCACATTCAGAATATCACATTGACCATAAAGCTAATAGCATGTCAAACTAATTAAATTGAAAAGCATAAGTGTGTAAATGAATCAATCAACTAATTTAGATAAATTGCAATCAAATAAGCAAGTCAGGATTGAGAACACAAAGGAAACACAGTTTTTAGGCAAATGTTGCTTCAGTGATTTGTGTATGGGTTTAATTGAGATAATTATGCCCTGGATTATGGACTTAATGAGCTGCTTTTGCTTTGAGTTTCACATGTCATGTGACACTTCACTAAATATTTTTGAAAAGTAGTGAAATAGCTCAAAAATATGTCTATTTTTTAACCAAAAAGAATTATTTATTTTTTAATCATTAATTTTTTGAGTATAACTCTACTTTATCTTATCTTTCCAATGGTTCTAGTCTCATTTTACTGTAAGAACAGGTTTTGAACTTGGAATTCCCAATTTTTAAGAAATTCAATGCCAAAAAAACTTGCTAAATATTTTGTATTTTTAATATTTTATCACAAATACAGAGCACTGAATTGATCATGGTGAAAAAATAAGGTCATTTGAGCATTGATTATGAAATCAACAAGATGTTTGAAAAATCATTGGGACTTATTTCTGGGGACTCTACAGTTCCTGGAAAAATTTAATGGACACTTTTTAAAAAAATATCTCATTTCATAAGATTCATTTCAGCTTCAAAAATATATACTGGTTTTTTTAGACATTTAAATCAATAATATGAAAATCAAAAAAAATACTTCAGCAAATTTTACTTTTTTGTGATTTTTTTTTTGAAAAAAATGAATTTTACTAATCCTAAAACAGGAATCTAATGACACTGAGCCCTTCAGCATGAAATAAAGACAGTTTAATAAATTGAATTTCTTTTGGAAGGTGGTTCATTATATGCAACTACATAGTATAGGTTCAGTGTTGTTTCAGCACTTTTTACATAGTATGATATTGGGATGAATGATATTGCAGCTAAGATGATTGATATCTGAATTTTTAAGAATGATTTGGAATGATTCATAAAATCCTCATATTTTGGTTCATATTATTGATTTTGAGATTTGATCTTGCATTGAGAAGTGAGGAGCAGTAGCAGTCATAGATGAGAAAATTATGGAAAAAAACAAAACAAAAAATAAAACATTAGCTTGTAACTCTGCCATTTTTGAGGGAAAAAAAGTTACTCTTTCTAAATCAAAATAAGGAATAGATATTTTTAAAAAAATATAGAGATAAAAAGTATTGGTGAGATAGTGGTTGTGAAAAAGAAAGATAAAAAAGGGGTATAATGCAAAATAATGAAAAGAAGTGTCCATTATTAATGCCTGGGGGCTGTATGCCCCCAAAAAATGTAAATGATACTGTTTAAATTTGAATAAATTCCTTAATACTCATAATTTTAACATAAAACATATATTCAGGTTCCTTAGGATGCTTTTTTTAAAAGTTAAATTTTTTTTTTGAATATTTGAATACGTTTTAAGAGTTCTTAAATAATGTGAATATTTGAGATGACAGAAGAAGACATCTATAGTGGATGAGAGTTATATGAGAGGAAAGAGAATATGAAATATAGTCATATTCAAAAAATAAATGGTTAAAAAATATTTATCTTAGCCAAATGAAAAGGATGTTTTAATGAGCATTTTTGTTTTTTTTTCTATAATTTTTTGGTGGATTTATTGATGCTTATGGCAAAAAAGCTCTACAATACATCAATTATTTTTGGGAAAAATGAATATATTTTAACCATTATGTTTTTCTATATGACTATATTTTACCCTCCCTTTCCTCTCATATAAATCTCATTTACTTTAGAGGTCTCCTTATGGCATCTTAAAAAGTCACCTTTTTTTAAGCATCTATTAAAAATTATCAATATATTTAGAAACATTTCTTTAATTTTAAAAGCCAAGTATAAATGCTAAGGAACTTTAATATATTTTTTAATATGATCGATATTAAGGGAGTTATTCATATTTGAACAGTATCCATTACATTTTGTTCGGGGCCGGACATAACAGCTTTTTCTGGTTGTAGGATTGGAATTGAGGTCAAAGGGTGGAACTGGGAAGAGTTTACTGAGAGGGTTGACTCTTTTTTATTTCTTGGTTTGTTTCAGTTTATTATCTAGATTTTATTTTAATCAAATATTTTATTTGGCTCTTTATATTTGTACCATATTTCTGTTTACATCTTTAGCTGGATGTCTATTCTGTATTGGGGATATTATGATATGTATATTCTTCCTGATTTATGAGATAAAATTTCTGGACTCTTGGATTGTGAGGCTTATTCAAGTAGATACCATGGAGAGGTGAAAGCCCTCGCAGTATGGTGATTTCCATGAATAGCAGGGAAATGAGGCTGGATGAAGGTCTATGGACCTCAAAGATAAGAATACATGATGTAGGGCATTTTGGATGCTTTTTCTTCATTATTTACCTCAATCGCATTATTTAAGGACTACTACCAACTCTTCCCATTTGAAATTATATTAGTATTATAGTCTTTAAATGTTGTTACAAACTATCTATCTACTGCTTGTAAGTTTCGGCCATTACAATAGAGGACTATCCTTATAAAAAATCAAGTTGCCATTTGATTATTGTAAATTTATACCATTACCTGGGCTCTTGAATAACTATATATTTATACATGACAACTATCATCACCTTCTATACAGCTATATTTAGTGCACTCCTCACCTGATACTCTGATAGTGGGGTCAACTGACTGATTTACTTACTGCAAAAACTCAATTAAAAATAATTGTAGTAATAAAAATATCTTTCAAGTTAACTTGAATATAAGATAATTTACATTTGATAAATTTATACCACTTTGATTTTCTAAAGCCTGAAGGAGTCACATTTATTATTCAAATGAGAATACTTTGAAAAAATATGAAATGGTACCAAATAATTCATTATTTTTTCAATAAAAAATATACCTAAAGTACCCCCCTCATTTTACACTTAAATCTATTTCAAATTCAAAGTCAAAAGACAGAAAGTATTGGTTCATCCTTATCTCACGGCAAACACAACCAATTACAATTAAAGCCTTTGGTATTTCAATAAACTAAATGCATATATATCTATCTTATTCCTGTAAATTAATTTATTCTACATTAAATTCATTTTTATTGGAAGACATCCATTTTTATAGGAGATAAATAACAGGAAGAAAAAAGAGCAAGTAAGCAAATAACCAAAACATAGCTTTTGCGCCAGTATTGAAAATACATGGCATTGAAATACAAACAAAAAGGTCTTACCTAGCATGGAATCCAACATTTTTTCCTCCTCATCTTTAAGTAGCTGATCGTGAATCAAATCTATACATTCACCTCCCTCAACGAAATCTGCTAGTTGAGATAAAGTAAAAGAAATACGGTGGTCCGTAACTCTTCCCTGTAATCGTGATTCCAGAAATATTTTATTTTCCCAAAACAAAAGTTCATTCATGTAGGACGGAAGATACGAAGTAATAGCAATCAAAAAAAAGAGAACTCAACGCCCAAGTTAATATGCTTCCAGACAAAAAATATAGTCAAAAAATCTGATAAAAAGCAATAATGCTACCTGTGAAAAATTATAAGTCCGAATTTTTTCACTTCGGTTCACGCTTTTAACTTGTAACAATCTTAATCCTCGCTGTTCAATCTCTTTTTCTTTTTCTCTTTGATCTAATAATCTAGCTTTTAAAATCATTAAAGCTCGTGCACGATTCTGGCGGTCCAAAAGAATCAATTTCGGGATCATGAGGTGGTATAAAATTGCCTGCTTGGAAAAATGACACAAGACCTCTAACCTGTTGTTGACTTCTGGAATCTTGCATTGAGACTACTATCCCTGAAGGTATATGGGTCAACCGAACAGCTGACTCAGTTTTATTTACATGCTTCATTCAATTCAGTTGAAATACAAAGGAAAAGCATGAATAATAGGAAACATGAAATGAAATCGAAACCAAAAAGAAGCAAACCTGGCCGCCAGCACCCTGAGATCTCATTGTCTCAATTTTGATATCTTTTTCAGAAAACAAATCATGATCCATATCTGAATCATTTTGCTCAAGTGGAAGCACCTATGGCGGGTAATATATTGCATAAAAAATAAAGAATGAGCCAGACAAATAATTATTAGAAGCCATGGGATCAAAATCAATGGATTAGGAAAAGAGCGAAAAAATGTAAGAAAAGGGGGGAATGGGGAAGACAAAAGTGAGAAGGGCTCATGGTGGAAAAACAATGACAGCAGCTGTACTTGTGTGAATTGAGCTGGTATTACCAGCCACTGGTATTCTTTGTATCCGATGTACCCCGGCTTCCCATCTCAAACGATTATAAACTTGATGACCTTCAACTTCAAAAATAGCTTCTTTGAGCCCATCAAGGCCATGGGTTTGCCGGACAACCCAATCAATGTGGACTGGTTTAATTTTCCATTTTTTTCGAGTGGCAAGCTTGGTGTACCAGCCAAGCAATGAAGTGGCAAAATAAGCCGCTTCAGTTCCACCTACACCTGGTTTAATTTCGACCAAGGCTGAAGATGATTGAAGAGAGGAGTTTTCGGGTATAACAGATTGTTTGAGAGAAGAAAGGAGCGCATCCTTATCAGAGTCAAGTGTAAAGAGATCAGAGAGGGCAATTTTTCTTATTTCTTCATCTTCATCAGAAAGAGATAGTTTTTTTAATTGGTGGGAGAGCTACTTGGAAAGTGAATAATATGGATAAAAAGGATGAGAAGCGAGAGAATAGAAAAAAGGCTTAGTTAAATCAAAGCAGATGAAAAGAACAAAAAGCTGACAGAATCTAAATCATTCCATTGATCAAGTAGGGAAGATATTTTGTTAAATTTCTTTGATGATGAATGGTCTGAAGGAGGGGACTGGATGAACTTTTGAGCAGCAAGGACCAACTTTGGGGAGGAGGTGGTCGCTTGAGAGAAAGCGCGAATTAGAAAGCGCATGAGAAAATTTGTAAGCGAGCAAGCCAAGTGACCATATGCATATTACCTATGCAACTATTTTTGAATATGAATATGAATACCATCATTCACTTTCTTTCAAGCCTTCCACTCATGCATGCACAAAAGCCTCAGAGAAGAAAAAACAAAATTTCCCTGCAATCCTCTCCATCCACAGCTTCTGCTCCACCACTCCACTTCCCCTGGTTTTCTTTTATTTATCTAAAAAAATATTCATCTCTCTTGATATTCAATCCATCTCGCCGGATTCTCCCTCTCATCAATTCTACTTTCTTCAAATCATTCTTGCTACTCTTCTCAATTTCAATCATCTTCTATCTTTATTCTTTGAACACCATTAATTGGCCTCCTGAACTGAATACTGTGCTCTCTAAAAATTTAGATCATTGGTGGGTAAATTCAAATATTACTAGGGCTCAAAATTTCATACTTGTCATCGCACATCGTCAGCTTTTCATCATGGTCATCTTTATCTTCATTCTTTCCCCATCATTGGTGAAGCTTCTAATATTCTCCCTCATCCATCAGCCGATGATGAATGTCTCTTTTTCTCTCCCACGCTTCTCAACCTGTTGCAACCCCGCTGGAGCTTTGATCATTCCCCACACTCACCCAACCAGACAGCCTCATTCACTCATACATTTCCCGATCAAGCTTCAGCTTATTCAATAAGACTTCTTCAACCCACTGGTCATATTCTTTCATTCTCTGCTGGTTTGTTGTTGCTATGTCTTTAATTTATGGAGCTCTCTTTTCATCATTTTGTTCTTCATGACCTCATAGGTGGCGCTGAAGGCCTGGGAGCAATCAGGACACGTGAAATGAAAGCCTCATGTGAGCAGTATGGAGTATCTAGCGATCATTGTGTTATACTGGACCATCCGTAAGTTTTCATCAAGTTAGTGATGGTGTCCAATCTCTACTACTTTCTTGAACTGAACCAGACATTTTTTGAACACTGTAGAGATTTCCCAGACAGTATGAAAGTATGGTGGTCTGAGAAAAGAATTGGGGAGCTTGTGGAGGAATATGTCAGCAAATGGAATATTGAGTTGGTGGGTTCCCACTTGCCTGTTGATTGATGATCAAGTTTAGAGTCACAGGCACTTAAATATGCATGTATGCATATTTTGGAGAACACAGGTCTTGACGTTCGATCAGCACGGTATTTCAGGCCATATGAACCATCGGGCTGTTGCAGCAGGCATCGCGTCAGTGTTATTTATCATTTTATGTCGTGTACTTAGAGCTGCCCACTTGAAATGAGATGGCCAGATTTTTTTCACTTCCCGCTCATCTTTGTTTCAAACCCATCAGCCAGGTTGTGCATTCCAATCCACATTTTCCGCCTAGTTTTGCTTTGCGTACAGTATCAATTCCATTCAAATACTCATCTTTAATATCATTTCCCTGGGTTGTCTATCAACATTATCATTCACGCAAGTCATGCTATTCTGACTTCATCATTCACCTTCTCTGGATGGAGCAGGGATCTCTGATTCCTACCACTCAATTTTACCTTGTTGCTTTAGCTTAAAACTGACAATTGGTTCATACTTTCATCTCTGCTACTACATTTCTCTGTACCCTCTCTCTCTTAACCAGTCAATTCAAGTTATACAAAACTATCCAACTTCCCATCTATTTTTTTATCTTCACCTTCTCAGTACTTCAAAACAAGGACTGCTTTCGCCTACCATAAGTCACAAGGTAAGTGGTTCCGGAGTCTTTGGATGGCAACAAGCCAATATATGTGGTGGAATGTCCTAGACTGTATCACTCCTATCAAAAATTATTAGAATATCAATAAAAAAACCCCCAACTTCCCTTCTCCTGGATATTTCTTTTGCAATTTTTTCAATCTGATATTCAAAATTTGGTTTGTTAAGCAAATAGGACAATTAGTTTTGTTCGTCAGAATATGTGTATAATTTATGAATTTATTTTACTTAAATTAGACAGCTAGTCTTGTATTATATTGATTGGTGGATTTTCCCATTACATTAAATTTATAACAGTATCTTATTGACAAGATCAGGCATTGAAAATCTATTCTAGAATTGAGTTAAGGTCTGAGACGATTGCCAACGCTCTAAAAGAAAAATATCTTTTAAATGACCATTTTACTCAAGTTTGTTGTAATTATATATACATGAGCCTGCTACCCGTCTGCTATGCAGACGGACGGCAGGCTCGCACACACATTGCATGATAGGGATGATTAAGGTAAGGGGATTGGGGCGTTGAGGGGTAAATTAGGTTAGCGGCACGATTTCCTATTCTTTTAGGGCATCTTCCTCCGTGTCGGTAAAAAATAAGTATATAATTGCATGCTACCTGGGTCATTTCATAATGAATTTACATATTCAACCACGGTATGAAGTATCTTTTACTATTCACTGCTTTTAGTTAATATTCAACCCTCAGACTTTGGCAGTCATTAGGTACAACTTGACTGCTAGGAATTGTGTGGGGTGCTTCTGGGCCTCCACCTCTTCCTTTTGAACCCATTCCACTCACTTTATTCCACCTTCACCCTTCTCTCAGACAACCAATCAGTTGTCAAGATTCTGTCCTCTCCTGCTCCAGCTACTGCTAACTCCTCCATTTTTTCCGCTATAGTGTGCGCTGTTTCACAGTTATTGAATGACAACCCTCACCAAAAGCTAGTCCTGCGGTGGTGCCCAGGACACATGGGCATCCCGGGAAATGAAGTTGCAGACAAACTAGCTAACTCATCTCACCCTATGGCTAATCCAGCTGAGTCCCTCCTATCCTTCCCCTCCCCTCCCCCATCCTCTTCGGCCCTGAAATCCCACCTAAAAAATCATTCTAAACACTTGCTCCTCTCCCCCCCTTCCGCAGATACGCTTAGGAAACTGAGGGGAAGGTTTAACCCTCCGCTCATGTTTAAAGCACTCTCTGATCTTCCTTGTCCTCTAGCCACTGCATTTGAGCAGTGTCGCTCAGGTCACTCCCCCCTGAAACACTACTTATTCAGGTTTAGAGCGTCTGACTCTCCATTATGTCCCCTGTGCCCTCTCTCGTCTAAAGACACCCCTGAACATGTACTATTACTTTGCCCTGCTCATGTGGATTCCTGCAAAGCCTTATTTGCTGCGGCCAAGAAGCATAAGATTCCTCTCACCACATCTGCTCTTCTCTCTCCATCTCCTATCATCAAAGTAGTTGCCCAGTTCTTAATTTCTACAAACAGATTCCAAAACAACCTTCCCCTCACACTCGTTTTATAACACCCTACTAGTTGTTCTTCATTATTGCCCAATTTTCTCCCTACTTTACACTTTAACCAACCTGTACCTAGTCACTCACTTTACTGTTATTCCTTCATGCTCCCAGTTGAGCGAGATTGTACGAAATAAAAAATAAATAAAAAAAAAACTTGACTGCTAATTTTTCATGCATGTCATTCAATGCGCTCAATGAATAACTTGATACAGAAGAGTGAGAGTATAATAATTCCTCTGTATGTTTAGAGAGCACTTTTTCTTGTAGTCACTGGAAATATTTTAGTAATTTAGGCTTGGAATGTGCAGCCAGTAGTGGATGAAAATGGATAAAATTTGGTGATGAGTAGTGAGTGTAGTGGCTTGGAATGAAAATTGAAAAAAATGAGGAAGTAGAAAGGAGGCAAGTAAGAAATCAGCAAGTGGGATGCAAAATCAAAAAAAAAAATGGCAGGAAGGGGATGACTTAATGACTTGAAGTAAGTATCTGTAAGTATATATACTTTCTTGTACCCAATATTTACAAAATGATTAGTTAATGAGGGGTGATAATGCAATGGTGAATGAACATGTCCTAAATTATTAGTAAAGTATGCATACCAACCCAACTTACAGAAACAGTGGTAGATGCCCTATGGTATTTATATAATAGACTAGTTCTATATATATAGATAGAATACTTGAGCTTACATATTCCTTAGATTAAATCTTATTCCATAATCCATAACTTGACTCAAGAATTCATTGGATCTATCAGGGCATCTACCTCTGTGTCAGTAAAAAATAAGTATATAATTGCATTTTAATTGGTCATTACATAATGAATTTCAATATTCAACCACCCTACATGGTATCTTTTGCTAATCACTCTTTAAAATCACTATTCATCCCTTGTTCTCATTCAGTAAAACTCAAGTATCTCACATGCCCTTCAATGTTCTTGATGAATTACTTGATATGGAAGAAGAAGACCATATTATTTCCTATGTATTCAACACTCCAAAATCAAACATACAAAGAGAAAAACAAGTAAAATTGAATTTACAACGTATGGAAGGCCATCAACAACTAATGAGTGCCTACTTTATCCCCAAATGTACATACAATGATATCATGTTTGAGCAAGGATCTATTAAACAGTATCTGTGAAGACCTACAAAATCACAACCGTTTTTGGTTATTGAAAAAGGTGAGTTGTGAATTATTTTAAAATACTAGTCATAGTTTACTTGTCTTACATTTACTTAGGATTGCTGTGGCCAAGTGGGTTCAACATCAGAACAGAAAATGATGGCTGTTCTACAACAACTAGAATATGGCATTTCAGCCAATAGCACTGATGAGTATGTCTGTATTGGCAAAACTACTGCCCTGAGAGCACTAAAGCACTTCATCAAAGATATAATTAGCTTATATGGAAATGAATACTTACAAGAACCTAATGCTTCTGATAAAAAAATTATATTGAGAGAGTACAAAGAATGAGGATTCCCTGGATGTCTTGGTTTGATAGATGGGATTCAATGGGTGTGGAAAAATTGCCCAGCAGCTTGGGCAGGTCAATTTCAAGGAAAAGAAGGCACACCCACAATGATACTTGAAGCTGTGGCTAGCAAGAGCCTGTGATTTTGGTATTGCTTTTTTGCAACTCATGAAGTGCTCAATGATATCAATTATCTCCATAGAAGTAACATATTTGACAGATTATTGGCTGGTACTCAAGATGAGGTGTGTTTTAAAATAAATAATCATAAATATAAAAATGCATATTACCTAGCAGATGGAATCTATCCTCCATGGACAAAACTTGTCAAAAATATACCCCACCCACAAGATGAAGCAAGTCTATACTTTTCCAAACTACAAGAAGCTTCATAAAAAGGCATTGAGCGTGCCTTTGAAGTATTAAGTGCACAATGGGGAATCATTTAGAAGCCATGCCATCTATGAAGGAGAAAAATAGTCAATCAAATAATGAAATGTTGCATAATATTACACAACATGATCATTGAGTCAAAATCTATGACAGATCAATGCCTATCTAATACACACAATATATCAAGTCAAGTAGTTGAAAGTCATCATGATCCTGCCTTGTTCAACAGTAGATCTTGTTATATGCAGAGGAGTCAAGATCTAAAAAACTCAACTATCCACTTCCAACCATGAGAAGATTTAAAAATTCATAACTAGGCAAGTAGGGGAACTGTAAATGAAGAGTAATTGAAAATAATTTTATTTAAATAAAAAAACTACAGAATAGGGGGTATCAATGTTCAGGGATCCACAATTATGGATCAGGAATTTTTTTTTCTGGGATCAGACACTATTAGTTGTGGAAGATTCTTATCTACTAGCCCCAGGGCTAGTGGATAAGGAGTTTAGGATAATGCATTATCCCGCCTCTTATACCCCAATTTCTGTTCCTAATTCCTGATCCCAAGCTCATCACATACATGATTGATTTTTAAGCAAGTAACATGACATATAATTGCAGATGCCATCCTTATGTATCTCATCACTCTATGATACTTAATTTTGGTGGTGAACACATAACACTTTTTCTCATCTTTATGTATCTTTTCACTCTATGATACTTAATTTTTGTGGAGAACACATAAATTTTTTTTCTATCTACACACCCCATCTGCTTATTTGGTGGTGAATTCCCACTTCCCACTCATCACCTAAACCTTCTACTGACAAACTTTTCTACCAACAATATTAAAGAACCTCTCTACTAGGAAGCAACTTCACACAGCTATGAATGCAATCACTTTAGTTTTAGCTTCTGACTGTGATTCTGACTTGGGTTTGGAAGATACTTTAGCTTATATGTATTTTAAATGATCTTTATGAAGAAGAGGATCCCAGACCTTCACCAGCTCTCCCCTCCCTTGAATCACAAAACATTCTTTCCACCAGCATATGCTCTGTCATTATGCCAACCACCCTTCAACATTTTGAAACACAACCCTTTCAATTTTTTTTTCATACTCTCCAAATGTTCAACTTCTGTGCTTTATTCACTTGGTTTGGTGTTTTTGTTTTCTGAATATTCTATTTATTTTGAATTTACACTGAATGTCTCTTTTTTGGATGTCTCATTTGTTTTCATTCACCAGCTCAACATGAAATCACATATTTTCTGTGATTGCATAATTTTTCACTGTTTCTTTTTTTTCATTCATCCCTCATATCCTTTTCCTCTTCTCCTCAAACATCCCTCAAACAATTTGGTTTCATTTATTTTCTCATCTCATCTCTCCAGGTAAATCATTTTATTCATTTTTTTGATTTTTTGATTGCTAATTATATTTTTTTTGTTTTTTCTTTCTTTTTTGTATCTAAATTTTTTTTGTAAGTGGTTATTTTTGATTTTTATTGTAAAATTAACCTTTTTTTCTCTCCCTCTTCTCTTTCTTTTTTAGCTCCATCACCCTAATTATCATTCCTCCTCAGCATGGTCATTATCCCCCCTTTCCCCTATTTCACTTTTTTTTGGTTCCATGTCTTTAAAACACATACATTGCACATTCTTTATGCATTTCACTTACTCCATATTCAATTTCCCCCAAATTCCAACATCATTCTTTCTTGCTCTATTTTTCTTACTTTTCAATCAAGGTAAGTCTCATCTCCTTTTTTTCTAACTAAATGATATCTCTTTCCTTCAATGAAAATTTCATACTTAAATATATGCATGACTCTTATCTGGATAAAAGTGGACTTATTAAACTCTTCTTTTTCTCATCTACATTACCATTTTTCAAGTTTTTGTAAAATTTTGAAAATAAGACTCGGAATTAGGGTTAGTTTTACTTGAATCTAATGTTATTTTTACTGAAGATTCTCCTGAAGGCTACCTTTCATTTCCCACAAACAGATTTGAATTTGGTTCAGTGGTTGCTGAGATATTGACCTTTAAATTGAGCCTTTTTTCCCAATTTAATTTTTTTATTTAATATTTTTATGTAATAAATTAGGGTTAGTTTTACTTAAATCACATTTCCTTTAACTTAAAATTCTCCTGAAGCCTATCTTTCATTTCCCACAAACAGGTTTGAATTTGGTTCTGTAGTTGCTGAGATTTTGACCTTAAAAGTTGAGCCTTTTTTTCTGAATGTTACTTAATTTATTTTATATTTTTATATTGCATAATTAGAGAACAAGGCTTCTGAAACTCTTATCTTATGATTATCTAGGCTTATATCTCCATCTTGTTGGAATTTTCATCATCAATTTTCAAATTTTTGTGTAATTTTTATAATCATAGTCAAAATTAGGTTTAGGTTTATTCAAATCTTATGTTCTTTTAGCTGAAGATTCTTCTGAAGCCTATCTTTCATTTCACATGAATGGATTTTAATTTGGTTCAGTGGTTGCTGAGATATTGACCTTTAAAGTTGAGCCTTTTTTCTAAATTTCATTTAATTTATTTCATGTTTAGAAAAGGATTTGTTAAAGGCTATTCTCTTGGTATGTCTGATAATACATGTTTCATTCTTAAAATTATTTCACTCATTTTATCTCCATAGGCATCTATTCTTTACTTAAATAAAGTTTCTCATGTTCATCACCAAACAACCAAAGCCCCACCTGGCTTGGAATCTTGTCAAGAGTTCACACATTTTGGATGTTCATTTCAAATAAGTCAAAAATTAATCCACAGAATAAACAAGGTAAAAAAAAAAAGGTAAATTTAACAAATATAAAAAAACTTTAAAAATCCTGTGAAGAATTTACTCACTTTGGCTGTTCTTTTCAGATCAATAGGGAGCTGGTCAATATGATTGATAAGGTATAAGAAAAAGTTGAGGTAAAACAAAAAAAATAAATAGAAAAAAAAAGTATGGGGTGTAATATAGGTTGTCAACTTCTATTTTTATTTCACAAATTAACATTTTACAAGTCATATACAATACTATACTTACCTAAATTAATAAGCCATCAGCCATGTGTTGTATAATGGTAATCATGAGGAAATTTATTTTTCTCATGAGGTTCATGTATACATTTGTGTTTGATTTTATTGAATTTGGTCACAGACAATTTCCACTCACATTTTTACTTGAATTGTCATTAATTTAGGTTTGTAAATTATCTTATAAGACTTGTTTACATGCTAATTTATACGATGAACATAAATTTTGGCAATCTATGCCCCTACTTCAATAAAACACAGGGGAGGGTATTGCCAAAAAAGATTTTTTGACATAAATAATTTTTAATTCATTGGCTTGTAACTGAATTTTGGCATTTTCCAATTGAAATTTATTATTTTTGAATTTTTCATCATTCTCTCTTTGAATCCTAACCTTCTCCCTCTCCAAATCTAAACAATTATTCTCAATTTCTAAAAATTATTCTTCCTTTGATTGTGAATGAAACCACTTCTTTTCCTCAAAAATTAGTTGACGTTCTGCAGTTTTTTTATGAGACTCCAACTTCATGATTTCAATTTGTTCTTGTTCTTTTTCTGCAACAAGTTTAACTTTTAAGAGTAAGAGAAATAAATTAAGAAAAATTCTTTAATCATAACAAAAATAAAAAATGTATGAGTTTTTCAAATTTTTGCAAAAAAAATCATCTAGAATCAAGACCTTTAAAAAGTCAGCACATATGAAATTATCACCAAAAAGAAATAAAACAAAATTTATTTAACTAAACAAACAAACAATCTAAAATGTTGCAATAAAATGTTTCGCATCTCAGTGAGGAGTGTGTGCCAAGGATTGATTATTAGCTTTAATGCATTCTATCAAGATAACTTTCTAAATGTAATAAAAAAACCAGTTATCAAACATTTTTATTAAGCATTCAATTTCCTCAATACATTTATTAGTTTCAACACATTCTCTCAAGAAATCTTTTATTTTTGAACCATCTTCAAGTTGATACCTGAGTTTCATTTGATCCAATATGAAATTGTACTCTAGAGCCTTTCCCCCAATTCTTTATCTGGAATTTCTTCACCTCCAATTCATGTACCCTCTCATCCCTCTTTAAAGAAAGCTCTAATATCTTCTCCTCAAAGTCTTGTGCCTTATCATCCCTTCATAAAGAGAGCCTGTATTGTTTCTTTTGAAATTTGAGAGTATATCTTGCAACTTAAGCTTTACCTAGAGTGAAATGGAATATTAACAAAATAAAAGAAAATCTCACTTAATTATTAAGAGGTATTTTATCACTTATCAGATTCACGCTTCTCCAAAAAATCATCAATGGAAGAAAAAGGGGTTTGGGAAAAAATATCTCTGTTTCACTTTCTATGACTGTTGAGATTCAAAGTAGTTGATGGTCTTTGATTTTTTTGGAGGTAACATTTTCTGTTTCATCATTGATGCTAGCTTCAGACTCACTTGCTTGAGGATCCTATATTTTTTCATTAGATATTTTAGAAGTAATAAAATAAAACAACTAGACAAGAAATAAAAACTTACTGGAGTGGGATCATGTTGGCTTATATCACCATAAGGATCTATTGGAAAGCTATCTAGATTTGTTGAATTTAGAATACAGGAGGCTTGAGTGGAGGGAGAGGATGGGAAAATATTTCTTTTGACATCATGTTTGGAGATAGCATCTTCACCATCAAACATTTTGGTGGGATTAAGATCAGATTTCTCTCCAATAATATCATCTATCTCTTTAAAGTATGGACATAGAGATTCAAGTTTATCATCTATGGATTTTATGCCCTTACTGATATCAATTTTGGTAATACCAAACCAGTAAAAAATGAAAGAGTCTTTGCCTCCTTGTATTTAGCTTGGTAATGTTTGAAATTTTCAGACATCTGTTTAGGTAAAATATCAATCATTCCCTTTGTCTTATTTTGTAATTAATTGGCCATTAGAAGATATTCATTGACTTTTGCTGCAGGGGGCTTTCCTACTTTAGTTGCATTCTCAGTACCAAAACAAGAATCATAATTAGTTTTTTATTTTCAGCCAGCTGATAAGTATGAGATGATCATCTTTTTTTGTTGAAAAGTCTTTGATTTCTAAGCAGAGAAGGGGAAAGAGGGAGTAATGGAATTTGAAGAACCACTGGGGGAAGTCTGCCTTTGAGAATATCTATGATGATGGGTAATGTTGAGATATTTGAAGATGCAAAGGAGAAGAAAAAACAGATGAGATGGGGAGGGGTTTTGAACAGAAATGAATAGACAGGATGGGAGTGCGCAGAAAGGTGGGTAGGCTGGAACATCCAGAAAGTTGTCCAAGATGTGGTTATGAAAAATTGAGGATAAAAATGTTGGATAGAGGTGAAAATTGACTTGTAAAAGGTCTAATAACCCAATTTTTAGCAAAAATAATTGCTTAAAATAATTGGGGTATAATTATTTTTATCCACAATTAATTTAATTTTGGATTGTTCAACATTGATACCCTCTAATATGTCTAGTTGAAAAAATTGTACCTTTATTTTTTATTAGTCTTGTATTTTCTTCCTTTTAAAAAATGTGAACAAATATTAATAAAACCCAAGAAAAATATTGTTTTACTATTTAAATATTACAGGATGTTTAAAAAATAGTTAAAACTGCTTTCAAATTAACAAACATGATTCAAATATATACTTACCTTTCAATGTTTTGTTGAGAGTCCATTATTGTGCAATATATTATATATATATAAGTAAAACATAGAATGGTAAAAATGGGACATTGGAATGGATATTAATGTAAGGATTTTGCAATTGGGTTTTTTCTTTAATATAATATAATGTTATTATTAAATGGTATGAGAGGGTAGTTTTATGCAAAACAACCCTCCTTATATATTGCAAGGGGACCCTCTATGTCCAGTGAATTTTCCACTGTCAACTTGTGTTTAGAGGGGCCCTAGACACAAATATGCCTCACTCCTAGTGGATTAGGGCAGTTTTTTCTTCTTTCTGAGAGAAAAAGAACGTACTTTGACCATAAACTCCCTGGGTAACTCCTGGAAAATGTGGAACTTAATTTTTTACAGACTAAATAAAATGGGAGATCTGAAGAAATAAAACAATTAGTAAGAAAAACAAATCAAAAATAAGGGAAAAAAAGATTTACCTACTAAAAAAGAAGGGAGAGCCAATGGAAAAGGAAATAGCAACAAAAAAAATTATAATTCTCTTGCTATTATTTTCTTTATTGGCTCACCCTTCTTTTTTAGTAGGAAATTTTTTTATCTCTTCTTTGTAATTTGTTTTTTTTATATTTTGTTTCCATTGGCTCTTCTATTTTTTAGTAGGTAAATCTTATTTTTCTCTTCTCTTTAATTTGTTTTTCTTACTTTTTATTTTTGTCCTTCATTTCTCCCATTTTTTTAGTAGATTTTAATTTGTTTTTCTTACTATTTTCTTTTCCTTTGGCTCTCCCTTCTTTTTTAGTAGGTAAATTTTTTTTCTCTTATTTTTAATTTATTTTTCTTACTAATTTTTTATTCCTTAAGCTCTCCCATCTTATTTAGTCTATAAAAAATTAATTTTCACATTTTAAAGGAGTTCTCAGGGAGTTTTTTGTCAAATTAAGTGCTTTTTTTCTTGGAAAGGACAAAAAACTGCCCTAATCCACTAGGAGTGAGGGATATTTGCATCTGATGGCCCCTTTAAACACAAGTGGAAAGTGGAAAATCCATTGGCCATAGAGGGTCCCCTTGCAATATTTAAGGAGAGTTGTTCTGTAGAACATTCCTTCCTCATACCATGTAATTATAAAATTATATTATATTATAACAACAACCTAATTGTGAAATCCTCACATTACTATCCATGCCAATGTCTCATTTTTGCCTATGAATTATCAAATTATTATTTGCCACTGTAACTATTAGCTTTTTTTTATTATAACAACAACCCAATTGTGAAATCTTTACATTATTATGTGTGCCAATGTCCCATCTCTACCTATGAATTATCAAACTATTAATTTCCACTTCTCTGTTACTAAAGTTCTATCCTTTCCAGCATCCTTTTGCTTATCATAATAATTTTAATATTTGAGCTCAACTCTACTTAAATAATAGTTAAATATTTTATTTTTTACTTATATATATAAAACAAATTGCACAATAATGGACTCTCAACAAAATATTTAAAGCTAAGCATTAATTTTAATCATGTTTTTTAATTGGAAAGCAGTTTAAGCTAATTTTTTTAAACATCCTGTTATATTTAAATAGTTAAAAATTATATTTTTTGTGTTTTATCAAATTTTAAATATGTATTACAAACCTAATATATTAAGATCTATCACCACACCACCTTTTTTTTTAAATCTTCTATCATTTTATATAAAATCTCCATATCATCAGAATCAAATAAATTATTTTCTTTCAGAATTAGCAGCTGTTTAATCTCACTGCTTCTCATCTCACAGTCTGAATTTTTCAAATTTATTCTCATATTTTGCTGATTAATTTTCATATTTGATTCATCAAGTTCAAATTTTTTTTGTCAAGAATGAGCCTTTCCTTTTGAATTAAGATTTTCTCTTTTGTGAGTTCAAGTTGGTCTTGAGCTATGTTGAGTTGTTTTTCTGATATACCTAATTTATTTCCAGCTAACTCATTACTGTCAAACATAGCTTCAATTCTTTTTTCAGCTGTGGTATTGTAATGTGAACAACCTTCTTTCCTTTCAGCTTCAGAAGATTCTGCCTGTCAGTGCTTTTTTTTCTGCTTTGTGACCAAGAGGAGGTTCATTATATGATGGAGAGGGTGAGGCAGGACAAGGATTTGATTCAATTTGGGTGTTTGTTTGACTAGAAAAACTATGTACACACAATCTTTTGGTACACGAACTGGTTTCTAATGGGGCCATTTTTTGTGCACTCAAATTACTGTCTAAAGGTGAGTTTCTGTTAGGTTCTAAACACCATTTTGGAGAAAATTTGAGTTTATCCCAAGCTAATAAACTCTTGAATGTAGCTTTAAATTGATCTTGATAGAGTGAAAGTGCACTTTGGATCCAATCACTTGGGCTTGCTCCACTGGGTGGATTTCTCTCATTACCATGATATATAGCAGTAAACTTAAGAGTTGATGTGTTCAAGGCATACCATCTAGTGTTAGATAGAGGTGCTATTAGCTATTATTCAGTTTTTAGGTATTGTAGTAGTAATAATTAAAACTTTACAGGCCTGATTTTTATCTGTTCAAAATCTCTGTAGTGCAGTTTACTATGAATGTTAAAGTGTGCTTCTATTTTCTTGTAAAATGTTTTTCCTGACTGTGAAGTAGAAAACTCAGGTTGTTTGCTAACTCATATCCAAGATATTACTTGTTTTTCTTCTTCCTGGGGGTTCCAGTTTGGAGATCGCTTTTTCCTAGGATTGTTTGACATTTTTGGTTATTTTTGGGTGAGAATTTGTTGCAAATAGTTTATAGTAGCCAAAATAGAGGAAATTTGGTTATGAGTAGTGATTAAAGTGACTTGAAACAATAATTTGTGAAATGGTGGTGGAATCAAGGGCACAATTAAGTATCTTGATTAGCAATGCAAAATGAAAAAAATTGGCTGGAAGAGGTGTGATTTAATGACACAAAGTAAGTATCCGTAAGTATATATAATTACTTGCACCCAACATTTACTGAAATGAATAGCTAATGTGAGGTGTAAATGACACAGTGCCGTAATATGCGTCAAAGTAAAAGTTAAGTATGCATGGAGT
The DNA here is from genome assembly GCA_030280995.1 of Hemileia vastatrix. Lineage (NCBI taxonomy): Eukaryota > Fungi > Basidiomycota > Pucciniomycetes > Pucciniales > Zaghouaniaceae > Hemileia > Hemileia vastatrix. The sequence goes on from JASXTE010000001.1 coordinate 63,555,247, forward strand.
GGGGTGTTACCCACACCATGGTAGATGGCCTTAGCAGACATTTCAGCAAATATTCAGTAGCTATATGCATTTTACTGGAGCCATTTGTTACTTAATTGAAATATTCATCAGCCATATGCAAATTATATAACTAAACATGTGTTAAAAAATATTCATCAATTGTGTAACTCATTCAATAACTACTAGCGTACATCCATTTCACACTTCAACTCATACAAACACATCTCCAATAACATGACACAAAAATTCATGCTTATTATAGATGAACTACAATCTATTGAAGAAGAAATCATATTTAGAGAACTTTTAGAGTCAATGAATTCAAGTAATAAAGCCCACAAAAAATATATATTAATTGCAATCACATTGATGGACATCACCAGCTGATGAAAGACTACTGTAATACAAATATTACCTACAACTCAAACATGTTTCACTGCCATTTCCACATTGGAAAAACTCTATTTCTTTAATTTTCTAACAATATATAGCTTCATAATGTGTATATTGGACACAGAGGACTGTAAGTCAAATGTGTGTTGCACTGTGTCAGCCTGTAGAAATCCAGAAAGAACCTGTTTCATTGCTTACCTGTAGCACAGTGTCAGCCTGTTTAACTTTGGAAAGAACCGGAGAGCAGTAGACACCACTACTACAGTCTATATCACAATGACTATATACATAAGGTGCTTAAGCACATAACATCCCTTCAAATGGTCATTTAAACTATTCCAACGCAAATATCCTCCCTACTTGTAACTAACCATCAAAAATTAATATTAAAAAATGAAAAGAAATATAGAAGAGAAAAAGAAATATGAAAGAATATGAAAGAAACAAAATAATCCCCCCATTCCACCATATATCATCACACACAGACATCTCTCCTTTTGTTGAAAGTTAGAGATGGGCCCAGTGCCTTGGTCAGAATATCAGCACATATTTTCATAGTTGGAACCCATTGTAGAAAAGCTTTCTTAAGGAAGAGCTGTTGATTTACCAAGTATTAACACCTTCTAATATGTCTTGTCCTCTTTTATTCAGGATTATTTTTTGCATTGGAGACAGCCCCTTTATTGTCACAGTGAAGCCTGACAGGTGGAAAATCAGGGTACAGATCTTGAAGCAGGTTTGAGATCCAAATTGCATCCTTCATTCCACTACTAAGAGAAACATATTCAGCTGTCATAGATGAGTCGCTTACAGTCAGTTGATGTCTTTATGTCCAGACAACAGGGAAGCCATTGAGAAGTAATAAATGACCAGATTGGGCTCTGGCAAATTCCTCATTGTTCCATGTGGCATCAGTGTAAGAGAATAATTCAAGGGGGCTGGATCTGTCAGGATGAATATGAAAAGAAAGTTTGGCAGTGTATTGTACATAACTTAAGAGGTGATTGAGAGCTATACAATGAGTAGCTGTTGGCTTGGAAGAGTATATAGCAAGGAAGTTTACTGGGAAAGAAAGATCAGGATTAGTTGCCACAGCTACATAGCTGAGATCACCTAGAATAGAAATATACTTGGTAGTGTCAACTGCCTTTTCATCATATGTTGCCAATCTGATTTTTAACTGTTTATGTAAAGGAGATGTTGTGACTAGTCCTGAAGGATTATGTTCTCTTAAAATTTTGTTAATTAGCTGAAAATTGTTGAGATTAAAGCCTTCAGTGACCTCTTCAATACCTACACCCACAATGCCATCCACCTTTTCATTCTATTTTATCTTCAAAGATCCATCTAAACTATTTTTGAGCTCCTTCAACACCTCCTCATTACTTCCAGTTACAATTCCATCATCAACATGTATCCAAACCACACCCAAATAACCTTTTTTCTTCAAGATATAAAAACTTTTGTCATATTGACTAGCTTTATATCCTAGGGAGTCAAGACTGTCAGCAATATGTAGCCACCAACATCTTGCTGCCTACTTGGTGCCATATAGGGCCTTCTTTAGACGGAGAGCACTGTCTTTATTCTTCAGTTGAAAACCTTCAGGAGGACGTACCCATATAGCTTTATCAATTATACTGTTAAGATAGGCTGCCATGACATCAAAAGACTTTACAGGCCATTTTTGATACCCCGCATGAGCTAAGAGAACATTCTGGGAAGCAAAAGTTGCAGTGGGGGCAAAAGTTTCAGTGAAATCAATACCGTATTGTTGTAGAAAACCTTTTGCTACATAGCATGCCTTGTAGGTTGGTGAGTCTGAAGAAAGATTTTTGATGGTGAATACCCATTTTTCATTGGTGACTTTGCTGCCTGGTGGGACTTTTTCTTTATACCAAACATTCATGTGTTTCATGTTAGCTAGTTTTCTTCTGCATTCCAGTCTCCATTTTTGATGATTAGGAGAGAGCATGGCCTGTAGATGAGTTCTGGGGATAATATCAGATTGTGAAAAAGCTTTATTGACAATATCTGTAACAGCTTTTTCCTGTGACAGAAGCTTTTTTTCATCTTTGAAATTACCTAATTTCAGATTGTTGAGAATATATTGAAGAGAACCTTTTGAAGGTGTTGTTGTTTGAGCTTGGAGAGCAGTGTCATGAGGGGGAAGGAAATCACCAGGGAAAACAGCCATGGCAGATTCAAAAAAGGTGTTTGATTCTTCATGCAAAAAAATCCAACCAGCATTGTTTAAAGAATAACCTACACACTTACAAATCAAGGCGAATTGATCTAGTTTTTGGTGTGTTTCCTTGTGAATATGAACAAATGCTGTTTCACCAAAAATGCAAAAATTGGAATAGTTTGGAGTTGCATTGTACATCAGTTGAATAGGAGTTCTGTAACCTGTTTTAACATTGGGAATCCAGTTGTGAACATGAGCTTCTCATTTGTATGCTAGACACCAGAATGATTTGGGTAAGTCACTTGCAAGGATTATGGTTCCTGAAATGTCACCAATGGTTCTTTTGAACCTTTCAGCTGTTCCATTTTGCTTGTGATGGTGGGGGCAGGTGACTTCGTGATTAGCACCAATATTGTCCAAGATCTGAGCCATTTTATTGCTGTGCATCTCACCTCCATCAGTGCATAAAACTTGAAGTTTCTTCCCAGTTATATTTTCTAATTTTTTATAGAAAGAAACAAAACAAGAAGTTGCCTCTGATTTGGAATTCAGTAAAAATACCTCACCATAGGAAGTTGAGCTTTCCCTGAACATTTCTGCCCACCTAGCACCATGAATAGTGGAATCCATGGTACCAGCTAGATCTCCAAAAATTAAGCTCATTAATGTTTCTGGTTTTGATTCACAGGTGGCTGATGGTTTCCTAGTGCTCTTTGAAATTAAACAATCCTTGAAATCAATCTTACCTGGAGGCATAGAGAGTGGCAACCCAGTGCCCATGCCAGCATTGATGATTTTTTTGACAATTTCAACACTGATATGTCCCAGTCTTCTATGCCAGTCCATGAGGAAACCTTTGGCTGCAGGTGGATGGTTGATATGATGATTCTTTTTAACAGTGCAAAGTAGCAAAGGATGCAAAGAATAGCAATAAGATGGAACATCATTTGGATTGCATGTACTAAAACTAATTACATCCAAGACCCATCTTATTCTGTTATTTTCCACCCAGCCAGTCATAATCAAATCCTCTTTAAAACAAATCCCTAAGTCTTTATTTTCAGAACACAAACCAAAACAGAAACCACAGTTCACTAAATCAAATAAAGAAATTAGAGTGGTCCTAACATCTGGACAATAGAAGACATTGGTAATAGTGACTATTTTACCATCCCCTTTAATTTTTAAATCTCCTGTTCCAGTGATAAAGGAAGAAGGACTGTTAGTGGCCACTTTTACTGGAATCAGTTTTTTAAGAAGTCTAAAGTTGTTTAGAAGGCTCACATTGCCAGTGACATGATGAGTTGCTCTACTGTCCAAAATAGCATAGTCATCAGCAATTGCCTCAGGAGACCATTCAGCACTATTCAGATCAATTTGCTCAACCATTTCATATAGCACCTCAATGTTTTTTTCAAAGATAGTGATTTCATTAGCTTCAATTTTAACATCTCTAGCATGAATGGGACCACATTGAGGGTGTTTGAATGGAATATAGACTTTTTTTTGTTCCTTGCATTAGGATCAGAAGCAAAAGCAGTTGCACGTTCATGCATAATGTATAGTTTAGCAGAGAAATTTTCAGAATGAGGGTTGTAAGGACAATGAGCCACAACATGAGCAGTGGAATGGCATTCATGAAAATTTTGACGTTGTGGTAGCCTAAAGTTTAGTACAGCACCTAAATATGTAAATGGAGTTATTACGGCGTGCAAGATTGGCGTTATTATTTTTTTATATAAAAAGGGTTTTATTTAATTTATTGGAGTTTTAAATATGAAGAAATTGGTCACGAGCAAATGCCTACACAAATACAATTTATTTTACGGAGAAAACTTATTTTTACGGTCTGAAAAATTTATAAGTATTAAGTCGAGTCACTCAAGAACCTTGGGAAATTTTCCCAGAATTTTTACTATTTTTCTTATATTTTTAAAGGAATTTTAAAGTTTTATAGAAATATTTACGTTTTTCAAAAATTACTTAACTTTGATGAATTTTCACGGGGTAATTAGAGCTGCGCAGACTACGAAAATTAGTTTGGTAGGTAAAGGGGAAGTAGCTCTATTATGTGTAATTTTTCTAGATTTTTTATTATGGTTTTAAGGTTCTAAATTGAGTCCGGAAGTCCGGACGGACTCCGTTTCGACTCCGTACGGACTCCGTTTCGACTCCGTACGGACTCCGTACGGACTCCGCTTTGACTCCGTACGGACTCCGCTTTGACTCCGTACGGACTCCGCTTTGACTCCGTACGGACTCCGTACGGACTCCGTACGGACTCCGTACGGGCTCCGGATTGACTCTAGAAGAGCTCTGGAGGGGAAAACTTAGGCACGTGACTAGGAATACTTAAGCGACTCTCAAACTCGAAATTGAGAGGGGGGGGACACATCATACAGCTTAATCATTGACCACCACAGTCTCATTTTTTATTACTCAACAAATTAAATAAATCGTAATACCCTTATAACTTTATATTTTATACATAACATTTTAGAAATACTACTCAACAATTAAAATAACACTTCATATAGGGTATCTTTAGAAAGGTCTTCATCGCTGGGACTTGATTATTGCTGTCTCATATAAATTTAAAATATTATAAAAACATAAAAGTCAATCTTTACAGATCTTTCACTGGTACACCTTAATTGTTGTTATCAGTATTTCTTTATCAACAGCCACTTTTATCTCAATCTCAATAAGCGTTAATTATTTTAGAGTTTCATTATTTTCATCAATCGCATTCAAGTAGATTGGTTAGCTTAGTGATTTAGAATTCCCATTTTGTTATTTTTATTGGAAGGACGGGGTTTTCAGCTAAATCCACATATCTCCTCCGGATTCTGCTTACAGCAAGGCGACTGTAAGAGTTTACCTTACCATAGTTGGCGCCCAACGTGGGGTTCGATTTCTCTAGCTTTCTTTAAAGACTTACTTGGATCAAGAACGTTATTAGCCTTCAAGAGGCTTATTTTCTGGAACTCTAATTGGATTTTTGTTATTGGCCTGCAAGAGGCTTGTTATTTTATCGATTGTTAACGCTTTTCATTACTTATTGGGATGTCTTCTTCTGCTGTTGCTTCTGGATCTTCTAATCCTCTTACTCCCTCAGTTAGAATTGTTTCTTGGGATGGCCCAAAGTTTGATGGGGAGGAGGTTAAATGGTTCATTAGCAGGTATGAAGCTGCTGCTGCTGTTGATGGTGCTTCCCATGTGGACATGGTGAAGCAAGTTAGATTTTTTATTGCTGATAGGGAGGTGGAAAAAGAGGTTATTGCTATGCAGGCATTCAAGGACAAGGATTGGGTTAAGCTTTCTAAAGCTATGGTTGATAGATGGGGTGTTAGGTTTACTATGATGGACCTCAACAAAATTGTAGGTGACTGGCAAGCTAAAGGTGGTGTTTCTTCAATGGTGGACTTCAAAAAACTTTGTGTTCAGTTTGATGAAGTGGTAGAATATCTTATTTTGGTGGATGAATTAGTGCATGAAAATCAAGCAAAAGATTTGTTTTGGTCAGCATGCAGTAGGGATATTCGAATGGACGTCTTGAAGGATCTCTCAAGAAAGAATTTAATGAAGGAACTGCCAAACGGTGAGCAGAGGTTACCGGCTCTGGAGGTTATTAAAGAGAACATCCAAGCCCATCTAAAGTTATTAGCGTTGGACAAGTATCAAGAGTCTTGCACTCAATATGTCAGTAAGGTTAGCGAAGTTTTGGCCGAGAACAACGATATTATGGTCAAAGCCCAGGAGGCCAAGAAGGCACAAATGGGTGTTCCTGCTGCAAAAGTTGAGGGCAATGTAGACAACAAGATGGTCGATCACTTGGCCGATTTAACGAAACAGCTAAAGATATTTGTCCAAGAGACTCAAAAGGCCAGTAAGGCCCCAATTGCTTCCTCGTCGACGTCGACTTCTTATCAGTCTAGAGGTTATGAACGTCGAAATTATAATGGCAATAACAACGGTAACCGCTTCCCAGGCAATGGGAGAAATGGTGGGAATGGTGGTAGTAATTATAGAGGTGGCTATGATGAGCCAAAGGTGTGCTCCTATTGTAATAGGAGGGGGCACAGAGCAACAGTTTGTTTTGCTCTAGATAAGGATATGGATGCTGGGCGAGTTTTATTCGATGGTAAAGTTTATAAATTTCCCGATGGTTCGTTCATCAAGCCCAGTGATGGACAGTCTCCTTCTGATTTGGTCAGAAGAAGTTTAACGGCTGAAAGGAGAGCCAGATTTGAAGAGGTGACAGATGAAGATGTTAATGCCAAGAGTGGCAAAAATGGTAATGGTAATGGTGGTAAAGCTGACAAGGGCAAGGAGAAAGAGGTCAGTAAAGCCACATTTTCTACTTCTTTTGGTGGTTTAGAGCTGGCGACGGTTGCCCAGGTGGAGGGTAGCTGTATGGCTGGCGAATATGATGTTAATGCTGCTAGAAGAGCAGCCGCTACTAAGGCGAAAAGTAGCATTCAGAGCCAATTGAGGGCTAATCCTGGCAAGGCCAATAACAAAGTGAACCCTTACTCTAAGGACAAGAATTCTAGTGCTCAAACTGCCGCCAACAAATTGAAACCTTACTCTAAGGACGAATTATATAAAATGCAGAAGGGGATTGCTGATATGGGGCCCCCTAGTTATGGCAAGTTTGATTTAAATGGTGAGCCTATGCCAGAGGATGATTCGGATTCTGAGGAGGACGTACCGTTGGCGTCTCTACCCAGACCAAGTTTTAGCGGTCCCATCCCAATGGAGGGTGTAAGAAGGACTAGCGATGGATCAGGATTAGTGCAAGAAGCTGGTGACGGAGTTAGGGTTATAGAAAGTGAAGATGTTATAATGGGGGGTGAAGATGGCTCGGTTGGACCTCAAGAGGTACCCAGGGCCAAGGTTGTTAAATCGAAGGTCCAGTATGAGCGGCCAGTAGTTTCTGGTCAAGCTAATGCGATGGACGCAGTTTTGAATAGGGTGAATCAACTTCAGATTCCCTTATCTTTGGGGGAGTTATTTACGATTAGTCCGGCGCTTGCTGAAAAGCAAAAGAAGCATTTGACGAGGCGTCGGGTTTCCACTGGAGAGGTGGAATATATTTGTGAAAATGCTGAAAAGTTTGGGGAAGATGTAGATACACATTTTTCCGCTCCCCTGGGTTACCTGGTGGTAACTCTTAATGGTAAAGAAGTAAAGGCCTTGGTCGATTCAGGGTCTCAAATTAATTTAATTTCATTGGAGCAAGCAACGAGTATAGGCTTGCCAATTAAAAGTGGAACTGGGGGAAACCTCAGAGGTATTGGAGGGCATGCAACAGAGCTAATGGGTACTGCTGAGCATGTCAGGTTAGGCATTGGTGGATCTGTTGGTAAGGTTCACTTTTATGTGGCCAGAGGAGCAGTCAAAACTGTTCTTGGTGGTCCTTTTTTGATGGATTTTGAGGCCAGGATAGGGTATCAAGCTGGCATGGGGATTAGTTTGGAGATCACTGGTGAAGATATGCGGAGGTTACATATGCGGTTAGCGCCTCCTGGAGATGAAGGTTGGGAAACACGGCCAGGGATTACTACTCTGTGCCAGTGTTGTGTTTGCACCAAGAAGCGGCATATAAAACGGACGGCTTCTGGTGAATTATGTTTGTTGGAAAGGGATGAATGCCCTCATTTTTTGGGGTAGCAGGGGCTGATCGCTCAAATGTTGTAATCTCTCCTCAGGATGAGATCCCGGATTGCAATAGGTCAGCTCACTTGGAGATAATTCAAGTGGATTCTCAATTATTTTCTGTTAATATTACTTTGGAGTGCAAATACGTTTTGGACTTTTCTATATGTTTATTGGATTTACCCGGTTTTTCTATTAAATTTAAAAACGGTGAAAAAGGCAAAATGGGCCAAATTAGGTTGGATAAAAATTGGAAGGGTATGTTTTATGACCTCCAGCAAGAGGTTAAACTGCAATTATCTCCTTCTATTACGGACCTCCAGCAAGAGGGTAAACTGCAATTAACTCATCAAAACTCAATAAAAAATCTCAGTATAAGTAAAACACAAAAAAATAATTTATGTGAAAATGTTATTCCGGGCCTCCAGCAAGAGGTTAAACTGCAATTATCACCTTCTATTACGGATCTCCAGCAAGAGGTTAAACTGCAATTATCCCCTTCTATTTTGGACCTCCAGCAAGAGGGTAAACTGCAATTAACTTGTCAAAACTCAATAAAAAATCTCAGTATAAGTAAAACACAAAAAAATAATTTTTGTGAAAATTCATTTCCGGACCTCCAGCAAGAGGGTAAACTGCAATTAACTTGTCAAAATCCGATAAAAAATCTCAGTATAATTAAAACACAAAAAAATAATTTTTGTGAAAATGCTATTCCGGTCCTCCAGCAAGAGGTTAAACTGCCGACTTTCTTTACGGGTGATTTACTGTTGGATAAGGGAAGCAAAGGTGTTGGAAAATCTGTTTATAAATTAGACGAGGGAAAGGAGAAAAGGGTAAAATTTAAAAACGAAATAAAATATTTTTCTAATTTTTCTTATTCCGATTCTGACGATGAAGAAGATTCATTTGATGAAAGTTTTAATGGCGATGTTTTACCTCAAGCTTATTTAGATGTGGACGCAGCTAAATATAAGAAGGTAGCAAATAAAGTTCGACCTATTAATGAACCCCTACCTGCTGAATTAAATCCACCTTTGAGAAGACCAAGGTTATCAAGAGATCCTTATGAAAGTCCCTTGGTAAAGAATCCGCCTGAATTTTCTGAGACGTCAAGAATCACTTTTGAGAGACTGGGTGTTGTTAATTTTGGACCTGATGGTTGGTTGTCTGGAGAAGAGAAGAAGTTGTTGTTGGATGTGATGGTCAAGCGAGAGAAGGCCATTGCTTTTGAAGAAGAGGAGAGGGGTGTGTTGAAGCATTCCTATGGGGAGCCTTACAAGATTCCTGTGGTATGTCATGAACCGTGGCAGCAGAAACCGATTCCTATTCCGGCTGCATTGAAAGAAGCCTATATTGAAGTTGTCAGAGAACGGATACGCACTGGACTGTATGAGCAATCAACGTCAAGTTATTCTAGTCCTGTATTTTGTATCAAGAAACCGAATGGCAAGCTTAGAGTTGTTCATGATCTTAGGGAATTAAATAGGGTTACAATAAAGGATGCTGGGATACCACCTAGTGCTGAGGAGTTTGTTGAAGCGTTTGCAGGGAGAGTGTGTTATGGTTTGGGAGATATTATGGGTGGATATGATGAGAGAGAGTTACATCCGGACTCAAGGCCTCTCACTACATTCGATACGCCACTTGGACGTTTACAGTTAACAAGATTACCTCAAGGAGCAACAAATTCGGTTGCAGTTTATCAAGCTCAGATGGCTTGGATCCTTCAAGATGAAATTCCACAATATGCTGGAATCTTTATAGATGATGGAGGAATTAAGGGACCAACAACCGACTATGATAACCAGGTGTTGGAAGAGAATCCCGGGATACGCAAATTCATTTGGGAGTTTGCAATTACTTTAGAAAGAATCTTGTTTCGAATTGAAGAGGCTGGTTTAACTATTTCAGGTTCAAAATTTTCATGTTGTGTGCCAGCCTTAGAAATATTAGGCCATGTGGTATGTAGAGAGGGTAGGATTATGTCCAAGAAGAAAGTTAACAAAATTCAGTCCTGGCCAAGACCCAAGAATACGACCGAAGTTAGAGGGTTTTTAGGCGTTTGCGTATATGTTAGAATGTTTATCAAGGACTTTTCTTCATTGGCAGCTCCATTGAGATGGTTAACAAGAAAGGATGCAGACTGGGAGTGGGATGAAGAGTGTGAGAAGGCGTTTGTGAAGTTGAAGGAGGTTGTGGGGAAGGATTTAGTCCTGCACAAGTTGGATTATGGAAAAGATGCTGGTAGAATTTATTTAGCAGTAGATTCAAGTCAGGTGGCAGCTGGGGCGGTTTTGTCTCAGATGGATAAAGCTGGTTACATCAGGCCAGTTAGGTATGAATCTGTAGTATTTACTGAGGTTGAATCAAGATATTCTCAACCAAAATTGGAATTATGTGGTGTGGCGAAAATACTGAAGAAACTTCAGCATATTTTGTGGGGGCAACATTTTGAGTTGCAAGTGGATGCTAAATCGTTAATCCAGATGATTAATTCCCCAAGTTTACCGAACGCACCCATGACGAGATGGGTAGCTTTTATTCAACATTTTTCATTTGATTTAGTTCATAAGCCTGGCAAGACATTTACTATGCCAGATGGTTTATCAAGGAGACCACCCACTGAAGAAGATTCAGACTCAGAAGAGTTCGATGAAGATATACCTATTATCAAAGCCAGCACTAAAGGAGCTGAAGACTTTCCATACCTCCCCCATGAGGTTAAACTGGCAGGACTATTGTGTTTAGATTATGATGATGATGACCTCCACCAAGAGGATAAACTGGAAAATAGTTTTTATGTTAATAAAGGTGTTGGAAAAGGTGTAGATAAATTCGGCAGAGAGGAGGTAGAAGAAGATGTGGTGTATGTAGAGGAAAATGGATTGGTAGTGTGGGATAGTAGTAAATTAAGGAATGGTGTATATGTTGGAGAATTAGAGAACTTAAATAAAAAGGTGGATAAAGAGAAAGAGGTATTTTCAAATACGGTTTTCGAAGGATCCAAAGGTTCAGAGGAAAAACTTCGACATAGCTCGATTAAAAATTTATTTAGGGGTCAACAATTATTGGCTCATTCATGTGCAGGTGATATTGGTGATAGAGAAGTCCCTATTGATGTTATATTAATCGATTTTCAAGATGAAGTCTGGGGTCAGACTGGTTTTTATTTTTTGTTAGTCAAATATTTGTTGACTTTAGAGAGGCCAGAAGATTGTGAAGACGATGAATGGGTGGCTATCAAGAGGAAGTCATCTACGTTTTACCTATCTGGTCGACGTTTAATGAGGAGGAGGTATCCAAATCCTCAAGTAGTTATAACTCAACAGAAGGGGCAAGAATTAGTTTTGAAATCACTGCATGAAGATCTCGGGCATAGAGGCATTGGAGAAACGTTTAGAAGAATTTCTGATCGATTTTGGTGGCCTGGCATGAAGATGGCTGTTAAACAGTGGGTTCAGTCATGCGAAGAATGTCAAAGACGAAGTTATTTAAGGCCAAAAGAACCTGGACGCGCGACCGGTGAATATACGCTCTTTGGAAGAGTTAGTTTAGATGCCGTTTATATAAAAGAGGGACGGTATAAATATTTAATTGTGGCCAGAGATGATTTATCTGGTTGGGTAGAGGCAGCGCCTCTTATTAATTTAACTGCCAAAAATGTGGCAGAATTTTTTTTGAATAATTGGGTATATAGGTATGGGGTGATGAAGTTGGTAACGGTAGATGGAGGTTCTGAATTTGGGACAGAGTTTAAAGAGGCCGTATTGAAAGTTGGATCAAAGGTTAGGGTAGCAACCCCATATTATCCTGAAGCTGAAGGCATGGTTGAAAGAGGGCATCAAGTTATTAAGGATGCTTTAGTTAAAATGTGTGGGACAAGTGCTGAAAAGTGGAGGCACTATTTACCTTTAGTTTTATTTGCTGATCGAATCACTGCCAAAAAGACGACCGGATTTTCACCTTATGAACTTGTTTTTGGACAGAAAGCAGTTTTACCGGTTGATTTAGAAGCTGAATCATATCTTGGAGTTGACTGGGACACGGTCAAAACTACTGAAGAATTATTGTGTGCAAGAATGATGCAGCTAGAAAAGAAAGAAGAATATTTAGAAAAGGCATATTCACGGATGATGAAGATCCGAAATCAATCAGTTAGATATTGGGATGAGCGGTTGGCACATCGATTAAGGAAACCTTTGAACCCAGGTGATATGGTCTTGGTTTATAATAGGAGTTTGGAAAGTCAATGGGGAAAGATGTTTGCAGATAGGTGGAATGGACCGTATAAAATCAAGGAGCAAGTTTCCGGCGGTTCATATGTGCTAGAAGAGTTGGATGGAGTAGTATTAAAGAAGAGGGTAGCGGCCGATCAAGTGAAACGGTTCTATCCTAGAGGCACCAGGAGTGCCGAAGTCTTCCTCCGCAATGAGGATAAACTACAATTTTAATGATTTTGATTAATTTTATTCCTCCGCAATGAGGATAAACTATGATATTAATGAAACTTTATGGATTTCTCCGCAATGAGGATAAACTATGAAACTTCTTAAATTTTATGGATCCTCCGCAATGAGGATAAACTATGATATCTACGAAATTTTATGGATTCCTCCGCAATGAGGATAAACTATGATATTGATGAAATTTTATGGATACCTCCGCAACGAGGATAAACTATCTTCTTTTTTTATCAAAATACTTTACTATCGTTACACTGTATATGGAGAACGAAACTGTGATGAAACTTAACAAAATGCAAGAAGACCTTCTTTAAAATTTTCAAAAACTTAAAATTCTTTAAATATGGGTGAAGATAGTGTTGGAAAATTTTTAAAATTTATTGGAAGAAGTGTTCACAGGGGAACCTTCTTAATTTAATATTGGCAAGTGTGGGGGTAATTGATGGGCTGGCTGCTCTATACACAATTACCCCATAATGTTCGTTTCCAAAATTTTCCCTGTTTCTAGTTGAATCCTGGCTTTGTCTTTTAATTATAGGAAGTCCACTAAGACTATAAACTGGAACGAATCAAGAGACACCGTTCTCAACGCCGGATTCAAGATTTTTTTTATTTTATTTTGTTTTTGATTTTTTATGTTAGATTGTGATTTCTTTTCTTTAATATATATTATGAATTATTGTAAAGGTGATGCTCACTGGTGGTCTCTAATCATTTTTATAAATTGGAGGGAGCCCACCCAGTGATCATCATTATAAAAATTAGCTTCTAAAAACTTTCATTTATTTTCTTTTCTTTTCAATTTCTCAAAATTGTGTAACCACATCAAGTTGCACTTGGATGTGGGTATGATGTCGAGGGTACGGCTCATCAAATGGCCGGGGGGCATCTTTTAAAATTTTAATTTTGATAATTCTTTTTATTACTTCTTTTCCCATTCATTTATCTTTCTTTAAAATTAAATTTTAACTTTTATTTCAAAACTATCTTTTCTAAAATCTTTTATTTTAAATTTAAAAAAAAAAAATTAAAATTAAAATTAAAAAAAAATAAAATAAAAAAAAAAAAAAAATAATAAAAATAAAATAAAAAAATAAAATAAAATAAAAAAAAAATAATAATAAAAATAAAATAAAAAATAAAATAAAAAAAAAATAAATAAATAATAAAAATAAAATAAAAAATAAAATAAAATAAAAAAAAAAAATAATAAAAATAAAATAAAAAATAAAATAAAAAATAAAAATAAAAATAAATAAAAATAAAAATAAAAATAAATAAATAAAAATAAAAAATAAAAAATAAAAAAAAAAAAAAAAAAATTAAAATTAAAATTAAAATTAAAATTAATTAATTAAATCAAAATTATTATTATATTACTTAGTTTTATTTTTTTTAGTTTTCATTCTTTTTAGTTTTATTCATATAGTTTAGACAGGAAACAGGGTCTAGGGGAACTCAATACCTATGGGATTTTACTTCAAGACATCTGTTAGTCCTCCAAGACTTTAAACTGGCTACTTTTCAAGACGTTCTTTAAGTTTTTTTTTTTTTTTTTTTATATACGTATTTTGGATCTGTTTAGTCCACCAAGACTTTAAACTGGCTACTGTTCAAGACATTCTTTAAGGGTTTTTTTTTATACTAATTTTGGAGCTGTTAGTCCTCCAAGACTTTAAACTGGCTACTGTTCAAGACGTTCTTTAAGGGTTTTTTTTTATATACGTATTTTGGATCTGTTAGTCCTCCAAGACTTTAAACTGGCTACTGTTCAAGACGTTCTTTAAGGTTTTTTTTTACACGTATTTTGGAGCTGTTAGTCCTCCAAGACTTTAAACTGGCTACCGTTCAAGACGATCTTTAAGATTTTTTTATATACGAATTTTGGAGCTGTTAGTCCTCCAAGACTTTAAAATGGCTAATTTTCAAGACTATCATTGAAATTTTTTTTATTGGATTTGTTAGGTCCACCAAGACCTTAAACTGGACTGTTATCAAGCTGTTGGGTCCACCATGACCTTAAACTGGATTTCTTATCGATTAAATGTTTGGTCCACCATGACTTTAAACTGGTAGTTCATTCATTGTTTAGTCCACTATGACTTTAAACTGGAAAATTAATATCTGCAGGATAATTCAACATTCATTGGACCACTATGGCCTTATACTGGATTACTTGTCGATCAAATGTTTGGTCCACTATGACATTAAACTGGATTATCAAATTTATTCAATCTTTGGTCAAGCCTAGGCCTTACTTAGGAATATATCAAGATATTTATGCACTTAAACGATCTTTGGTCCACCAAGACCATAAACTGGCAATCGATTATATGTTTGGTCTACCAAGACTTTAAACTGGAATGTCAATCTTGTTTGGATAACTCAACTCAATCTTTTAATTTATCACTGTCCACTATGACTCTAAACTGGTTATTCAATTATTTCTGGAATTGGGTGCTGATAGCTTTAGGAGGTTAAAACTTTAGGTGGTGATGATGCTAAAGAAAGCATAATGGTTAATTAGGTGAAATTTGTGGCGCTTTAACATGGTCTAAAGTTAATATTATTATTGGAAGCCTGGCAAAAGTATTTTATGGGTTTGCTGTATAGCAAAGTTTGAAAATTGTGATGAAGGAATCAGAAGTTAGGATGGTAGTTGGATTTTAGGGAATGATTTTTTTTAGTGCCTCATAGTTAGGCCATTTTTTTTGGTGTGAAGCTTGGAGGACCTTATGGCGAGATTGGAATCATAGAATTCGGCTCAGTGGGGGGCCCTATGAGGTTGGAATCAGGAGTATTCGGCTCATAGGAAGATCCACTCTCTCAATGCTGTGACAAGAAGGAAGACTGGTATATGGGAGTCTGAAGGGATTCAAACCTTGCTCTCAGTAGTGGAATCATCACAAGATTTATATTATTTTGTTTTATGTTATATCAAGCCAGAGAAGAAAGAAAACATCATTTATGTTGAAAGTTTAAGAAGACCAAGCAAAAAACAAAATTTTATCAAGTTATACTGTTAGAAAAGATAATTTCTTTGAAATTGTTCAACATCATTATCAAAGCTTTGCATTAAAATTCTTCTTTTCATGAGGTCTTCATGGTTATTAGCTGGAGTTTCTTGAAAATAGGCCAGCATTTTTCGTTTCAACTCATTAGTAAAGTCAAGAAAAAGATAGCGATGAAAGTTTGGGTAATGATTGATATAGTCCGTCTTCACTCTACCAACATCATCAGTGTTGGTTATTTCGACAGCTAGAAGTTCAAATATGTTATTAAGTCATAGGTTTAGTCAATTTTGATTAAAAGTTTTTTTTAGTAAGATAAATAGGGTCTTACATTTAGAGCCAGGAAACATAGTCTCAGCAAAGTTAGTTGGGGGTACTGGCGTTATAGGATTAGGATCTTGTGAAGGCAAAATTAGGCCGGGATCCGTTGATGAAGATTGAACTTTTGAAGCTGTTTTTGTTCTTATTCGTTTTAAGAAGACAGGAATTTTGGATCGCTTTTTAGAAGTTGAGGGATCAGGGAGAGCTGCTGGTCCTAAATATACGTTTGTTTTAGAAGGAACTATTGGCCGGTTGCATTTGACTTTTTTTACACGGCATAAGTCGCAAGCTGTTCTGCCAGGAAGATTAGGATTGGACATTAAACAAGGTACCTGGTATCGAGCGCAGAGTTCACATGGAGCGACAAGTTCTTTGGAAGACATATTGATGAAGATGAATTTTATAGTTGATTAAAGAAGATGGTGGTTGAAGGTTAAAGATGAATATTGTGTTCAACCACTTATGCAAAGTTTTAAGAATGGGGACATTCTCGATTGGAGGGAGGATGTGGTAGCCTAAAGTTTAGTACGGCACCTAAATATGTAAATGGAGTTATTACGGCGTGCAAGATTGGCGTTATTATTTTTTTATATAAAAAGGGTTTTATTTAATTTATTGGAGTTTTAAATATGAAGAAATTGGTCACGAGCAAATGCCTACACAAATACAATTTATTTTACGGAGAAAACTTATTTTTACGGTCTGAAAAATTTATAAGTATTAAGTCGAGTCACTCAAGAACCTTGGGAAATTTTCCCAGAATTTTTACTATTTTTCTTATATTTTTAAAGGAATTTTAAAGTTTTATAGAAATATTTACGTTTTTCAAAAATTACTTAACTTTGATGAATTTTCACGGGGTAATTAGAGCTGCGCAGACTACGAAAATTAGTTTGGTAGGTAAAGGGGAAGTAGCTCTATTATGTGTAATTTTTCTAGATTTTTTATTATGGTTTTAAGGTTCTAAATTGAGTCCGGAAGTCCGGACGGACTCCGTTTCGACTCCGTACGGACTCCGTACGGACTCCGCTTTGACTCCGTACGGACTCCGTACGGGCTCCGGATTGACTCTAGAAGAGCTCTGGAGGGGAAAACTTAGGCACGTGACTAGGAATACTTAAGCGACTCTCAAACTCGAAATTGAGAGGGGGGGGACACATCATACAGCTTAATCATTGACCACCACAGTCTCATTTTTTATTACTCAACAAATTAAATAAATCGTAATACCCTTATAACTTTATATTTTATACATAACATTTTAGAAATACTACTCAACAATTAAAATAACACTTCATATAGGGTATCTTTAGAAAGGTCTTCATCGCTGGGACTTGATTATTGCTGTCTCATATAAATTTAAAATATTATAAAAACATAAAAGTCAATCTTTACAGATCTTTCACTGGTACACCTTAATTGTTGTTATCAGTATTTCTTTATCAACAGCCACTTTTATCTCAATCTCAATAAGCGTTAATTATTTTAGAGTTTCATTATTTTCATCAATCGCATTCAAGTAGATTGGTTAGCTTAGTGATTTAGAATTCCCATTTTGTTATTTTTATTGGAAGGACGGGGTTTTCAGCTAAATCCACATATCTCCTCCGGATTCTGCTTACAGCAAGGCGACTGTAAGAGTTTACCTTACCATAACGTGCACCAGGAGGTCTGTAAGAATCTGTTTGTCTCTGGTGTTGAGTTGCAGCATGAAGAGAAGATTCAATGGATAAGGATGCAGTAGGTGGAGATAAAATTCCTCCTTGATCAACCCTATTTTGGACTAGACTTGGCATAAGTTGGCAGAAATATTCATAAGTGACTGACTTTGAGTCAGGGCATTTGTCCAGAGCAACACATAAATCAAAATAAAGGTCTTTCAAGGTTGATGTTAGTAATACATGTGACATGAGAGCTTTAAAGACTTTCTTATCAAAAACAATTCCTTGCCGTTCAATTGCTTCAAAATATTTGTTGAATGCAGTCAAGTACTCACTGTGCAATGTGAATGGAGTTTGTTTTAGATTGAGGAAGTTGCAAATTTCAGTCATTGTGGAGGTGTGATTGGATCTGGTAAATTTTTTACTGATATGAAGATAAGTTTGGAATGCATTCCAACCAGTTGATATTTCATGTTGCAAACTCAGGGAGACGGAGTGTACAAGAATCAAGTGGGTGACTCTATCCTCAAACTGATCAGGTCAATTACCGTCATTTAAAGTGTATGCTCTTGTGCCAACGAAATCTTTAATGAGTGCTAGGACATTACTATGCCAATCAGAGTAGTTACATCCACTTGCATCAAGATTGGGAATTGATTTAGTGAATTCAATGACATGATGTAATGTGTGTTGTCTTTCAATCATGCTAATAGGAGGCTGATGTAAAAGTGGCAACATGTGGGGTGGTAAAGGACAGGAATTACCAGGGGGATCAGTCTGTCTAAAGGGGGAGACTGATCTCCCAGCCAGTTTTGTGCTATTGGTTTCACTTATGTGTGTAGTGGTGTGTGTTGTGAGATTTGGAGAAGGATGAGGGGGAGGAGTGGGGTTGATATATAGGCCCTCAATGGCTTGAGTGAGGCCTTCTATTGGAGAGGGGGTATGGGGTGCGGTTTGTGGAGCAATTAACGCGACTTTGGGATTAAGTCACACAAGTGTGGAAGTCGCCTGTAATGGGGGAAGTGCGAGGTTAGATTCTGAACTGGAAAGGGGTAGAGCCAAGCTTGTGAGTGCAGAATCTGAGCTTGCGACTTGGCCCAAGCTTGTGAGTGACAGGGGAGGTGGAGAGGGTCTATTTGCAAGTGATAGGGGAGGAGGAGAGGGTCTAGCAAGTGGTAAGGGAGGGGGAGAGGGGCTAATGGGGGAGTTCTGTGTAACAGGTGAGGGAGGGGATCCCGGCATGGGAGTTATTGTGGGAGAAGGGGTTGGGGAGAGTTCACACAAGGTGGAAGAACAAGTTGTATGTTTATTTTGAGCAGAGGTTTCAATGTTAGGATTTATTCCAAGGTTATTTTAATTCCTGGTCAGAGATTGAGCGGTTAATCTTTTTACCAGTGTGAGGTGAATTAGGTAAGTCTTTTTCAGACATTTGCTGGGTTTTTTTTTGGCTACAAGCATTCCTAGTGTTGCTAATGCAAATGGAGTTATCTATGGTTAACCTTTCAGTGCCTGCAAATACCGCCCATAACCTGTAGCACTGTGTCAGCCTGTAGAACTCTGGAAAGAACCAGAGAACAGGAGATGCCGCTACTACAGTCTATATCACAATGACTATGTACATAAAGTGCTTAAGCACATAACAATGTGAAGTACTTGGGTTGTTTGCTAATGCTTATCCATGACAAAGCAAGTTGTTCTTCTTGGGGGTGTCAATTAGGAGACCTTTTTTTCCTAGATTCAGTCAACATAAATGAGTTATTATTGAGCTATTATAGATGAGAAGGTGTGGCTGAAGTGTTTAATGCAAATATATGCAGTAATTGAATGGATAGTAGTGGCTATTGTTGTGTGAAGTGAGGGTGAAAAAATGGATAAGTAATTAATGAGGCGCGTCTGGCTTCAGTAGGTAATGGTTGAGTCGAAAAAAAGTGGCGCGAGGTTTTGGCAATTACAGAAGCTACTCAAGCAACTTTGCTCATTTTATTTTTATTTTTATTTTTTATTTTTATTTCTTACAATCTCACTCAACAAGGAGCATGAAGGCATATAAAAAAAACCAGGAGTAGGTACATATAAGGCAGGATAAGGTGAGGGAAAATTAGTGCACTAAATAATGAGGCAAAGGTTAAGTAGGAGAGGGTAGGGGAAGGTTGTTAGGAAATCTATTAGTAGAAACTTTGCTCATTTGATTATATGACTACAGAATAAATTAGTTACTAGAGTTTAATTGAGCAACGATTGGGGAATTAGTCGGTAAAATATGCATACCAAACCACTTTACCGACACGGCTGGGGATGCTCTTAGAGCATCTACCTCCGTTGCAGTAAAATTTCAGTAGATAATTGCATAATTGCTGTGTCAATTGTTACTGAAATGGGGTTTGACACCCTCGTATGCAGATTCAGTTAGCAAACACGAGTTGGGCAAATTTCCATACCCTCATGTTGAGTTGCCCATTTAGTAAACTCCACTGTTTTCCTTCTCGCATTTTCGCTACTCATTTCACTCTCCTCAACTTTTCAGATGGAACAAATCATAATTGAAAAATTTCTCACAATGGAAGAAGATTTAATTGTGCAGAGCTTCTTGGTGTAGAGACTGATGCCTTGCAGGACCAGGAAAAGATCTCTGGTGCACTCGGAAGCTACACTATATACTGATGGGTGACTAGCTAAGTACATAGTATGGTAACACCCTAACACTTGGTGGGTCCAATTAGGGGATTGCTTTTTTGTTGGATCAGACAAGTTGATCACTTTATATGGATTTGGGGGTTGTAGGGCGAGGTGCGAAATGGGAGATTGTGTTAATAGGAAGTGTTGTGCAGTAATAGTTGTGAATTAAAATAAAAAATGTTTTGTTTCAATAAGTAGTGAAATGTGAAAGTGTTCAGCAGCTACAAGGTGGAGTGAAAAGAATTGGCTGGCAGAATATTGAATTACCGAATGAGGTCAAAAAGAGCTCAGTAACTTTAGTTGACAGGCTACAGTACATGCTGAATTCACTAGCTAATAGAGGCCTTTAATGAAACGAGGGTTAAGGTTCACGTCAAAATGCAGTAAAATATGCATACCGAACCAATTTACCGACACGGAGGTAGATGCTCTTAGGGGGTATCAAAGTACTGTAGAGACTGATGCCTTGCAGAACCGGGAAAAGATCTCCGGTGCACTCGGAGGCTACACTATATAGTGATGGGAGACTAGCTAAGTACATAGTATGGTAACACCATAACAAGTACTCGCTCCCGCCATTAGGGATCCGCTCTTTTTTTCGTCCGGATCCGACATCATTAATTGCAGGATTCTGTTATGGTGTTACCATACTATGTACTTAGCTAGTCTCTCATCAGTATATAGTGTAGCCTCCGAATACATCGGAGACCTTTCCCTGGTTCTGCAAGGCATCATTCTCTACAGATTCTTACCCACTAGCTCCCCGGGTAGGGGATAAGAAAATCGAAGAACCCACTTATTTCGCTTTAATAACCCAATTTTCAGTTGCAATGGTGGATCCCACATAAAAAATAAATGTCCGATCGAACTCCAATTTTACTACGTCCCACATTAAATAACCCATTTACTAGGGGGTATCAAAGTTAGAAATCTTCCTTTTCAAAATACCTCTTTTCCACCAAATCAACCATGATTATTTTTTAAAATATGCCATATTGTGCCCCCAAAGCACCTTTTTACTGAGAATTAATGATTGTCAAAAAAATGGCGGAAAATAATTGGGGTACTTCGTTTTTTATCCGCCATTAATGTAATGGCGGATTGGAGTACTTTGATACCCCCAATTATATTTAGGTGAATATAGACTCTCTCACCAGAAAAAAATGTGGGCACCTGATAACAGGTGCCGATCCCTATGTTTGATTTATTCAGTTTTAGCTCAGCTGTAATTCTTCTAAGAAGACCGCATACTGAACACTGAGCATGCCAGCTCACGTAGAATTAAATCTGAATTATTCTTGAATCACAAAATGGATTGAGGGATTAGCACCTGCTAGCAGGTGCCAGGTGTTTTTTTTTTTGTAGTGTCTATAACATTCTTTTGATTTGTCTTAGAAACTTGAGGGCAGTTAGCTTCTCATTTAAAAATTCATTGATTCTAAACTAGATAAATATATATATGTCATACTTGTTTAGAAAATGAGTTATAATAATGTTTGACCAAACCGGAATCCCAGCACCGTAATACAGTAAGAGACTAAACAGTTGGCTTATAGGAGTCTAGTCATATCCATAGTATTGGAACACCATAAAGAAAAGAAAAAGAATCCCCTTTCTCCATGACAATTAGCGCTTCCTCAAATCAATTATTACTTGTTTAGACTCCTATTGGAATGACCTTAAGGTAAAATATCTAATTATTCTTCCTCCATTGCATAACTAAATATCTCAATTTGTTCAAGCACGTAGAACGTAACCCAATGTGCTTTAGTCATTTTGATCCATTCATCCCACGAACTAAATATTTAGCTTACTTCCCACCCCTGGCCACACTTGTTGAGAGAAATACAGAAACGTATATATAATCTTCATAGATTACTTGATTGTAAGTAATTTTATTATAGAAGAAAAATAATATAATTGAGAAAGAATAAAAACGTGTCCGGGAATTGATGTACGCGTAGGAATGGTTTATAAAGGGATGAGGGAGAAAGGCATGTCGAGTATTACTACATGAAGACAAAAAAGTACCTATAGATTGAACATAGAAATTACAAATTAAAATACCCATCACAACTATTTTAATCTTCTTAATATTTGTATGTATGTTTACTGATGTTAATATAAACATATACATACATAAATAGATATGTATGCACAAATATATAGATTGATGCCAACAAGAACAACACAATAAGTGAAAGTGTGATTTAAAAAATGATGAGCAAAGAGAAGAAGACAGAAAAAGAAAAGATGATCATTTGATTGAAATAGAATTGAAGTGTGCGAAAATAAGGACAAAATCCAACAAGCCAGAGAATGTCACACGAAAAGAGTTTGAAATAATAAATTTGGTCTATGTAATTCCGATACCAGTCAAATCAAGACGGAGCAGGAAATGGCACGAGTAGCATGGATGATTGGATGAATAAATTATCAATGAGTAGCCTGGTCGTGATCTTCTAATCCATCTTGCTTAGAAGAGGGAGCAGTGTTCCCTTCATACCTGTCGTGCTGTCGCCAAAACGTACTTTCCTGGCCTGAAGGTGGAGGAGGATTATGATTGACGATCCCGAGGGGAATAGCCTCGGCGGGTGCACTGTAACTTGTTCGATATGAATGATTAGATTTTAGATTATTAGAAGCTTCAGAGTGACCGTGACTGTGGTCATGAGACAAAGGAGAGGCAGCATAATCAATGTAGGGGTTAGGAGGATACTGATCATGTATGGCTAAGGAAGGAGGATAGGGTTGAGGAGCAGCGCTGATTCCAAGATAGGGATCGTCTATTGGCGGACAAAAGAGCAAAAGTGAAGAGTATGAGCACCAGAAAAAGACCCAAAAGGAGGAATAGACAGTGAAGCATCTAAAAAGAAAAAAATGAGAGCATACAATAGGGTTGTTCACCATAACCAATAGGATTGTTTGAAGGATAGCCAGCCAGAGCCTGGGTAGGACTTAAGCTTCGAGAATGATTGAAGGAGCTATTCGGATCGGAATACACGCCCTGGAACAACGGCTGAAAGAGTGAATAAGAGTAAAAGAACACACATTCAAACCAAGCCACTCACGGGTTTTTCATCGTCATCATCGCCGACACCGTGGCCAAGGCCTTGTCGGGCGGCGAGCGGATTGAGGGTTGAGGGATCTTCAGAGCGATTGACGAGTTCAGGCCACTTGATAGCCACATCATCATCATCGAGTTCACTGAAGCGACGTTGTGTGCATCGAAAGACAATAAAAACCACCGCAGCGAGACCAGCAAGACCACCCACAACTCCACCAATGATAGCCCAGGTAGAGCCACTCATTCCCGATGATCCGGAATTGTCTTTATTTGTAATCGAAGTGGGGAGAGGAGTAGCGGTGGAACCAACAGAGGTAAAGATGTTGCCGGAGGAATCAGTAGTTGTGATGACAATGACAACAATGCTGGAAGCCGGTTGGGGAGCATTGGAACGCGTAGACGTGTAGGGGGAAGTACCAGATGCCTGTGAAGAATGTGTTGACACAGATGTTGGACCAGGTGAGGAAGCAGAGAATGAAGTAGAAACTAAAGATGATGAAGGAGGAGGAATTGATGAGGAGTAGGAAGTTGACGTTGAAGCAGGTGGGGATGTTGATGTTGGCAATGGGGGTCCAGAGGAAGAAGACACTACAGGCGTCGGCGTCGAGACGGCAGGAGGAGCTTCAGAGAAAAGACCAGGAAGTAGGTTGTCGGTTTGAGCAGAGACGAGGGGTAAGAGAAGGAAGAGAGTGAGATGCATGGCAGGTGACAAGAAGGAATAAAAGGATGAAAAGGGATGAAGGGATGAAGGGAAGAAAGTGTGATAGACAAGGAGAAGAAAAAAGGGGAAGGAAGTGCAGAAGCAGAAGTAGAAAAAGTGGAAGCTAAGAATGAAAAGGAAACCTTTCTGTTGCAAAAGTCAAATCAATAATAGAGATTAATCCTGATCTGGAAGGGAATGAAATCAGATGAAAGTCTTTCCTTGGGCAATCCCCTAGTTCAATAAAATAGCCATCTTGTACAGTCGAATGAATCACAATCCCTTTCTTTAAATTTCTATTGCGAATAAGCATCAAACCTTATCCCATTCTGAACCTCTTAAAACAAATCAACAGTCCTCATAATCTTATAAAATCTTTCTTATCGGTCATCATATTTTATTTCGTTTTCATCTTTATCATTAAAGTAAATATCAATTATTGAACGCGTCAAGTCAAAAACTGCGATTTACCCATTATTAAAAAAAAGAAATACCTAAAAGATATAAAGTGTGAAACATGATAAATATGGTGAAGATGATCATTTTACACGCACTGCTTCATATTGCAACTTGGAGATGAATCACGGGTAACATTTACGTGAATTAGGCTCAAACATTTGATTCTTAATAGACCAACGATCACCGTAATACCTGTCATGATATTACATGGAATAATAAGCAATGAAAACTTAAAAGCTAAAAAGCTAAAAAAACCCAGCAATAAAAGAACCATTTCCCCTCCTAGAAATGAATTCATGGATACCGTAATCTCAAAAAAAAAAAAAAAAAGTGATACAGTAAATGATGCTAATATTTTATCTATATATGTTAATCTGACTTAATATTTCAATGATGTTCCACGTTGGGGGTCAGAGAGCACAGCAGAAATGTTAAGCAGGCAGCCAGAATGTGATACAGAGAGTAAGGATGAAAAATAAAATAAAGATTTAGATACCTGCCCAAATCATATGATACTTGTGCTATGACCTCATGGAGGTACGTGTCGTAAGAAATGTGGGGCTAAACCTGAGAGGGTTGTCACGAAAACCCAAAAAAGTCCAAGGTATTTTTTACACTTTAAATTTTTTTGGCCTAATCTAATCAATCAATATCATGTACCAATGACAATAAGTCTACTTTTCCTTATTGTTTTTTTTTTTTTTGCTTTCCTCCTCTCCATCATTGATTGGATCATGTCAAAAAAGTTTCAAAAGAGGCAAAGCATGTTCGAAGAGTGTAAAAAAATTATTGAAATTTCAGATTTTGACGACAACTCTTTCAGGCTTAGTTGTCCACGACGCTCAGTGACAAAATCTTACACAAAACAAATCTTTCTACAGCCAGATCCAAAAATATTGAGACAAATGAAAATTTTCGAAAATATATTGACAGCCCAAAAGTTGAGCTGCAGCATTTTTTTGACATCTTCAATTCATTTTGAGGCAAGTGGGTTGATTTTTCTGATTTTTCCGCTCCTCTTCATCATCTGAGTTGAAAGAGAAGTCAAGCAGACTTCCATTAAATGAATTGAAGAAGTCAAAAAAATACGGCAGCTCAACTTTTGGGTTGTCAATAAATTAAAAAAAAAATCATTTTTGTCTCAATATTTTCGGACCTGGCTGTATATCGATAACAGTATTTGTTTTATGTTACATATTTCTAGTATGGAAGTAAGTTTAATTGGGATGATTTTCCTGGCACTGCTACGGAGGATTTCCCGTAGCACCATCCTGTTCTTAGCCTAAACTTCAAAATATCAGCCAGCAGCAAAGTTACTAAAAATCCATTAGCATTTTGCTAAACAACATAATTTTTTTCATGAATATAAGCCCTCTCTTTACGCCATTATTTCTAGTTCTTTTCCTGATGTAAGGAAGATTAGAGAAAGAAATTATCGTTTTTCTGTTACTGTATAAATGAATAGGTAGGACGGGTATGAATCTCAAATCACCAAGAATATGACAGAGTTACACGACAATATTTTCAGTAAAAGGAGAGGATGTGGGTATGGCTGATTGATGCAACTTTAATTTTGAGTGTTCTTTGAACTTAAGTTCTGATTGTAGATTTTTTTGATACTATAATTCAAGAAAAAAATCAATGAATGAACAAGCTGTTCAATGGTTTTCTTGGGTATTTTAACAGCACCTTGAATTCGCATTTCCAGCGCCACCAAATAATTAAGGCAAGATAATAATAGCCAGGTAAAAGTATCAAGGACATGAAGATATAGAGTAGAGTCAACTCCAGTCAAGCCCTTATAGGGATTAGTGGTCAGGCTGGTGGAAGTAAAGGAATCTTACAACAAGAAAAAATAAAGGGAAAATGAGGATAGTAGTCAGCTCCACGCGTGTTTACTGATGGAGATGGAAAATACATTCAGAGCTCAGAAAAAAAAAAATCAAGTCAAAAATGTCTGTCATGACTGGAGATAACTCTACCAAATGTCAACTACCAAATAAACCACCAGAAGGAAATAATCATGCACGGTAAGGGCATCTCCACTCGTATCGGTAAACCCCTTCGGTATGCATATTTTGACCCTGGCAACATCACCCGTTCCATTAAGACCCATCGGTAAGCCCTCATTTCAGCAATTCGTCGATAAGTGTCAGTAATATTACTGAACACTACCGCTTGCAAATCATTAACTCAACCTCTCGCCTGCCAAAAATTTTCACATCTCAACTTGCTTGCCAATTACACAGACACGTCTGAAGGTTACCAATTTTTTTTATTTCTCCATTGCACAACACTATTTTGACTTCATATAACTATTTATTAACATATTTTGGTACTACAAACAACTATATAAACCTCCCCACTAAAAAAACCCCAAAATGTCATCTGATTCAAAGAAAAAATGATCACCTAACTGGATCCCACAGGAAGAAGAACAGCTCTCCTTGTCATGGATAAGAATCAGTGAACAGCCTGAATATGCAACATATCAAACTGGGGGAGCCTTTTACAAAAAAATCAAGACACATTGTCGACCGGTTGGTAGGTAAGGAGGAAGAAGAGGAAGAAGAAGAAGAAAACTAATAACAAATATGTGACTGTGGGTGTCAGCCTAGATATCCCTAGGACTGAGTATTTCTAATGCTTAAAATAAGATAGCCTTGAGTACATTAGGCTTATATCTTAAAATAAGGTTTAAAAAATTATATATATGATTATAATACATATATATATATAATTATTACACTATTATATAACTTATAGTAGTTTAAATAGCTTATCCATAGCCTAATAATACTTATTAAGGTGTTAATGTAGTCATAATATACTTATCTTAAGTGATATTAAGTAATTATTGACATACATAAGCTTAAATGTATACATAAAGCTCATATTCAGTGAAATATGCAGTATATTATGTATATTTAGGTCTATAAGTGGGTTTTAGCCTCTTAATAGCCTATAACCTTTGTTTTTCTGCTTATTTTAGGTCATATGGATGTAATCAGTGGATTCACAATGCCTACAGAAGCATAGACATCTATATCAGGCACATACACTCAGTTTGGACAACTTAATCTGCTTCCTTGGATGGATATTCACGGATTTATGGGTTGGGAGGTCATTGCTGGGTTAATGTGGATGCTTTGGGATGTTATTGGGGCTTGGACATTTCATTTGTTTCCTTTATATGCTTTGGGTTTCATTTTATCTCTTTTGGATTGTTTATTTTACCTGTTTCTTTATGGTATCCGCTTTTATCTGGATTTTCTAATTATGTTTTGGGTCTGTGTTATCATTAATTGTGATGGAGTGTCCTTACTGAAGGTCTGGGTGTTGAATCTGCTTGAAGTGGACGCCATGGGGAGGTGATGGGCCCTCACAGTGCTGTAATTGCCGGGGATAGCAGTGACATCATCTGGATTGAAGGTCTGTGCACTACAGGGTATTTGGGTATAAGTAAGGAGGGATTTTGATGGTTATTTATCATCAATTACTTACTACTATTCAATAAAACACTTCAATACAATTATTAACATTTAGAAATATATTATAAAGCCTTTTATAAGTTGATATTATCAATATATAAGCTATAACTATATTCTATTTATCTATTTTCCACCACTAAGCACACATTTAAATCCAATTATT
This sequence comes from Hemileia vastatrix, assembly GCA_030280995.1. Lineage (NCBI taxonomy): Eukaryota > Fungi > Basidiomycota > Pucciniomycetes > Pucciniales > Zaghouaniaceae > Hemileia > Hemileia vastatrix. The sequence goes on from JASXTE010000001.1 coordinate 63,583,504, forward strand.
GTGAGTTTTATTTGAGTATAACTATTTTATTGGTCTTCCCCTGAGGTTTAATCACTAAATCATTTATCAATAAGTGGTGGGACCATAAATAAATACTATTATATCATACTTATATACTAGACATACTGACAATTGGGGGTCTTTCCTTGATTATTATTGATTTTTTAGTATATGCCTTAGGACATGATTTTTATTTAGTATAGCTCAAAAACAAACTAAATATTTGGGTCTTCTGCATATTAGTGGGTCATCATAACTCAGTGATTGCTTAAAAGAGCCCTTATAATATTTTTATTAATTTTTTATCATAAAAATTAGGTATTTACAGTAGTAACTGTACCCAATATAAACCCAATTTCACTTGGTATTTGGACACCAATTTAACACCCAATTAAATTGGTATTTGGTTAAAGCTTGGTAAGCTACTTATTCACCCTTATAAAGGTCTAGTTAAACTTATTATTATATTTTTAACAGATTTTTTCGAATTTTTCTTATATTTTTAAATAAAGATATAAATTCAGGGTAAGCTCCAGTGCTTTTTTATTAGTAATAACATTGCTAATACTTTTTGTCTACTAATTCCATAGAGGTTTTCCTTTCTTTAGACGTGATATATTGTCATTCTTATCAATAAGAGTGCTCCTCAGGACAGTGTAAGTGAAAAGCCTGCTTATAATACCAGGTCTAAAGCTAACAAAAACTATCCAGGACATAACCATGGAGGGTCAGTCATACCCCCAGGCAGAGAAGATGAGCATAGAGGAAAAAGACGCCCTGTTAAAAAAGATTACCATAAAAAAGACGTCTCCTCCTCTTCAGGATCAACTATCCCACTTGGCCAAACAGGTCTTGAAGTTGGAAGAATCCAAGTCACTCATGCTCAAAGAGGTAGAGCAATTACAGAATAATTGCAAGGTAGGGTTTCAACAAATGAATCAAACACTGGCAGAGCTAAAGGGAGGCCAGCCAAGTCAACCAAGTCAGCTACCCCAAATCCCAGGCGGGTCACATCACTCCCAGGAGAAAATCCTGGTAGACAAATGGAAGTGGGACTGGTTCCATCAACAATGGACCAGCCACAGCTGCAACAGGGATCCTCCACCTCATCAGACTTCCTCAGTTCACCCATACAAAGGAAAAAAGCGCCAAAAATCAGGACTGGCATCTATCCCTTGGTAAGTAGATTACCCTTTCAGATTGAACACAATACTGATAATTACAATATAGGTAATACTATTGATGTTAAATCTGTGCAGAAAATAGAGGAGGATTTAAGAAATTTAGGTTTTGATGTAGATACACCTGACTTGTCTTTTGTCCATAATAACAGTACTATTCATAATAATAATACAGTTAATCCTCAGTTTCTACCACTTACTAGTGAGATGAGAAGTTCACAGGAGAGAGAGAGAATTTAAAAGGAAGACATGGAGTATTTTAACAATAATCCAACTGTCCATAGAATTGTTTCAGCATTGTGGAATAGAATGACTGATTGTGAGGAACAGACAGTTAAGCTCACTAGTGATACAATTTCATCCTTGACATTAAATATTTATCAACTGGAAACACGTAATAAAGAATTAGAGAAAGAACATTTTTCTCTAACTCTTAAATATGATTCATTGAGTAACAAATATAGTGAACTTTCAAACAAATTCTGTGAGTTGGAAAAATTGTATGAAGCACACTTGTTAAAAACTAAATCAAGAACTAAGTTATCTTTTTCCCAGACTAATCAAAGTGCCTATGAGCTACTACAAAGATTAACTAAAGTTGAGATTGAAACTGCCAATCTACTAATGAACCAGGATAATCATAGGTATACTCAATATAACAATAATCCTTTCATTGGAAAAAGTGAATCTCATTCCTTCCCTTTACCACCACAACTCAAACCATCTGGTGGTAGTGTCAAATCTGAAAATGTAAGTCACAAATCCATACAGGAGGAAATACAAGACCATTTATCAAGAGAATATGAGTTATTGAATTTACCTAAGATTAGTGAGATAAAATCCAATCAGAAGAACTGGCCTAAGATAGATCAGTATCCAACTTATGATGGGGAAGCCAGCTCTGATTGGAAACATTCTATACAAAGAATTGACAATTTAAAGTTCTCATATAAGTTACCAGATGAAGAAATAACATCAAAATTAATTTCTTTATTTAAGGATGTTGCTTTATTATGGTTTGAAGCTGTTTTAAGTGAGGGTAAAGATTACTCTTGGGCTGAATGGAAACAACTTATTGAAAAACAATTTGGAGGTTCTAAATTCAGGCTTACTGTCAGTATAGTCTAGTATATGAGTATGATATAATAGTGTTTATTTATGGTCCTACTACTTATTGATAAATGATTTAGTGATTAAACCTCAGGGGAAGACTAATAGAATAGTTATACTCAAATAAAACTCACAATACTTGAATTTTAATGCGTGCTTAGTGGTGGAAAATAGATGAATAAAATATAGTTATAGCTTATATAATAATAATATCAATTTATAATGGCTTTATAATATATTTCTAAATGTTAATAATTGTATAGTAGTGTTTGTTGGAGTTGTAGTAATTGAATGATGATAAATAACCGTCAAAATCCCTCCTTACTTATACCCAAATCCACTGGAGTGCACAGACCTTCAATCCAGATGATGTCACTGCTATCCCCAGCAATTACAGCACTGTGAGGGCCCATAACCTCCCCATGGCGTCCACTTCAAGCAGTTTCAACACCCAGACCTCCAGTAAGGACCCTCCATCACTATTAATAATAACACTGATCCATACCATAAATAGAAAATCCAGATAAAAGTGGATACAATAAAGAAACAGGTAAAATAAATAATCAAAAAGAGATTTAATGAAACTAAAAGCATATAAAGGAAACAAATAAAATGTCCAATCCCCCAATAACATCCCCAAGCATCCACATTAACCCAGAAACATCCTTCCAACCCATAAATCCGTGAATAACCATCCAAGGAAGTAATTTGAGTTGTCCAAACTGGGTGTATGCGCCTGATATAGGTGTCTATGCTTCTGTAGGCGTTGTGAGTCCACTGATTTCGTCCATATGACCTAAAATAAGCAGAAAAACAAAGGTTATAGGCTATTAAGGGGCTAAAACCCACTTATATACCTAAATATACATAATATACTGCATATTTCACTGAATATGAGATTTATGTATACATATAAGCTTATGTATGTCAATAATTACTTCATATCACTTAAGATAAGCATATTATGACTCCATTAACACCTTAATAAATATTATTAGGCCATGGATAAGCTATTTAAACTATTATAAGTTATATAATAGAATAATAATTATATATATATATAATAAAATAATATATATTATTATTTTTACCTTATTTTTAAGATATAAGCTTAATTTACTTAAGGTTATCTTATTTTAAGCATAAGAAATACTCAGTCCTAAGGATATTTAGGCTGACACTTACTCAGAAGAGACTTTATGAGAAAACTAGGTACAATCCATTGAATGGTGACAAACCTATGGTAATTTTAATGAATTTAAATAAAATATTAAAAGCCATTGAGCCTAATATAGATTATAACTTATGGAAAGATAAGATAATATATAAATTACCTATATCTGTCAGAGACATTGTTGTAGCTAGAACATTAAATGTTACTGAATAATCTGACTTTATTAATATTTGAAATGAAATATTATTAAACCAAAAGTATGAAGCAAGGTGTACCACTTATAAACAAAATGTTGAACCTGTGAAAAATCATAATTCAAAAACACTTCAGGAAAAGGAGAAAAAACCTACTGCACCTTCAGTACCTAAAAAGTATGAAACAAATACTTGTTATAAGTGTAACAAACCTTGGGTTAAAGGTCACAAATGTGAGAAAAATATAAAAATTGTTGAAAATCAACGTGAATCTGAAACTGAAACTGAAAAAAGTAAAGAATCAAGTGATTATGACAGCAATATCTCATATAGTGATGAAAATGAAGCCTGTATGTTGGAAGATGATTTGTCCATCTTTGAAAAACCAATATTAAATATGGACTCAAATGAATCTTTAATGAATTTTGAAGATGCTGAAATCATTAAAGATATACAAGATGATAACTTTAAAATGACACCTATCACGGCTCCAGCTATTATTTCTGGAGAAAATGTTAATATAGTATTGGACACAGGAGCTGCTGGTTCTGTTGTTTCTACTAATACATTACAGAAGATTGATAGTGAATATAAGTCTAAGCTTGAACCCCTTCAAAGTAAAAATTGGAGAGGTTTTGGATCAGTGCTACACCCCATTGGTAAATACAAAGCTGCTGTTTTCTTTAAACATAAACATGGTTATTTAAGATTAACTTGTGACTTTGTAGTAATGGACAATACTAACTGTATTAACTGTTTTATTATTGGAAATGATATTCTGACTAAGTTTGGTGTGAAATTAGACCCTGCTAATAATAACTTTACAATTGGCATGAATGGTAAAAGGAAATTTAAAATAAATTCTTTTAACACAGTCTTACACATTGAGTCAGTAACAAATTATCTCTGCAAAGGAAGAGAATCCAATGAGATGGAACTTCTGGAAAATGAAATTTCCAAAGCATCATTTGGAACTCAGATAAGTGAAGCTGAGAAAAATAATTTTTTGGATTTAATTAAAGCATTTCCAATGGCTTTTGCACATGGTAAAAATGAACAATGGAGTCATAATATACTTATATTAAGTGATATTAAGTAATTATTGACATACATAAGCTTAAATGAATAAATAAAGCTCATATTCAGTGAAATATGCAGTATATTATGTATATTTAGGTCTATAAGTGGGTTCTAGCCTCTTAATAGCCTATAAAATTTGTTTTTCTGCTTATTTTAGGTCATATGGATGTAATCAGTGGATTCACAATGCCTACAGAAGCATAGACATCTATATCAGGCACATACACTCAGTTTGGACAACTTAATCTGCTTCCTTGGATGGATATTCACGGATTTATGGGTTGGAAGGTCATTTCTGGGTTAATGTGGATGCTTGGGGATGTTATTGGGGCTTGGAAATTTCATTTGTTTCCTTTATATGCTTTTGGTTTAATTTTATCTCTTTTGGATTACTTATTTTACCTGTTTCTTTATGGTATCCGCTTTTATCTGGATTTTCTAATTATGTTTTGGGTCTATGTTATCATTAATTGTGATGGAGGGTCCTTACTGGAGGTTTTCACTGGACAACCTAGGCACAAGGTCGAGGATGTTCCTGTAAGTGAGATCACGAGTTTAGAAACTTCTTCGATGCACAGAGGAAATGTTCAAGGAAGTGATTCGAAGATGACTCAAAGGAAGAGCTACTTCTTTGAGATATGTTCGAGAAGGATTCTAATATAATTTAAAGGTAATATTAAAATTCTTAAAATCTCATGAAGGGTTTGAAACTCAATAATCAAAAGATTTAGGATTTAGAAATGATTATTTGAGGAAATAAGGAAAGATACAATAATAATGATTTAACCTAAAGCTTTACCACTATTAACTATATATACGTTCTATAATTTAATTCTAAATAATATCGAACCAAAAACCCAACCCCTTTTATATCCTTTACTCCTCCTCGCATTGACCTCATACCCATCCACTATTCCACACACCACAGACCATTAAAATACATACGTTAAACCCGGAACCTCCTAACTAACATCTGTTAACCCCTTAATCCTCCACTAAACATTCCCTCCATTCTCACTACCCCTTAATAATCCACAGACATTTCATAAACCTTTTAATGTACTATTACATTGACTATTGCGCTGTGCATCGCTTATTGAGAAAAAGACTAAGACACACTATTGAGAGATTGACTAATTTAGATTTAGAGTTTAGACTAGCGCGGTTGAATAGCGAGTACACAAAGGAAAGTCGCAGTTGCTATGGAGAATTGCTTTCTGCACTTCAAGTATGGATTTAAAACCTCTTATTATTGATTTAATGAGCTGCTTTTGCCTCGAGTGTCATGTGGCGCGTGACAGATGCCTGGGTATAAGAACGGGAGCTCCGTTGAGCGTAAGACATACTTCTCACACTAGTTTCCCTTTACTTTTATTTTTAATTACTCTATAATTTACTACAATGGATTTCCCTACTCCAACTCCCATGCCTCCACACCCTAAAGCAGATGGGGGAATTGTCACATGGAAATATTCCAAGGCTTGCACGGCTTGCGAGTCAATGGAGTACCTTTGCGTGGAAAGCACAGCAACACGAGGTCCTTGCCAGAAGTGCGAATTTTTCCGCTGGAGACGGGAGGCGTGTGACACCTTGTCAAAGAATACCGACATCGAGAGTCGGTTCATGAAGACTAAATATTGTATGATTCCCAAGACAAAAGAGGTAGTCGGAAATATTTGGGATGTTTCAATTGGGGACAATCAATTGGTGGGAGCAAATGAGGAGGAGGCTGAAGACAATGTAGCAACCTGGGTGACTCGGGCTGCGAGCAAGAAACGAGTGGTCAAAGAAGAAGTCAACGAGTTAGTTGAGGAGGAAGAGGAAGTCTCCATTTTGAGACAGACCCCAAAAAAGCGACGGGTGGTCATCGAGGATGATGAAGAGGAAAAGGAAGTGGCAGTGGAGGTCGCTCCGAGATTGTTCTTAGAAGCAGACCCCATCTTTGAAGTAAGTCCATTCTCCTGATATTTTATAAATTTATTTACTGATGGTTTTGTTTTAGAATTCAGACGTCATCGCAGAAGTCCCTACGGAGGAAGCTTCAAATGTGGAAGAGACCATTGTGGAACCCGCTGCTGTGGAAGTGACAGTGTTGATCTTGACCGAAGATAGATTACTGGTGGTTGCCTTGAGGGAGGAGAATGAAGAAACCCTCAATCAAGTATGGTAGAAAAAGCCTCGCCAGGTTCGGCGAGTGAGGTTTATTGAAGACTTAAGCGGCAAAATCGATAATTTTGTCAATGCCGCCTCCTTCAACGTGGCCAAGGAGCAACTTGAAATTGGAGAAGTGATTCCGGTAGGAGAGGGGGAAGTCTTTGAGAAGTGTAGGAAGGAAATAAGGGAGATTTTGGAGAAGATGAAGGGATTGGTTTGGGGTAAAATAAAAGAGAAAAGAAAAGAAAGAAAAGAAAATTAAAAAACAATTTGTATTTAGTTATTTTATTTTGTTGTTTTATGAAAATTTTAATATTTTATTTTTATAAGATTTTGAGAGAAAAAGGAAAAGACAGAAAAAAGATTTAAATAGAATTTTGTTTTAAAATTTTCAAAGAAGAAGTTTAAATGAGAGAGGAAAAGAAAGAATATTTGAATGAAGGAGTTTTAGTTTTAAAGTTCGAAAAGAAAAAGAATTAAGTAAGAAGAAAGAAAGAAAGAAGAAAGAAATAATTGATTGAAATAATTTTGTTGTAAATAAAATTTAATGAAAAGAAACAATTTGTTATTTATGAAAGTTTGTTAATTGAAGATTTGAGGAATTTAGTTATTTGAAAAAAGAAAAGAAAGAAAAGAAGAGAAGAAATAAATTTTTAAAAGAGTTTTGAAAGAAAAGAAGTAATTTTTTTGAAGGATTTAAAAGAGAGATTTAGAGGTTGAAGTGAAGTTCGAGAAGATGGTTGTGTTGCGTTTGTGAAAAATTTTGATAGTTCGAGGAAAAGAAATTTTAAAAGAAAGAATGTATATAGAAAATTGAAAAGGAAAAAAGAAAAAGATTTTAATTTAATTTTATTCTAATTTAATTTTTTATTTATTTATTTTTTTTAATTTGAAATTTTATTTTATTTTTTAATTTAATTTTGTTTATTTTAAAGAAGGTTGAAAAATTTTGAAAAGAAAAAGAATAAAGAAGAAAACAAAATTAAGGAATTTTTTAGAAGTAAAGATGTTTTAGATTTTAAAAAGAAGAAAAGAAAAGAGAAGAAAGAAAAAAAAGAGAAGGAAAAAATAAAAGAGAGTTTTAAGGTTTTGGTTTTAAAGGATATTTAAGATGAAAAGATTTTAGGAGTTCAGGGGCGTTAGAAACATTGATGGCTGGTTCCCAGGATGTTTTGCCTGAGTCATCCAGGAAGCCTTCCCATTCCACAAGGTATTGAAGTTTCCCCTTGCGCATTCTTGAATCAAGGATGCCGCTTACTTCCCACTCTAGATGGTCTTCTACTTCGACCGGTTCCGGAGGAGGTTGGTTCTTGCCGGGGTATGTTTCTCGAGCCAGTTCCAGGAGAGATACGTGAAAAACAGGGTGAATAGCCTGCCATTTAGGAGGTAGCTTGAGTCGAAATGAAGTTCTAGAGACTTCAGAGTCAATTTCGAATGGTCCCAAGCGTTTTTCAGCCAGTTTCTTTGATGGTCGAGTTGTTCGAATGTTTCGTGCTTCAAGCCATACTTTGTCGCCTGGTTTAAAAGAAGGAGCAGTTTGTCGATGTTTGTTGGCCTGTTCCTTGTACCTTCGAACCCCTAATTCCAAATTTGATTTAAGTTCCTATTGGAGTCGTGATATAGTTCGAAGATAATGTTCCGCAGGATGATTAGTTCCTACATGGATTGAGTTGAATTGAGGATGTCTTCCATAAACAGTTTCGAAAGGAGATTGTTGTGTCAAAGAATGAGTTGAGTTATTATAAGCAAATTCGGCCAATGGTAACCATGTGGTCCAATCGTCTTGTTGGTAACTGACATACATTCAAAGGTATTGCTTGAGGATTTGGTTGACCCTTTCTGTTTGCCCATCAGTTTCAGGATGATAGGCTGTGGAGAGGTTCTTTGTGATATTGAGTTGTCGACACAGTTGAGTCCAGAATGTGGATACAAACAATGAGCCTCTATCTGAAATAATATCATTAGGTAAGACATGTTTGGAAAATACATATTCTAGAAACAATTTTGACAAATCTTCTGCTGTAGCAGTAGTAGTGGTTTTAATAAAAAATAGACATTTTTGAAAATCTATCTACTATTACTAATATAGCATCAAAATTATTAGAAAGAGGAAGTTGAGAAATAAAATCCATTGATAAAGATTCCCAAGGTTTAGAGGGAATAGGAAGTGGTTGAAGCAACCCATACTTCCGGTGACGGGGAGCCTTATTCCTATTACATTCGTAACAAGCTTTTATATAGGCCTTGATTTCCCTGGTCATACCTGGCCAGAAGAAATCCCTCGCTATTAACTGGTAGGTTTCATCAACCCCAAAAAGACCAGATAATGGAGAATCATGTCGACTATTGAAAATCCATAATTTTATTTCATTGTTGTCAGGTATGACTACTCTTCCCTCGAAAACTAATAGACCTGATTCAATACTAAATCTTTTGGCCCCTTGCTTCAAGAGTATTTTGTCTTTTAAACCTAAACAATAATTGTCCTTCGACTGAGCTTCAAGGATGTTGGATAGTGGATTTTGAAAAGATTGAATTTTCATCGAATTCAGTTGATGAGTCGTTAACATTGATTCGTTGAAGATTGATTTCACATTTGCTGGGTTCTTGTCAGCAAATGCGTCCCCCCGCTGTGGGTAAACTTTTTCCCAACATGACAAGATATCTGGGACAATGCAGTTCTTACCTGGGCAATAGGAAATAGAAAAAGGAAATTCAGACAGAAATTCAGCCCACCTGGCTTGACGCCTGGTTAACACTTTGGAAGACATAAAGTATTTCAAAGAATTATGGTCTGTTAGAATTGAAAAGGACTATCTAGGCTGAGAAGAAAAGAGCGCCATTTTTTAAGACAATGAATAATAGCTAAAATCTCTTTGTCATGAATTTCATAATTTAATTCTGCTGCAATGAGTTTGGGTGACTCAAAAGCAACACGATGAAACAATTTTGTTTCAGGATTGAATTGAGAAACGACCCCTGCGATAGCATAATCGCTTGCATCTGTCTCGACTATTGTCAAAGCGGAAGGATCAAAGTGTTGAAGAATTGGAGCTGTGGTGAAAACCGTCTTCAATGCTTAAAATTCCTTTCGTGCTGTGGAAGTAAAAACAAAAGAATATCTTATCTAAGAAGAGAAGTAAGATTGGAAATTGTTTTACAGTAATCTTTAATAAATCTTCTATAGAAATTTGTGAAACCCAAAAATCCCTGGAGGGATTTAACGGATTTGGGCTCAGGCCATTCCAGGACCTTTTGGACTTTTTTGTCGTCCATGACTAATCCATCAGTGGATAACGTAAAACCCAAAAAATCAATAGATTTAAGGTGGAATTTGCATTTATTATGCTTGGCATAGAGACCGTGATCTCGAAGTCGATTTAGAACCTGTTGAACATGATGAATATGTTCATCTAGTGTCTTTGAGAAAATTAAAATATCATTTAAATAGACGACAACAAATTTTTTGACAACATCTTGAAAGATGTCATTGACAAAAGTTTAAAAAGTAGATGGTGCATTTCACAATCCAAAAGGCATAACTAAATATTTGTCAGTATAGTCTAGTATATAGGTATGATATAATAGTGTTTATTTATGGTCCTACTACTTATTGATAAATAATTTAGTGATTAAACCTCAGGGGAAGACTAATAGAATAGTTATACTCAAATAAAACTCACAATACTTGAATTTTAATGCGTGCTTAGTGGTGGAAAATAGATGAATAAAATATAGTTATAGCTTATATAATAATAATATCAATTTATAATGGCTTTATAATATATTTCTAAATGTTAATAATTGTATAATAGTGTTTGTTGGAGTTTTAGTAATTGAATGATGATAAAATAACCGTCAAAATCCCTCCTTACTTATACCCAAATCCACTGGAGTGCACAGACCTTCAATCCAGATGATGTCACTGCTATCCCCGGCAATTACAGCACTGTGAGGGCCCATCAACTCCCCATGGCGTCCACTTCACGAAGTTTCAACACCCAGACCTCCAGTAAGGACCCTCCATCACTATTAATAATAACACAGATCCATACCATAAATAGAAAACCCAGATAAAAGCAGATACCATAAAGAAACAGGTAAAATAAACAATCAAAAAGAAATTTAATGAAACTAAAAGCATATAAAGGAAACAAATAAAATTTCCAAGCCCCCAATAACATCCCCAAGCATCCATATTAACCCAAAAACATCCTTTCAACCCATAAATCTGTGAATAACCATCCAAGGAAGTAATTTGAGTTGTCCAAACTGGGTGTATGCGCCTGATATAGGTGTCTATGCTTCTGTAGGCGTTGTGAGTCCACTGATTTCGTCCATATGACCTAAAATAAGCAGAAAAACAAAGGTTATAGGCTATTAAGAGGCTAAAACCCACTTATATACCTAAATATACATAATATACTGCATATTTCACTGAATATGAGATTTATGTATACATATAAGCTTATGTATGTCAATAATTACTTCATATCACTTAAGATAAGTATATTATGACTCCATTAACACCTTAATAAATACTATTAGGCCATGGATAAGCTATTTAAACTATTATAAGTTATATAATAGAATAATAATTATATATATATATAATAAAATAATATATATTATTATTTTTACCTTATTTTTAAGATATAAGCTTAATCTACTTAAGGTTATCTTATTTTAAGCAAAAGAAATACTCAGTCCTAAGGATATTTAGGCTGACACTCCCTCACTCCAAAAAAAAAACAATAAAAAAAAATGTTAAGATTAAGACATTTTAATTAAAACTAAGGAGTGAAATAATAAAATAAGAAATAATTTTTATAATACATATACTGAATGATCAGTATTATTTAGATTTAAATTTTTTCAAGAGATTTTTAAGATCAGAGATTTCATTTTCTGGAATCCACTGGTCATATTCACTTGATTTATTTTTAAATCTTAATAGATACTCAACTCCTTTTTCTTTAGTAAGGTGTCTCTTTTTAAGTATCTTTTCAATTTCTGCCTTTTCAACTATTTCTTCAGGTTGCTGTTTATGCCTTCCTGATCTTCTTGGGAATAGAGCAGTATCATTAGAATGGTATGGTTTTATAAGAGAAATAGGAAATACTGGATGTTTTCTATCATATGGTGCATATAGAATAACCTCAACAGCATTATTACCAACCATCTTTTTAACTACAAATGGTCCAATGAATGGATCCTTCAATTTAACAATACCATTTAAATTGAAATTTAGTGTGGAAATAAGGACTTCATCACCCTCTTTGAACATTTGTTCTTTATGGGCTTTATCCCATCTTTTCTTTTCATACTCAAACGCCTTATTTATACATTCTTGAGCATGTTTTCTGCATAATTCCTGCATCTGAAGAAAAGATTTAGTACCTGGATGGATATCCAATCTAGGTAACTTATTAAGAGTTTTAGCAAGGGTATTAGGTACATAACCCAACCATAACTCAAATGGCTTTTTGCCAGTGACAGAATGTACTGTACTATTGTATGCAAATTCTAAACCTGGGATAAGGGTTACCCAATCATGCGTGAATTTGTCATTGTCTTTAAAATTAAGACCAAAATCACAGTATCTTCTTATCATATCTTCTAAGGTTTGTATCATTCTTTCTGCTAGCCCATCAGTTTGTGGATGGTGTGCTGTAGAAAGTTTTACTTGACACCCTGAAACATCCATAAGTGACGTCCAGAACTCAGAAGTAAATTTAGGATCTCTGTCAGAAACTATTGCTTTGGGGAAACCTGCTGTATTTAACATTTGTGTCCACCATAAAAAAGAGAAGTCCTTTGCAGAAACCTCTTTGTGGGTAGGAATAAATTTACACATTTTTGTAAATCTATCTACAATTACCCAGCAGGAGTTATAACTATTATGCCCTGCTATTGGAAAACCTGTTACAAAGTCCATGTTAATGATTTCCCATGGAGCTTTTGGTTGCTCAATTTGTTGTAATAAACCAGCTCTTTCTCCTGTTAATCTTTTAGATTTTTGACAAGAATCACATGTTTCAACATATTTCTGAACATCCTCAGACATGTTAATCCACCAAGCTGTGTTTTTTACTCTGGTTAATGTTTTATGGTATTCAAAATGACCTGCTAATATATCATCATGACATATACTTAACATTAACTCCTTCATTGAAGGGGGAATTACAATTACATTACTTAATTTTTTCCTGTAATATATAAAACCATCCTCAATGGAAAATTTTCCTTTTTCTAATGCCTCTTTATACTTAATTGGTAATGTTTTTATTAAAACATTCATTGAAGCATTAGATGGATCATTTAATATTGTAGTTAATTTACTCAAGTCAGGATCTGAATTATAATTATCAAGAATTGATTGCATAAATTCATCCTCAAGATCTACAATATAAATGCCATAAATGTTAATAATCTCTGACTCAGGAACATAAGCAGGATTATCATCATTATTAGGCAGAGGTACTCTAGATAACAGATCTACATTAGAGTGCAAGGTTCCTGCTCTATGTGTAATAGTCATCCGTCCTCTGTATTCTTGTACAGCTAATTGCCATCTAAACATGTGTCTATTAGGAGTTTTCATGTTTTAGAGTGATTTAACTGCACTACAGTCAGTTATTAACTCAAATTTTTGGTCTTCAAGGTAATAATGTAGCTTTTCAAGATCCCATACTACTGCCAAACATTCAAGTTGAGCAGCACCATATTTCAATTCACCACTTCTTAGAGTACGTGAAATATAGCAGATTACTACTTCTGACATCTTTCCTTCAATAAGTTGTTTTTGATGCAAAGCAGCACCTAGTCCAATAAAACTTGCATCTGTATATAATACAAAAGGTAATTGGAAATCTGGTAATCCCAAGATAGGAGCTGTCATTAAACATTCTTTCAACTTATCAAAAGCTTGTTGTCTTTCATTATTCCAAATGAAAGCTTCTGATTTCTTTATCAGTGTGGTCAGTGGTGCAGCAGTTGATTGGTAGTTTTTTATATATTGTCTATAATAACCACACATTCCAAGAAAAGATTGTACATCCTTCACATTTTGAGGAATGCCAATATTCTTTATTTCAACCACTTTATTTTGGTCTACACATATTTGTAAGCCAGATACAATATGACCAAGCACTTTTAAAGATTCAAACCCAAATTTACATTTTTTCAATGCAAGGGTCATTTTTATTTCATCCATTTTCTGAAATACTTTCCTTAAATGGATTAAGTGTTCATCAAAAGTTTTAGAGAACACTATGATGTCATCAATGTATACCATTAACCATCCCTCAATCATTTCATTATGGAATGTTATATCCATTAACTTCTGAAATACTGATGGAGCATTTTTTGGTCCAAATGGCATTCTGACATACTTATAAATTCCCATGTGTGTTGTTATCAACAACACGTTCTGTGAATTCTTTTCTACAAGAATTTGATGGTACCTTTCATTTCCATCTAGGCAACTTATATACTTAGCACCTTTAAGGGTAGGATGTATAGAGGCAATCCTTGGCAAGGGATAAATATCATCTACTGTAAATGTATTTAATGCTCTATAATCACTGCACATTCTTACTTTATCTTGTTCATAAGAAATTAGCACTGGTGATATTACACAATATTTTGGTGTAGTTTCAACCTTCTCAAGAATGTTCATTTTTAATAACATCTTAATATTATCCTCTATGTCTTTCCTCTTCATTGGTGAAGCAGGGTATGGTTTCTTTTTAAGACTATCAGGAATATTATCCATATCACAGGTTAAACTAATCTTCATTTCATGATCTTTTACAAGGCCAAGTTCATTTGTACCATGTGCAAAAGCCATTGGAAAAGCTTTTATTAATTCCAAAATATTATTTTTCTCAGTTTTACTTATCTGAGTGCTAAATGATGCTTTTGAAATTTCTGTTTCCAGAAGTTCCATCTCATTGGATTCTCTTCCTTTAGACGGGGAATTTGTTACTGACTCAATGTGTAAGACTGTGTTAAAAGAATTTACTTTAAATTTCCTCTTACCATTCATCCCAATTGTAAAATTGTTATTATCAGGGTCTAATTTTACACAAAATTTAGTCAGAATATCATTTCCAATGATAAAACAGTTACTACAATTAGTATTATCCATTACTACAAAGTTACAAGTTACCCTTACATAACCATGTTGGTGTTTAAAGAAAACAGCAGCTTTGTATTTACCAATGGGGTGTAGTACTGATCCAAAACCTCTCCAATTCTTATTTTGAAGTGGTTCAAGCTTAAACTTATATTCACTATCAATTTTCTGTAATGTATTAGTGGAAACAACTGAACCAGAAGCTCCTGTGTCCAATACTATATAAACATTTTCACCAGAAATGATAGCTGGAACCGTGATAGGTGTCATTCTAAAGTTATCAGCTTTTATATCCTTAATGATTTCAGCATCCTCAAAATTCATTAAAGATTCATTTGAGTCCATATTTAATATTGGATTTTCAAAGATGGACAAATCATCTTCCAACATACTGACTTCATTTTCATCACTATATGAGATATTGCTGTCATAATCACTTGATTCTTTACTCTTTTCAGTTTCAGTTTCAGATTCACGTTGATTTTCAACAATATTTATATTCTTCTCACATTTGTGACCTTTAACCCAAGGTTTGTTACACTTATAACAAGTATTTGTTTCATACTTTTTAGGTACTACAGGTGCAGTAGGTTTTTTCTGCTTCTCCTGAAGTGTTTTTGAATTCTGAGTTTTTACAGGTTCAACATTTTGCTTATAAGTGGAATACCTTGATTCATACTTATGGTTTAATAATATTTCATTGCAAATATTAATAAAGTCAGAATATTCAGTAATATTTAATGTTCTAGCTACAACAATGTCTCTGACAGATATAAGTAATTTATATATTATCTTATCTTTCCATAAGTTAAAATCCATATGAGGCTCAATGGCTTTTAATATTTTGTTTAAATTCATTAAAAATACCATAGGTTTGTCACCATTCAACAGATTATACCTAGTCTTCTCATAAAGTCTCTGCTGAGTAAGCCTGAATTTAGAACCTCCAAATTGTTTTTCAATAAGTTGTTTCCATTCAGCCCAAGAGTAGTCTCTACCCTCACTTAAGACAGCTTCAAACCATAATAAAGCAACATCCTTAAATAAAGAAATTAATTTTGATGTTATCTCTTCATCTGGTAACTTATATGAGAATTTCAAGTTGTCAATTCTTTGAATAAAATGTTTCCAATCAGAGCTGGCTTCCCCATCATAAGTTGGGTACTGATCTATCTTAGGCCAGTTCTTCTGATTGGATTTTATCTCACTAATCTTAGGTAAATTCAACAACTCATTTACTTTTGATAAATGGTCTTGTATTTCATCCTGCACGGATTTGTGACTTACATTTTCAGATTTGACACTACCACCAGATGGTTTTAATTGTGGTGGTATAGGGAAGGAATGAGATTCACTTTTGCCAATGAAAGGATTATTATTATATTGATTATACTTATGATTATCCTGGTTCATCAGTAGATTGGCAGTTTCAATCTCAACTTTAGTTAATCTTTGTAGCAACTCAGAGACACTTTGATTTGTCTGGGCAAAAGATAACTTTGTTCTTGATTCAGTTTTTAATAAATGTGTCATATAATTTTTCTAACTCACAAAATTTGTTTGAAAGGTCATTATATTTATTACTCAATGAATCATATTTAAGAGTTAGAGACAAACGTTCTTTCTCTAATTCTTTATTACGTGTTGCTAATTGAGAAATGTTTAATGTCAAGGATGAAATTGTATCACTACTGAGCTTAACTGTCTGTTCCTCACAATCAGTCATTCTATTCCACAATGCTGAAACAATTCTATGGACAGTTGGATTATTGTTAAAATATTCCATGTCCTCCTTTTCAATTCTCTCACTCTCCTGTGAACTTCTCATCTCACTAGTAGGTGGTTGCAACTGAGGATTAACTGTATTATCATTGTATATAGTACTGTTATTGTGGACAAAAGACAAGTCAGGTGTATCTACTCTAAAACCTAAATTTCTTAAATCCTCCTCTATTTTTTGTACAGATTTAACATCAATAGAATTACCTATATTGTAATTATCAGTATTATGTCCAATCTGAGAGGGTAATTTACTTACCAAGGGATGGTTGCCAGTCCTGATTTTTGGCGCTTTTTTCCCTTGTAAGGGTGAGCTGAGGAAGTCAGATGAGGGGGTGGATCCCTGTTGCAACTGTGGCTTGTCCACTGTTGGTGAAACCAGTCCCATTTCCATTTGTCTACCAGGATTTTCTCCTGGGAGTGAGTTGACCCTCCTTGGGTAGGGGGTTTCTGATTTGATTGACTGGGCTGGCCTCCCTTTAATTCTGCCAATGCCTTATTCATCTGCTGAAACCCTACCTTGCAATTGTTTTGCAACTGCTCTACCTCTTTGAACATGAGAGATTTTGATTCCTCCAACTTCAGAACCTGTTTGGCCAGGTGGGACAGTTAATCCTGAAGAGGAGGAGACGTCTTTTTTATAGTTATCTTTTTTAAGAGGGCGTCCTTTTCCTCTATACTCATGCTTTCTGGCTGGGGGTACTGTTGGCCCTCCATGGTGATGTCCTGGAAAGTTTTTGTTAGCTTTAGACCTGGTATTATAAGCAGGCTTTTCACTTACACTGTCCTGGGGAGCACTCATACTGTTAAGAATGACAATATTTTAGGTCTACAAAAGGAAAAAACTCTATGGAATTAGTAGACAACAGATATTAGCAATTATATTACTAATAAAAAAGCAATGGAGCTTACCCTGAATTTATATCTTTATTTATTTAAATAAAATGTACGAAAAATTCAAAAAAATCTGTTAAAAATATAATAATAAGTTTAACTAGACCTCTATAAGGGTGAATAATTAGCTTACCAAGCTTTAACCAAATACCAATTTAATTGGGTGTTATATTGGTGTCCAAATACCAAGTGAAATTGGGTTTATATTGGGTACAGTTACTACTGTAAATATCTAATTTTTATGATAAATAATTAGTACAATTATTTTAAGGGTTCTTTTCCGCAATCAATGAGTTATGATGACCCACTAATATGCAGCAGACCCAAATATTTGGTTAATTTTGAGCTTTACTAAGGTAAAAATCATGTCCCAAGGCTTATACTAAATAATAAGTAAAATATAAGGAAAGACCCCCAATTGTCAGTATAGTCTAGTATATAGGTATGATATAATAGTGTTTATTTATGGTCCTACTACTTATTGATAAATGATTTAGTGATTAAACCTCAGGGGAAGACTAATAGAATAGTTATACTCAAATAAAACTCACAATACTTGGATTTTAATGCGTGCTAGTGGTGGAAAATAGATGAATAAAATATAGTTATAGCTTATATAAAGATAATATCAATTTATAATGGCTTTATAATATATTTCTAAATTTTAATAATTGTATAATTGTGTTTTTTGGAGTTGTAGTAATTGAATGATGATAAAATAACCGTCAAAATCCCTCCTTACTTATACCCAAATCCACTGGAGTGCACAGACCTTCAATCCAGATGATGTCACTGCTATCCCCGGAAATTACAGCACTGTGAGGGCCCATCACCTCCCCACGGCGTCCACTTCAAGCAGTTTCAACACCCAGACCTCCAGTAAGAACCCTCCATCACTATTAATAATAACACAGATCCATACCATAAATAGAAAACCCAGATAAAAGCGGATACCATAAAGAAACAGGTAAAATAAATAATCAAAAAGAGATTTAATGAAACTAAAAGCATATAAAGGAAAAAAATAAAATGTCCAAGCCCCCAATAACATCCCCAAGCATCCACATTAACCCAGAAACATCCTTCCAACCAATAAATCCGTGAATAACCATCCAAGGAAGTAATTTGAGTTGTCCAAACTGGGTGTATGCGCCTGATATAGGTGTCTATGCTTCTGTAGGCGTTGTGAGTCCACTGATTTCGTCCATATGACCTAAAATAAGCAGAAAAACAAAGTTTATAGGCTATTAAGGGGCTAAAACCCACTTATATACCTAAATATACATAATATACTGCATATTTCACTGAATATGAGATTTATGTATACATATAAGCTTATGTATGTCAATAATTACTTCATATCACTTAAGATAAGCATATTATGACTCCATTAACACCTTAATAAATATTATTAGGCCATGGATAAGCTATTTAAACTATTATAAGTTATATAATAGAATAATAATTATATATATATATAATAAAATAATATATATTATTATTTTTACCTTATTTTTAAGATATAAGCTTAATCTAGTTAAGTTTATCTTATTTTAAGCGTAAGAAATACCCAGTCCTAAGGATATTTAGGCTGACAATATTCAAAACTACCAAATCTAGTGTGCATTGCAGTCAGCGGTTCATGACCTTCCACAATGTAAATAAGATTGTAAGCGCCTTAAGATCAATTTTAGAAATGAAATTAGCACCATTGAAAAGGGTAAGAAGCAATGACATAGGGGGAACAGGATATGCATTCTTCTTAGTGACTGTGTTGAGCTTTCTAAAGTCAACACACAACCTAAGACTACCATCCTTCTTTTTTTACAAAGAGAACAGGGGAGCCGGTTGGAGATTTACTGGCTCTTATGAAACCTTTGGCTACATTCTCTGAAATTTAGTCTCGAAGAACTTGAGATTCATCCTTCGACAAATAATAGACAGGACCTGCCAGAGGTACTGGACCTATTAACTCTATCTGATGGTCGTAGGGTCAATGAGGTGGTAACTTATCGGCCTTGCGGATTGAAAAAACATCGAGGAAATCATGATAGATTTCTGGTAAAGTTGATTTAATGGCTTCAACGTCAATTTGGTCATCCTCATCATCTTCAAGGGAATCTGTTGAGGGAAGACCAGAATTGAGAGAACATAATTTGATTGCTTTGAGGCAATTTTAATCCTCTTCAAGTGAAGTCATTGAGATAGAAGGTTTAGCCAATTTCTCATTTAAAAAAGATCAGATGCTTGCAAGTCATCTAGCAGAGATTTGTCCTCTAGCAGAACATTTTCAGGCGGGTTGTTTAACTCCCTATTGACCTGCATTGAAGAATCAGAAATATACTTATCACGTGGGGTGATCAATCCCTGTGTCCAATCAATTTCAGGATTCCAATGCGTTAAAAAGTCATGGCCAAGAATGGTATCGTCCATCCTTGGGGCGTCCAAGACTGATAATTCCCACTCGAAGGGGGGAAAGTTCAGAAAGTTGAAAACCCATAAAACTTTCTTACTGACCCAATATTTGGGTTCCTCTGATTCGACCAAGTAAATTGGAGTTTGATTGATATCTGTAAATGTCAGCTGTAACTTCTCTGCAAAAGATAAACTGACAAAAGAAATTGAAGCTCCAGAGTCTATAAGACAACTGAAGGGGGTATCCTCCTTAAAAAGAATGAATCTCAAGCAGTTTAAGGCAACTCCAGTCCTGAAGACATGGAGGTTCTGTGCAATGGGAGAGATAAGATAGTTTGCTTTGCACACAAGTAAACTATCTACTAGTTTTTTGACTTCAAACTAGTACCTTCTTTTTCCTTAAATTTTACACAATCTTCCAGCTTGTGCTTACCCCCACAATACATACATAACCCATTATCTGCTCTTCTCTTCCTCTCAGCTTCTTTAAGTTCCCCTTTAGGATCCAGTACTTTACTGATATTGCCTGGGGTCAAGCTTTTCGGTTGAGGTTTGTCCTTTCCCTTATTAGGTTTGGATTGAGTTGTCCATGGGTGTGAAGAAGGTCCCGATTTAAAATTTAGGCCTTGAGATTTGTTTGCGTATCAACGATGTTGAAGTCGTCCTTGGTAAACGCTGTCGAGTTTGAGGGTTCAATCCATTAAATCCGTTAAAGTAGTCATCTTCTGACCGTGAAGATTTAATTGATCCAGAATCCTCGAAGGAAGTCCCTTTTTGAAATGATACTTGAGGGCAGCATCATTCCAACCTACTCAAGTTTGAAGTGCTCTGAAATTTGAGATGTATTCAAAGGTTTTACCATTATCACTCATGCAAAGGAAGTCCAGTTCAATTTCCGCGTTGTCAGTTTTGTAAGGGTCTCCAAACAACGTAAAAAGTTGGTCTTCAAATTTTTCCCAATTATTGATGAGTAAGTGGGTCTCTGTCGAAGAGAGCATGAGAAGATAAGGTTCGAACCACCTTTCTGCCTTTCCGGCTAGGAATGAAGAAGCATAAACAACCTTCGATCGGTCATTATTAAAGGTTCGAGGGTCATTATGGAACAGCAGCTTGCATGTTTGCAAGAAGGGTCGCAATCTGTCTGGATGTTCTCCATCAAATTTATCAGGAGATTTCATGGAAGGAGTTTTGAATTTTGATCCCTCCAAAGACGTTGGATTTGAAAGGGTCTTCATAAAAAGTCTCATGAAGTCTTCCAGAGAATTAGAATTAGATGGTCCTGGTTCTGAAGGTTGACCAGAAGGGTGTGTAGCAGGGGCAGATGGTGCCTCGTGCATTTTATCCTCACCTTCTTCATCATCACTAGAATCATCAAAATCTTGTGGGATGTCTTCTACAGATTGGACTGAATGTTGCCATTCCCTAAGGTCGAGAGGTTCCAGGGAGTGAGTGTGGGAAACAGGCCGTGTGGCTGTTGGCCTGCCTCTGGAGAGAGCTCTAGTAGTAGCGCCTGTAGGAGGAGTGCGTTGAAAAGGTGCCATTTTAAGAATTTAAAAAACACCTGAAAAGGACGTAGTAGTGCAAAGAATGAGAACTACAGAGAATTAAATTATACTGTCACCAGGAACACCCTCGACCTTTGTGCGTAGGTTGTCCGGTGACAGAGGTATGGGTGTTGAATCTGCTTGAAGTGGATGCCATGGGGAGGTGATGGGCCCTCACAGTGCTGTAATTTCCGGGGATAGCAGTGACATCATCTGGATTGAAGGTCTGTGTACTCCAGGGGATTTGGGTATAAGTAAGGAGGGATTTTGACGATTATTTAGCATCAATTACTTACTAAAATTCAATAAAACACTTCAATAAAATTATTAAAGTTTAGAAATATATTATAAAGCCTTTTATAAGTTGATATTATCAATATATAAGCTATAACTATATTCTATTTATCTATTTTCCACCACTAAGCACGCATTTAAATCCAAGTATTGTGAGTTTTTTTGAGTATAACTATTTTATTAGTCTTCCCCTGAGGTTTAATCACTAAATAATTTATCAATAAGTAGTAGGACCATAAATAAATACTATTATATCATACTTATATACTAGACATACTGACAGTGGGAAGGTCTGGTAACAGATTAGAATTATATATATATTTTGTACGTACTTTTATTTCACTCTGCTTAAACAACACTATTTGTTAATACTAAAAAAAATCTCTTAATGCAAGCGTGGAACTATTTAATTACTTATAACTCTTAATGAAATAGATACTGCAATAATAGTAGTAGTTGTAATAAAATAATTGTAATTATTTATTTATAAAATAAAATATTTTGTAAGAGGTGAGTAAAATAAGTGATGCCTCTACAGGGGACTTCCCAAGGCCTTTATATGGACATGGGGTCCTCTGAAGTGCTACAAATAATCCAATGTGAAAAATAAGAGATGAAACAAAAATAATAAAATGATAACATAACATGTAAGAGCAAATATAAAACATATAACTAATAACCCCTGACAAAAACCCAATAATCCTCCAAGTTATAGCAAAACAGATTATTAAAACTAAATTGGACAATTAAGGAAGTCTGAAATATAAGACTAAAATATTTGAAGCAAAGAAATGTTTTATAATATATCTAAAAGAGTAAAAAAATTACATGAGACCTCAAGACTTGTACTACTTTAGAAATGGACAATCTAGTTAGTATAAAACATAAAAAAAAATTGTTCAAAACTATTTTAATATTTTATTAACTATTTTGAGTTAAAACAATTAAGTAATTTTAATGAAATAACTAAATTAAAGTAAGAAATTAATATTGTTTTATTAAGTAAATGTTTTAACTTAAGTAATGGTTTCCCAACATAATTAAGGGTCAAAAAAGCACCCAATAGTTATAACTTATAAGATATGTAGAATATAATTATATATAATTAATTAATTAATTAATATATACTTTTAAAATTATAATTTGTAATTATAATATTATATTATATTAATTAATTAATAATTAATAATTATTGAATAAATTAAAAGCACTCATTTTTATAGAATATAATGTATTAGTTATTTATTTAATTGTATTTACCATTTATATAGTAATAAAATTTATATAAATCATATTTTAATTTATTATTATAATTTTAGTTTTTTTAATTTTATTTCTCAATAGGGGGCGTCAGTTCTGGAAAATCCGCACTTAAATAAGTGCGGATTTCCAAAACACACTAGCCCCAATACTGGTGGATTTCAAAATGAAATAAGTCACTTATTTCACTCAAATCCGCACTTTCTTAACCAAAAGTGCTGATTTCACCATAAAGTTCTATTTCACTGATACTTGTCACTCTCATCATCATCTTTACGTGTCAATGTTCACCTCTTATCCAACATTTTTATCCTCAATATTTGATAACCACATCTTGGACAACTTTCTGGATATCACAGCCTTCCCATCTTTCTGTGCACTCCTACCCTCATCCAATCCTTTCATCTACCCTGAAAAATTCTTCATTTAAATGTCCAATCCTCTTTACCATAGACAATCTCTCTCACCAACATCTTGAATTCCAGGCCAGAACCTCCCCTATGTGGTAAGAAAGAAAATATTTTCGATCTATGAATCAAAACATTTAGCATTGCATGATTTCATAGCATATTTTGAACAGAAATTGTATGATATTTCTCAACATTCAGACTTGAGAGGCAGTGTTAGACCTATCTTATGAGAAGTAGATAATAAATAGATTTTCTACTTTATGTGACGAGCTACTGCTTCTAACCAGGATATTGCTGTATTATTTTTATTTTTTCCTCCTCTAAAAGAGACTCCACCTCACTTTCTTCACCTCTACTTGATTTCCCACCCTGCAAATCTACCTTGCTTGCCTCCCATTTACCTCCAATAGAAACCCCACTCCTCAAACTTACCTCGCTCTCCATCTCTTCAGCTCCACTAGACACCCCAGAACACCCTTACAACTTTAATTGATGCCCCACCCCTTAAATCCACCTCGCTTTACTCCTATTTGCCTCCAATAGACACCCCACTCTACATCCATTCATCTCCACTAGACACCCCAACACACCCTTTCAATTTTTATTGATGCCTGGCCCCTCAAATCCACCTTGCTTGCCTCCCATTCCCCTCAAATAGAAACCCCAACACACCTTTTTAACCAAAATTGATGCCCCAAGCATCAAATCCATCTTGCTCCCTTCCTCATCATGCAAAAATTAACTCGCCACCCTCTCCATAGCCTCCAACCAAAAACCCTCCACCTTTAGATCCAATATTCTCTTCTTCACTTCATCTCCACAAAAACAATGATAATTTAAAAGTATGTAATATTAAATTTATAGAGATGAATAAATAAAAGTAATACAAATATATTAAAATAAGTTTATGATACAGACAGCTGTTTTGCAATAACTGAAATAGTCTATGTGACAAGATATATGATTTAATAGCCCAATATAATAAAAATGAACATTATTTGAAGAAAATAGCTAATAAATAAATAAATTATGAACCAATGAATAAAAAAATTATTATATTTCACACCATTAAGCATCTCCAAAAAGTAACTAAAAGTCTGACAAACAGTCACTTTAATTTGTACAATTATATATTTGGCAAAACCATAAATGCTTGGCCTTTTTGCCAAAAATTATTTAATACTTTTTTTGCCTGTATCAGCACTTTTTTGGCCCTAATTAGGGGGTTTTAGGCTTTTTTGGGTGATACATCCAACATAAAAGATGCCACACCAGTATAAAACGTCCACAAAAAAATGTCAAAAGGGCCAAGAGTTATCATTCATGCCATAAATAAGTAAAAAAGTAAATTTGCTCCCAAAAAATATTAGAAAATTATTGACCTGAATCTTTTGTAAGTTTCCTGAATACAAAAATTACAGTCCTGTTACATTCAAAAAATTTTAAATATATATTTTTTATCTATAATGATGTCTATAAGTAAAGGTTAATGTGATAGTTTGTATTAATATTAACTTTTTTTATAAATCTTGATTAATGTGGACAAATTAAATATATGTTCAAGGTACTAAAGAAGCACATAAGAGGGTGGTGAGCTAAATTTTGGGTGATGAGGTGTCAATTGGAGGTGAAGAGGAAGGGAGAGAGGTGGATTTGATGCTTGGGGCATCAAGTTTGGTTAAAAAGGTGTGTTGGGGTTTCTATTGGATGCAAATGGGAGTAAAGCCAGGTGGATTTAAAAGGTTAGGCATCAATTTAAGTTGTAAGGGTGTGCTGAAGTGTCTAGTGGAGATGAAGGGATGGAGAGCAAGGTAAGTTTGAGGAGTGGTGTTTCTATTGGAGGCAAAAGGGAGTAAAGCGAGGTAGATTTGAAAGGTGAGGCATTAATTAAAGTTGAAAGGGTGTGCTGGGGTGTCTAGTGGAGATGAAGGGATGGAGAGAGAGGTAAGTTTGAGAAGTGGGGCTTCTAGTGAAGGTGGAAGGGAAGTGAGAAAGGAAGATTTGAGGTGTAGTGGAATTGGTGGGAACACAAGGGAAAGATAGGATCAGAAACTTATGTTAATTTACAAAGGAAATATTTACAAAAAAGGAATAAACCATGAATGTAAAAAAGAAATGAGGGTGTGTAGATAGAAAAAAAGGTTAAGTGTTTGCCACCAAAATTAAGTAGCATAGAGTGAGGAAAGACTTAAGGATGGCATCAGGAATTATAAGTCATGTGACTTTCTTGCAAATCCATCATGGATGAGATGAGTTTGGGATCAGGAATTAGAAATGGAAATTGGGTTATAAGAGGCGGGATAATGTATTATTGTGCATTCCCTATCCACTAGCCCTGGGGCTAGTGGATAAGAATCTTCCAAAATTAATAATGTTGGATCCGGGCAAAAAAAATTCCTGATCCCTAATTGCGGATCCCTGAACATTGATACCCCCTATTAATGTAAATGATGATGATTGATAGTTTCAAAAAATCAAATGAAAATTGCAAAGTTTTTATTCACCTTTTTACTTTCATTCCAAATTAAAATGTTGAAAATTTTAGGAAGGGGTGTGTGCCAAGGATTGATGGGTAGGTAGCAAGGAAGGTCAGTGTGTCACATGTGACAGGGATGGGGTAAGAAAGGAAGGGATGTTTTGTGGCCAACATGTGGTTGTGAAAAAAACGGGAAAAAAGTGCTGATTTGAGGTCATAACTGACACCCATTTTTGAAATATATGACTTTTTTGCAAAATTTAAGTGCTGATTTGTAAGTGCTGATTTGGTTTGAAATCTGCACTTAAGTTAAGTGCGGATTTGCCAGAACTGACACCCCCTAATAAAAATTTAATTTAAATGCATCAATAATATAGAAATTTTCTCATCTTTAAGTTCAATAAAATATTATAACATTTTACTGGACTCCTGGTACAGCCTGGCTGACACTCCCTCACTCCAAAAAACAATAAAAAATGCCAAGGTTTTTTCTTTTTATACTTTTTTAAGAGAGTGGAAAGGTTAGAAATTTCTTTTCCAGGTATCCATGCATCATGCTCAGATGTTTTATTCTTATATCTCAATAAATATTCAGTACCCTTTCAGCAGTGATAGTTCTATCATTGATAATCTTATCAATTTCTGCAGTTTCTGTGACTTCTTGAGGATTTCTCTTAGGTCTCCCTTTCCTTTTAGGAAATAAGTCACTGTTGGAAGTATAAGGTTTTAGGAGGGAAATGGGGAAAACAAGATGTTTTCTATCATATGGAGAATACAGTTCTACTTCTACTGAATTATTACCAACCATTCTTTTAACAACAAATGGACCTACAAATGGATCTTTTAAACTGTTGTTTCCCTGTAAATTGAAGTGGACTGTAGATATCAGTACTTCATCACCTTTCATAAATGTGTAATCTTTATGGGATTTATCCCATCTTTTTTTCTCATATTCAAATGCCTTATCAATACAAGCTTAAGCATGTTTTCTTCATATTTGTTGCATTTGCATCAAAAATTTTACACCAGGATGTAGTTTTAACCTTGTTAATTTATTATTGAGAATTTGAGCAGGAGTATTAGGGACATAGCCTAGCCAGAGCTCAAAAGGCTTTTTCTCAGTGATAGAGTGAACAGTGCTATTATAAGCAAATTCAAGACCTGGTAATAGAGTAACCCAGTCATGAGTGAATCTGTCATTGTCTTTATATTCTAATCCAAAGGCACAATACCTTCTAATCATATCCTCTAGAGTTTGAATCATTCTTTCAGCTAAACCATCAGTTTGGGGATGGTGAGCAGTAGATAATTTCAACTCACAGTCACATATATCCATCAATGACATCTAAAATTCAGAGGTAAATTTAGGGTCTCTGTCAGAGATGATGGCTTTGGAAAATCCAACAATATTAAACATATGTGACCACCATAAGAAAGCTAAATCTTTGGTGGAGACACCTTTATGGGTGGGAATAAATTTACCTTTATTTTTCTTTAATACAGCCCTACTCTATACTCTGATAACGGCTCTTGATCCACTTGTTGTGGATCTTACAACTCTTCGGCTGAAGCACCAGCTTGATTACATCCTATCTGACAAACCCTAAAAAAATAAGAAAATAATAACCATACTTACAATCTGACTGCCACTTTTGGGACACCAATTGTGGACAAGAAAGAGTTCTATAATACTAAGCTATAGAAACAATTCCAAGATGGTTTGGTTCTCCTTCCTAAATGTAACTCTAAAAAGAAGCACCTGCCACTCTAATATTTAAAGGCAGTGAAATCACATATTGTAAATATGGTTATTTATTCTGGGTGTGTAGATGGAATGACAATTAATAAAAGAAATAAAATGTGAATATATTTTAATATAGGCAATCAAAATGTTGGCTAGATCTATTCTCAGTCACTCCCTTTTGAAGTGCTCTATCTAATACTATCCTTACTGTAGCAATAAAATAACTCTACAGCACTACTTCTGGTATGAAAACCGAATATGTACAAAAAAATAAAATATATCTATTTTTCTAATAATTACTAATCTCCCACAAACACACACACACACACACAAACACATCTACTATTTAAAAGTGAGTACTTATATAAATTTGTATGTTCAGTTCCCCTTTCCTATGTTTCCTTGACTTAAAGGTTTTCCTACACAAGTTCAGCGCTAATACAAGTATATCAAACAGTTTCTAAATATCTCAAAGATCTAAGTACATTTATTAGAATGGGTTTTGGCTCCAATAGCACCTGAAGCCTACACTTCTTAAGATCCCTTACTAAATAATAGGTACTGCGCCTCCTTTCATACCTATTGCAATGACCCACGCTGGCAACACAAGTATCCACTAACTTTGAAACCCTTCACGCTTCAGCAAATGACTTTCCTATCTCAAGTCCTATCTTTCTTGAGCACTAATGATAAAGCCTTTTATTTTCTAGAGCTTCTACTTATTTTTCCTAAAATGTTTTCTATCTTCATGGGCAGGCACAGCCTCTCCCAAAAGCATTGCTTCTAACTTAAGCATAAATTTCCATGCCACCTCTATCACCACCTTGTAAGTCCATATCATACATCTAGCACTTTCCATGATTTTTTGAAAGTACATACCATATTTCCTTGCCATTTAGCCCATTATGTACTTATCCTAACCTTTTTTCTTGCTGCTGTGGTCTTCCAACATTGGCGGAGCCCTTTGTTGGTTTATTTGGTGTTGTTTTGATATGCCTTAAATGGTATTGTTTAATAATGAGGTGTTTTTCTGGAATTACTCAGAAAATATTTGAAATACGGGGATATGGATACTACCATTGGATAGCCCCTAATTTTCTCTATATTTTATGTCTTTTTGACATTTTTTCATATTCTAAGTATTAAGGGGATAATTTCTCATTTTTCATTTAAAAAGATTGCTGTTTAATTTTGGTTTTTGTGTTTTATTGGCTAACCTTAAGTCTTAGGGTTAAGTGCTTAGTACCGTTAAAATGAGCTAAATTTTCTCTACATTTTATGTCTCAATGTTGTTATAGCTTAATTACGTGTTTTAAAGGTTTTAGTAGATGGATATTTTTAGTGGTTTTTGGTGGTTTTCTGACTTCAGGGTGGTCAGGCCTCCCGATGTCGGGTGGACCACCCGCCTTGGTGCTAAAGGGCTGGGAAGTGTTTCTAGGGAGGTTTTATGCAATTTGGCGGACAAGAACGCCAAATTTGTTGGTGTGCATGGGCTCTTAGTGGTCTGTGTGTACATAGTGAATAAGACAGTTTGGGGCAACTTTAATTATCATACAACCATCCGGAGGTTATATCCTTGTTCCTCACTCAGTTTTCACTATTTTTTGGCCACAATTGGCTGTGTTTGTTGCAAAGTGAGTTCTTCATTTAACTTAACTTGGCAACTGGTTTCTCTGATATAGTCTTGCAAGCTATATCAAGTATTATTACTGTCTCTGGTGTGGATTTTCAACCTACATCAAGTATCATTGATTTCTCTGGTGTGGACGTTGGTCTACATTTCAGTTCTTTGGTTTGGTAGTCTGTCTGGAGACTACTTTCTTGACTGATCAGGCAGTCAAGTGTGTTGGAAAAGGGGCTTTAGCAAACAGGAATAAATTTACTGTAGCAGGTAAATCTAACTTTATTTTTCTAAAGGGACAGGGGTTTTTCTCTCCAGTTTTACTCCAACTCCCTTGGTCAAGGCTTATAGCTAGTACTATAGGATTTTCTAAACCGCGGCTTATAATTCCATAATACAAAAAAAAACTGTACATGGAGAGTCTACCTTTTCTGCACTATCACACCCCTTTGTTGCGCTCATGTAGCCATCCTACTTGACAACCCCTTTGTTGCGCTTGCTGCAAGCTGCGACATTGCTGCGCTACCGTGAGATGTGTACCACAACATGTGAATGCACTGTTTGCAAGCATAGTATATGGGAGCAGTGAAGAAAGGAAGGGTTTGAGGGTCAACAGCAGCTGATTCAAGGTTTGACATGATCTGTGGTGGAATAACAATGATAAAGAGAAAGAGATAAGAAAAGTGTTTTTTTATCAGTGATGGGTAGAAGATGAAGTGGAATGTGGGTGAATATGCATTAGTCCATCAAGACTCTAAACTGAAATATGCATCAGTCCATCAAGACTTTAAACTGATAAATGGTTATACAGTCCCCCAAGACTGTAAACTGAGGAATGGGTGTTGTTTTGGTGTTAGTTTTGAAGATTGGAAGAGGTTATCTACAGGGGGAGCCTCTGAATTTTGCAAAGGCAAGTTTGGGGGTAATTGATGTTCTGGAAGCTCTTTTCACAATTACCCCATAATTTTAGTTTTTGTCTCTGTGTCTTAATGTGGTTGATCTCTGGTTGTGGGTTTATGATTTAGGTTTAGAGTCCCCCAATACTATAAACTGAGTGTTTTTGAGTCCCCCAAGACAATAAAATGAGGTTGGTCCCCCAAAACTTAAAACTGAGGGTTTTTTTGTGGTTACATCCTATAGAGGGTGTGGTCATATTTTCTTTTCTAAATCAGACTCAAGAAATAGTAGAGTTACAGAAGGGTATCAAGAGATGTGGAAAAATATTCTGAAATGGCCTTGAATTGTTGGATGAGATTCCTTCTCTTATCAATGTCTTGTTGGTCCTTGGAAGGAGTTTATTTGAAGTAAAAAAGGAGAATTTGTTTCTGTTTTTGGAAGTGATGTTGGAATTTTTCTTTGAAAATGGGTATTGGATTTAGAGGTGGTGTTTCAATGGTCCCTACATTGTCATCATCATCAATGACTGGTGGAGGAGAGGCTGAAGAAAATGGTCAGCCTAGTTTGGTATGGAATGATATGATCTTACCTTCTGATGATTCAGGGTGATGAGAAAAAGAAGAGGCTGTTGAGTTACAGGTTTTCTTCTGGATGAATGAAGTTTGTTGATTATTCTTGGTATGATGATTGAGGGTCTGGATCTTCTGGTGGAAGAGGATGGGCCAGGCTGGGTGTAGGAAGAAGCTGAAAATGAGGATAATAGGCCAGGTCTGTGGCATAATTTCTTTCTGGAGTGGAAGAAATCACAAGAATTTCTGTAGATGTTAAGAGGTCCAGTCATTGTGCAGATGAGGTTGTTGTCAATGCAGTACTGGCAAGGGCCCAGGCCAGAGAAAGGTCTGGAGAGGCATTTGAACATGGTTGTTAGTGGATGAAAAATGTGGACACTCTTGATTTGAGTGGGGATTTAGTTTTCCAAAGCTGGGTATACCTTTAGTGTGCATATTTGGAGGTATTTGGTATGTAGGGTATAGTTGGGGTTATGGTGTTGTTTATTGGTCTTTTGTTAGTTTTTAGATTTTTAGTTGTGTTTTTGTAGGCTTAATCTAGGGTCACTTATTATGTCCCCGCTTAATGTCCTTTCTTTTCTGATCATCTTGGTATGTTTTATGTGTGATTAGCTTGTTTTTACGTTTAGTTACTGTTGTTTTGTTGTTTAGAGGGTGGTTTTGGGCATTTAAAGGCCTAAAAGGGGCCATCCCTACATTGAGAGGCCCGCCTGCCTGCACATGTGGAAGCCTCTAGAGGTATTTTATGCATTTAAAGAGGTGAGAGTGTTAGATTTGGCTGGGAAAAAGCCAGGGTGGTCTGGGTGTGAGATAATTAAGCAAGTTTAAGGACATTCTAGTTTATCATCAACCATCTAGTATACCTGGAATCTCT
Organism: Hemileia vastatrix; assembly: GCA_030280995.1. Classification (NCBI taxonomy): domain Eukaryota; kingdom Fungi; phylum Basidiomycota; class Pucciniomycetes; order Pucciniales; family Zaghouaniaceae; genus Hemileia; species Hemileia vastatrix. The sequence goes on from JASXTE010000001.1 coordinate 63,615,314, forward strand.
GGGCTTCACTCTTTTGTGTGTTTGTGGCATCTATTGGCTGGGTTGTGAAAAGGTTAGTTCTTACTTGACCTCAACTCTTATCACTGTTTTCTCTGGTATAGTCTTGCAAGCTATATCAAGTACTATTGCTGTCTCTGGTGTGGCTTTGCAGCCTACATCAAGTATCATTGCTATATCTGGTGTAGACATTGGTCTACATTTCATTTCTTTGGTCTGGTAGTCTGTCTGGTGACTACTTTCTTGGATGATAAAACAGTCAAGTGTGTTGGAAAGGGTTTTTAGCAAACAAAACTCAGTTTACTTTAGCAGGGAAATCTCACTTTATTTTTTAAAGGAAAAGGGGTTTTTCTCTCTGGGTTTTCTCTAACTCCCTTGGTCAAGGCCTATAGCTAGCACTATAATATTGTCTACACTAGTTTCTAAACCCTCAGCTGGTTGAATAGAATTTTATTTCAATTTTTGAAAAAGGGAAGATAGGTTTTAAAGTATTCACATGTGAAGACCTTGCACTTTCACTATCTCAACTCTTGAAGCCAAACTCTACAACAGGGCTTGCTATTCTTGCAACTCCAAAAAGAAAAAATGTGACAGAGACCCCAATTAACCTATACCACTGCCTTCACCTTCACACAAATACATCTCTAGATCTCCTACCAGCTCCCCAGAACTTGGTCTTGATTCCTCTTTATCTTCAGCTCCATCCAGAAGATCACACCGCTCTGTCATCAAAAAAATCTCCAAAAGACCTGCTTTATCATCTCATGAAACAGCCTTTATCCCAGCAAATTCAGCTCCCAGGCGGCCCACCCGCCTCTCTAGGAAGTAAAAATCAGGCTCAAAACCTTCCAAATCAGCCAGAAAACAACCAAATTCTGCCAGAAAACATCAATAACACCACACATCAACCTCCTAGTGCTCCCAAAGCAATGCACTCAAAAATTTATTCATCAAAAAATGCCAAAAATTGCAAAACTTCTAGAAGACATGCCAGAGGACCTCAAGAAGACACCAGAGCACCAAACACGGCTCCCAGAAAAAAATATCCCTCTCAAACAAGAAGAATTAACTACACCCCTCCTCTGCCAGCCAATTACTCATCTGAAAGTTCCGTTTCTTCCAGATCTTCATCCACAAGATCCCAATCAGTTTCCAGGTCACTTTCTCCTGGTCCATCCTACAGCAAAACTTGTACTCCACCACCAGTTTCCAACCAAACTGAGCCAAGCAACAATATCAACAAATACCAACAACAGCCCTGCTGTTCCAACCAGGCCACAGGAACATCCTCATTCTAGTTCATATTCTCAACACCATTTAGAGGATGACCATGAAAATCTATACCTCCATCTGGTTGAACCTCCTACTACATCCATTCAAAATCCTTCAACTGTCCAGATTCCAGCCGCTTACAAATTTTATGAACTTCCAATCTGTAAGTACCAAATTAATAAATCAAATTTCTTCAACAGAAAAAAATTACTGATCCAATTCTTCTGTTTAGTTGGCACCCCGCCTCCTGAAACTGCAATTGGGATTGGCCAACCTCTAGAAACCACATTGACACTGGATTATGCCAATATGAAGCAACAATCAAGTATGATGTGTTCAAACATGCTTAAGGCCTTTGCTCTTCATGGTCCATTGAATGAATTTGAGAAGAATCTGAGGAAACAACTTCTTGATGACCACAGGAAGATTTCTAGAATAATTAAGCACACCTTCCAACACTCCATCCCAGCCACTTCTACTTCTACCCAAAAATTACCTTCCAATCTGGTTCCTGACCATTACAATCCATAAACTCTCTCCAGCTGCCTACACCACAAGGAACATAGTTCTTGTCAGGCTAAGATCAACTAAATGGACGTGAACTAGCTTGAAAAGTCTTTGTCTAGAAGATTTAAATGGTCCTATATGAATACTGAAGTATAAATCCAACAAATATTATAATATAATTCTCACTATTTTTATATGTGGCTTACAATCTTTTTAGTTGGTAGAAAAATAGATTATAATAGTTCAGATACTACTCAAAAGTCTTATAAAAGTACTAATTGAAGTGTATTGTAATTGATTTGGTTATATGGTGTAAATTGTAATGATAAAGAATGAAGAAAACAAGACCCAAAAACCTCCTCCTTTTATACACACTGAGTTCCCCAATAAATCCCTTGATATACCATCCAATACACAGTTAATGACGCCTCAAATACACTAATAGACCTGCCCATCAACATCCTTAGTGATACATGACATAATTAGACAAGTAACAACCGCCAAAATCCTGTAATAATAAGGGAAATCCATCAAAATTAAAGAAAAAGACAAAAAGAGAGTATATGCGTATAAAACAATAATATAAAAGACTAAAGGAGACTTTTTAAGGTTAATAATAGCTTAAGAATAAGGGGGATTTACTGTAGAAATGGAGGGGCTAATCCTGACATTATACTATGTGAAATTCCCATCCAAAAATAACCAAAATTGACTGAGAAACCACCAAAAAACTTAAAACAGAGCATGAGATGTGGGGTAACTACATGCAGTCCTTGGCAGGCGCTTGCACGGGTAAATCCTTGACTAAAATTAGGCAAATTTAAGCCTGGTGATGAAATAAGATGCCAAGAATGAGGTTATTAATGAAATTAGTGCATATAAACAAGGTCAATGCACTATTAATTAAGCTAGGACACTAAATAAGCGCCTGTCACCTATTTTAGTGTGTTTCCCCACAGTGGGCGTAGAATGTGGGGTAAGTATAGTGTGAAAAAGCTAACTTTGCTAAAAATGAAGCCATTCACACGGGAAAAAAGCAGGCAGTATGTGGCCAGTACACAGAAGCCATTTCTGGCATAAAAAACACCAAATTTTAAAAGTGTTATTTTCATGCCTTTAAATAGACAAATCAATAGTCCTCAATGAGCCCAATTGATCTGTATAAGCGCATTTTTGATATTCTCAATTTTATAGCGCATATAGTCAACTTTTTAAGTGAAATAAAGCGCATTTCTTGTTTTTTGCGTAAAACAATGAATATAACAGCTTTAAGTGTACTTAAAAATTATGTAGCCTTATAATTAAGGTTCTTAAGATTACCCTAACATATTCCAACTTAATATTAAGTACATAAGACCTATAAAAGGTGGATATATGTGTGTATATAAGGTGTTATGATGGCATTTTTTGTGTATTTATCATAATTTTACTTATGTATACTATTTGTGTACTCTTATTTATTGTTCCCATGTATAGTTCATGTGTTTAAAATAACTTATAAGCACTTTTTACTCAGTCCTGGATACATACAGGCTGACAGTTCTTCCACCAATCCCAACAAAAAACAAAAACGCCAGCATAATCTGGACCAACTGCCAGAGGCTTCTTCTTCCTGGCATTAATTATAGAAACAAAAATAACTTAATAATTCACTAAATAGAGAGAAAAATAATAATTAGCAGATATATAAAAAAATTTGTTTGATTTTATTTTTATTTTTATTTTTATTTTTATTTTTATTTTTATTTTTATTTTTATTTTTATTTTTATTTTTATTTTTATTTTTATTTTTATTTTTATTTTTATTTTTATTTTTATTTTTATTTTTATTTTTATTTTTATTTTTATTTTTATTTTTATTTTTATTTTTATTTTTATTTTTATTTTTATTTTTATTTTTATTTTTATTTTTATTTTTATTTTTATTTTTATTTTTATTTTTATTTTTATTTTTATTTTTATTTTTATTTTTATTTTTATTTTTATTTTTATTTTTATTTTTATTTTTATTTTTATTTTTATTTTTATTTTTATTTTTATTTTTATTTTTATTTTTATTTTTATTTTTATTTTTATTTTTATTTTTATTTTTATTTTTATTTTTATTTTTATTTTTATTTTTATTTTTATTTTTATTTTTATTTTTATTTTTATTTTTATTTTTATTTTTATTTTTATTTTTATTTTTATTTTTATTTTTATTTTTATTTTTATTTTTATTTTTATTTTTATTTTTATTTTTATTTTTATTTTTATTTTTATTTTTATTTTTATTTTTATTTTTATTTTTATTTTTATTTTTATTTTTATTTTTATTTTTATTTTTATTTTTATTTTTATTTTTATTTTTATTTTTATTTTTATTTTTATTTTTATTTTTATTTTTATTTTTATTTTTATTTTTATTTTTATTTTTATTTTTATTTTTATTTTTATTTTTATTTTTATTTTTATTTTTATTTTTATTTTTATTTTTATTTTTATTTTTATTTTTATTTTTATTTTTATTTTTATTTTTATTTTTATTTTTATTTTTATTTTTATTTTTATTTTTATTTTTATTTTTATTTTTATTTTTATTTTTATTTTTATTTTTATTTTTATTTTTATTTTTATTTTTATTTTTATTTTTATTTTTATTTTTATTTTTATTTTTATTTTTATTTTTATTTTTATTTTTATTTTTATTTTTATTTTTATTTTTATTTTTATTTTTATTTTTATTTTTATTTTTATTTTTATTTTTATTTTTATTTTTATTTTTATTTTTATTTTTATTTTTATTTTTATTTTTATTTTTATTTTTATTTTTATTTTTATTTTTATTTTTATTTTTATTTTTATTTTTATTTTTATTTTTATTTTTATTTTTATTTTTATTTTTATTTTTATTTTTATTTTTATTTTTATTTTTATTTTTATTTTTATTTTTATTTTTATTTTTATTTTTATTTTTATTTTTATTTTTATTTTTATTTTTATTTTTATTTTTATTTTTATTTTTATTTTTATTTTTATTTTTATTTTTATTTTTATTTTTATTTTTATTTTTATTTTTATTTTTATTTTTATTTTTATTTTTATTTTTATTTTTATTTTTATTTTTATTTTTATTTTTATTTTTATTTTTATTTTTATTTTTATTTTTATTTTATTTTTATTTTTATTTTTAATTTTAATTTTAATTTTAATTTTAATTTTAATTTTTATTTTAATTTTAATTTTAATTTTAATTTTAATTTTAATTTTAATTTTAATTTTAATTTTAATTTTAATTTTAATTTTAATTTTAATTTTTATTTTTATTTTTATTTTTATTTTTATTTTTATTTTTATTTTTATTTTAATTTTAATTTTAATTTTAATTTTAATTTTAATTTTAATTTTAATTTTAATTTTAATTTTAATTTTATTATTTTAGTATTTTATTATTTATTATTTAATTTTATTTTTTACTGATTATTACTTAAACTACTAACATACTAAAAAAAACTTGAAAATAATTAAACAAAATTTCCCAACAAAATATGAGAGCTGAGAAATTAAAATGAAATGAATAATAATAAGATGAATTAAATAATAATTTCAAATGGTATCCCCCAGCCAACTGATGAGCTGATCCCCTGATAACTTACCCACATCCAAGTGCACCTTGATGTGGATACACCATTAAATAATTTTTAAATGAATTGAGATAAAAATAAATTAAGAAAAATAATATCAATAAAGATAAGATGAAATGAATAGAAATTAAAGTAAAAAATAAAAAAATGAGATAAAGATAAAAAAGAAAATAGCATTTCCCCACCAATGCTTGCCCACATCCAGGTGACCATGATGTGGTGGCACCATATTATATAATATTGTGATTTTTCCCCTCTTTACATCCTAATAACCCCCATAAAAATTAAAAGAGAAAAAGAGAAAATAATCTAAAACTTCTATCTAACACAAATATAGACACAAAAATCAAAGAAAGAAAAAGAAAAAGTCTGGCTCCATTAAAAGTCCAGTCCAAGGAAATGATCACTGGGTGGGCTCCCTCCAATAAGTAAAAATGATGGGAGACCACCAGCAATCCATAACAAATTAAAATAGACCAAAGATAAAGAAGCCAGTCCCAAGCCAGTTTAAAGTCATAGTGGACTTGAAACCTGAATAACAAAAACCAGAAATAGGATTCAACTAGGACAAACAAAATACTTGAAACAGAAATTATGGGGTAACTGTTCTACAGAGCAGCCAGCTCATAAGTTACCCTCACATTTTCCAAAATAAAATCTATAAGCCCCCCCTGTGTACCTTCTAACGAAACACAACATCTAACACAATAAACCAAAACCAATAAGGGTGAAGAGCCAAGCACATGAAGACCAAAAGAGTTTCCAGTTATAATTCATAGAGGACTAAAACCTGTGAAGAAAAACCAATACTAGGGTTCAACCAAATTAAGAGAAGGGATTGGAAACAGACAATCTGGGGTAACTGTTCTACAGAGCAGCCAGCTCATCAGTTACCCCTGCACTTGCCAAGATCAAATCTAGAAGCCCCACCCATGGGTACCTTCTAACAAAAAAAAGTTACCAACAAAACAGATTCACAGCATCACCAAAATCCAAAATTAAAGAATGGTCCATAGTTTATCCTCATTGCGGAATCAATCTTCTTCACTTCTAGTGCCTCTTGGGTAAAATCTCTTCACCGGATCAGCAGCCATTCTCTTATTTAAGACTGCATCATCTTACTCCTCCAAAACATAAGACCCTCCAGACACCTGGGATCTGACTCTGTAAAGCTCATTCCATCTGTCAGCAAACATTTTTCCCCACTGACTCTCCAAACTTCTATTATACACCAAAACCAAACAACCAGGTTTCAAGGGATTCCTGAGTCTATGGGCCAAATTCTTGTCCCAGTATCTGACTGATTGATTTCTTATCTTCATCATTCTAGAGTATGACTTCTCTTGACATTCCTCTCTACATTCCAACTGTTGCATCCTGGCACAGAGAAAATCTTCTGTTGAGCACAAATCATCCCAATCAATTCCAAGATAAGAGAAAAATTCCAAATCCACTGATAGAACAGCTTTCTTCCCAAACATTAATTCATAAGGGGAATAGCCAGCTGTCCTTCTCACAGTTACACTATCAGAAAAAAACACCAAGGGTAAATAATGCCTCCACTTTTCAGCACTATCTCCACACATCTTCACCAAAGCATTCTTGATAACTTTATGGCCTCTTTCAACCATGCCTTCAGCTTCAGGATAATAAGGTGTAGCCACCCTGACTTTAGAATCAACACTTTCCACAGCTTCTTTAAATTAAGCTCCAAACTCTGGCCCACCATCAAAAACCACCAACTTCATCAACCCATATCTAAACACCCATTCCATCTTCAAAAAATCTACCACATTTTTAGCAGTCAAATTAACCAGAGGCACTGTCTCAATCCAACTATACAAATCATCCCTTGCAACGATCAAGTATTTATACCTGCCCTCTTTGATATGGAAAGAATCCAGACTGACTCTTCCAAACACAGTTGATTCACCAGTAGTGCGGCCAACCTCTTTAGGTTTCAAGTGACTTCTTCTTTGACATTCTTCACAAGATTTAACCCAACCCTGTACAGCCAGCTTCATACCTGGCCACCAAAATCTATCTGCTACTCTTCTATAAGTCTCCCCAATGCCTCTATGACCAAGGTCTTCATGCAAAGACTTCAACACCAACTCTTGACCCTTCTTCTGAGTCACCACTACTTGAGGATTTTGATGTCTCCTCCTCATCAACCTCCTTCCTGACACATAGAATCCAGGACTCTTCTTCTTGATTGCCACCCAAGTATCATCATCACAAATATATAGCCTCTCCAAGGTTAACAGATATTCAACCATAATAAAATAAAACCCAGACTGACCCCAGGTCTCATCTTCAAAATCCAACAAAACAACATCCAAGGGTACAACCCTGTCATCAAAATCACCAGTGTACACATGAGCCACTTGACCAGCCCAAACAGGACACCAATCCCTAAATTTTGGTACATCCTTCTCCTTCCACTGAATCTTAAGAGAATCCAGTTCACTAACAAAAAATCCATTTTCTAAATTTGAGCCATCCCAAACAACAGCCCCATCTTCATCAACAAACACATCCTGATCACCAGAATCAAGATCAGAACAAGCCAGTTTAACCTCTTGGTGGAGGAGAGAACAATCTTCATCACCCTTTGTGCTGGCCCTAACCACTGGCACATCTTCATCAAATTATTCAGAATCAGAATCTTCATCTGTGGGTGGTCTTCTTGATAATCCATCAGGAATCGTAAAAGTTTTCACAGGTTTGTGTACCAGGTCAAAAGAAAAATGCTGAATAAATACCACCCACCTAGTCATTAATGCATTCGGAAGACTAGGTGTATTGATAATTTGAAACAGAGATTTTGCATCCACCTGCAGCTCAAAATTCTGCCCCCAAAAAGCAGTTTGCAGCTTCTTCAAAATTTTTGCTACACCACACAATTCCAACTTAGGTTGAGAATATCTAGATTCAATCTCATCAAATACCACCAGCTCATACCTTACTGGCCTGACCATACCAGTTTTATCTTCCTGAGACAAAACAGCACCAGCAGAAATATAACTTGAGTCCACTTCCAGATAAATTCTTCCAGCTTCCACACCATAATCCAACTTGTGAAGAATAATATCTTCACCCACCACCTTCTTCAACTTCTGAAAAGCCTCTTCACACTCTTCAGTCCATACTCACTCTGCATCTTTCCTGGTCAGCCTCCTTAAAGGTGAAGCCAACAAAGAAAAATCTTTAATAAAAATTCTGACATACACACAAACCCCCAAAAATCCCCTGACTTCAGTAGTATTTTTAGGCCTTGGCCATGACTGAATTTTATTAACCTTTTTCTTTGCCATGATCCTTCCCTCTTTACATACCACATGACCCGAAATTTCCAGAGCAGGAACACAACAACAAAACTTTGACCCAGAAATGGTCAAACTGGACTCTTCAATCCTAAAAATACTCTCTCTAGAGTAATTGCATATTCCCAAACAAACCTCCTTATACCTGGGTTTTCTTTCAGAACCTCATTCCCTTAATCAGTGGAGGGTCCTTTGATTCCACCATCATCAATAAAAATACAAGCATGAGTAGGAAAATCACCCTGTAAAATCCAAGCCATTTGTGCTTGATAAACTGCTACTGAATTAGTTGCTCCTTGAGGCAACCTAGTGAGCTGAAACCTTCCCAAAGGAGTCTCAAAAATTGTAAGTGGCTGTGAGTCCGTGTTAAGTTCCCTTTAATCTTAACAACCCATAATATCACCCAAACTATAACACACCCTTCCAGCAAAAGCTTCCACAAAGTCCTCTGCACTTAGTGGCATCCCAGCATCCTTGATAGTGACTCTATTCAAGGCTCTAAGATCATGAACCACCCTCAGCTTCCCATTCTTCTTCTTCACACAGAAGACTGGACTTGAGTAACTAGATGTTGATTGTTCATATAAACCAGTCCTGACTCTTTCCCTAACAATCTCTACAAAATCAGCTCTGATAGCAGCTGGAATTGGAATATGTTTGATTTGCAAAGGTTCATGACAAACCACAGGAGTCAAGTAAGGTTCCCCATAAGAGTGTTTCAACACACCCCTTTCCTCTTCAACAAATTCCACCACTTTCTCCCTCAGCACAATCACGTGCAACAAAAACTTCTTTTCCTTCATCAGACAACCACCCATCAGGACCAAAATTAACAACTTTCAAACTTTCCACAGTCACTCTAGCAGTTTCCACAAAATCAGGAGGATTCTTCACCAGAGGAGTACAGTACAGATCTCTTGACAAAGGATGTCTCTACAAAGGAGGATTAAAACCTACAGGCATAGGCTCTTTAACAGGCCTTATCTTCTGCGCTACCTTCTTATACTTTGCAGCTCCACTTTTAACTTGAGGGATCTTCAGGAAATCTTCACCACCAGACTTGGAACAAAAACCAAGGGTTTCCCCATTTCTCACATGTGTGGCCAAGGTAATGTTTTTGAAAGGTGTAGAAGAAACCCTAGCAGTGCACAATTGAGAGGACTTACTTTTATTCCCCAATCTCACCACTCCAAAAAATTTCTGCAATTCCACATCTTCTAAATCTTAAAATCTTGATTCATCTGCCAAATCACATCTTCTAAAATTGTGCAGTTTATCCTCATGCTGGAGGCCCCAAAATTTATCTTGCTGATCTTGCTTCAAAAATTTGTGCAGTTTAACCTCATGCTGGAGGCCTGAAAATTGATCTTGATGATCTTCACAAAAATAATTCTTTTCTTCTTTCTTGATTATCTTCAGATTTTTTTCTTGATTTTCTTCAGTTATCTTGAAATTTTTCTTTTCTTTTCTTGAGTTTTTTCCTATCCTACAAAAATAACCAGGGGTTTCCCCAATTCTCACAGACGTGGCCAAGGTAATGTTTTTGAAAGGTGTAGAAGAAACCCTAGCGGTGCACAATTGGGAGGAATTACTTTTAGACCCCAATCTCACCACTCCACAGCTTTTCTGCATATCTTTTGATAAAGATATATAACCAATCTTCTCTTTTGAACTTGAATTAAAAATAATTGAAAATCTTGAGAAAGAACAAATACTTGATAAAAAACTTGAAGAATACTTGCAGAGAAGAGAAAAATTAAAAAGAGAAAGTTGAAAATCCAATTGTTATATCTCCAAGGGAGCTGACCTACTAAAACCTGGGATTTCCTCATCTTGGGGAGAGGTTTTAGCACTAGGGTGATCAGCCCTCATTACTCTAAAAAAGACAGACTCCCACTAGAGCCTGAGCCACACTCCAAAAAATCAGAGGCAGCACCCACTTCTCTTCTTCTCCTACAACAGTCCATGCACTGGCACATTGATGAAAAACCAGGCCTGGTCTCCCAAACATCCTCTCCAGGGGATGATAAACTCATGTGAAGCCTCCTTTCATCTTCACCAGTCAACTCCAAACTGATTCCAACATCAAACTGATAGCCAATTCTTGCTTGAAAATCCATCAAGAATGGCCAACTCAAAACAGCTTATACAGTCCCTTTGGCAATGTAAAAATGAACCTTCCCTGAGGCTCCACCAACATCTAACTTCAAAAACTCAGATGTTCCAACCAATTCAGTGACATGGCCACCAATCCCTCTCAAATTTCCACCAATACCAGTTTTGATGGGGAGGCCCATATGAGTAGCCTCAAACAAAGAAATCAGGTTAATCTGAGAACCTGAATCCACTAATGCCCTAGCCTCCCTGCCATTCATAGTGACATTGACATAACCCAGAGGTGCAGAAAAATGCGTTCCCAGCCCCTCACCAAATTTTTCAGCAGAATCAAAAATGTATTCTACCTCCCCAGAAGAAACCCTTCTCCTGGTCAAAAATTTTTTTTGCCTATCAGCCAAACCAGGACTGACAGCATACAACTCACCATAAGTAAGGGAAACCTGACCCTGATTTATCCTTTCCAGGACAGAGTCCATAACATTAACTTGGCGAGACACAACTGGCCTCTCAAAGTGAGCTCTTTGCTTCACTACCTTGGTCCTAGAAGACTCTTGAGGACCAGAACCACCACCAGATTTACCATCAACAGGAATCAAACTAGATCCCTCATCAGAACCTCTAACTCCAGCAGGCTTTGTCAATGAAGCCAAAGGGACATCCTCCTCAGAGTCAGAATCAAAATCCATAGGCATTGGCTCACCATTCATGTCCAATGCTCCAAAACTAGGGGGGCTCATATCTGCCATACCTATCTGCATTTTATACAGCTCCTCTTTGCTGTACTTCTTCCTAGATGCACTCAGCTTAGGATCCACCTTTGAAGCCTTAGGCTTTTGTTGAGCCTGAGCACTGCTCTTAGGCCTTCCCACCTTTTCTGCTTCTACATCATAAACACCAGCCAAGCATTCCCCACTTGACTTTCAACCACAATACAACTTTAAACCACCAAAGGAAGATGTAAATGAGACTCTAATAGCCTCCTTTCACTTTACCTTGCCCTTGCCCTTGCCATCATCTCCACCTTTACCAGAAGAAGAAGTCTCATTAGGAAACTCTTCAAACCTTGGCCTCCTTGAGTTGAAATTATGTCTCCTCCTCACCAAGTCCACTGGAGCCTGACCATCATTAGGCTTCACAAAAGAACCATCTGGGAACTTGAACACTTTCCCATCAAATTCCACACTCCCTTCAGACACATCCCTATTCAGTTCCCAAAAATCATTGGACTTATGGCCCTTCTTTCTGAAATAATAGCAGACCCAAGGATCACTCCTACCAAACCTCCTATCAAAAGCTCTAGGCTGAGAAGGAGCCTTATTGGCCTTCTGAGCCTCCTGAACAAAAATATGTAGCTGTTTTGTCAGATCAGCCAACTGCTCCACTACTGGGTCAAGTTCTTTAGGCTTCTCAGGAGCCTTTCCCTTGTTCACACTCTCATTCTTCCTAGATTCCTCCACATCTTCAGCAAAATCTTCACTTACCTTTCTAACATACTTAGTGCTAGCTTCCTGGAAAGAATCCACTGCTAAAAGCTTCAGATGACCCTCCACAAACTCCTTCACCACAGAAAGAGCAGGAAATTTCTGATTCCCATTAGGAAGAATCTCCATCTTGTCTTTCCTTGCCAACTCCTTCAACACAAAGAGCAGGAAATTTCTGATTCCCATTATGAAGAATCTTCATCTTTTCCTTCCATGCCAACTCCTTCAGCACATCAATTCTGACATTCCTGGCCAGAGCAGACCAGAAAATATCCCTTTCAGAGTCAGTACTCTCCAACTCCTGCATATACACCAAATAATCCACCACTGACTCCAACTGAGCCAGAAACTTCCTATAAGTATGGAGGTTGTCCACACCTCCTTAAGATTGCCATTCACATGCAATCATATTGAGTTCCACTATAGAGTACCTGGATCCCCACCTGTCTGTCATCTACAGACACAACTTTTTCCAATCTTTCCTCCTATAACCCTCCAAAGCAGCCACTTCCTTCACCAGATCCCTTTCACAAATATAGAAGATGACTTGCTTCACCATGTCCAAGTGAGAAGCACCATCCACATTCCCAGCAGCCTCAAAAAAGCTCCAGAAACAACTTAACATCCTCCCCCATAAACATAGGCCCCTTCCAGGACTTGATCCTGACAGAAGGCCTAACAGAAACAGGAGGATTACCATCCTCAGCAGCACCAACAGTGCCACTACCACCACTAGAGAAAGAGGGTCCAGAAGCCATGGTCCAATAGATTCCAGAAAACCAATCTCCAACCACAGAAGAGAATCCAAAAGTAACAGAAAATCCAAAAAGCTAACAAATCCTCCCCCCACGTTGGGCGCTAGAAATGTAGACAATCCTATAGTACTAGCTATAGGCCTTGACCAAGGGAGTTGGAGTAAAACTGGAGAGAAAAACCCCCGTCCCTTTGAGAAATACCAGGTGAGATTAATTTGCTACAGAAAATTAGAGCCTGTTACTATACCCCTTCCAACATACTTCTTGACTGCTTAACAAGTCAAGAAAGTAGCCTAGTTAGACCACAGACCAAAGAACTAGAAACATGAAATGCAGAAAGATCCACACCAGAAAAACAAAACACTGTGCACTTGCTGCACAGAAAACAGCAATAATACTTGATGCAGGTTGCAAAGCTACACCAGAGAAACCAGTTGCCAAAGTTGAGTTAAATGAAGAACTAACCTTGCAACAAAAACAGCAAATTGTGGCAAAAAAACAGTGAAAACTGAGTGAGAAATAATGATATAGTTACCAGATGGTTGTATGATAATTAAAGTTGCCCCAAACTGTCTTATTCAGTATGTGCACACAGACCACCACCTAAAAAATCCATGCACAGCAACAAATTTGGCGCTTTTGACAGCCAAATTGACTAAAAACCCTCTATAAACGCTCCCCAGCTTTCTATGACTGAGGCAGGCGGCCCACCTAGAAGCAGCCAGACCTCGCTGAGGCCAGAAAACCACCAAAAACCTCCAATAAAGCCCAAAATACTTAGAAAAATCCACCAAGTCTACTAAAACCCTTAAAACACAAAATTAAGCTATGAAAACTTTGAGACATAAAATATAGAAACAAATTAGCTCTACTTAATGGTACTAAGCACTTAAACATAAGACTTAAGGTTGGCCCGTAAAACACAAAAAACAAAATTAAACAGCTATCTTTTATAAATGAAAAATGAGCAAATGACCCCTTAAAACTTTGAATATGAAAAATATCAACCAGACATCAAATATAGAGAAAACCCGGGGATATCCAATGGTAGTACCCAAATACCCATAGCTCCAATATTCACCAAGTAGAACCAAAATAACACATAATTATTTGACCGATTTCAATTAAGAAATACAAAAACAGTTCCAAACAGACCAACAAAGGCCTCTGCCAATGTTGGAAGACCACAACGGTTGTTCTTAAATATGCTGACTCATATCATAATCCATTTCCACATCCTCAAGTGGTACTGGTGTATTTTCTCTGATAGTATACCATACTTTCTAAATATCCTCATGATTTGCCTACTTAGCTCCAGCCCTCCTTGGCCTGCTAACAGTTGGTGGAGCCTTCTTCTTATGCTTTGCTGCAAACATCTCCAACTTCACTGTAGTGAGTGGCGCTGCAACCGCTCATTCTTTAACCTTAAAATCCAATAATTCACAAGTTACTGCAAAATTAACTGACTTTTGGTTTTTATCTGTGGACTCCTTTTCCTTACTAGTCTTCACTTCCATAGCCTTTTTGTTAATATCATCAATGACTCTAGCTTGCATCCCTGAATCTTTATCCATAAAACGTTTTGTGTTGTCTTCAAACATTAGCACTCTTCCTTCTTCAAAAACAACTTTATCTTCTTTATCATTCTGAAGCACATTACACCTCATCCTTGTATGGCTTTCCTTATTACAATAATAACATACCATAGACAAAAATTGAGACAGCTGAGGAGAAAATATAGGTTTGGTTTTAGCCGCTTCCCTCAACTTCTTCTCCAACTCTTCAATCCTTGCAATCACTGAGTTTTAATCCTGTGATGTTGCCTTAGCTTTTGGAGTTCACACTGAAGAAGGTGATCCAGTACTAGGCAAAACCTCTATCACCTCTACATCCTCTAAAGAAACCCTAGCTGCTTGGCGCTCTACCTGGCACAACTTCATTTCTGCTTCCACAGCCATTTCCGATTCCTCCAACCCTGGATAATTATAATCCCCATTCTTTTTTATAACCAATTTTCCTTTGTTATCAAGGCACCACTTTTCCCAATATTCAACATCAGGCGCTAGGGCCTCACAAAACCATTGTAACAACGCACTAGTATCACTAAAATCTTTGTTACTGACCAAATAATCTACTACCTGATCAAATTCTTGTCAAAATTTTTTAAAATCTTTAGGATCTCTGATACCCCCTCTAGCCTTTACCCTGTTTACAAAAACATCTAGGTCCTTGATCGTGTACCTTGTCTCCTCAGTAAGTTTAGGCCATCTTTTCAAAATCTCCACTTTTAACTCCATCCAGTCGCATTTCTTGTGACCATCCAGTTACTCTAGAATGTCTTTACATGAATTTGTGACAAAAAAAACATTTGATGCACCATATCATAATCTGATTCTCCATGTACTTCCACTGCTTGCTCAAACCTCCTCAAAAACTTTTTAGTGTTGATTCCAGTAAATTGCTAGCTTTCATCCTTGCACGTAATAATTGTCAAAACCCTGGGTGGTATTGACGCTGTAGAATTAGGCAATTTTACCCTTTCCTTAGTGACTCTAGAGGTAGTTGCTGTAGGCTCCATACTACCTTTTCAAGAAGAAAAAAAAATAAGTAAAAAAAATTTATACTGACTATATTCTTTCAATAAGCCCTACGCTATCCTCTAATAACGGCTAAATCCAATGGTTGTAGACCCTACAACTCTTCCTTTGAAGCACTGGCTAGATTACATCCTCTTTGACAAAACCCTAAAAAACAAAATAATAACCAAACTTACAATCTGGCTGCCACTGTTGGGACACCAATTGTAGAAAGAAAAAAGTTCTATAATACTAAGTTATAGACACAATCCAAGATGGGTTTGTTCTCCTTTATAAAACTAATTTAAAAAGAAGTTTCTGACACTCTAATTTTAAATACAGTGAAAGCATGTATTGTAAGTGTGGTTATCTATATTTGTGGAGAAGAAAATAGAATAACTTTGTAGAGATTTGAGAAAGAGTAATATATTTTAATATAAGTAATCAATCTGTTGTCTAAATCTATTATAAGTAAGGTAAAGTATTCTCAGTTTCTCCCTCTTGAAGTGCTCTATTCAATACTATCCTTACTGTAGCAATAAATTAACTCTACAGTTCTACTTCTAGTATGCACACCTGTTATGTACAAAAAAATAAAATATTTCTATTTATATTTTATCTAAATCAAAATATCTACTGCTATTTATTCAAACCCACTTACACACTCTTCTTAAAAGATTAGTACTGTTTTTATATACCTGTATGTTCAGCACCCTACCCCTGTGCTCTTTTCCCCTACTGGCCTTCCTACACAAGTTTAGCACTAATACAAAATATCAAAAAGTAACTAAGTATCTCAATAAGCTATGTAAATTTGTTAGCATAAGTTTTGGCTCTAATAGTTCCTGAAAAATTTAGACAAGAAAAACTATCAGCCCCTGATGCTTCACTTTCCTGCACATACCCTACATTTCTTGAGATTCATGACTTGATAATAGGTACAGTACCTCCTTCATACCTATTGTATAACCCACGCTCACCACATAAGTCCCTACTAATAGTGAAACTGTCTGCGCTAAGCAAATGACTTCCATATTTGAGATCTTACTTGCTTATCCCCTTCTTTGAGTGCTACTTGCAACCTATTCCTCTTCCTAGCACTACCTTCTTTCTTTGACGTGTTTTTTATCTTGATGGGCAGACACAGATTTACCTAAAAGATATTTCCCTTATCTAAGCATGATTTTTTGTATCATTTCTTGTTGCTGCTTCCTAAGTCCATATTATGCATCTAGTGCTTTCCCTGACTCTGAAAGTACATATCATATTTTCTTGTCCTATAGTCCATTATGTACTTCTGCCTCCTCTCCAATTGTCACTGCTTGTAATTCCATACTACTCATAAAAATGTGTACACAGGGAGTTTACTTTTCTGCGCTTCTGTAACAATTCTACCTGGCAACCCCTTTGTTGCACTTGCTGAAAAATGTGACATTGCTGCATTACTGTTAGATGTGTACTACACTGGGAAAGAACCAACCTCCTCCAGAACTGGTTGTAGTAGAAGATCATCTAGAGTAGGAAGTAAGTCAGATTATTAATTCAAGAAGGTGCAAGGGGAAGCTTTAATACCTTGTGAAATGGGAAGGCTACCTTGATGACTCAAATAAAAAATCCTGGGAACCAGCCATTAATGTTTTGGATTCTCTTGAACTTATAAAATCTTTTCATTTAGAATATCATAAAAAAATCTAAACCATTAACTCAAATTTCTTTTCTTAAAATTTTCTAAAATTCTCTTTTTCTTTTTTAAATAAAAATTTAAATTTCTATATATTTTATTCTTTCTTTTTCTCATTTTTTTATTTATAAAACCCTAAAATAGTTTAAAATTAATATAAATTAAAATTAAAATCAAAAAATAAAATAAGATAGAATAACACAAACTCAAATAATCAAAATGTCCTTTTCTCTAAGATTTATTAAATCATATTACCTTTATTTATTTTCAAATTTATTTACAAACTTAAATTCAACTGTAAACTTTTTTATTTTGTCTTATCTCTTCTATCTAAAAATTTTCTCAAATGATCAAAGTTTCCACAAACCAACTCAACACATATCTTATCTCTCAACCATCTTCAAAACTAATATTATTTTAAATCTTCCCTTTTCTTCTATAAAACTTATGTGTAAAGTTCATTTTTTTAATTTTTTTCTCTAAATAATCTTTTTCTTTCTTCCTTTTTATTTAAACTACTAAAATTGAAATAAAACTTCAAAATATAGTAAATTCAAATAAAATAAAATAAAGATACATAAAACTAAAATTTCTTCTTTCTTCATCTTCAATCTCATTACATATTTTCTCTTTTTTCTTTTTTTAAAATATACTTTTAATCAAATAAAAACAAAATATATTTAATAATATATTCAATGTAAACTATATACAATCTCTATAGTTTTTTCTTCTTTCTACTTTAAAATTTTTTCTTCTATATTTATTCAAATCAAATCCTTCTTCCTTTCCACCACTCTACAAATCTTTTTCCTAATTTTTTCAAACACCTCCTCTTCTCCAATATCCAGCAATTCTTTGGCTACATCATATGAAGCCGCATCAATAATTACATCCACTTCATTGCACAAATTTTTGAAAAAGGTTGTTTGAAAAGCTTTACCAGGCTTTCTGGGACACACATGATCCAATTCAACTCTTTGGTCAAATAAACTACAACTGGTTTGGGGATCTCAACCCTCAAAGGACCAGCTTCAATTGGTCTCTTTACTTCCAGTTGAGGTTTGATGATGGGATCATTTCCCAATTTGAAAGGCATTTCTTTACTTATTTCTAACTTCTAAAACAAAAAAAAATTAGTCATCTGCTATATTAAAGTAAATTAAAAATTAAAACTACTTGCTTCAAATTCAGGATCTGACTTGAGGAACAGAGTGGGATTGCTAGTTTCAACTACCTCCACTTCCTCATCATCCTAATTTTGGGGTAGGAGCTACCTCAACTACTTTCTCTGGCCCATCTTTGATAAGCTCATCAAATTCCTCCTCCTGATCCATTGGCCGCTTTCCCAAATTAATGTTGGCAACCCAGCCAGATATCTCCTTCCTCTCCCCCTGACCTAGTGTGTCATCTGCGCTATCCACTATCAAATCATTCTCAATAGGAACTTCCTATATATCTTTGAAAAAAGCTTGATATTTTGTAGTTGACCAAAACTTAGTCAAAGTAAATTGTCTTTCAGTGGTTGCATTCTTCTCCAATGCATCATAAGCAACTCAATGCCACGGAAAAAACTCAAACACCTTGAAAGGACCTCAAGAAGCAGTAATTTTTACACAAAATAAGTTCATGGCTTTACAAGCTGTGCATGGTGATTTAAAATGTTGAGTGAGAATAATGCCCTTAGTGTGGGGATGAGGTAAAGTTGAAGAAGGAACTTGATGATTAAGTCATAAAAAAACTATATTTAATATTTCTTTTTTTTAAATTCAAGAAGTGAAAAATATAAGCTTAATGATGAGTTCTCATTCTTAACAGAGTTTGCATTTTATAACTGGGCATCTGTCATGGGCCACATGACACTCAAAGTAAAAGTTAACCTTTTAGTCCATAATCCAGTACTCAAATCCATATGTGAAGGGCAGAAGTAACATCTACTTAGAAAATGCATTTCTGTTTGTGGCTCTTGATTCAACCACACTATTGACCACTGTACAAAAAGAGAGTTCTATAATACTAAGCTATAGACACAATCTGAGATGGGCTGGTTCACCTATCCAAAACTAATTTAAGACAGAAGCACTTTCCACTCTAATTTTTAAAGAGGGTGAAAACACATATGTAAGTGTGGTTGAGAAAAGAAGAGTAGAATGAATAATTTATAAAAGATCTTTTACATAAAGGAAGTAATATATTCTAACTATTAGGAATCTTCCTTCTGGCTAGATCTATTCTCAGTAAGCACTAGTATTCTCAGTCACTCCCAGTTTGAAGCACTCTCTCTAATACTATCTTTACTGTAGTAATAAAATAACTCTACATCACTACTTCTGGTTATGTACATCCGCTATGCACACAAAAACAAAATATAATTACGTTTTTCTAATCTGAAAAAAACTCTATATCTAATTTTCTATATATTCTCACCAGAAAAAAAACATGAGCACCTTATAGCAGGTGCCAATCCCTATCTTTGACTTGACTCAATTTCAGCTCAGCTGTACTTCTTCTGAAATGACTGTGCACTGAAAAATAATAACACTAGCTTGCACAACATCAAATCAAATATACTCTTAAATCAAGACTTAATATAGAGATAGGCACCTTCTAGCAGGTGCCTCTTTATTTTTTGTGGTGTCTCTTCTTCTCAAAATCTATATATCTTCCTTTTTTAAAAAGTGAGTTCTCTTTTATATACACTGTATGTTTAGCACCCTTTCCCTATTCTATATTCCTCCACTAGTTTTCCTACACATGTTCAATGCTAATCTAAGTTTATAATAAGTTAATCTAACTATCTCAGTAATATAAGTACAGTGTTAGTATCAGTACATTCTAATAGTTTTTGAATTATCAAAGGAAAAATTAACTATTAGCACCTTACACTACACCTATCTTTACATACCCTACACTTCCTGAGATCCTTAGCTTCATAATAAGTACTTAATGCCTTCTATACTTATTATGGAATGTGCGCTTTCCATGTGAGTATCTGCTAATTGTGAAACCCTCAGCGCTGTATAAGTAACCTCCCCTATCTAGAGTATTTCTCTAATTTCCTCTATCAAGTGCTCCCTATTTTCTTGGATCACTAATTTCTTATTTTTCTAGCATCATTTTTGAGCATTCCTATATGTTTCTATCAGAAATGGGTATCCATAAACCTACATTCAAGTACTGTCACCATTATCTAAGTGTGAAATGTATAAAATCACTCAATTCTGCCTACTAGATCTATATTATGTCTTTAGTGCTGGCCATAGTTTATTCAATTACATACCATACTCTTGTCCTATAGTCTAGTATACACTTCCCTCCAAGTTTTTGCTTGCTGCAGCCTATATACCCATACTGCACTAAAAAAACTGTGCATGGAGAGTATACTTTTCTGCACTTCTAAAAAACCCTTTGTTGTGCTCTCATAGACAAACTTCATAGAAACATGTTTGTTATGCTTTCTGTAAACTGAAACATTTCTGTGTTACTGCAATATTTGTGCCACAGTCTACCTCTACTCACAACCACCCCCAGGCACTAAAAAAACAGGTGCATATCTTGCACTCCTCCCTCATTCTTCCATCTTCACTTCTTTCACCTTCATACTATTTTCACTCTTGTATTATCTTCTCTATTTCATTATGAACACCAACAACAATATCCTCAACAACCTCCATCAATGTGTTGATGCACAAAAATTTAAAGCTGATACTGCTCCCGCCATCAGATCTTTTCTCACCAGAGCTGAGCATTGTCAGCACTTCACTAAAAATGTAATCAATCCATTTTATTTTTCAAAAGCCTACTGTGGTAAAAACTTCTTCACTCTATGTTCACTTTATCCTTTTTCTTCTTTTATATGTTCAATGCTAATTCATTATTCTTCTTGTCCTTCCTTTATTCATGTGATTTTTGTAAAAGTTGCAAGAAGAAATGTAGTTACAACAGTCTCCCTACCATCAAGACTACCGATTCTGTCAATCCTAGCGCATTGACATCCAATCTCATGAGTCAGTTGGCCATCAAGCACCCTGCTCCAAGGAGAGCTAAGAAGCATCATTGCTCACCAACTCTGAGCACTGCTTCTCATTCAACCCATCACTTGCTCTTCTCTGAAGAGTCCATTCACACAGTAAGTATTTCACTTTGTCAATATCTTTATATAATTTTGTTTTATTTTGCTAAAAAAATCCTCTTCTTTTTCTTAGGATATTCCTAACACTCCTTATGCTACAACGCCCCCTACTCCTTTAATCAAAATTATTATCCCAGGCCTAGAAGAAGATCCCTTCTGGGCTGTCCCTTCTGGCCCAATTTTCTTGCCAGCCACTACAGTTGAAGATGCTTTGCCTGAGCGTGAGGCCACTCCTCTTCCTACAATTTTGAGCAACTGGTTTAAAGCCCCAGCCAAGTCAATTGATCCATTTGAGGAAAAAGCTCCCAAAATCCTCACTCCTTTCCCTCAAGATTGTCAAGTTCTCAGCTAGGTTGTTTACGTCCCTTATTACTGGACTGTTGACTGCATCAATAATGTATTTGAAACAATATTTACATATCTCAAAAACGCCCCTGCCCTCAACAAGTGGGACATCCAAAATTGGGTTGCCTTAGTCATAGCTCTTAATTTGACTTATGATAACATCTATGAGAACTGGGAGTATTATTTCCTTGATAGGCGCTAAAGTAAGTCCCATCCTTCTTCTTAATTACTAACGTATCACTAACATTCCATTTCTTCTCAGTGATTTCTTTCTTCTACTTTTTTTTCATACCCATTTGTATCTCCTTGTAAAATTATCTTATAAATAGTGTATCCTTATATTTATAAAATAAATAATTCCTAAAAAAATCCTGTTCCCAAAATTTTTCCCCTTTATTCTCTTTGTGAGAGTGAGATGAACTTATCAGCTCTTTTAAGAAACTTAAAAAAAACTTCTATTCCTACTACAAACTCACAAGAATGACCTCCCCTGAAATAAACTAAGACATAATTTGAAACATTCCCTAGATAACTAACTTTGTTAGTGCCACATTTTCTTCATGCATCATATTCTTGAAGAAAGTTTAGATCTTTATAAGACCTGTGTTTCCTTAGCACTATCTTGATTTTCCCTTAAGCTTGGGTACACTTCATTCTTCCACCTCACTAGCTCCCCACTTGGATACTATTCTGCTCTCTTCCTTTCTTTACACCTTTATAGTGCCAAATTTTTTAAAAATAGACCCCTATTATCTATTGTTTTTCTGTATCCATTTGCTATCAAATCTAAGTAGACATGACTCAGTACTGTACTTTACCTATAGATCAATCTTGAGCTTTCTGCCATTGATGCAATTTTAACTGTACTTTCTCTAAGCCTCGTGGTTATGCTCCCTTTAGACCTGCTTGTGGCAAATGTTTTCCTTTTCATAAGACTTGTACTTTTTCCTATGATTATCCTTTGTCTCTTAATCAACTTGTACAATTCCCTCCCAGAGATACATCTAGCACTCCTAATGTATTAGCTAGTCCTATTAGCACTACTCATTCTTCCACTGAGACTTTACTTGTTGATAGTGCATCTCTTCCAACTTATAGTTGATAAGAAATCTCTATCCAATTCAAGGCCAGGTCTCCTAAATCCTTTGAGCTAGATGTCGCCATGCAGTCATCGTCCACAAACATACCAAACACTGTGAAAGTACTTTCTCCATCCACATGTCCCAAAAATTTACTTGCATGTAATATCATCATTTATTTACTTCTCAAATACCAAATCCTAATTGTTATTTTCTTCAAAGGTTTTAGTGAATCAATTTCCTTAGGATGGGTTCCCCAACCTCTTCTATTAATTCACTCAATGTGAATATTTTTGTGCCTCTGCCTTATCTATGAAGCCATTTCATTATCATACAATTGTGCTCCTTTGTTTTCAGAAAACAAATTAAATTCCTGCTATCAAAATATTTAAATTACTGGTCAACTAATTAACAAAATCAGCTCTACAACAATTGTAAGTGTATACTAGTATCTAAGTATGATTTAATAGTAAATATTAATGGTCCTACTACTTATTTAAAAATGATTTAGTGATTAAACCTCAGGGGAAGACTAATAAAATAGCTATTCTCAATAGAAACTCACAATACTTGGATTTATATGCGTGCTAGTGGTGGAAAATAGATGAATATAATATAGTAATAGCTTATATAAAGATAATATCAATTTATAGATGCTTTATAATATATTTCTATATGATAATAATGGTGTTTTAATGTTTATTTGATGTGTAGTAAGGAAGTCATGTCTAATAACCTGTCAAAATCTCCCTTACTTATACTTAAATCCACTGGAGTGCACAGACCTTCAATCCAGATGATGTCACTGCTATCCCCGGCAATTACAGCACTTTTAGGGCCCATAACCTCCCCATGGTGTCCACTTCAAGCAGATTCAACACACAGACCTCCAGTAAGGACCCTCCATCACAATTAATGATACCACAGACCCATACCATATATAGAATAAACAGATAAAAGCGGATACCATAAAGAAACAGGTAAAATAACTCATCCAAAGAGAATATAATGAAACCCAAAGCATATAAAAGAAACAAATTAATTTTCCAAGCCCCCAATAACATCCCCAAGCATCCATATTAACCCAGTAATGATCTCCCAACCCATAAATCCATAAAAATACATCCAAGGAAGCAGATTAAGTTATCCAAACTGGATATATGCGCCTGAAATAGATGTATATGCTTTTGTAGGCATTGTGAGTCCACTGAATACATCCATATGACCTAAAATAAGCAGAAAAACAAAGTTTATAGGCTATTAAGAGGTTAAAACCCACTTATAGACCTAAATATACATAATAGGGGGTGTCAGTTCTGGCAAATCCGCACTTAACTTAAGT
Organism: Hemileia vastatrix; assembly: GCA_030280995.1. NCBI lineage: Eukaryota > Fungi > Basidiomycota > Pucciniomycetes > Pucciniales > Zaghouaniaceae > Hemileia > Hemileia vastatrix. The sequence continues at coordinate 63,639,545 of JASXTE010000001.1, forward strand.
GCGGATTTCAAACCAAATCAGCACTTACAAATCAGCACTTAAATTTTGCAAAAAAGTCACTTATTTCAAAAAAGGGTGTCAGTTATGACCTCAAATCAGCACTTTTTTCCTGTTTTTTTTCACAACCACATTTTGGCCACAAAACATCCCTTCCTTTCTTACCCCATCCCTGTCACATGTGACACACTGACCTTCCTTGCTACCTACCCATCAATCCTCGGCACACACTCCTTCCTGACATTTTCAATATTTTGACCAGGCATGTTTACATTCTTTTTTACTTATTTCTTCTACTTCTTAATCTTTTTTCTATGGGTGTCAGTTCTGACCTCAAATCAGCACTTTTTTCGTGATTTTTTTTTCAAAACCACATGTTGGCCACATTATCCCTTTCTTTCCCATACCATTTTGTACTCTCCAAATGTCCTCTTTGTGTACTTCATTCACTTGGGTTGGTATTTTGGTTTGTTGCATATTCATTTTTTTTTGGAATTTACGGTGAAATTTATTTTTTGGATGGCTCATTGGTTTTCTTTCACCAGCTCAACATGAAATCGCATATTTTGTCAGTGACTTTTTTTTCATTCATCTCTCATATCCTTTTCCTATTCTCCTCCAACATCCCTCAAACAATTTGGTTTCATTCATTTTGTCATCTCATCTCTCCAGGTAAGTCATTTTATTCTTTTTTTATGATTTTTTGATTGCTAATTATAATTTTTTTTTGTTTTTTTTCTGTTTTTTTTTATTTTTTGTATCTAAATTTTTTTTGTAAGTGGTTGTTTTTGATTTCAATGGTAAAATTAACCTTTTTTTTCTCTCCCTCTTTACTTTCTTTTTTAGCTCCATCACCCTACTCTTCATCCCTCCTTGGCATGGTCATTATCCCCCCTTTCCCTTATTTCACTTTTTTTTGGCTCCATTTCATTGAAACACATACATTTCACATTCTTTATGCATTTCACTTACTCCATATTCAATTTCCCCACAATTCCAACATCAATCTTTCTCACTCTATTTTTCCTACTTTTCAATCAAGGTAAGTTTCATCTCCTTTTTTTCATGCCTATATGATATCTCATTACTTTTATGAAAATTTCATACTTAAATATATGTATGACTATTATCTGGATAACAGTGAACTTATAAAACTTCTTTTGATCTCATCTTCATTACCACTTTTCAAGTTTTTGTAAAATTTTGAAATTCAGACTCGGAATTAGGGTTAGGTTTATTCAAATCTAATATTCTTTTTACTGAAGATTCTCCTGAAGGCTACCTTTCATTTCCCACAAACAGATTTGAATTTGATTCAGTGGTTGCTGAGATATTGACCGTTAAAGTTGAGCCTTTTTTTTCCCAATTTAAGTTTTTATTTCATTTTTTTATGTAACAAATTAGGGTTAGGTTTATTTAAATCAAATGTCCTTTAACTGAAGATTCTACTAAAGCATATCTTTCATTTCCCTCAAACAGGTTTGAATTAGGTTCAGTGGTTGCTGAGATTTTGACCTTTGAAGTTGAGCCTTTTTTCCAAATTTCACTTGTCTTACTTCACATTTTTATATTGCATATTTAGAGGATAAGGATTCTGAAACTCTTATATGATTATTATCTAGGCATTTCAATTATATAGGCATATATTTGTTGCTCAAGAATATCACTAAAGCTCAAAAAGATGAAGATTTTTGCTTATGTGACACTCTACCTTCCATTAACTCTTTTCTTGCTCTTCGACTCAAAAAGCACTGTAATAAAGCATTTGAAAAAAATCATGAACTTGCAACCAAAGTTGGAATACCAAATTGGTGTGACTCCGAATGGGAAGATATCAGCCACGAATATCTTTTATTTTCTAATGTTATTATTACTCATTCTGGATTTCACAATAAAATTCACACCAATACCAAGGACACCAATTTTCTTACTTTTGGTATATTCTCATATATCAAACCGATTACTGGCCAACCAATACCATCTCCAGCTAAAATCAAATGACATGGTTTATACTTTCCAGACCACCGGTGCATCATTGATTTTGGTTTGGGAAATGGTATCATCAAAACTATTTGGAATTCTTCTAAGGATAATCATCAAACGACCAAAGCTCCTCCTGGTTTGGAATCCTGTCAAGATTTAACACATTTTGGTTTCTCATTTCAAATCAGTCATAAGTTGATTCAAAGAATCAATAAGGTAATGAAAGAAGGTAAAGTTAATCGATTTAAAAAAACTTTATTTAGATCCAAAAAGTATGGGGATTAGAGTTGTCATCGAAAATTTTATATTTTTTCGTAAATTTTTAATAAATATTTTGTATGTATCAATTTCCTCAACTAAAGTAATGGGCCCACAACCTTGTGTTGTATGAATGGTAATCATGATAACATTTATTTGTTAAATGGGGTTCCTCTATCCTATACCTGTGGAAATTCCCAAACTTTTGTTTCTAGATTTGATCGGCATTTTGGCTTGAGGAATTGTCATAACTTTAAACTAGGGAAAGTGATATATATTAGATATTTATTTAATAATTTACCTAATTATATTAAATTTAGATGACTTCCACCACTTACTTAAATAAAATGCAGGGGGGGGGTATTGCCAAATTTTCAAATCTGACATGTGAAATTGATGACTTAGAAAAATTTTGGTGATATCCACCCCTTGCTTCAATAAAATGCAGGGGAGAGTATTGCCAATTTTTTAAAACAGATATAGAATTTTTTTGACTTGTAAATATTTTGGTGAAAATTTTTGACAAGAATGTGAAAGTAATTGTTTCCACCTTGAGCAGGTTTCTGGCTCAAAGGAATAGCAGTACCATCAACAAAACCAATACATCCTGGGAAGCCCTCTGCTTGCATAACCTGAGATGATTCAAGTCGCTCTTCTTTTGTTGGCCAGGTGAGAAGTTGAGATTACAAGGAGTTGATGGCAGTGATACATTGTTTGGTATAAGTGTTAACTGAACCATACCCTAAATCAAAGACATTTTCTAAACGTTTCAAAGCGGCTCCATTACCATTTGAACCCAAATGACATAGTGTGATGGACAATTGAATTGAAGGATGTTGTTGTTCTTTTTGAGAATTATTGTGAAATATGGTATGATCCTGAATAAGCTCAAGCAATTTAAGGAAACATTCCTGAGAAGTCCTGAACAGCTGTCTAAAACTGGGTGTAGATAGTTTAAGAAGTGTTTGGATGGTGTACTTGGGGGTATGAAGTACTTGAGGATTTCTGGGAAGAAGGTAAAGTTTTGTGGCCATTTTTGATAAAAAGACAAAATCTTCTTCTAGATCAGAATCAGAATCGCAATCAGAGTCCAAGAGCAGTTCAAGAGCCATGAAAGTCATTTCTTTATATAATTTATCACAATTTGAAAGTGAGGAAGGCATAACTCTTATATGATATGATATGAAGATGTAAGTGATGTACAATGTTTTGAGTTATGAAGTGTTATGCTGCGGAGTGCTGCGTATGAATGGGATGATGCTGACAGATCAGTGAAATGGGACTTGATGGTGAAATCAGCACTTTTGGTTGAGAAAGTGCGGATTTGAGTGAAATAAGTGACTTATTTCATTTTGAAATCCACCAGTATTGGGGCTAGTGTGTTTTGGAAATCCGCACTTATTTAGGTGCGGATTTGGTTAAATTTAAGTGCGGATTTGTAAGTGCGGATTTTCCAGAACTGACACCCCCTAATATAACTACATATTTCACTGAATATGAGGTTTATGTATACATATAAGCTTATGTATGTCTATAATTACTTAATATCACTTAAGATAAGTATATTATGACTCCATTAACACCTTAATAAGAATTCTTAGGCTATGGATAAGCTATTTAAACTACTATAAGTCATATAATAGTGTAATAATTATATATATATGTATTATAGCCATATATATAAGTATTATAACCTGATCTTTAAGATATAAGCTTAATGTAATTAAGGTTATCTTATTTTAAACATAAGAACTACTCAGTCCTGGGGATACCTAGGCTTACACTCCCTCATCCAAAAAAAAAACAATAAAAAAAATTTTAAGACATTTTAATTAATAAGTAAGGAGTGAATAGAAAAATAATTTTTAAAATCTCTAATATACATATACTGAATAAATAGTATTCTTTGGATTTAAATTTTTTTCAAGAGATTTTTAAGATCAGAAATTTCATTTTCTGGAATACACTGTTCATATTCACTTGATTTATTTTTAAATCTTAATAGACACTCAACCCCCTTTTCTTTTGTAAGGTGTCTCTTTTTAAGTATCTTTTCAATTTCTGCTTTTTAAACTATTTCTTCAGGTTTCTGTTTATTTCTTCCTGATCTTCTTGGAAATAGAGCAGTATCATTAGAATAGTATGGTTTTATAAGAGAAATAGGAAATACTGGATGTTTTCTATGATAAGGTGCAAATAGAATAACCTCAACAGCATTGTTACCAACCATCTTTTTAAGTACAAATGGTCCAATGAATGGATCCTTCAATTTAACATTACCATTTAAATTGAAATGTAGTGTAGAAATAAGGACTTCATCACCCTCTTTGAAAATTTGCTCTTTTTGGGCTTTATCCCACCCTTTCTTTTCATACTCAAATGCCTTATTTATACATTCTTGAGCATGTTTTCTGCATAATTCTTGCATCTGAAGAAAAGATTTAGTACCTGGATGGATATCCAATCTAGGTAATTTATTAAGAGTTTTAGCAGGGGTATTAGGTACATAACCCAACCATAACTCAAATGGCTTTTTGCCAGTGACAGAATGTACTGTACTATTGTATGCAAATTCTAAACCTGGGATAAGGGTTACCCAATCATGCGTGAATTTGTCATTGTCTTTAAAGTTAAGACCAAAAGCACAATATCTTCTTATCATATCTTCTAAAGTTTGTATCATTCCTTCTGCTAGCCCATCAGTTTGTGGATGGTGTGCTGTAGAAATTTTTAATTGACACCCTGAAACATCCATAAGTGATGTCCAGAACTCAGAAGTAAATTTAGGATCTCTATCAGAAACTATTGCTTTAGGGAAAACTGCTATATTTAACATTTGTTTCCACCATAAAAAAGCTAAGTCCTTTGCAGAAACCTCTTTGTGGGTAGGAATAAATTTACAAATCTTTGTAAATCTATCTACAATTACCCAGCAGGAGTTATAAATCTTATGCCCTGCTATTGGCAAACCTGTTACAAAATCCATGTTAATTATTTCCCAAGGAACTTTTGATTTCTCAATTTGTTGTAATAAACCAGCTCTTTTGCCTGTTAATCTTTTAGATTTTTGACAAGAATCACATGTCTCAACATATTTTTGAACATCCTCAGACATGTTAATCCACCAATCTGTGTTTTTTACTCTGGTTAATGTTTTATGGTAGTCAAAATGACCTGCTAATATATCATCATGACATATACTTAACATTAACTCCTTAATTAAATGGGTAATTACAATTAATTACTTAATTTTTTCCTGTAATATATAAAACCATCCTCAATGGAAAATTTTCCTTTCTCTAATGCTTCCCTATACTTATTTGGTAATGTTTTTATTAAAAAATTCATTGAAGCATTAGATGGATCATTTAATATTGTATTAATTTTACTCAAGTCAGGATCCAAAGCATAATTATCAAGAATTTATTGCATAAATTCATCCTCAAGATCTACAATATAAATGCCATAAATTTTAATAATCTCTGACTTAGGAACATAAGTAGGATTATCATAATTATTAGGTAGAGTTACTCTAGATAACAAATCTACATTAGAGTGTAAGGTTCCTGCTTTATGTGTAATAGTCATCTATCCTCTGTATTATTATTCAGCTAATTGCCATCTAAACATGTGTCTATTAGGAGCTTTCATGTTTAAGAGTGACTTAACTGCACTAAAGTCAGTTATTAACTCAAATTTTTGGTCTTCAAGGTAATAATGTAGCTTTTTAAGAGCCCATACCACTGCCAAACATTCAAGTTGAGTAGCACCATATTTCAATTCACTACTTCTTAGAGTGCATGAAATATAGAAAATTACTACTTCTGACATTTTCCCTTCAATAAGTTGTTTTTGATGCAAAGAAGCACCCAGACCAATAAAATTTCATCTGTATACAATACAAAAGGCAATTGAAAATCTGGTAATCTTAAGATAGGAGCTGTCATCAAACATTCTTTCAACTTATCAAAAGCCTGTTGTCTTTCATTATTCCATATGAAAGCTTCTGATTTCTTGATCAGTGTGGTCAATGGTTCAGCAATTAATTGGTAGTTTTTTATATATTGTCTATAATAACCACACATACCAAGAAAAGATTGTACATCCTTTACATTTTAAGGAATGCCAATATTCTTGATTGCAGCCACCTTATTTTGGTCTACACATATTTTTAAGCCAGATACAATATGACAAAGTACTTTTAAAGACTCAAACCCAAAATTACATTTTTTCAATTACAGGGTCATTTTTATTTCATCCATTTTCTGAAATACCTTCTTTAAATGTATTAAGTGTTCATCATATGTTTTAGAGAACACTATGATGTCATCAATGTATACCATTAACCATCCCTCAATCATTTCATTATGGAATGTTTTATCCATTAACTTCTGAAATACTGATGGAGCATTTTTTGGTCTAAATGGCATTCTGACATATTTATATATTCTCATATGTGTTGTTATCAACAACACGTTCTGTGAATTCTTTTCTACAAGAATTTGATGGTACCTTTCATTTCCATCTAGGCAACTTATATACTTAGCACCTTTAAGGGTAGGATGTATAGAGGCAATCCTTGGCAAGGGATAAATATCATCTACTGTAAATGTATTTAATGCTCTATAATCACTGCACATTCTTACTTTATCTTGTTCATAAGAAATTAGCACTGGTGATATTAAACAATATTTTGGAGTAGTTTCAACCTTCTCAAGAATTTTCATTTTTAATAACATCTTAAAATTTTCCTCTATGTCTTTCCTCTTCTTTGGTGAAGCAGGGTATGGTTTCTTTTTAAGACTAGCAGGAATATTATCCATATCACAGGTTAAACTAATTTTCATCTCACAATCTTTTACAAGGTCAAGTTCACTGGTACCATGTGCAAAAGCCATTGGAAATTCTTTAATTAAGTCCAAAATATTTTTCTTCTCAGCTTCACTTATCTGAGTGCCAAATGATGCTTTTGAAATTTCTGTTTCCAGAAGTTCCATCTCATTGGATTCTCTTCCTTTGCATGGAATATTTATCACTGACTCAATGTGTAAGACTGTGTTAAAAGAATTTATTTTAAATTTCCTTTTTCTATTCATGCCAATTGTAAAAATTTTATTAGCAGGGTCTAATTTCACACCAAACTTAGTCAGAATGTCATTTCCAATGATAAAACAGTTACTACAATTAGTGTTATCCATTAATACAAAGTCACAAGTTACTCTTACATAACCATGTTGATGTTTAAAGAAAACAGCAGCTTTGTATCTACCAATGGGGTGTAGTAATGATCCAAAACATCTCAAATTTTTACTTTGAAGGGGTTCAAGCTTTGAGTTATACTCACTATCAATTTTCTGTAATATATTTGTAGAAACACCAGAGCCAGCAGCTCTTGTGTCCAATGCTATATTAATATTTTCACCAGAAATGATAACTGGAACCGTAATATGTGTCATTTTTAAGTTATCAGCTTGTATATCCTTAATGATTTCAGCATCCTCAAAATTCATTAAATATTCATTTAAGTCCATATTTAATATTGAATTTTCAAAGATGGACAAATCATCTTCCAACATACAGACTTCATTTTCATCACTATATGAGATATTACTGTCATAATCACTTGAATCTTTACTTTTTTTGGTTTCAATTTCAGATCCATGTTGATTTTCAACAATATTTATGTTTTTCTCACATTTGTGACCTTTAACCCAAGGCTTATTACACTTATAACAAGTATTAGTTTCATACTTTTTAGGTACTACAGGTGCAGTAGGTTTTTTCTGCTTCTCCTGAAGTGTTTTTGAATTCTGGTTTTTAACAGGTTCAAGATTTTGTTTATAAGTGGTACAACTTGCTTCATACTTATGGTTGAATAATATTTCATTGAAAATATTAGTAAATTCAAAATATTCAGTAACATTAATTGTTCTAGCTACAACAATGTGTCTGACAGATATAGATAATTTATATATTATCTTATCTTTCCATAAGTTAAAATCCATGTTTGGCTCAATGGCTTTTAATATTTTATTTAAATTCATTAAAAATACCATAAGTTTGTCACCATTCAATGGATGGTACCTAGTTTTCTCATATAGTCTTTGCTGAGTGATCCTGAATTTAGAACCTCCAAATTTTTTTTCAATTAGTTGTTTCCATTCAGCCCAGGAGTAATCTTTACCCTCACTTAATACAGCTTCAAACCATAATAAAGCAACATCCTCAAATAAAGAAATTAGTTTTGATGTTATTTCTTCATCTGGTAACTTATATGAGAATTTTAAGTTGTCAATTCCTTGGATAAAATGTTGCCAATCAGAGCTGGCTTCCCCATCATAAGTTGGGTACTGATCTATCTTAGACCAGTTCTTCTGATTGGATTTTGTTTCACTAATCCTAGGTAAATTCAATAACTCATTTACTCTGGATAAATGGTCTTGTATCTCCTCTTGCATGGATTTGTGACTTACATTCGTTTACTCAGATTTGACACTACTGCCAGATGGTTTTATTTGTGGTGATATGGGGAATTATTGAGATTCATTTTTGCCAATGAAAGGATTATTATTATACTGAGTATACTAATGATTATCCTGATTCATTAGTAGATTAGCAGTTTCAATCTCAACTTTAGTCAATCTTTGTAGCAGATCAGAGACACTCTGATTTGTCTGGGCAAAAGATAACTTTTTTATTGATTCATTTTTCAATAAATGTGCTTCATACAAATTTTCTAACTCACAGAATTTGTTTGAAAGTTCACTATATTTATTACTCAAAGAATCATAATTAAGAGTTAGAGACAAGTGTTCATTCTCCAATTCTTTATTTCTTGTTGCTAGTTGAGAAATATTCAATGTTAAGGATGAAATTTTATCACTTGTGAGCTTAACTGTCTGTTCCTCTTAATCAGTCATTCTATTCCATAATGCTGAAACGATTCTTTGGACAGTTGGGTTATTATTAAGATAATACATGTCTTGCTTCTCAATTTTTTCACTATTTTTTGAACTTCTCATCTCACTAGTAAGTGGTGTCAACTGAGGGTTAACTGTATTATTATGATAAATAGTACTGTTGTTATTGACAAAAGATAAGTCAGGTGTATCTACATCAAAACCTAATTATCTCAAGTCCTCCTCAATTCTCTGTACAGATTTAACATCAAAAATATTACCTATATTGTAATCATCAGTATTGTGTTCAATCTGAGAGGGTAATTTACTTATTATGGGATAGGTGCTAGCCCTGATTTTTGGAATTTTTTCTTTTATTTGTAGGGGTGAGCTGAGGAATTCTGATGAGGGGGAGGATCCCTGTGGCAATTGTGACTGGACCATTGCTGGTGGAACCAATCCCACTTCCATTTCTCTACCAGGATTTTTTCCTGTGAATGATGTGACCCTTCTTGGGTAGGGGGTTGTTGGCTTGGTTTCCCTACCTTTAACTCTTCCAGGGTTTGATTCATTTGTTGGAAACCCACCTTGCAGTTGTTTTGCAACTGCTCTACCTCCTTTAGCATTAAAGACTTTCATTTCTCCAGTTTCAGAACCTTCTTTGCCAGATGGGACAGTTGATCCTGCAGAGGAGGTGAAGTTATTTTTATTGTTATCTTTTTTAAGAGGGTGTCCTTTTCTTCTATGCTCATTGAATCTGGTTGTGGGTAGGATTGACCCTCCATGGTGATGTCCTGTAGCAATGTTTTTAGCTTTAGACCTGGTGTTATAAGCAGGTTTTTCACTTACATTGTCCCGTTGAGCACTCATTGTGACTTGAATAGCAATTTTATACGTCTATAAAAGGTAAAAACTATATGGTAATTAGTAGACAAAAAATATTAGCAATACAATTACCAATAAAAGCACTGGAGCTTACCATGAATTTATATCTTTATTTATTTAAATAAAATATAAGAAAAATGCAAAAAAATCTGTTAAAAATAAAATAATAATTTTAACTATACCTTTATAAGGGTGAATAATTTTCTTACCAAGCTTTAACCAAATACCAATTTAATTGGGTGTTATATTGGTGACCAAATACCAAGTGAAATTGGGATTATATTGGGTACAGTTACTACTGTCAATACCTAATTTTTATTATAAAAAATTAGTACAACTATTACAAGGGTTCTTTTTCACAATCACTGAGTTATGATGACCCACTATTATGCAGAAGACCCAAATATTTGGTTTTTTTGAGATATACTAGAGTAAAAATCATGTCCTAAGGCTTATACTAAATAATCAATAATAATTAAGGAAAGACCCCCAATTGTCAGTGTATGCTAGTATCTAAGTATGATTTAATAGTAAATATTAATGGTCCTACTACTTATTGATAAATGATTTAGTGATTAAACCTCAGGGGAAGACTAATAAAATAGCTATTCTCAATAGAAACTCACAATACTTGGATTTATATGTGTGCTAGTGGTGGAAAATAGATCAATAAAATATAGTTATAGCTTATATAAAGATAAAATCAATTTATAGATGCTTTATAATATATTTCTTTATGATAATAATTTTTTTGTAATTTTTATTTGATGTGTAGTAAGGAAGTGAGGTCTAATAACCCATCAAAACCTCCCTTACTTATACAAAAATCCACTGGAGTGCACAGACCTTCAATCCAGATGATGTCACTGCTATCCCCGGCAATTACAGCACTTTGAGGGCCCATAACCTTTTCATGGTGTCCACTTCAAGAATATTTAATACACAGACCTCCAGTGAGGACCCTCCATCACAATTAATGATACCACAGAGTCATACCATAAATAGAATAAACAGCTAAAAGCGGATACCATAAAGAAACAGGTAAAATAACTCATCCAAAGAGAATATAATGAAACCCAAAGCATATAAAAGAACCAAATTAATTTTCCAAGCCCCCAATAACATCCCCAAGCATCCATATTAACCCAGTAATGATCTCCCAACCCATAAATCCATGAAAATACATCCAAGGAAGCAGATTAAGTTATCCAAACTGGATATATGCGCCTGAAATAGATGTATATGCTTTTGTAGGCATTGTGAGTCCACTGAATACATCCATTTGACCTAAAATAAGCAGAAAAACAAAGGTTATAGGCTATTAAGAGGTTAAAACCCACTTATAGACCTAAATATACATAATATAACTACATATTTCACTGAATATGACGTTTATGTATACATATAAGCTTATGCATGTCTATAATTACTTAATATCACTTAAGATAAGTATATTATGACTCCATTAACACCTTAATAAGTATTCTTAGGCTATGGATAAGCTATTTAAACTACTATAAGTCATATAATAGTGTAATAATTATATATATATGTATTATAACCATATATATAAGTATTTTAACCTGATCTTTAAGATATAAGCTTAATGTAATTAAGGTCACCTTATTTTACCCATAAGAAATACTCAGTCCTGGGGATACCTAGGCTGACATCAATCCTTGTTTTTTGCAGAAATCCCAATAACTTCATCATGCCCAACAAAGGAAAAGGACTCCACAACAGTGTTGATGGTGATTCTGATTAATAATTATTTTCCTTCATTTCTTTCTGATCAGCAACATTACTTAAGCACTTGTACATAGCCGCCTTTTAAAATATTCTTCCTTTCATAACAATAATCATAAAAAATCATGAGCAAAGAATTTAGCACTTTGCAATATACTTTCATCTTATCTTGTGTAAATATTTTCCAGAGAGTGCTTGCCTGTGATCCCTCTAATATCTTTAAATGACTTTCAAGCCATTAATTAACCATTATTGTCTGAGATTTTTTATGAATCAAGATGCCTGAATTGGGAACTCTATCTGCCAATCTTCTTCAGCTAAAGTTACCTTCCTTCTTCTAACTTTTCAGTAGCCTTCTGATTTGACCAGAAAGCCTTTCCTCTATCTAGATCATCTGTTTCTTCATATTTCCTTGAACAATTTTAATTATTCAATCCATAGAATCTACTTTGAGGGCTAATTCGAACTGCTTATTCAGCCACAGTTTCTTTGCCATTGCTAGCACCCTATCTGTCACATATGCACTATAGCCTCACATGAGTTCCAAAAAAAATCTTAATATACTGATGATAGTTTACACTCTTTCCAGAGTAAACATAAATAAATTTGTTAGTTTGGCCTCTTCCTGGAGGTAATTCTGGTATTTTTTCTTCATTCTGGAGGTAATTCTTGTATTTCTGGCACCCCTCTTGGGTAGAATCTTTTGATCTGATTGGCCGCTACACATTGCTCCCATTCAGTACCATCCAATTCCTCCAGTAATTTGGTTCCTTATCCTATAAGGACCATTCAATCTATCCACAAATATTTTCCCCCATTGGCTCTCTAAACTTCTGTTATATACTAAAAATAGATCCTCTGTATTTGATGAATTCCTTATTCTATGGGCTAAACACTCATCTCAATATTTTACTGACTTGTCCCAGATTTGTATCATTCTTTCATATGCCTTTTCCACAAACTCATCCTTCCTTTCAAACTGTGCTACCCTTTCTAGAATTAAATCGTCAGTTGAGCACACTTGATCCCCATCACATCCTACAAAAGACCCAGCTTCCAGATCAATGGGTAATACTGCCCATTGACCAAACATAAGTTCATAAGGTGAAAATCCTGTCATCCTTTCCACTGGAATACTATCTGCATTTAAAACTAATGGAAAATAACTTTTCCATTTTTCCCCATTAGTTCCACATAAGTTAACTAGTGCATTTTTTATTACTTATTTCCCTCTCTCAACCATTATTTCAGCCTCAGGATATTACAGTGTTTCAACTCAAATATTGGCACCAATCACCACACATTATGGGGGGCAGACTTGCTAGTGAGTCTGCAACCTTGGACCCAAACTCACCACAGATTTAACACACATTGAGCTATTGAGAAAGGAACCATACATTCAGGGATGAACACCACTCAGCAGAACAGTTTTAGGTGGGTGTTCAAGTAGAGTTCAGTATGGGTTCAGTATGAATTCAGTCTGAGTTCCATCTGAGTTCAGGTTGAGGACTTGCTAGCAAGTCCCCCCCCCTATATTGCGTAGTGAATACTTTTGACTACCTCCTGTAATTCTCCTGAGAATTAAGAGCCATAATCTACTTTTACCATCTTCATTACTCCATACCTATATACCCATTCTTTCTTCAAAATTTCAGCTACATTACTTGCCTTAAGGTTTACTAAAGGTGCTGCTTTGACCCATCCTGAAAGATCATCCCTGGCTACTACCAAGTACTTAAAGTGTTCTTCTTTTATATGAGTTGCATCTAAGCTAATCCTTCTAAAAATAATATTTTCACCTTTCACCTTCCTTTTCTCTTTTAGCTTTCTGTAATTCCTGCACTGACATTCTGGACAAGATTTAACCCAACTTTTACCTTGTCTTTCATATTAGGCCACCAGAATCTCTCTTTGACTCTGTGATAAGTTTCATCTTGACCCCTATGTCCTGAATTTTCATGTAACTCCCTAAAATTCTTCTCTTTTCTCTCCCTAGTTTGAATAACCAACTGTGGAGATCAAGAATGATCCTTCCATACCTTCCCATTTTAAATAAAATAATTCTTACTGTGCTTCTTAATCTTGAACAAATCCTTTTTGTCACAATAATCTGGTTGACTGATACCTTCTAGATATAGCCTTAATAATTCTTCTTCTTCATCAGCAGCCACTCCATTTTCTAAATATCTGTCCTATAAAGGCAAATTAATTTCTTGACTACTCATTGAGTCATCCTCATCATCTGAATCTTCAAAAAATTTATTTTTTGCTCCTCTTGTTGCTACATTAGCTTCTACATCTTTTTCTTGTTATTTATTTTCCCTTAAATTCCTATGATCATTTCCCTCATAGACATCTACCTTAAGTTTTCTTACTTTATTTTCATCACAAACTAAAACATAATATTCTTGTACATCCCTTAGTTTAACATCATCATGAAGGCCTATCATTAGTTATACATCTTCACAGAAATTCTCTAATAGTTTACCATCTTCCTGGATGCCATTCCTGTAGCTACTAAACCTCTTTTAACAATAATCTAGCCCATTTGTCCACTCTTTATCTACTTCAACTTTATCTGCCTCAGAATCTTCTTCACACTATGGCCTCTTAGATGGAGAATCTGGAATTGTGAAAACTTTTCCTAGCATATGAACCAAATTAAATGAAAATAAATTAATCTGTGCCACCCATCTTGTAAACTTGGACTACTTGTCAGTGTATCTAGTATATAAGTATGATTTAATAGTAAATATTTATGGTCCTACTACTTATTGATAAACGATTTAGTGATTAAACCTCAGGGGAAGACTAATGAAATAGTTATACTCAAATAAAACTCACAATACTTGGATTTAAATGTGTGCTAGTGGTGAAAAATAGATGAATATAATATAGTAATAGCTTATATAAAGATAATATCAATTTATAATGGCTTTATAATGTATTTATAAATGCTAATAATTGTGTTATAATGTTTTTTTAAATTGTAGTAAGTGAATGATGTCTAATAACTGTCAAAATCCTCCCTTACTTATACCAAAATCCACTGGAGTGCAGAGACCTTCAATCCAGATGATGTCACTGCTATCCCTGGCAATTACAGCACTCTGTGGGCCCATCACCTCCCCATGGCATCCACTTCAAGAAGATTCAACACCCAGACCTCCAGTAAGTACCCTCCATCACAATTAACGATAACACAGACCCATACCATAAATAGAAAATCCAGATAAAAGCGGATACCATAAAGAAACAGGTAAAATAACTCATCCAAAAGAAATAAAATGAAACCCAAAGCATATAAAAGAAACAAATTAAATTTCCAAGCCCCGAATAACATCCCCAAGCATCCATATTAACCCAGCAATGACCTTCCAACCCATAAATCTGTGAAAATCCATCCAAGGAAGCAGATTAAGTTGTCCAAACTGAGTATATGCGCCTGAAATAGGTGTATATGCTTTTTTAGGCGTTGTTAATCCACCAAATATGTCTATATGACCTAAAATAAGCAGAAAAACAAAGTTTATAGGCTATTAAGAGGTTAAAACCCACTTATAGACCTAAATCTACATAATATACTGCATATTTCACTGAATATGAGATTTATGTATACATATAAGCTTATGTATGTCCATAATTACTCAATGTCACTTAAGATAAGTATATTATGACTCCATTAACACCTTAATAAGTATTATTAGGCTATGGATAAGCTATTTAAACTACTATAAGTTATATAATAGTGTAATAATTATATATATATGTATTATAATCATATATATAAGTATTTTAACCTGACCTTTAAGATATAAGCTTAATGTAATTAAGGTTATCTTATTTTAAGCATAAAAATAATCATTCCTAGGTATATCTAGGCTGACACTACTAGTCATCTGCACTAGTGATAGTGAGTCAAGCTGCAACTCAAAATGTTTCCACCAAAGCATCCATTGCAACTTTTTCAAGATCTTTGCAAGCCTGCATAATTACAATTTGGACTTTGAGTACCTAGACTCCACCTTTGAAAAATCCTTTGATTCGTAAAGGACAGGCCTATCATTACCTTACTCACCCTCTTTCATTAAAACTGCGCCTACTGCAGACACACTTTAATCCACTGCTAGAGTAATCTTTCCAGTGCCTGGTCCATATTCCAATTTCTTTAAGAGAACATCTTTCCCTACAATTCTCTTCAATAATTTGAATGATTCTTCACATTACTCTTTCAAATCCCATACAACATCTTTCCTTATTAAGTGCCTTAATGGAGAAGATAAAAATTTAACATCACAAATAGAAATTCTTACATATGTACAAATACCTAGAAACCCTCTAACTTCTGTAATGCTTCTTGTTCTTGGCCATTTAAGTACCTTGTTTTTCTGTTTCTCTGAAATGATCCTTTCTTTACTACATACAGCATGTCCAAAAATATCTAGTGCTGGCACAAAGCATAAAAATTTGGACCCTGAGACTGTTAATCAAGCCTCCTCTATCCTAAAAAGTACTCTTTCAAGTGTTATTTTATACTTCCAAATAAACCTTCTAATTCTTGGGTTCTCCTCCAGAACCTTTCCATCATAATCAATAGCTGAGCCTTTTATACTTCCATTATCAATAAAAATTCCCACATGTTCTGGAATTTCGTCCTGTAGTATCCACATCATTTGCTCTTGATATACCAACACAGAATTTTTTGCACCTTGGGGTAACCTTGTCAACCTGAAGTGCCCCAATTAAGTCTCAAACATAGCCATAGGTCTTGATTTTACATCCAGTTTGTGCTCATTGTAGCCTCCCATGATATCTCATAGTCCATAACATGCATGGACTGAAAAATATTCCACACACTCCTCTGGTGTTGGTAGTAATCCTGCATCTTTTACTGTAATTTGTTCATTTCCCTTAAGTCATGAGAAACCCGTAATTTGCTGTTATTCTTAAAGACTAAAAATACTGGACTTGAATAACTAGACATTGAATTTTCATACAAGCCAGACCTTAGCCTTTCCTAATTAATTCTGTATATCCCTCTCTTATAGCCACTGGTATAGGAAATGCTTTCTTCTTCCATGGTGCATGAGGTATAACTGGAACAATATAAGGTTTTCCATACACAGGGTGAAATAAAAGACGACTTGTAGGAAAGTCATTTTTGAGAAATCATAGATTAATCTATAAAGTAACCTTCAAGGAACCCTATTTTTAGTATTTGAGCATTGTACAGATAAAATTTGCAAAAGTGATTTGAATAATTTGGAAATCTAATTAACCAGTGACTCTTTCAACAGAGATTTCAAATGGTTAGCACATTGCAATACTCAAATACCTCATTTAAACCAAAAACCTTGGAAAAGTTTAAATAGTATTTTTTCCTAATTCCAAAGGTGTAACTAATTGCTTGTTTGAATGGTTAATCTTATTTGGAAGACAAATTTACATTTAATAATCCTCCTCACTCATATCATTCTCCATCATAAGCTACTCTGCTTTCAATCTTTGAATATTGATAGATACTTATTGGAAGAATAAATTTGAATAAACATATCAAAATGGTAAAGCATCATTTATGCATATAGCTTTATGAGTAGAAATTTTCATAATTTTCTTAAAGAATAAGAACAGATTTGATTAAAAGTCAGGTTGATTTTTGAAGCCTTATGCAGCCGAAAAGAAGTGCTGCAATTTTTGAGGAATATGAAATTTACCAAATAATTATAGAAATATATTTTATAATTTTAATAAACCCTTACAACATCAAAATTTGGTCTAGGTTCTATAATTTTTATATTATTGAAGCTAGTAGAAATGTGCATAGAGAAATTTGTTTTCACTAATCCATGAAAATTTATAATATTTTGGACTAATTGATTTAATATTCCATAAAAAATATGTCTATAAGTTTCACATCCATTGAAATTAAAAAAGGTTCTGAAAATTTGAAATTTCAAAGAAAGAAACCCCCCCATATTTATAAAACCAATCAAATTTACATTACTGAAGAACAAACACTACGCAATATAGGGGGTGGACTTGCTAGCAATTCCTCAACCTGAACTCAGAAGGAACTCAGATGGTACTCAGACTGAACTCATACTGAACCCATACTGAACTCTACTTGAACACCCACCTAAAACTGTTCTGCTGAGTGGTGTTCATCCCTGATTGTATTTTTCCTTTATCAATAGCTCAATGTGTGTTCAATCTGTGGTGAGTTTGGGTCCAAGGTTGTGGACTCGCTAGCAAGTCTGCCCCCCATATTGTGTGGTGAAAGTCAGGTAAATTTTTTGAAAGTATTTTTCACATACATGAATTTTTTTTAATGAATAAAATAATTGGGATAAAAGTTTATGTATATATATCAATATTCATCCAAAATAAGTTATCTCACATGCTAGAAGGTGTCTCCCCCCAACTGAACTTCTATACTTCAGGAAATAATATGAACCTTCTAGCAGGTGCCAATTTTTTTTCTCATAATAAAAAACTAAGTGTAAATAATATATCAAAAGCAAATAATATTTAAAATTTTGAATACATTTTCATATCTGAAATTTATATGTCAATGTATTTTTTCAGGATGAAAAAAAAATTTCATCCACAATTAACATCAAAAAATGTTCTTCCAGAGATGAAATTGAAGGTTCCATTTCATTCAGCCTGAGTATTTACAAACCCTTATTCAAAAATATTTTCAATAAAATTTTGGTTTCCTTTTAGCACCATAGTATTAAGATTTTACATTATCAAATGAAATCCATTTATCCCATGTAAATTGGAAAGATTTTTATCCATGAAGTACCAGTAGTTGAAGACATAAACTTGATATGATTGAATGAAATAATTTAAATACTAATAAATTTAAATGAAATTATCAATTTTTTTAAATTCTCGAATTTATTTTTTCCATTCTTTTGACATCCCAGAAATATTTTTTTGTGAAATATATCATGTTACCCTATTACAAAGTCACCATGAATAATCAAACACATGTTTAGTATATGAAAGTGTGATTTTAAACAATGTAGATTAAAATTTTACAAAAGTATTTCTTTTAAATAAAAATGAGATAAAATAAAAATAATAATAGTAAAAAAAAAGGAAAATTTTTGTCTAGCTCCATAAATACTTACATTTTGACCCTCTTTTATCCTGTGTAAATTTTTATTAGCCCTTTTTTTACCCCCTGGGACCTGACTTGGGGCTAAGAAAGGGCTGACAATGTGTCAAATTATTCTTATTAAAAATGTCTATGTTTTATCAAAAGAAACTGACATCCTTCCTACAGTTTTGACTATCATGATTTGTTCATGAAATAAATTTTTTTGTCCTACTTAGCACTCATTGTTGCTTTTTTCCTTCCCATGATACCCCATAATCATATATTTTTTTCATTTTTAATTTATGAAGCACATACTCGCTCATTATTCAATAAAATTATATAAAGAAGTTATTTTGGAGAAAAAGTTAATATAACCTATAGTTTTCATAAACTTTTTATCATTCTTCAAAATTTCATGTCTTAAAAAAAATGGATGCTGTGTGCCTTCTTTTGATGTAACTTTTTTTTAAAATTATTATTAATGTTTAGACACTTTTTATAAATTTTATAATTTAGTTAAATTTTTTGGAATTTTTTTCTAAAAAAAAAAGATTTTTTATGTCTTTTAAATGATTTTGTGATCTTGTGAATTTTTTCAATTTGTTATGGAATTTTTTGGACCTAATATTTTTTTTGATTGTTTTAATAGGGGGTATGAATGTTCAGGGATCCACAATTAGGGATCAGGAGTTTTTTTTCCCAGGATCAGACATTATTAATTGCGGAAGATTCTTATCCAATAGCCCTGGGGCTAGTGGATAAGGAATCCATGATAATGCATTATCCCACCTCTTATACCCCAATTTCCCTTCCTAATTCCTGATCCCAAACTCATCACATCCATGATTGCTTTGTAAGCAAGTCACATGACATATAATTGCAGATTCCATCCTTATGTATCTCATCACTCTATGGTACTTAATTTTGGTGGCAAACACATAACATTTTTTCTCATCTTTATGTGTCTCTTCACTCTATGACATATAATTTTTGTAGTGAACACATAACATTTTTTTCTATCTACACACCCCATCTGCTCATTTGGTGGCAAATTCCCACTTCCCACTCATCACCTAAAGCTTCTACCGACAACCTTTTCTACTGAAAATAATGAAGCACCTCTCTACTAGGAAGCAACTTCACACAGCTATGAATGCTATCACTTAAGTTTTAGCTGCTGACTCTGACTCTGACTCTGGGTTGGAAGACACTTTAGCTTATATGTCTTTTCAATGATCTTTATGAAGAAGAGGATCCAAGACCTGCACCAGCTCTCCCCTCCCTTGAATCACAAAACATTCTTTCCACCAGCATATTCTCTGTCATTATGCCAACCACCCTCCAACATTTTACAACATAAACCTATCAATTTTTTTTCATACTCTCCAAATTTTCAACTTCTGTGTTTTATTCACTTGGTTTGGTGTTTTTATTTTTTGCATATTTGTTTTTATTTTGAATTTATGCTGAATGTCTCTTTTTTGGATGTCTCATTTGTTTTCATTCACCAGCTCAACATGAAATTGCATATTTTCTGCAATTGCATAATTTTTCACTGTTTCTTTTTTTCATTCATCCCTCATATCCTTTACCTCTTCTCCTCCAACATCCCACAAACAATTTGCTTTCATTTATTTTCTCATCTCATCTCTCCAGGTAAGTCATTTTATTCTTTTTTTATGATTTTTTGATTTCTAATTATAATTTTTTTTTGTTTTTTTTCTGTTTTTTTTATTTTTTGTATCTAAATTTTTTTTGTAAGTGGTTGTTTTTGATTTCAATGGTAAAATTAACCTTTTTTTTCTCTCCCTCTTTACTTTCTTTTTTTGCTCCATCACCCTACTCTTCATCCCTCCTTGGCATGGCCATTATCCCCCCTTTCCCCTATTTCACTTTTTTTTGGCTCCATGTTATTAAAACACATAAATTACACATTCTTTATGCATTTCACTTACTCCATATTCGAATTCTCCCAAATTCCAACATCAATCTTTCTCACTCTATTTGTCCTACTTTTCAATCAAGGTAAATTTCATCTCCTTTTTTTCATGCCTAAATGATATCTCATTCCTTCTATGAAGATTTCAAACTTAAATATATGTATAACTCTTATCTGGATAACAGTGAACTTATTAAACTCCTCTTGCTCTCATCTCCATTACCACTTTTCAACTTTTTGTAAAATTTTGAAAATTAGACTCAGAATCAGGGTTAGGTTTATTCAAATCTAATTTCTTTTTAACTGAAGATTCTTCTAAAGGCTACCTCTTATTTCCCACAGACAGATTTGAATTTGGTTCAGTGGTTGCTGAGATATTTACTGTTAAAGTTGAGCCTTTTTTTCCCAATTTAAATTTTTTTATTTCATATTTTTATGTAACAAATTAGGGTTATTTTTATTTAAATCACATGTCATTTAACTGAAGATTCTCCTGAAGCCTATCTTTCATTTACAATAAACAGATTTTAATTTGGTTCATTGGTTGCTAAGATATTGACCTTTAAAGTCGAGCCTTTTTTTCCAAATATCACATAATTTATTTCATGTTTTTATATTGCATAATTAGAGAATAAGGCTTCTGAAACTCTTATCTGATGATTATCTAGGCTTATATCTCCATCTTGTTGGAATTTTCATCATCAATTCTCAAATTTTTGTGTAATTTGGAAATTAGAGTCAAAATTAGGGTTAGGTTTATTCAAATCTTATGTTCTTTTAACTGAAGATTCTTCTAAAGCCTATCTTTTATTTCCCATAAATGGATTTGATTTTGGTTTATTGGTTGCTAAGATATTGACCTTTAAAGTTGAGCCTTTTTTCTAAATTTCATTTAATTTATTTCATGTTTAGACCAGGATTTGTTAAAGGCTATTCTCTTGGTATGTCTGATAATATATGCTTCATTCTTAAAATCACATCACTCATTTTATTTCCATAGGAATCTATTCTTTACTTAAAAAAAGTTTCTCAAGTTCATCACCAAACAACCAAAGCTCCACCTGGCTTGGAATCTTTTCAAGAGTCCACACATTTTGAATGCTCTTTTCAAATCAGTCAAGACTTAATCCACCAAATAAACAAGGTAAAAAAAGAAGGTAAGTTTAACAGATATAAAAAACTTTATGTAGATCAAAAAAGTATGGGGATTAGTAGATTCATAAAATATTTTTTATTTTTTCATTAATTTTATATAAATAACTCTTATATTTCAAATTCCTAAAATAAAGTAATGGGTCATCAACTCTGTGTTGTATAAACGGTAATCATGATAACATTTAATTGTTTCATGGGGTTCATCTTCCCTATACCTGTGGAAAGTCCCAAACTTAGTTTCTAGACTTGATCCACATTTTGTTGGGATGAATTATCATTACTTTAAAACTAGGTATATTGATATATATTAGTTGTTTATATATTAATTTATGTAATTATATTAAATTTTGGTGATTTTCACTCCTTACTTCAATAAAATGCATGGGAGGGTATTGCCAAATTTTCAAATCTGACATGTGAAATTGATGACTTAGAAAAAAATTTAGAATTTTGTTGACTTAGCTGTATGTAGAAAAGTTAATTTAATGGTTTGAATGTAAAAAAGAAAAAATGTATGAGTTTTTCAAATTTTTGCAAAAAAAAATCATCTAGAATCAAGACCTTTAATAAGTCAGTGCATATAAAATGATCACCAAAAAGAAATAAAACAAAATTAATTTAACCAAAAAAACAAGCAATCTAAAATTTTGCAATAAAATTTTTCAAATCTCAATGAGGAGTGTGTGCCAAGGATTTATTATTAGCTTTAATGCATTCTATCAATAGAACTTTGTAAACAAAATTAAAAAAACTAGTTATCAAACATTTTCATTAAGTGTTCAATTTCCTCAATAGATTTATTAGCTTTAACACAATCTCTCAAGAAATCTTTCTTTTTTGAAGCTTCTTCAAGTTTATACTTGAGTTTCATTTGATCCAATAGTAAATTGTAGTTAAGAGCCTTCTCCTCTTTCTTTATCTCGAATTTCTTCTCCTCCAAATCATGTGCCCTGTCATCCCTCATTAAAGAAAGCTTGAATTTCTTCTCCTCCAAATCATGTGCCCTCTCATCCCTCTGTAAAGAAAGCTCAAATTTCTTCTCCTCCAAGTCATGTGCACTCTCATCCCTCTGTAAAGAAAGCTCAAATTTCTTATCCTCCAAGTCTTGTGCCCTACTATCCCTTTGTAAAGAGAGCTCGTATTGTTTCTTTTGAAAGTTGAGAGTATCTCTTGCAACTTCAACTTTACCTAGAGTGAAAAGGAATATTAAAAAATAAAAAGAAAAGCTCACTTAATTATTAAGAGGTATGCTATCACTTACCAGATTCACGGTTTTCCGGAAAATCATCAATGGAAGAAAAAGGGTTTTGGGAAAAACTATCTCTGTTTTGCTTTCTATGACTGTTGAAATTCAAAATAGTTGATGGTCTTTGCTTTTTTTTGGAGGTAACATTTTCCTCTTCATCATTGATGCTAGCTTCAGACTCACTTGCTTGAGGATCCTGGGTTTGTTCATTAGCCTTTTTAGAAATAAAAAAAATTAAAACAACTAGACTAGAAATAAAAACTTACTGGAGTGGGATCACATTGGTTTATATCATCATAACAATCAATTGGAAAGCTATCTAGATTTGTTGAATTTAGAACAGGGGAGGCTTGAGTGGAGGAAGAGGATGGGAAAAGATTTCTTTTGACATCATGTTTGGAGATAGCATCTTCACCATCCACCATGTTGGAAGAATTAACATCAGCTCACTCTCCAAAAATAGCATCCATCTCTTTAAAGTATGGACATATAGATTCAAGTTTATCATCTATGGATTTTATGCCCTTACTGATATCAATGTTAGTAATACCATAACCAGTAGAAAATAAAATAGTTTTTGCCTTCTTGTATTTGGCTCAGTAATGCTTGAAACGTTCAGACATCTGTTTAGGCAAAAGATCAATCCTTCCCTTGTCTTATTTTGTAATTCATTGGCCATTAGAAGATAGCCATTGACTTTTGACGCAGGGGCCCATCCTACTTTAGTTGCATTCTCAGTACCAAAACAAGAATTATAATTAGTTATTAATTTTAGCCAGTTTATAAGTATAAGATGATCATCTTTTTTTAGTTGAACCGTCTTTGATTTCTCAGCTGAGTGGGGGAAAGAGGGAGTAATGGGATTTGAAGAAAAACTGGGGAAAGGCTGCCTTTGAGAAGATCTATGATGAAAGGGCATGTTGAGATATTTGAAGATGAAAAGGAGAAGAAAAAACAGATGAGATGGGGAGGGTTTTTTAATGGAGATGAATAGACAGGATGGGAGTGTGCAGCAAGGTAGGGAGGCTGGCACAGCCAGAAAGTTGTCCAAGATGTGGTTATGAAAAATTGAGGATAAAAATGTCAGATAGAGATGAAAATTGACATGTAAAAGGTCTAATAACCCATTTATTAGCAAAAATAATTGCAGAAAATAATTGGGGTATAATGATTTTTATCTGCAATTAAATTAATTGCAGATTGGTCAACATTGATACCCCCTAATGCTTAAATAGGAATCAAGTCACGTGCCAAAAAGATGCAGCGTCTTTTCAAGCACATGACTTGATTCCAATTCCTCTAGTGAAAGTTACCAGATGGACCACAAATTTTCACAGAATTATATTTCTTGTGGTCCATCCGACAACTTGCACTGAGGAATCGGGTTCCAGGCTTGCGCTTGAAAAGACACAGCATCTTTTTGGCATATGACTTCAATCACAATTCAAGCCATATGCTTAAAAAGATGCTGCATCTTTTTGGCACATGACTTTAACTTCAATTCAAGCATTAAAACAGTGAGAAAAAATTCAAAAAAATGCAAAAAAACCAAAAACATCAAAAGAAACATAAAAAAAATGTAAAAAAATTCAAAAAACACCAAAAAAAAATTCAGAAAATCTCAAAAAAAAATTCAAAAAAATTCAAAATAATTCAAAAAAATCCAAAAAATTCAAAAAAATTCAAAAAATGTCAAAAAATGTCAAAAAATATTAAAAAATTCAAAAAAGTTCAAAAAAAATTCAAAAAATTCAACAAAAAATCTAAAAAAATCTTAAAAATTCAGAAAACTCCAAAAAACTTCAAAAAAAATCCAAAAAAAATGCAATTTGTTCAAAAAAATTTACAAAACTCAAATAAAGTGCTATTAAATTCCAAAAAACTCTTAAAAATTATTTAAAGGCCAAAAAAATCTAAAAAAATCTAAAAATGCTAAAAATTCAAAAAATTCTGATTATCATTAGAAAATTAAGAAATGATTAAAATAATCAGCAGAAATTAAAATAAAAGCTTAATAAATTTTAAAAATTGAATATAAAATTTGATACAAGTGAAAAAATTGATGAAATTATTCCAAAAATATATATAATAAGAAATAAGATAAATATATCTTTTTTCAAAGAGATTCGGTATTTATATATTTTTTTACTTGAAAATTCTTGACTCATACCAACTCCTGCTTTATTTTTTTCAAGGAAAATTGATACATAGATGATAAAAATTTTGATCCTTGATTCATGAGGCAACCATTCTTCCAAAAAATAGGGCTGCTGGAGTTACTACTGAGATTACTCTTGGGGTAGTCTGAGGGACAAAAAAACAACTTGCCTAAAAGTTGTCTTTTATTTTACCCTGTGACACTACGCAATATAGGGGGTGAACTTGCTAGCAAGTCCTCAACCTGAACTCAGATGGAACTCATACTGAACCCATACTGAACTCTACTTGAACACCCACCTAAAACTGTTCTGCTGAGTGGTGTTCATCCCTGAATGTATGGTTCCTTTATCAATAGCTCAATGTGTGTTCAATCTGTGGTGAGTTTGGGTCCAAGGTTTCAGACTTGCTAGCAAGTCCATCCCCCATATTGTGTGGTGTGATAAGTATCCTTCAATAAGCCCCTTTCATCTTCTGTAAAATTAATAGCCTTCTCTCTAAGAAACATAACACACCACACAATATGGGGGGCGGACTTGCTAGCAAGTCCGCAACCTTGGACCCAAACTCACCATAGATTGAACACACATTGAGCTATTGATAAAGGAGCCATACAATCAGGAATGAACACCACTCAGAAGAACAGTTTTAGGTGGGTGTTCAAGTAGAGTTCAGTATGGGTTCAGTATGAGTTCAGTCTGAGTTCCATCTGAGTTCCATCTGAGTTCAGGTTGAGGACTTGCTAGCAAGTCCACCCCCTATATTGCGTAGTGACATGTAACAAAAAATTATTCTCCTCCTGTGACAACAAATCCTGTGGTCCAAAATTAACCATCTGTATCCTTTTCAATGTTATCCTGTTATTAGGCAGAAATTCAGGTGTATCATAAAGACTTCTGAATAGTGCCAGCCTTTGCAAAGGTGGATTCAAATCTGACATTGGTACATTTACTAGTTTAACTCTAACTGCTACTGGTTTCTACTTTGTGCCAGACAGCTCCAGCTGCTTCCTTCATTACTTAATATTAAACCCTTCCTAATATAACTTTGGGTTATGCCTACATCCTGTTTTTTGTCTTCTCTTCCTAATATAAGAATAACAAAATCCATAATCAAGAAATTAAAAATTCTAGGCACAATACACTCTATATTAGTATTACCCAAACACCTATGAAGTACCACTTTATGTATCCCTGCTTGGACTGACTGATAGCTATCTGTGCTCCTCTCATCTTGTGAGATATTAATTCCTAGAAGTTCAGCCCCTAATGAAAAGATTGGTGCCTCCCTGGTGGATGCCCATTCCCTTCCTACTCATAAAACTCTCTTTCTTTCTCTAAACTCACTGCTCCAACATACTTAGTCTCCCAGCCACCATCCTTAGGTGCTACTAGGACTTCCATTACTGGAATACCATCATCACCCATAATCCTAATTCCTATAGTTTTTTTTAAGCAATAATCTATAGTTACAGAATAATCCATTAAGAATGGTGTTCCTGAAACTGGTTTTACCACCCCCATAGGAACATAAAAGTTTAAATCTCTTGACTCTCCTGAAACTTTTGTCTTAACATACTCAGCTACCCCTATAGCTGGTAACCTACCACCACTAATATCTGCAAAAGAGTTTTCACTATCTTTAACTGGAAAACTTAAATCCACTGCATCTTCCACTGAGACCACGTTGATTTAAGAACTAGTACCTACCAGCAATCTGATCTGCTTTTCATAAATTGTGACCATTTTAGAAAGAAATTTTTATAATACTAAGCTATAGACACAATCTGAGATGGGTTGGTTCTCCTTTCTAAAACTAATTTAAAAAGAAGTGCCTGCCACTCTAATATTTAAAGACAGTGAAATCATGTATTATAAGTGTGGTTATATATTTTGGGGAAGAAAGTAGAATGGGTTAATAGAGGACGTTAATCAACAAATTAAATAATATATTTTAATATAAGTAATGTATCTGTTGGCTAGATCTACTCTCAGTAAGAACTAGTATTCTCGGTCACTCCCTCTTAAAGTACTCTATCTAATACTATCCTTACTGTAGCAATAAAATAACTCTCCAGTGCTACTTCTGGTATGCACACCTGATTTGAACAAAAAATAAATATATCCAATTTAGTTTTTATGAATAATAATTCTATTTCACTCTCTATTTTTCTATATTAATAATCTACTCTACTTCCGTCTACTTTTAAAAGTGAGTGTCCTTTTATATATATTGTATGTTCAGCACCTCTCCCCTATGTTTCCTTTCCCTATGGGTTTTCCTATGCATGTTCAACACTAATTCAAAAATATCAAATGGCAACTAAGTATCTCAATAATCTATGTACATTTGTTAGCATATTTCTTGGTTCCAATAGTGCCTGAAACATTTGTGAAATTACAGCTATTAGCGCCTAACACTCTACCTTTTGTACGTACCCAACACTTTTGAGATCCCTGACTAAATAATAGGTACTGTACGGCCTTCCATACCTATTGTAATAACCCATGCTTGCCATATGAGTATCCACTAATTTTGAAAACCTTTTCACTAAGTAAATAACCTTCCTTCTTACTTCTTTTTGTTTGAGCGCTGCTTATTGACCCACTTGTTCTTCTAGTGCAACCTTCTTCCTCTAACAAGTGTTCTGCCAATGATGGGTGAGCATAGCTTTATCCAAGAGACATTGCTCTTATCTAAGTGTGAGTTTTGTACCATTGCTTGTTTCTGCATCCTAAGTCCATAGCATGTGTCTAGCGCTATCCATGACTTGCACGAGTACATACCATAACCTCTGTCTTATAGTCCAGTATGCACTTTCCTATATCTTTTACTTGCCGTGGCTTTTATATCCATAGTACACAAAAAAAACTGTGCATGGAGAGTCTAATTTCTCTGCGCTTTTGAAGACCCCTTTTTTGTGCTTCCATAACCATCCTTCCTGGAAACCCCTTTGTTGCACTTTTTGCTAACTGAGACATTTTCCTGTGCTTCTGCAAGATGTGTACCACACTGTCAAATACCCTAATGGATCTGCATAGTGTGGAACCCTTGGAAATATAACAACTGACTGGAATGAATTTTCTGCCATATCATACTCAACACAATTAGAAACTCTTTTCTTCCTACATTTATCTACTATTCCATTTGCTACATCTGGTGCTACTTCTGTCAGAACTCCTTATGGATCTTAAACTGTTGTATGTAAAAATTGCACAACCAAATCTTCAGCTTCCTTTGGAAATTCATAATGAACTGGGTGCTGCATCTTCCATTTCGGTTGAGGCCTTTTCACCATATTTTGCCCTTCCAGGTGGATTTTTTGGAGTATTATGCCTAGATTCTGGCATCCCTTCTTCTGGTACTTCTCTTCATTGTACTACTTCAGGCTCCTCTAACAATGGTTGGTCCTCAATCAGATGACCCATGTCACAGTCTATTTTTTCCCCAGTTTCATCCTCCATTTCTGCATCCTTAAGTGGTACTGGTCTATTTTTTTTGTAGTATAACCTACATATTTGATGTCTTCAGGGTTTGTGTATTTAGCACCAGCCCTCCTTGGCCTTCTAATAGTTGGTGGTACCATTTTTTTATTCTTTTCTGTAGAAAATTCTAACCATGCTGCAGTAAGTGGCACTGCAATTCCTCCTTCTTCAACTTTTAAATCTAATACCACACAAGTTACCTCAAAATTTACTGAATTCAAATTCATGTCCTTTGATTCAGGCTCCTTACCTTTACTAGATTCTCCTTCCATATCTTTCTTATTAATATGGTCAATAACTCTAGCCCACATCCCTCAATCTTTATTAGCCATAAGTTTTGTACCATCTTCAATAATTAGCATAGTTCTATCCATGTAAACTACTCTATCCTCTTTATCTTTCTGAAGTGTGTTACAACTCATCCTGGTATGTCCCTCTTTATTGCAATAATAACATACCATACTAGAAAAACAAGAAGTTTGAGAAGGGTATTTGGGTTTGAATGATTCCCATTGCTTTTTCCACCTCATTTATTTTCTTCTCTAACTCCATAATCTGCTCCATAACTGATTCTGGGTCCTTATTTAACACCTTACCCTTAGGTTTTGTTGCTAAATAAGGTAAGACTTATTTTGACAAAATTTCTATTACTTCTTTTTCTTCTAAAAAACCCTTTCCACCCTGTTCTCAACTCGATGCAGCTTCATTTCTTCTTCTACTGTTTCTTCCATCTCCTCTAATCCAGGATACTTTTAATTTCTGTCTTGTTTCTTAACTAATTTCCCTTCATTATCTAGGCACCTTTTTGCCCAGTCCTCAACTTCTGGTTCTAACACCTCACAAAACCAAAGTAAGAATTTTTCAACATCTCCAAAATCTTTGTTACTGACCAAGTACTCCACTTTCTGGTCAAATTATTCTCTAAAATTTTTAAAACCTTTGGGATCTTAAACACCCCCTCTAGCTTTAGCCTTTTTTACTAAGATGTCAAAATAATGAATTGTGAACCTGGTTTCCTCTGTAATTTTGGGCCATCATTTAAGCATTTGTGCCTTCAGAGCCAACAAGTCTCAGGTCTCATGAACCTCTAGTTCCTCTATATTCTCTTTGCACTTGCCTTCCACAAAAAAAAAACTTGGTGTACCATATCATATTCAGTAGCCCCATGAACTTGTACTGCTTGCTCAAATTTTTGTAAAAAATTTTTAGTATGGATGCCAGTGAAATGCAAACTTTCATCTTTGCATCTAATTATTGTCAAAACCCTAGGTGGTAATGATTTTGTTGAGTTAGGCAATTTTTCCCTCTCCTGAGTAACTCTAGAGATAGTTGTTGTAGGATCAATACTACTCTATTATATTCTTTCAAAAAAGCCCTACACTATCCTTTGATAACAATTTTATTTGATCCACCCATTGAAGAGCCTACAACCCTTCCTTGAAGTGCCAGCTTGATTAAGTCCTTTTTAAAAACCCCTAAAAATGATATATAAAAAATAACCACACTTACAATCCAGTTGCCACTGTTGGGACCCCAATTGTAGAAAAAGAGAGTTCTATAATACTAAGCTATAGACACAATCCAAGATGGGTTGGTTCTACTATCCAAAACTAATTTAAGAAAGAAGCACATGTCACTCTAATTTTTAAAGACAGTGAAAACACAGATGCAAGTGTGGTGGATAAAATGAAGAGTAGAAAGAATACTTTATAAGAGATCTTTTAAAGAAAGGAAGTAATATATTTTAAATATTAGTAATCTAACTGCTGGCTATATCTATTCTCAGTAAGTGCTAGTACTCTCAGTAACTCTCTCTAATACTATCCTTACTGTAATAATAAAATAACTCTACACTGCTATGAACACAAAAGCAAAATATAATTATGTTTTTCTAATCTGAAAAATACTCTATATCTAATTTTCTATATATTCTCTTCTTCTCAAAATCTATATATCTCCCTTTTTTAAGAGTGAGTTCTCTTTTATATACATTGTATGTCCAGCACCCTTTCCCTATGCTCTCTTCCCCTACTGTCTTTCCTACACAAGTTCAATTCCAATTGAAGTGCATCAAAAAGTAATTTAACTATCTCATTAACTAAGTACAGTGTTAGTATCAGTCTATTCTAATAGTGTTTGAAATATCAAGGCAAAATCAACTATTAGCACCTTACACTACACCTATCTTTAAATACCCTACACTTCCTGAAATCCTTATCTTCATAATAAGTACTTTACCGCCTTCTATACTTATTATGGAATGTGCACTTTCTGTGTGAGTATCCACTAATCATGGATACCTCAGTTCTGAGTAAGTAACCTCCCCTATCTAGAGTCTTACTTGTATTTCTTTATCAAGTGCTGCCTATTTTCTCTGCTTGCTAATTTCTCATTTTTCCAGCATCATTTTTAAGCATTCCTATTTTTTTTTTTGCATTTCCCACAAAGCATTTTTGGTCTAGCTGTATAGTCAAACCCATAAACATTGAGACAAAAATAAATATTTTTGAAAATTTATTGACATCCAAATAGTTGTGCTTCAGTATTTTTTGAAAGAACTAGTTCATTTTATGACAATCAGATTGACTTTACTTTTAATCCAGATGGTACAGCTACTTGAAAAAATCTTGCTGTAATTTTGTCTTCAATCCCCTGCTAAAAACATGAGTTTAGGTCGCTTTTGATGGGGAATGAGGTGCAAAAAACAGCAAGATTTTTCCAAATAGCTGTAAAAAGCGGTGAAACAACAGAGAAATAAGTGTGATTGCCACAAAATGAATGGTAGATGTCAAAAAAAATGATGAGCAGTAAGGGCACAGGGTAATTATTAGTATTTTGGTTCAAGAACAGACTTGGGCACCACTACCACTACCAGTTCAATTCTTTTTTTTGGACTGAGACCTCTGTACTACCTCCCAAATTCCCATCAAAATTGGGTAACCAAGTGTTCAATTTTGCAGTAGAGCTTCAGTTAGTGTTAGATTTCCTTCACTATCTCATTCCTTAGAGGTTAGAGTTAGGTTACAATTACTTTCCATTATCTTTAAAGTTAGTGCTATCACTCTGGTAGCTAGTTAAGATGAAATGGCCAGATGAAACTAATAAAAATAAATACAGTCTCCAAAACTGCCAAAAAGTTAGTTGCTTAAAGGCCTCCCTAAATAATCATCTTTTCTCATCAGCCTGTGTAAAGACAGAAAACAGAATTATCATTTGAATATGCAGATTTTAAGCTCTGCTGCAAAGTTGATCACTTATTTACCAGAATTTGATGAGAATTTGGGAGGTAGTATACATGTTTCAGTTTAAAAAAATTTGAATTGATAGTGGTGCACAAGTCTGCCCAAACCAAAATATTAATAATTACCCTTTGTCCTTACTGTAGCTTGACTTTTGGGCTCTCAATAAATTTTTGAATCAGGTGAGATTGTATGAAATAATAATAAAAAATTAAGGCAGTTTATAAGTCCACAACCTATTTTTGATACAGATACAACTTACAATACAATTTTTTTGTTTGATGCACTCTTATGCCACCAAATGAAATTATGTACTTACTACTAATCACATATTATATCATATGCAATAATACATACACTTTTTCAAAACCTGTGCAAGGTATCATTCTTCCCTTGCTCTCACTCTTGCTTTTGCTCTTGCTCCAGTTTTTGACTTTTTTTTTCTTAGACTGCTTGTTTCTTATTGAGTATCTATATTTTACAAGCTAAAATGAATGTATAGTTTTTTTATGCTTATTTTATAATGTAATTTACCTGATCAATTTTCTTTCTTGTAACAAAATAATCAATCTATTGTAATTAAATTGCAATGATATTTTTCAGCAGCAGTATCAGCTGCCCTTTCTACAGGAAACCATAATCTCTGAAAACCACTCAAAACATTACTGCAAGTATTAATAGAAGGAAATAAAGTCTTAAAATAGAAAGGTGGAATGGGTGCACCTTCCCACAATATCCCCTGACAAATGTGAGCAGATTGGTGGTCTTTTGTATTTGAGTTTCTCTGGTAATAAAAGGCCTTTATATTTGAGTTTTTCCTGATTGAATGCAAGTAAGCCATAAATGCTCAGTTTGACCATTAGAGTCTTTGTTGGAACATTTGCAAGAGATACTTGCTCCTTGTCTGGCAGCAAAGATTTTAGCAGCTTCTTTTGCTTCATCTAAGGTGGGATAAATTGTGGGCTTGGGTATCATTGCTAACATTGAGGAAGTCAAAGAGTGGCATTTTTTTTCTTATGGAAGGGGTAAACAAGTGTATGCATTATTGCATACGATATAATATGTGATTAGTAGTAAGAACATGATTTCATTTGGTGGTGTAAAAGTGCATCAAAAAAAAATTGTATTGTAGGTTGTATCCGTATCAAAAATAGATTGTGGACATATAACCTGCCAAAACTAAATCAAATTAAAATTTTGAAAGTTTTAATTTGGCAGGTTATATGTCCACAAACTATTTTTGATACGGATACAACCTACAATACAATTTTTTTTGTTTGACACCAAATGAAATCATGTACTTACTACTAATCAAATATTATATTGTATGCAATAATACATACACTTGTTTACCCCTTTGATGTGAAAAAAATTGCTACTCTTTGACTTCCTCAATGTTAGCAACTATACACAAGCCCACAATTTATCCCACCTTAGATGAAGCAAAAGAAGCTGCTAATATCTTTGCTTCCCAACAAGGAGCAAGTATCTCTTGCAAATGTTTCAACAAAGACTCTAATGTTCAGACTGAGCATGTCTGGCTTACTTGAGTTCACTCAGGAAAAACTCAAATCAAAAGGCCTTTTATTACCAGAGAAAGTCAAATACAAAACCAAAAATGTGTTCACTGCGACTGCCCATGGAAAGCTCATGTGATTCAAGGGAAAGTTGAAAAACTGAAACATAAATATGAATCACTTGTATTTGAAGAAAGTTTCTTGAGTGTTGAAAGAGACTTTCCCCTAAATGTAAGAATACTTTTTTTGGCATGATTTTATGAATGCTTATTTTTGTCTCTCTTACACCATTTTTTAGGAGCTCTGTGTAGACTTAATTGATGATCCAGTAGTGAAAAAAAATCATGATAGTACTGATGTGCAAAAGTACTGGTGGGAGCTCACATATGAGACTGTTTCTCATAATCATGAGCTGGACTTAACTCTGACAGCTTATGCCCAAGAACAATCACTTAATGAAGTACAGTGCAAGGTGGTAGAGAAATTGCATGATTGTGGAGTAAAACCAAACATGGTACTGGAAATTTTGCAAGTAAAGTACCCTAATCTCAAAGCCATTTCACAAGATATTTACAACATCTGTCAAAAAAATCTTCTCAAAAAATTGGATGGTAGAACCCCGCTTGAGGCATTTCTATACTACTTACATACTGATAAAATCATTCACAAATATAAACAAAATGAATCTCATCAAGTAATGCGCCATTTTTTTGCACCATGGGCCAGTATTAAACTATTTCATGAGTTTCCCCATGTATTATTTATGGATGCTACTTACAAAACTAACAAGTGAGCAGAAAATATTTATATCATATAACTTTTTAGTCTCACAAAACATTTGAATTTGAAACTTAGGTACAGAATGCCTCTTCTTCACATAGCCGGATCAAGTTGCACTGGTAAAAATTTTTCAATTTTGTTTATCTTTCTCAGTCCAGAAAAAGAAGAAGACTACTCTTGGGCTCTAGAAAACTTCAATAAACACCTTCTCAAAAGAGATTTCACCAGAGTGATTGTTACAGATTGTTAACAAGCCTTGATTCTGACATTGTCAACCCACTTTCAAAACTCAAAACACATTTTGTGGGCTTGGCATCTAAATAATAGGGGGTATCAATGTTCAGGGATCCGCAATTAAATTAATTGCGGAAAATAATCTGCTTACCCCAATTATCTTCTGCAATTATTTTTGCTAATAATTGGGTTATTAGAGACTTTATGTGTCAATGTTCACCTCTTATCCAACATTTATTT
Source organism: Hemileia vastatrix (assembly GCA_030280995.1). NCBI lineage: Eukaryota > Fungi > Basidiomycota > Pucciniomycetes > Pucciniales > Zaghouaniaceae > Hemileia > Hemileia vastatrix. Next base: position 63,674,413 of record JASXTE010000001.1, read on the forward strand.
GCTCAATTTTTCATAACCACATCTTGGACAACTTTCTGTCATAACCACATCTTGACCTACTTTCGGCCATAACCACATCTTGGACTACTCTCTGGATATGCCTTCTACCTTGATGCGCACTCACATTCTCATCCCATCCTGTCCATTCTATCCACTCAGAACCCCTCACCATCTCATCTGCTTGTTTCTGCTCCTTTTCATCTTCATTTATATTTTAACATGCCTTGTTGTCCTAGATCTTCTCAAAGGCAGCCATCACCCAGTTGTTATTCAAATCCCACTACTCCCTCTTTCCGCCGCTCAGCTGAGAGATCTAAGACTGTTCAATTAAAAAAAGATGATCATCTCATTCTTATCAAATGGCTGAAAACCAAATCTAACTATGATTCTTGTTTTGGTACTGAGTATGCTATTAAAGTAGGAAAGCCCCCAGAATCAAAAGTTAATGGCTATCTTCTAATGGTGAATGAATTACGGAATAAGACTAAGGGAAGGATTTATCTTTTGCCTAAACAGATGTCTGAACGCTTCAAGCATTACCAAGCCAAATACAAGAAGGCAAAGGCTCTTTCATCTTCCACTGGTTTTGGGGTTACTGACATTGATATAACTAAGGGAATCAAATCCATAGACAATAAACTTGAATCTTTATGTCCTTACTTTAAAGAGATGGATGCAATTTTTGGAGAGCAAGCTGATGTTAATCCTGTAAACATATTGGATGGAGAAGATCCTATCTCCAAACAAGATGTTGAAGCAAATCTTTTCCCATCCTCTTCCTCCACTCAAGCCTCCCCTCATTTGAATGAGACCAATCTAGATAGCTTTTCTGTAGATCCTATTGGCAATTTAACCCAACCAAATCTAACTAAGGTCTGTTTATTTTTTCTTTTATCTTATCAATTCTATTTTTTTATTTACTTATCTTTTTCTTATTTCTTAAAAGGCTGACAAACAAACCCAGGATCCTCAATCAACTGAGTCTGAAGGTAGTGAAAATGATGAGGAGGAAAATATGACCTTGAACAAGAAGCATAGGGCTTCAAGTAGTCTAAATTTCCACTCCCAAAGAAGAAGAAAAAGTTATACTTCATCACAAACCCCTTTTTCCTCTATGGAACAATTTTTAGAGAAACGTGATGCTGGTAAGTGATACCATACCTCTTATTACTTTACTCTTCTTTTCTTCTGCTTTATATTAATTTTTATTATCACTCTAGAACAAGTGGAAATTGCTAAAGAGACTCTAAGCTTTGAAAATAAGAAATATGAGCTCTCTTTAAGGAGGGATGATAGGCTAGAAGATTTGGAAGAGCGGAAGTACGAGTTCTCTTTATGGAAGGATGATCAGGCCCAAGATTTGGAGGAGAGGAAGTACAAGCTCTCTTTACGGAAGGATTATTGGGCCCAAGATTTGGAGGAGAAGAATTTTGAGTTAACTCTAAGTATTGAAAAATCAAAAAAAGAGGAGAAAACAATCCAACATCAAAACCTATTAGAGCAGATGAAATATAAGTTTGATCATGAAGAAAATTCCAAAAACAAAGATTTCTTGATAGAATGTGTTAAAGCTAATAAATCTGTTGAGGAAATTGAACATTTAAAGAAATTTTTGTATGACTAGTTTGTTTTATTTCTCTCACACTTCAACTGTTCATATTTATTTGTACAAAAAATTTACAATAATTTCCTTTATTTAATTACTCTATCCATCATTACTTGAATTTTTTTATTTTAATGTTAAATATTCTTTTTTTAAATAAAATTTTCATGTCTCCTTTGAAAATTTGACGATCACCAACCCCTGGATTTTTTTGAAGTAAGGGGTGGGTATCACCAAAATTCTTTCATGTCATGAATCTTGAAAGTCTTATATGAAACTTTGGCTTTACTACCCCCTGAATTTTACTGGTATCCCCAAAATTCTTACAAGTCAAAATTTCACAAGTCTTATAAGAAATTTTGGCAATACCCCCCCCCTGGATTTTATTGAAGTAAGGGACAGGTATCACCAAAATATTTACAAGTCAAAAATTTTACATGTTACATCTGAAAAGTTGGCAATACCCCCCCTACATTTTATTGATTAGGGGTGGGTATCACCAAAATTTTTACAAGTCTTCAATTTTGAATGTCAGATTTGAAAATTTGGCAATACCCCCCCCTGCATTTTATTGAAGTAAGGGGTGGAAGCTATCTAAATTTAATATAATTACATAAATTATTAAATAAATATCTAATATATATCAATTTCCCTAGTTTAAATTAATGACAATTCCTCAAGCCAAAATGCCGATCAAATCTAGAAACAAAAGTTAGGGACTTTCCACAGGTATAGGATAGAGGAACCCCATGAAACAAATAAATGTTATCATGATTACCTGTTATTTAACCAAAGGTTGTTGGACCATTACTTTACTTGAGGAAATTGATATATAAAAAATATTTATTAAAAATTTATGAAAAAATATATAATTTTTGATGACAACTCTAATCCCCATACTTTTTGGATCTAGATAAAGTTTTTTTTAAATTGATTAACTTTACCTTCTTTCTTTACCTTGTTGATTCTTTGAATCAACTTATGACTGATTTGAAATGAGCAACCAAAATGTGTGAAATCTTGACAGGATTCCAAACCAGGAGGAGCTTTGGCCATTTGATGATTATCCTGAGAAGAATTCCAAATAGTTTCAATGATATCATTTCCCAAACCAAAATCAATGATGCACCGGTTGTCTGGAAAATATAAACCTTGTCCTTTGATTTTAGCTGGAGATGGTATTGGTTGGCCATTTATCGGATTGATATATGAGAATATACCAAAAGTAAGAAAATTGGCATCATTCCTATCGATATGAATCCTATTGTGGAATCCAGAAAGAGTGATAATAACATTAGAAAATAAAAGAAATTTGTGGCTGATATCTTCCCATTCGGAGTCACACCAATTTGGTATTCCAACTTTGGTTGAAAGTTCATAATTTTTTCAAATGCTTTATTACAGAGCTTTTTGAGTCTAAGAGCAAGAAAAGATTTAAAGGAAGGTAGAGTGTCCCATATGCAAAAATCTTCATCTTTTTGAGATTTAGTGATATTCTTGAGCAATGAATATATGCCTATATAATTGAAATAAGTGAAATGATATTAAGAATGGAACAAAAATTATTAGATATACCAAGAGAATATCCTTTAACAAAACCAGGTCTCCAACCAAATCCAATCATGATACCACCCAACAAATTTGTATTCCTTATAGGTAACCAAACCAAAGCCATTTGATAAAGAGTTATGATAAGATTGGATAGTTGATTAAAAGTTTCATCTTTTACACCATCGAATGAATGAACTTCCAAAATGAATTGAGGCTTATAAGTATTACTTATAACTGCAACAACTCGATCATCTCCAAATTCAGTTAGATATTTGATATCTTCTGGTAATTTTTTTGGATATAGATTTTTTTATCTACTTTAATTTTATGAAAAAAAATGTTTGGGATATGACAAAAAAAATGTTTGCAGAGAATTTTTTTTTTCAGATATCTTTTCTTCTGATGAGACTGATTATCTTTATTTTTTTTTGATGATTTAGAAGATGATTTTTTTTCAGATATCTTTTCTTCTGAAGAGACTGATTATCTTTAATTTTTTTGATGATTTAGAAGATAAATTTTTTTTTTCAGATATCTTTTATTCTGATGAGACTGATTATCATTAAATTTTTTTGATGATTGTATTGAAGTTGATTTTGAAGAAGATGATAGAGATGATAAGGACGAAGATGATAGAGAAGTAAGGGGTGAAGTAAGGGGTTAATCTGAAGAAGAAGACATTTTTTGATCTGAAAAAAAATTTAAATGTCAAAAAAAAATTCAACACATTTTTTTTAAAAAAAAAACTCACCTAATAATATCTTTTAAAATAAAATTTAAAGCAAAATCCTTTTTAAAAAAAATTTAAAAAAATATTTTAAAACAAAAAAAAAAAAATTCTCTAAAAATTATTTCTAAAAAAAAAATTCAAATGAAAACCTGAATTTTGGTTATAAAAAACCTTCACAGAAAATCCTGACGAAAAAATGAAAAAAAAAATTTTAAAAAAAAATCAGTAAAAGAAAAATCAAAACAAAAAAAATTAAAAAAAAAAATTAAATTCAGTAAAATTATTTGGAAGAAAAATTAAAAATTAAAATCTAAACCTTTTTTATTTTGTAATTAACAGGGAAAGTCCTTAACAGAATGTAAAAGATTTTTTTTTCCTAAAATTCTGCCAAAAAAAATAAATAAATAAAATTACAATCAACAAATTTTTAGTATGTTTTTTAGAAAGTAGGTAGCCCCTCTTTAGCTCCCATAAAAGTCCCCTTTCCCCCCCCCCTTTATTTCTCTGAAATCCCCTATAAAATCCCTCCCTCCTTGCCTAAAAACCCCCCTCAAATCCCCTCCTTGCCTGCCTCGAGATCTCCCTGAAACCCCCTCCTTTCCTGACTCAAAACCCCCCTGAAACCCCCTCCTTATTTGCCTCAAAACCCCCCCAAACTCCCCCCCTTTACCCCTCTTTATATGTCCCAAACCCCCCCCTTTCCCCCTCTTTAGTCGCCTCAAAGCCCCCCTTTCCCCTCCCCTTAATCCACCTCTACCCCCCCTCGTTCTTGATGAACGATTGTTAGTGATTGTTTGTTAAGAAGGAGGGGGGGTAGAGGCGGATTAAGGGGGGTCATGAGGCACCTAAAGAGAGGGGAGAAAGAGTGACTTGAGGCAGGTAAAGAGAGAGGAAAAGGGGTGAAATGAGGCAGCTAAAGAGGGTGAAGGAGAGAAAAAAAAGGAAAAAAAAAGGGAAAAAAGAGAAAAAAAAAACAAAATTAGTCTAACCTTGAAAATAAAAAAAAAGGACTTACAAAAAAACAACAAAAAAACAACAAAAAAAAGCAAAATAAAAAAATTCATGATTAGCAAATAAAAAACAAGAAAAAAGAAAAAAAAAGACTTACCTGGTGAGATGAGTTGAGAAGATAAAATTAACCAAAATATTTGAGTGATGTTTGAGGAGAGGATGAAAAGGATATGAGTGATGAATGAAAAAAAAAAATCACTGACAAAATATGTGATTTCATGTTGAGCTGGTGCAAGAAAACCAATGAGCCATCCAAAAAAAAGATATTCACCATAAATTCAAAAAAAAAATGAATATGCAACAAACCAAAATACCAAACCAAGTGAATAAAGTACACAAAGAGGACATTTGGAGAGTACAAAAAAACAATTTAAAAGGGTGGTGAAGAGAAATTTCGGAGAGTAATAGGCATAATGACAGAGTGTATGCCAGTTGAATGAATGTTTTGTGATTCAAGGGAGGGGATAGCCGGTGCTGGTTCAGGATCCTCTTCTTCATAAAGATCATTCCACTCATCCTTTAAATCAGCTGAGATATTGTGGAGTATAATGCAAGTCATGATCCAATGATTTGCAGTTTTGATCTCCAATTTTTTTTGAAATTGGATTCTGAGCTCCCAAAGACTAGAAAATCTTCCCTTTAAAATACCAATAGCATGTTCAATTTTTACTCTTGATTGGGCAAGGTGATAATTAAAGGCAGTTTTGGGGTCACTTTCTAAACTTGCACCACAGAAAGCAGGTATAATGTACTTTCCACTTGCATATGCTGATTCTGCAAGGAGGTACTGAGATTTGTCAAAGTATGAGTCAGGGGTTTGAGAAATCTTCATTCTTTAGAAGATGGAAGAGTCATGAAATGAGCCAGAGCAGCCACTATGAAAAGCAATAAATTTTTTATTGACATTGCATACAAGTTGAACAGCAATAGAGTATCTAGAAAGAAGATAAAAAGTTATTTTATGAAGGATGAGAAATTGGAGAAGATTTTGAAGAAACCTTTTTTTTAAATCAAAATAATGGTTGCCATCATGAGCAGGCTTTTGACTCAAAGGTATAGTTGTGCCATCAACAAATCCTACACAGCCAGGGAAACCTTCAGCTTGCATTACTTGAGAGGATTCAAGTTGCTGTTCTGGAGTTGGCCAAGAAAGTATTTGAGACTTGAGGGAAAGGATAGCAATCATACAGTGCTTGGTGTATAATATCAGGGTACCATATCCTATGTTAAAGAGATTATCCAAAAGTCTTACAGCAGCACCGTTTCCATTTGAGCCAAAGCAACATAGTGCAACAGCAAGTTGGATGGCAGGATTATGCTGTTTGTTATGGGAATTGTTATGAAAGATAGGATGATTGGAGATGAGTTGATAAAGTTTGAAGAAAGAATTGGGTGAAGCTCTAAAAAGTTGGGTGAAGTTTAAATGAGGAATGTTGAGAATGGAGGCCAGATCATATCGGGGATCATTATAAAGATTTGGGCCCCTGGTGATGATGTAACACTTTGTGAAAAGAAAACACACATAAGCTAAAGCATCTTCCAAATCAGAGTCAGATTTATAGTAAATAACTAAAAGAAAAGCAATAGCATTCATTGTTGAGTGAAGTAGCTTCCTAGTAGAGAGGTGTTTCATTGTTTCCAGTGGAAGGCTTATGTGATGAGGGAAGTGGGAATTCACTGCCAAATGTGCAGTTGGGGTGTGTAGATAGAAAAAAAACTTAAGTGTTTGCCACTAAAATTAAGTAGCATAGAGTTAGGAAAGACTTAAGAATGGCATCAGCAATTATGAGTCATGTGACTCTCTTGCAAAGCCATCATGGATGTGATGAGTTTGGGATCAGGAATTAGGAATGGAAATTGGGGTATAAGAAGCGGGATAATGCATTATCGTGGATTTCTTATCCACTAGCCCCGGGGCTAGTGGATAAGAATATTCGGCAATTAATAATGTCTGATCCCAGGAAAAAAAATTCCTGATCCCTAATTGAGGATCCCTGAACATTGATACCCCCTAATAACTTGATTGTTAATCTGAAGAAGTTTGAGTATAATGAAGATTGGGAAACATTTCTCAAGAATTGGAGAAATTTTGTGGAGTCAGTTGATGAGTCAGAGTTTCAGAAAAATTTTTGTCAATTACATGAGCTATACCCTCAAGACATTGTTGACTACTTGGAAAGGCAGTGGCTAATTTATAAAGAAAGTTTTGTACTTGCATGGACAAAAAAAGCTCCACATTTTGGCCATTTGGTAAGTTCACACATAGAAGGGCAGCATACCATTATCAAAGCCTGGCTTCATGTGTCTACTGGTGATTTACAAGCTGTTGTTTTGAGGCTGATCCTGGCAACTTCAAGTCAAGAAAAAGAGATTTGTACAGATATAGCATGCACTGCTTCAACCACTTTGAAAACACAGCATTCTTTGTTGTGGGGGCAGGTAAGTAAAGTGTATTTCTGATACATGTTTTTCGGTGACTTATCAAAGAACTTATATATAGGTGAAGCATAAAATATCACATTTAGCCTTGCAAAAAGTTGAGGAGGAACATTACAACTCCATTCACTTGCTTCCTACTTCATCTGTATATACAAATGTTTTCCAAACAACAATGGGCTTGCCTTGTTCTCCCTAAATTAAAGAAATTTTGAAACGACCTGAAGCACAACTTGACATCAATTTATTTCACAAGCACAGGTGGTTACACCCTACAAAACTTCAAAAAGAAATTTCAGAGAAAAAACCAAAAAAGCTTGCTGATATTCTTTCTAAAGTTGAAAGCTTCTGTCAAAACCTACCTCCTCTGGATCAGTGAGAAATAGAAAATCAACTTATAAACATATCTGAAGGAAAAACAACACTTGATGTTGTTGAATCCAAGTATGTTCATAATCCCCAAGGCTATCCTGCAAAAATGAAGTGGGATAAACAAGATCTTTCTGGGTTTGAACATGTTCTTAAGGCAGAGGGTCTTACAGAAGAAAAAACTCGTAAATGCAGAAGCTGTGGAAAGAGTGGCCACAACAGTTGGACTTGCAATTCAAAGGTGTCAACACTCAATACTCATTTGTTGATTTCTTTGAATTCTCTCTCAAAAATACCTCAAGTACTTGAATTTTGTCTCATTGAAATTCATGATGTACCCCCTGATGGCCACTAAAATCTCTTGGCATAAATTGGACATGGGCTTCAGTTCGGCAAGCCATGATTCAAAAATTATCAAAAAGCTTTGAGGATTACACTCAGTTGTTTGGAGACAAAATGCCAAGCCAGTCTCTTCAACAAATTAGCTGATTTGAGACTTCAGCACCTGAACACAATTGGTTTGAGTCTCCCTTTCACAGTCAGATTGCTGCTGATACATTTGAGTGCCCAGTAGTTGTGCTCCAAGGTGATGAGTATTTTCGTAAGCTTTCTTTTACATTTGTACCAATTACATATACAGGAAGTACCAACCTTCTGGTAATGGTTTTTGACCGCCAATCTGCTCACTTTTGTCAGGGGGTATTGCAGGAAGGTGCCCCCATTCCACCTTTCTATTTTAGGACTTTATGTCCTACTATTAATGCTTGCAGTAATGTTTTAGGTGGTTTGCAGAGATTATGGTTTCCTGTAGAAAGTGCAGCTGATACTGCTGCTGCAAAATATCATTGCAATTTAATTACAATAGATTGATTGTTTCGTTACAAGACAGAAAATTAATCAGCTAAATTACATTATAAGCTAAGCATAAACAAAAACTATACATTCATTTTAGCTTGTAAAATATAGATACTCAAAAAGAAACGAGCAGTCTAAGAAAAAAAAGTCAAAAAATAGAGCAAGAGAAAGAGTGAGAGCAAGAGCAAAAGCAAGAGTGAGAGCAAGGGAAGAATGATACCTTGCACAGGTTTTGAACAAGTGTATGTATTATTGCATACGATATAATATGTGATTAGTAGTAAGTACATGATTTTATTTGGTGTCAAACGAAAAAAAAATTGTATTGTAGGTTGTATCCGTATCAAAAATGGGTTGTGGACGTATAACCTCCAATTAATTTTTACCTCAATGTTCACGGGTTTGACTGTAATGACCCCCTTGGAGTCCAATCTATGCTGTCTTAGCAATAGTGTACCTTATTCGTACTCTCAACTTGAGGCTTGACATTACTCGTTTCTTCCACGCTCACCCAGACAAACCAACCTTGAGAAGTCGCAGACAGGTTTGACCCACTTCTTTCGTTCAAGCAGGTATTTATCCTCAGCATTTTACAACACCGTCTAATCGAGACCAGGTCACCACCGACTCCGTCATTACCTTAACGGATGAAAAGCCGGTGATTCCTTTTGTAAAACTTGTTGTTTTGGTGACCAGCTCAGACAGCTCCAAACATACTTTTTAATTGCCAACCCACCATTTGATACACAATCTCCTGTCAGAGGTTCAGGAGGCCAATATTTTCCACCCACTTGCCTCTGCTTCCCTCATTCCCAATAATCATCGTAGTGTCATCATTTTTAATATTACTAACTGGACCCCTACCCATAATGGACCCCTCCTTTTTTTTCTGTTTCTTACAATCTCGTCCAACTAGGGCTTGAAGGTGATAGCTAGACTGGATACATATTATGCAGCGATGTAATTGGGTTTGGAACTTAAGGTAATAAAAATAAAATTTTAGCTATCTAATTGGGTTCAGGGGGAGAAACAACGTTATGGATTTTGTTCGAAAAAATATATAAAATGATGATGAGAAAGCAAATAGGTGATCGAGCTGTTAGGTCTCGACTACGCCGCAGTATCACCATGTATATATATCTGCTAAACATCCATGAGAGTGAGAGTAATAATAAATAAAACAATAACTGTCAATAGGAGCAAAAGCCTACTAACATTAAAGTATGCTTTATGATAGCGAGCGAGTTTCTGGAGTGCAAGGCGAGGTAAGATGAATTTGAGGAAGGAGAGTAGGGGAGAAGATGGTTTTTTTGGTCGAGATTGTGGCGTATTTGTATTTCTTGTCCCCCTTGGATATAGCTAGACACTACCTTAAATGTTCATTTCGTTTTGGGGCTCAACAAAGGCGCAACAATTACAAAACAGTTAAGTAACAATTATTTTTGGCACTTTAAGGTCTTAGGTGGGTCTTAAGTGCAAAAAACAATTTTTTTGTAACTGTTGTACAACTGTTGTGTAATTTTTGTGCCCTGTGGCGAAACAAACATGTGTTGTAGTGAGACCAAGAAAGCTTTGTGAAAATGCAATTTTTTTTACAACTTTTTGCCTTTCCCCGTACTCCTTTTTGACACAACGTGAACACGCAATGGACCAATTGATCCTGTAAAGAGCCATTCACGATATCCCATCCTTCCAATGTATGTATATATCCACAGTGTACAATTCAATTTTGCACTACAAGTATTATTTTTGAAAATCAACTTGACATTGCACTCAAATTGGACCATTGTGTGTTCGCATCATGTCCCAAAAAAGGGTGGGGAAAGGCAAAGAGTTGCAATATTTTTTGCATTTTCACAAAGCTTTCTTGGTCTAGCTGTACCTGCATATTGATTGCCATCTCTGTCTTAGGGCATCTACCTCCGTGTCGGTAAAAAATAAGTATAGATTTGCATTATACTTGGTCATTTCATAATGAATTTCAATATTCAACCGCCCTATGCAGTATCTTTTACTAATCACCACATTTAGTTAATATTCAACCCTGGGACTTTGGCAGTCATTAGGTAAACCTCGACTGCTAATTTTTTATGCATGTCATTCAATGTTCTCAATGAAAACTTGGTATGAAAGAATAAGAGTATATTATTTACAATTTGTGTTTAGAGAGCACGTTTTCTAGTGGTTGCTTTGCTCAGCATATTTTAGTAATTGAGGCTTGGAGTGTGTAGCCATTTGTGTAAAATAGTGAAAATTGATAAAATTTGGTGATGAGTAGTGAGTATAGTGAATTGAAAAGATAATGTGTGAAACGGTGGTGGAATCAAGGGTGTGATTAAGTATCTTGATGAGCAATGCAAAATGAAAAAAAATTGGCAGGGAGAGGTGCGAGTTAATGACGCGAAGTAAGTATCTGTAAGTATATATACTTACTTGTACCCAACATTTACCGAAATGAATAGCTAATGTGAGGTGTAAATGACATGGTACCGGAATATTCATCAAAGTAAAGGTTAAGTATGCATGGAGCGGGGTGTTACCGACACGGTGGTAGATGCCCTTAGTGACCAAAATTCGTTCGCAACTATTTATCTAACACCTGTGTCTTGCCCTCTCACGGCCCTCTGTCGGGACCGATTGTGTCACGTAAAAAAATTATAAACCATTGCGAAAAATTGGAATTTAAGAAAACAATCAATATGAAATCTGTGAGTGAATATTGAACTCTGGGAGTGTAGAAGTATAGGTATCTGCTTAATACGTCATTTAGAGGTATAAGCCATATTTTCCCACAGTCAACAATGGAGTAACCACGTCAATCAAGCTTAGTGATTGTAATATATATTTTTTTTTCCCTTCCTACTCATGGGGATAAAATGACTGTTGCAAGAATCCTTGTACAGTCAAGCCACAAAAGCTTGCAGAATTTTTGACGAAAAAATCAAACTCTCCCTCACACAAAAATGATTTGACTATTCAAAAAGATGGTCGGTGATACCTCCCTTCGAATAGGCAAATCATTTTTGTGTGAGGGGAACTTTGATTTTTTCGTCAAAAATTCCGCAAGCTTTTGTGACTTGGCTGTAAAAGAAATAGATACAGTTTTCAAGCTGTATACATAAGCTACACGTTCCAACAGGCCACTCTATTGGGATTCCTAACTATTTGTCGCTCATAAAGTAGTTTCTTGAACCTTGTAATTGCCCCTATTTCTCCCTCCTACTTGTCTTATCTCATTAGTATTTACTCTATATTTATCTTCCATGTCCCAAGCTGAGTGAGATTGCACGAAATGAAAAAAATAAAAATAAATGTTCCAACAGGCCAGTAATTTATTTTCTAATTAAGGTCATGCGAACTATAAAGGATTGAGAAAATCTTGATTTGTCCAGGTATTCCTGCTTATTCTTTGCAGTCTTCTGACAAATACAGCAGATTGACCCCAAAGTAGGAAGGCTTTCAGCCTCGCTCCAGTTTATAAGTTATTTCTGTCTTTTCATTCAGCAGTAACAACTGCACATCTTTCAAAATTATCTGGTCGTTCATTGAGCAATCGATTGTTACGTTCTTGTATCCCTCTTTATCCCTTGATCTTTCTGTGACAACTCCAAGATTCATATTATTTCTTTTTGAAGACCCTCATTTTCACATCTATCCCTACATTCGTTTACTCTATTTTTACTGGTTGGGGATAACACAAACACTTCGTCAATTTTACAGATTTGAAATTTTACAACTCACCTCACGCTCTTTAGACTTTATCAAAAAGAACAGATGAAAATACAATTTTTTTTTGTTCTTTTAGAAGCTTATTACTGCTTTGCATATCTCTCTAGCGAAAAAGTGCTACATCATCATCATGTACGACGGTTTTATCAAGATGACACTAGTCCAGTGCATCGTTTACTCAAGCGACAAACAGCATATCCGACTATAGATGTTAAGGCCCCGGCTCCCAAGCAAGAATGGGTAACGGCCTATAAAGCTGCCGTAGTAAGCTTTCTTTCCTTCTTTCTATTTTTATTTATTTATTTTATTTTGTCGTTTTTCAATCATCTTGCTTGGATTGTTTTGTTTTTTGATGCTTAGGTGCTAATTGAACTTGGCTATTTTATCTCTAGGCCGCTGGACGAATCCCCCAGTATCCAGTTGCCACCCTCGTGACGGGTGTCGGTACTACCTATCCCTCTGGAGTAAATGCGCAAGATCCTAAACCTGATGGTATTTGTAGCTGGACAAATTCAGTATGTAACGCCACGTCAGAGTACGTCTTTTGTTGAATAAAATGATTTCAAGATGTTCCAGAAAGATACTGATATTTCATTTCGCTCAATTGAACGCTCTAGCTTAATCTCCGTGCCTGCCGGGAAATGGGGGCTGTCGTTTGATGATGGTCCTCAACCCGCTTCACCAGTACTCTACAAATTCTTACAAGAAAATAAACTATCTGCTACGCATTTCTTAATAGGCTCTCGTATTGTATCGTGTGTAAAAAATATATATTTTAAAGTTATTTTACTTATAGGTTGTACTGATAATGTTGGATTCTTGTTCTGAAATAAAAAGAAATCCTCAAGTGTTTGACCAATTGATTGCAGGGGAGGGAACTCTTGCTGTTCATAGTTGGTCTCGTAAGTGAATTTTGATTATTTTAAGAAAAGCATTATGTTCTTAGATAATTGATTTGATGAAAATTTTTGTATTCTATACTTGAAGATCCTTACTTGACCACAATAGATGACCAAGGAATTCTAGGTGAACTAGGATGGACGATGCAAGCTATCTACGATAAAACAAACTTGATACCTAAATATTTGCGACCACCCTATGGTGACACCGATGCTCGTGTTCGTGCGATAGCCAAGGTAAAATCCCACATATTTTTTCGAAGTTAGGCTCTAACACATTCAAAGACTAACTTGTTCCTCGCATCTTTTTCTCTCCTTGTGCTCTATTCTATCTATTGGTTTGTTCTGTTAGGTAGTATTTGGTTTGGAAACCGTTATTTGGAATCACGACACAAGAGGTCAGCTGGGAGTATATTATCAGTCTCTTTGGAAAAATAAAAATAAAACTAAATGCAATATTTAAATTTAACTAAATATTTTATAGATTGGTGTTTATCCGACGCCACCCCTGGTGCTTCAGCTTGCACACCAGGGAATGGGCCCCAATCTTCAGCTGAGTTAGATACAATCATAGAACGTGTACTAAATGAACCACGGAGTGGTGGAATAATGTTACTAGAGCACGAACATCAGTCCAGAGCCGTCCAAGGGTTTATGAATGCATTGCCCAAAATCAAATCTAAAGGATGGGAGCTTTGTGAATTATCTTCTTGTTTGAACATGCCTGCATATCAAAATGCCAAAAGTGAATTTATCTTTATTTATTGTTTTATTTTCAATTTTCCGTCTTACTAGCTAACTGACTGTTGTTAACATGTTTTATCTAGCAAAAAATGACCAAAAAGGACCTCTTGGTCCGTATGGAGTGGCTGCTGGCGGCAATGGAGCGGCTGCTAATGGCACTGGAGCGACTGCTAGTGGTAGTGCAACGGTTGCTGGTGGCAGTGGAGCGGCTATCAGTGGCAAGGGAAACGCCACAGCGGACAGAACCAACTATGCTAATATTACAAATAATACTATTACTGTAAAAGTTCCAGGGCAGCTCAGGAATCAATCTAACACATCAACTATTTTGAATACTCATAATGGAACAGTATTTCGTGATAATGGAGCATCCACAAACGAAAGCCATCCAGGAACTAGCTCAGCCGGTTTCCGGGTTAAGAATACTGATCACTTCATTGCTGTAACGCTTGCAGTGTTTTTCTTTCTTTTGATGGATTCTTAAAAGAAATTTTATAATACATTTATATTACTTGGAGCATAATATTTTATTATCTTTTTCTAGCGAAGAAAAAAACATAGTAGAGGACTCAACTGTATGGGCAATGGAATTTATTCATGAAATTACATAACCCTTGAAGCATCATCAATTACTTGCCGTTGATGATACAAGTTTTTTTTTTTCAACTGTCTTAGAGCTTAAAATCAATACTAAGGAGACATTCTCACCACATAATGAGTTGAATAGTTTTCATGCTATTCATTAATGCTTTTAGGATATACTCTTTGTTTTATTTTTTATATATAATTTTATATGTTGTAGCTATTTCTAATTAAAACCATCTATGATGGTGGAATAAGCATTTTTTTGAACAGTTCTATCAGGAAAAATAAAGCAAATGGTATTAAGTGGAATTTATGGAGAGTTAAAAGAGTGGTTTTACATCTCCAATTTTGTATTACAATTCACGAAATATTCCTACCTGCTTAAAAAGGGGGAAACGGGTTTTTATGTAGCCCCCATATTCTAAGAGATTCCCTCACAATCTTCCTTTATCTTCCTAAAGACCTTTTACATGTCCCCTATGCATTTCCCGTTTTCTTCCATAATGTTCTTCATATAATACTGTACTTAGCTCTACAATGTGCCAACGGTTCCTTCATGCCCCACGCTGGGCGAGATAAAAAAAAATGTAGTCCCCCATATCATTCAATAAAGAATTTGACAAAAAAACTTTCTCTTTTTTTAAAATTCAGAATCTTATTCATATTAAGATATTGCAATCTAATAGTCTAAATCCAATAATGAAGATGTTACGGACCTAGATCCTTATGTACTTAGCTATCAACTATATCTACCTGGAGACACGTCATCACTGGTTCCTCCGGTTCTATCCGGAGTCTAGCTGATGCTGTGTCAACAGTGTTATGTGCCATAAGGTTATGCTTAGTGATTATATGCATATTGTACGTAGTATATCCTGTGGTGGAGCGGAAGCGTGTAACTCCGGTTCACTCCGGACGAAGCGCTGACGTTGCTACCATAGGTGAGTAATGAAACTTGTGGGTTCACTCCGGACAAAGCACTGACGTTGCTACCATAGGTTATGGGCCGTCCCTAAATTTTTTTTTATTAGCAATAAAAAACGTTTTTGTAACTACCTGAGAGTCTTACGTACCCCGTGCTTGCCCCACGTTAAAAGTGTCTACAATCCGGTGTTGAGCTTTTCCACCATTGATAATCATTTTAAAAGTTTTTTGAGGCCATCTAGCCGATGCCCTTACCATCGGAAATCAATCCTTTCCAGTCCCGACCTAAACTCCAACGGGACCGCAACCCCCCTCTACAACGAGAGCTGCTGAATTTACTTCCTCCCTCATCTGTGAACACCAAATCGAGGCGCCGTTCACGTTCCTTCTCTGGAACCCCTTCCTCACCTACCCCCTCTAGCGGCAGTAACTCCACTGCACGCGAAGCCGCTGCTCAAGTTACGCAGCAGGGCACTACTTCCCCACCTCACACTGCACCCAACCCCACCCTTTATCCACCATCTCCCTCGGCTATTCATTCCCCTTCTGCTTCTTGCTCTCGCTTGCCTCGTCAACCGCCTAAACCAACACCTCATCGATCCCCGAAGAAAGACCCCCCTCCCCATCTTGACCATCCTACCATGCCACCACGCGCAACCAGTTCACACTCACGACGATTGAGACACAATGAACCACGTGCCTTGGCGTCGCGACATGCAAGAACCAGTTGCGCGTGCACTCCCTCGCCAGCTACATCATTAAGTAGTGATTCATTCTTATCTGGAAACGGACAGCTCCCTCTTACTGAATACAAAGGGAAGGACTGTGCTGATGTTATTGATGAGGTAATCAAGAGAACAGATAAAATGTCTAAGTTGAAACATGATGGATCTAATTGGCAATTATGGGTAAAGAACATGGACATTTTTTTAACCCGCCGAATTCGTACTACCAAATATATATCCGATCCTGATGCTGTAACTGACAATATCACAAGATTTGAAGATGAGATGTGTTGGCATGCAATATACAACACGATCAATGAAAAACTTCAGGGTTTCATTAAATTTGGCATCACTTCATACAAATCTTTTTCTATTCTCAGTGCAAAATTTGATAAGACGTCTCATACTGCACAGATTTCTCTGTTTAAAGATCTTTTTAGTATAAAATCTTCTCCTTTCACTGATGTAATTACTCATGGAGATAACATCAGTTATAAATTTGAAGCACTTCAAAGGTCAGGTTTTGTTTTTGGCTATGATGATTTAAAAGCGATGTTTGCACAATTACTCCTTCCATCTTCCGTTAATTACCTTTCTATTGAGGCAAACCGCCATTTCAAACAACGTTGTGATATCTCTCAACCATCCTTTGATCAAATGATGGATGTCTCACAAAACTCTTTCACCAACTCCTCTTCTTCTTCATCAAACAATGCTCCAACCATGTCAACATCTCTTGAAACAAACATCTCCCCTGACGATGTTTCTTCCTCTTGCATTCAAAAAAGAAAAATGGACACCTACCGACCTGGCAACAAGCAAATTGAATACCTATGTCATCTTTGCAAATCATCTGAACATTTCATGCCAAATTGTCCATATAATCCTGATGGAAATGCTTTCAATGCTGAAATTTGGGCTCAACGTGAAGCTAGAAGTCAAAGAAATCGTGCAGCCATAGGTCAAATTCGCCAATCACTAGGAGATAGAAGAGGTAAACAATCTTCTCAAAGTTCATCAAAAGTCAAATTAAATGAAATAGACTGCAAGGCACTGGATGTCCTTACTACCTCTTTAAGCAAAATTGAAATAGGTAGTAATGAGTGGCAAACTGCGAATGATGGAGAGGGATCTCAAGCTGTTTTTGATTCTCGTGCCACACATCATGTCACTGGTGATGTACGTCTTCTCTCTGATTTCCAATACCTGAAAACCCCCATTCCAGTCAAGAAAGCAACTGATCTAGCTGCTGCTTTTATCACTGGATATGGCAATCTATTAATTAAAGGGCCTGGAGGAGAATTAACAAAACTTAAAGGTGTTTTCTTTTGTGACAAGGCCAAATTGACCCTTATTTCTCCCTTTTATCTACTTCAAAATGGTGTTCCATTGTCTTTAAATATAAAAAATGATTATATAATCTCAAAAAACAAAAAAATATTATTTACTGCTCCAATTTCTTCTTCAGAGTGCAAATGGACTGTAGATCTAGTTTATCCATGTAATCTAGAATCTAATTCATTTGAAATTCAATATTTTAATTCTTTATCATCTTCATCTTTACCTGCCCCCTTTGTACCTTCAGTACATTCTTCCATCCCTTATCCTAAAGCCCTTCCTGACTCTATTATGGATTGGCATCGATGCCTTGGTCACACCAGCACAAGAGTTTTACAACGAATAGCCAAAAAAGGTCTCTGTCACAATGCTCCTTCATATGTCCCATCTTGTAGGTTACATTGTGATATTTGTGCAACTTCAAAAAGCAAGAAGAAAAATACGTGTATGGCTATGAAGTGGGATCATCCTTTAATGGATCTGGTTGTTTCTGATCTGGTTGGACCAATGGTAGATATCACGGATAATAGTGAAATATGGGTTGCTACTTTTAGAGAATCTTTTTCTACTTATGGTGAAGTCTTTATCTTGAAGAAAAAATCTGATGTTCTTGAAGCCTTCATCAATTTCAAGAACAGATTGGAAAATGTCACCAACAACCATATCAAGATTTTACGCACTGATAATGGCAAAGAATATATGAATAAGAAATTCTCTGAATTCCTTTCTAATCATGGTATTCTTCATGAAAATTCAATGCCTTATCATCATGAACAAAATGGAATGGCAGAGCGTTTTAATGAGACTATTGGAGAAATTTCTCGTACTATTCTTTTGGCCTCCAATCTTCCTGCCACTTTCTGGACCCTTGCTTATTTCTGGGCATCATATGTTCATAATCGATTACCTAATGTTCGAATTACTGACAGCACTCCCTATCAAGTCATCTTTAATAAAATCACTGATCTTGCTCCAATAAAAATCCTTGGTCAATGGGCTTATGTTCATATACCAACAGAAAAACGAACAAGAATGGAGCCTAGGGCAATGAGATGTAAAGTTGTTGGTTTTATTGATGGTAGAAAAGGTTGGATTTTCTGGCATCCTGAATCTAATTCTTTTGTCCAATCAGAAATGGCAAAATTTATTCCAGAAGGTGAAAATGTTTCAGACTCTTCTTTGGTGAAAACCTTT
Organism: Hemileia vastatrix; assembly: GCA_030280995.1. Classification (NCBI taxonomy): domain Eukaryota; kingdom Fungi; phylum Basidiomycota; class Pucciniomycetes; order Pucciniales; family Zaghouaniaceae; genus Hemileia; species Hemileia vastatrix. The sequence goes on from JASXTE010000001.1 coordinate 63,693,106, forward strand.
CCTGCTGAAAACTCATCAAAAGGTGATCTTTCATTTATTCTTAACTCTCTGAAATTTGGTAACTTCACTGCTGAAGAAACCATTGCTGCTCAAGATATAATGGTGGATTTCATTGAAAACAATGCAAGAGACCTTTCGGATCCAGTTCCCAGAACATTCAAACAAGCTATGAAGACAAAAACCGCAACTGAATGGAAAATTGCTTGTAGTCATGAATTAGAAAACATGTCAAAAATGAAAGTTTGGGATGTCGTACCTCTCCCTCCTGGAAAAACAGTCACTGGTGCTAGATGGGTATTTGCTCTAAAAAGGGATGAATTTGGACAAATTGTCAAACACAAAGCTCGATATGTTGCACAAGGTTTTAAGCAAACTGAAGGAATAGATTTCAATGATACTTTTGCTCCAACTGCTACTTTCGCATCTCTTTGCCTTATCCTAACACTTGCAGAAACCTACAACTGGCCAATTAAAACTTTTGATGTCACAGCAGCTTATCTACATAGCAATCTTGATGAAGAAAATTATGTCAAACAACCTGAAGGTTTTGAAATAAATGACCCTACTAATGTATGTAAACTCAAAAGGGCACTTTATGGTACTAAACAGGCAGCAAGATATTGGTGGAAACATCTCAGTAACATTATAGCTAATTTGGGTTATAGATCAAGCAATCAAGATGCTAGTGTATATTTTTTGACAAAGGAAAATGCTAAAGGAATGCTCTGGATTCATGTTGATGATGGTGTTGTTGTTGGTAGTGATGAGAAAATTTTAGAGGAGTTGGAAAATGATCTTGGGGAAAATTTAAAAGTAAAATGGACTAATGGGATTTCATCAATTGTTGGTTTATGTCAGGCTAAGATCAAGTACAAAGACGTGAACTAGCTTGAATGGTCAGTTGTCTAGAAGATTTTAATGGTCCTATATGAATACTGTAATCTAAATCCAATAAGTAGTAAAATATAATCAAAATTAAGGTCTCAGTAATATAATTCTCACTATTTTTATATGTGGCTTACAATCTTTGTAGTTGGTAGAAAAATAGATTTTATAATTCAGATACTATTCAAAAGTCTTATAAAAGTACTAATTGATATGTATTGTAATTTATTTGGTTATATTGGTAAATTGTAAATGATAAAGAATGCAGAAAACAAGACCAAAAACCTCCTCCTTTTATACACACTAAGTTCCCCAATAAACACCTTGATGTACCATCCAATACAATGTTAATGACACCTTAAAACAAGTAATAGACCTCTCCATCAACGCCTCTAGTGACCAATAACATAATTAAACAAACAACAACCACAAAAATCCTATTAATAATAAGGGAGATCCATCAAAATTAAAGAAAAGACAAAAAGAGAGTATATGCGTGGAAAACAATATTATAACAAGGTTAAAGGAGACTTTTTAAGGTTCATTATAGCTTAATAATAAGGGGGATCTAAAGTAGAAATGGAGGGGCTAATCCTGACATTATACTACGTGAAATTCCCATTCAAAAATAACCAAAATTGACTGAGAAACCACCCAAAAACTTAAAAAAGAGCGTGAGATGTGGGGTAACTACATGCAGTCCTTGGCAGGTGCTTGCACAGGTAAATCCTTGACTAAAATTAGGCGAATTTAAGCGTGGTGATGAAATAAGGTGCCAAGAGTGAGGTTATTAATGAAATTAGTGCATATAAACAAGGTCAATGCATTATTAATTAAGCTAGGACACTAAATAAGCGCCTGTCGCCTATTTTAGTGTGTTTCCCCACAGTGGGTGTAGAATGTGGGGTAATTATAGTGTGAAAAAGCTAACTTTGCTAAAAATGAAGCTATTCACACAGGAAAAAAGCAGGCAGTATGTAGCCAGTACACAGAAGCCATTTCTGGCATAAAAAACACCAAATTTGAAAAGTGTTATTTTTATGCATTTAAATAGCCAAATAAATAGTTCTAAGTGAGCCCAATTGATCTTTCAAAGCGCAATTTTGATATTCTCAATTTTATAGCGCATATAGTCAGCTTTTAAGTGAAATAAAGCACATTTCTTGTTTTTTGTGTAAAACAATGAATATAACAGCTTTAAGTGTACTTAAAAATTATGTAGCCTTATACTTAAGGTTCTTAAGATTACCCTAACATATTTCAACTTAATATTAAGTACATAAGACTTATAAAAGGTGGATATATGCGTGTATATAAGGTGTTATAATGGCATTTTTTGTGTATTATCATAATTTTACTTATGTATACTGTTTGTGTACTCTCATTTATTGTTCCCATGTATAGTTCATGTGTTTAACATAACTTATAAGCACTTTTTACTCAGTCCTGGGGATATATAAGCTGACAGTTTAGCTATTTCAAGATGTTCAAAGGGTTTTACAATTTATCAACCAGATTTAGTCAACAAGATACTTTGTGAACACAATGCTACTGGTCTTACAGCTCACTCACCTCTACCAATCGGCCTTTCTTTAGTCTCCTTAAAAGAAAAAGATCATCCGCCATAAGATCCTATTAAATTCCTTTCTATCATTGGCTCTTTATCTTACCTTGTTGCTGGTTCGAGGCCTGATTTAGCGTATCCTGTCAACTTCCTGGCATGTTATGCATCAAGACCAGGTAAAGCTGAATGGGATGCCTTTTATCATCTGCTAAGATACTTGAAATTCACCAAGGATATGAAATTTCATCTATTTCCTAATTCAAACAATAAGCCTTCAACTGAAGTTTACTGTGATGCTACTTGGGGTGGTGAATTTGCTAGAGCTACTGGTGGCCATGTCCTTCAAGTCAACAACTGTCTTATTCTTTGGCAATCAAAACGTCAATCAAGAGTTGCTACTGCCTCCTTACATTCAGAACTCATGGCTATGTCAAATGCTACCCGCCAGGCTCTTTGGATGAGGAATCTTTTACGTGAAGTTGATCTATGCCATGGACCTACCACTCTATACTGTGACAATAAAGGTGCTATTGTTTCAGCCACTGATAAACCTTCAGATAAGAGGTGTAGACATGTGGATCGTGACTTTTATTTTGTTAATGAACAAGTCTACAGGAAGGAGATTTAGATTGAATGGATCTCTACAAAAGATCAAGTGGCTGACTTATTGACAAAAAATCTGGGTGCAAATATTTGGAAGGAAAAAAGATATTTACTGGGAGTGTTCTGATTTCTTTAATTTTTATTTTATTTTATTTATTTTTATTTATTTTAATTTAATTTAATTTAATTTTTCTTTTCTTCTATCTCTAATTCCATTTCACTTCTCACTATGTTATTTTCTTCACGTTATATCACTCAATATGTGTATGGTAGTAGGGAAATCACTAAGAGGGGGGGTGTTATGTGCCATAAGGTTATGCTTAGTGATTATATGCATATTTTACGTAGTATATCCTGTGGTGGAGCTGAAGCGTGTAACTCTGGTTCACTCCGGACAAAGCGCTGACGTTGCTACCATAGGTGAGTAATGAAACTTGTGGGTTCACTCTGGACAAAGCGCTGACGTTGCTACCATAAACAGAAGATGAACATAAAATAAGTATGAGATTGATCAAAATAGAAATGAGAAACTTTTAACCTTATATGTGATTCAGGTCAATTTATGAGATTGATCCATGATGCACCACAAAACAGTCAGTTGACATTTTTTGGTTTGTAGTGTCTTAAGGAGGAGATCCCCCTTTTTAATATGCCATTCACCTTCTCACTATAAATTTCTTCCTTTTCTCAATCTTAATGTTGAGTAAAAAATGGTGTGCACGCAAACAAGTAGATAGTCTAATATATTGAGGAAAAAGAATACTAAGAAGAAATTGAGATGTTTGATCAAATTTAACTTATATCCACATCCCTCAATGTAAAAAATCAAAGAAGTAGCATACTTGGTAACATGAGAGTACTGATAATGGAATTAAGAATAATTTTTCCTAAGTGAGTGATTAGTTAAGCAAATTGAGTGGACCAATAGACTATTCACAGCAGGAAAAATCTGTGCACTAGTCATCTGGTTATATTTTTGGCTTCATGCATGGATTCTGCCTGTGGTTCTGGTTGTAATGCTGTCCCAGTTTTCCCTTCCCTCCCCTCTTCTCTGACTTGCCTTTCCCTCTGCTAATTGCTCTCCCTTTATCTCTTGTACCCTATTTCTCACTGTTATGTACTCAACTACGCCACAGTAAGCATGTATATAAAAACCTAGACTATGAGAAATGAATACGTGTGTGAAACTCTTAATCTAAACCACCATTGCCTTCCCAATAGGTTATGGGCCCTTAGGCTAAATCCAAAAAACTACGCACAAATTTCATTGTTCTTCTTCAATCACACAATTTATTAGTATCAATCAAGTTTCCTTTGGATATATATATTTTTTCTTCTCTATTCTCTTTCTTCTTCTGTTCTCTATTGCCAATCCAGTCTCAGTTGGATTCTTTCTTCTTTTCACTGATTTTGTCCTCACTGATCCATTGGTATTTTTTTTCTTTCATGTCTTCCTTATTTTGTTTCTTTTTTTTCTGTTATTCTTTCTTCCTCTCTCTCTACTTTATAGCAGGATTCCTGGTTGTGGTCTCTTGCTAGCACACATCTTGGTTTGACGGAGACATCCAGATTATCCCTTACATAGTTTTTTTTTCTTCTTCTTCTCTAAAAAAATAAAAAAACTTCCAATGTTCTCACAGAATCCACACCCAGCAAACTCTAACCCACGACCAATGCCTTTTCCATTGTCACATCAATTTCCACTGCACATGCAACAGCCTAGACAACAAGCTACAGAACCTACAGACCATCCCAATGACTCATCTCATGAAAACACAAAAAGAACGCACCATGAGGAGCAATATGAGAGTGTAACAGCTCTCACCAAAATGAAAGGAGAGTATAAAAATTGGCCTCACATGCTCAAAGTGGATGGATCCAATTTCAGATTGTGGATTCAAGAAATCCAAATATTACTTATTGAATACCTTGACAACAAAGATTTATTTATCAGACAATGTCCATCAATGGGTTCAAATTTTGAAAAAATTGGACATACAATCCTACTGAATTCTGTCAACCTCAATTTACAGAAACAGATTCTGGAAAAGTGCCCATAAACAGTGGCATTATCCCACATACAAAACCTCTTTAATGCAGCCTCAAGAGCAGCACAATTAAATCTAATAAGAAAGATGTGGCAATTAAAATTGAGCAATACACAGGACCCAGTACTTTGCCACTTGCAGATGAGAAAAATAATTGATGATCTCAAGGACCAAGGTTTTACTTTCACTGAAGATGAATTTTTCTCCATCATGTTACATCGTGTGGTTGACAAATGTCCCAACATTAAAATCAAGGTCCTACAAGAAGCAGAACTCAACATGCATAATGATGGTGTGGTGCCAAATAGTAGTGACATGAACAGAATTATAGTAACCACTTACAAAAAGTGTGAACTACATGGTGCTTAATCACTAAACTACCCGACTCCACCCACTTCTCACTACACCTCACAACCATACAACTCATCTCATTCTGAAAACACAATGGACCTGCCATTCAACTTTGAAGTAAATGCATATGGTTAAGCACAATGCTGGAATTGTAACGCACCAACACATCTCCATAAATATTGTCCCCACCCTCCTACTTCTTGACAAAGAAACTCTCAGTCTCAACAAATTTCAGTAACTAATGCTTTATTCTGTGGTCAAACAATTTCAGTGCTGTAGAAAGACTCTTACAGTTTCCTTGCTTTAAGCAGAATCCAAGGGAGTTGGATAAACTGAAGAAAACCCTGTCCCTTTAAGTAAATAAAGAGCTCAAAATTATCTAAGCTATAACCTCTACTTGATAAGAAATAACTTATAAACTATTTTTTATTAATGGTGTTTAGATTTAGAATCTGTGTTTTTTACAATGAGGTTGAAAAACACAACAGTGAAGCTGTATTTAGAAAAGTTATATAAAGTATTGAATAATATATTCTTATGAAGCTTTTATTTTTATAAAATTTAGTTGTTAAAATATGATACCTAGTGATGAGACCTTCAAAATGGTACCCTATAAGTTAATATTTATGGTGATGAATGGATTTAATAAATTGTTATGTAAAAGTGTTATATTTATAAGGGTATTACAATTTATAATTTATTATGAAAAATGATTAATTATTGTTATATATGCATTGTTGGTTTGTTGATGTATGATGATTAAGATACAAGTTGTTAGATGCCATCTAATTTTGAGTCTACAGGCTTTATATGCATAGTATGTCATGTGCCCTACTTTCCCTAACTGGAGAATTCCAGAGCTTGTCCAAAGATATCCGGAGCTCATATGGAGCTTGTCAGGAGTATTCCAGAGCTTGTATGGACTTCAGGACTCAATTAGAACCTTTAAAATATTAATAAAAAATCTTGAAAATTACAGATGATAGAGCTACTTCTCCTTTATATTCCATTCTTATTTTTGTAGCCTGTGCAGCCCTATTCACCTAGTAAAAAATTATCAAAGTTAATCAAATTATGAAAATTCAAATATACTTTATAAAATTATTAAAAATAGTAGAAAAATAGTAAAAACTCCACAAAAAAATTCCAAAGGTTCTTGAGACTCCTGAATTTAATCTACATGCACTTTTAGACCTATACTTGCATTTCCTTCCCAGTAATTATTGATTAAATCTTGACACATAAAATCAACCCTTTTTAACCATTTTAATACTTAATTTATTTAATATAACCATTTTAAAATTAGATTGGCCTTCCAAATCTCAACAATAATTCACCAAAAATCCTTTATAATAAATTTGAGTGCAATACTAAACTTTTGACTACCACATCCTCCTTCCAATGAAGAATGTCCCCAATCTTTAAATTTGCATAATTGATTGAACAAATATTCATCATCTCTTCATCCTCTTCAACCATTTGCCTTAACTAGTCCTTAAAATTTTCAACTTTTATCTTAAAATCAATATCATCATCAATATTTCATCAAAAGACCTTTCTGTCCCACGTGAACTTTGCGCCAAACACCAGGTTCCTTGTCTAATTTCTAACCCTGGTCTTCCTGGAGGAACTGCCCATGATCTTTGCAGGCTTAAGAAAATCAAGTGTAATTTTCCAATTATACCTTCCAGAACTAACATCTATACTGGACCAGATGCTCTCCCTGATCCTAATGTTCCTAAAAAGAGATTATCAAAAATTTCCACCTTCTTTTGTAATATGAAGGCCAAAACAGCTTCTTCTTCTAAAAATACTAATCCTGAGCTTTCTCCTCCATCTAAAGATCACAATCCTATTATTCCAGTTTCTCCATTCAGTTTTGCTGAAACATTATTTCCTGGCTCAAAAAGTTAGTCTTTTAATTTTAATATAATAATTCTTCTACTGATTCCAAATCCAACTAGTATCTATTCTGAATCCTAAGCTATTGAAATCACCAATACAGATGACATTTTCCAGGTGCAGAATTATTACATAAATAATTATCCTAAATTTCATAGATATCTCTTTCTTGACCTTTGTGATGATATGAAGTTAAAATTTTTAACTTATTTTCTGAAAACTCCTGCTAATAATACTGAAGATTTAATGAAGAGAAGAAATTCAATGCAAAGCTTTGGAAATGACGTTGAAAGATTTCAAAGGGATTATTTATTTTGATTGTCTTCTCTTCTTTAAAATTTTAATACTTTGATTATTTTTATTCTTTTAGTGCTAATTATCATTATTGTATGGTTTATTTTAATTCTTTAGATTTGTCATATATTTTTAAATAAAAAATTATAAATATTATTTGCCTTGTGATGATTCCACTAATGAAAGCAAGTTTTGAATCCCTTCAGACTCTCCTCTACCAGTCTCCATTGTTCTTCACAAAATGAGAGAGTGGGCTTCCCTAATGAGCCAAATATTTTTTATTCCATTCCCATTGGGCTCCCCCCTGAGCCAAATACTCTGATTCCATTTTTTCCATAAGGTACTCCAAGCTTCCAATTAAATAGTATACCAAAGAGACCAACTAAATCCAAATTCTATCCTTCTTCTATGATTCAGCATCACAAAATTAAAATACTTTTCCAATCCTTTAAAATCACTCCTATTTTTATCAGAAATCATAATTTTCCAGACATTTTAGCACCCATATTTTTGACTTTTAACAATATTCATCAATTACCTTTAAAATTTCTATCTTTCTTTAATCCTAAAGAACATCATTTAATGATATCTCCATTGCCTAAAGTTAGTTGCACTATTTTCATTAATGACTGAGTTGTCCAAATGAGTGAGTACCAGTTTGAGTACTGATGAACCAGTGATAAATTAAAAATGACTGAATTGAACATCCCACTTGATTAACATTTCCACCTAATATCCTTGAGATCCAAACTTTTAATTGATTTCCAGTTATAGTCTTGGTGGACAAAGTGAAAGTAATTTGCCAGTTTAGGGTCATAGTGGACCAATGATTGAAATTTTGTTGTTTTTTCAAGTTTAAGGTCTTAGTGGACCAAATCCTATAGTTCATTTACAGTTTTAGGTCTTAGTGGACCAAATATTGTGTCGATTTCAACTGCCTACTACTATTCTTAAGCCCATTTTCACCACATTTTTCTCCCTTTCATAATTTCCTATCCAGGTTATCCTTTTTCATCCTAATTTTCAAATTTTAAAGATGACTCCTTCCAAATTCACTGCTTCTAGTGATCAATGCTGTGATTACTGCTCTTTTACCCATAAAAAGTGCACCTTCACCTATAACCAGAAAAGATATAACTACAACAGGGCCTGTTTCAACTGCTTTGAGAAGAAGAGAAAATTCTCTGGCCTCAAATATGGCTCATTCCCCCTTCCTGCTACCAGCTTTGCCTCTCATTGCAAGCCTTCTACTCCTTCTCCAAAATTATCCTCCTAAAAAAAACCTACTCCTTTCACACCATTAGCCTTTTTAAATGTTCTTTCTGACTCTGAGTCTCTGGGTCCATCTCCATCTGCTCTTTATGATGCTCCTTCTCTCCAATCAAGACTCTCTTCTGTCATCCCTAGAACTCCTACTGCTCCAAAAGCAATTTTGAGTCCATCTAAATTAGTTCTGGATGTATCTCCTTCTCCTTCTTCTTTCTCTCCACCTTCTATAACCGAGCCTATTCCTCCTCAACCTAAATTTAATAACCCTCAATGTCCTTCTTTGTCTGTGTATCTAGTATTTAAGTATGATATAATAGTATTTATTTATGTTCCTACTACTTATTAATAAATGATTTAGTGATTAAACCTCAGGGGAAGACTAATAAAATAGTTATACTCAAATAAAACTCACAATACTTGGATTTAAATGTGTGCTAGTGGTGGAAAATAGATGAATATAATATAGTTATAGCTTATATAAAGGTAATATCAATTTATAATGGCTTTATAATATATCTTTGAATAATAATATTTGTGTTATAATGTTTGTTTAAATTTTAGTAAGTGAATGATGTATAATAACCGTCAAAATCCTCCCTTACTTATACCAAAATCCACTGGAGTGCACAGACCTTCAATCCAGATGATGTCACTGCTATCCCCGGCAATTACAGCACTCTGAGGGCCCATCACCTCCCCATGGTGTCCACTTCAAGCAGATTCAACACCCAGACCTCCAGTAAGGACCCTCCATCACAATTAATGATAACACAGACCTATACCATAAATAGAAAATCCAGATAAAAGCGGATACCATAAAGAAACAGGTAAAATAACTCATCCAAAGAGAATATAATGAAAAACAAAGCATATAAAAGAAACAAATTAAATTTCCAAGCCCCCAATAACATCCTCAAGAATTCATATTAACCCGAAATGACCTCCCAACCCATAAATCCGTGAATATCCATCCAAGGAAGCAGATTAAGTTGTCCAGACTGAGTGTATGCACCTGAAATAGATTTTTATGCTTCTGTAGGCATTGTGAGTCCACTTGATACGTTCATATGACCTAAAATAAGCAGAAAAACAAAGTTTATAGGCTATTAAGAGGCTAAAACCCACTTATATACCTAAATATACATAATATACTGCATATTTCACTGAATATGAGATTTATGTATACATATAAGCTTATGTATGTCTATAATTACTTAATATCACTTAAGATAAGTATATTATGACTCCATTAACACCTTAATAAGTATTATTGGGCTATGGATAAGCTATTTAAACTACTATAGTTTATATAATAGAGTAATAATTATATATATATGTAATATAATTATTTATATTGTTATTTTAACCTTATTTTTAAGATATAAGCTTAGTGTACTTAAGGTTATCATATTTTAAGTATAAGAAATTTTCAGTCCTAGGGATATCTAGGCTGAAACTCCCTCACCCAAAAAAAACAATAAAAAAATGGTAAGACATTTTAATTAAAAGTAAGGAGTGAATAGAATTTTTTTTTAATTTCTATAATACATATACTGAATAAACAGTATTATTTTGATTTAAATTTTTTCAAGAGATTTTTAAGATCAGAGATTTCATTTTCTGGAATCCACTGGTCATATTCACTTGATTTATTTTTAAATCTTAATAGATACTCAACTCCCTTTTCTTTAGTAAGGTGTCTCTTTTTAAGTATCTTTTCAATTTCTGCCTTTTCAACTATTTCTTCAGGTTGCTGTTTATGCCTTCCTGATCTTCTTGGAAATAGAGCAGCATCGTTAGAATGGTATGGTTTTATAAGAGAAATAGGAAATACTGGATGTTTTCTATCATAAGGTGCAAATAGAATAACCTCAACAGCATTGTTACCAACCATTTTTTTAAGTACATGGTCCAACGAATGGATCCTTCAATTTAACATTACCATTTAAATTGAAATGTAGTGTAGAAATAAGGACTTCATCACCCTCTTTGAACATTTTTTCTTTATGGGCTTTATCCCATCTTTTCTTTTCATACTCAAACACCTTATTTATACATTCTTGAGCATGTTTTCTGCATAATTCTTGCATCTGAAGAAAAGATTTAATACCTGGATGGATATCCAATCTAGGTAATTTATTAAGAGTTTTAGCAGGGGTATTAGGTACATAACCCAACCATAACTCAAATGGCTTTTTGCCAGTGACAGAATGTACTGTACTATTGTATGCAAATTCTAAACCTGGGATAAGGGTTACCCAATCATAAGTGATTTCCAGAACTCAGAAGTAAATTTAGGATCTCTATCAGAAACTATTGCTTTGGGGAAACCTGCTATATTTAAAATTTGTGTCCACCATAAAAAAGCTAAGTCCTTTGCAGAAACCTCTTTGTGGGTAGGAATAAATTTACATATCTTTGTAAATCTATCTACAATTACCCAGCAGGAGTTATAACTCTTATGCCCTGCTATTGGAAAACCTGATACAAAGTCCATGTTAATTATTTCCCAAGGAGCTTTTGATTTCTCAATTTGTTGTAATAAACCAGCTCTTTTGCCTGTTAATCTTTTAGATTTTTGACAAGAATCACATGTCTCAACATATTTTTGAACATCCTCAGACAATTTAATCCACCAATCTGTGTTTTTTACTCTGGTTAATGTTTTATGGTAGTCAAAATGACCTGCTAATATATCATCATGACATATACTAAACATTAACTCCTTCATTTAAGGGGAAATTACAATTACATTACTTAATTTTTTCCTGTAATATATAAAACCATCCTCAATGGAAAATTTTCCTTTTTCTAATGCCTCTTTATACTTATTTGGTAATGTTTTTATTAAAACATCCATTGAAGCATTATATGGATCATTTAATATTGTAGTGGGTTTACTCAAGTCAGGATCTGAAGTATACATATCAAGAATTGATTGCATAAATTCATCCTCAAGATCTACAATATATATGCCATAAATGTTAATAATCTCTGTTTCAGGAACATAAGCAGGATTATCATCATTATTAGGCAGAGGTACTCTAGATAACAGATCTACATTAGAGTGTAAGGTTCCTGCTCTATGTGTAATAGTCATCCGTCCTCTGTATTCTTGTACAGCCAATTGCCATCTAAACATGTGTCTATTAGGAGTTTTCATGTTTAAGAGTGACTTAACTGCACTACAGTCAGTTATTAACTCAAATTTTTGGTCTTCAAAGTAATAATGTAGCTTCTCAAGAGACCATACTACTGCCAAACATTCAAGTTGAGTAGCACCATATTTCAATTCACTACTTCTTAGAGTACATGAAATATAGCAAATTACTACTTCTGACATTTTTCCTTCAATAAGTTGTTTTTGATGCATAGCAGCACCCAGACCAATAAAACTTGCATCTGTATATAATACAAAAGGCAATTGGAAATCTGGTAATCCCAAGATAGGAGCTGCCATTAAACATTCTTTAAACTTATCAAAAGCCTGTTGTCTTTCATTATTCCAAATGAAAGCTTCTGATTTCTTTATCAGTGTGGTTAATGGTGCAGCAATTAACTGGTAGTTTTTTATATATTGTCTATAATAACCACACATACCAAGAAAAGATTGTACATCCTTTACATTTTGAGGAATGCCAATATTCTTTATTGCAGCCACTTTATTTTGATCTACACATATTTGTAAGCCAGATACAATATGACCAAGCACTTTTAAAGATTCAAACCCAAATTTACATTTTTTCAATGCAAGGGTCATTTTTATTTCATCCATTTTTTGAAATACCTTCTTTAAATGGATTAAGTGTTCATCATATGTCTTAGAGAACACTATGATGTCATCAATGTATATCATTAACCATCCCTCAATCATTTCATTATGGAATGTTATATCCATTAACTTCTGAAATACTGATGGAGCATTTTATGGTCCAAATGGCATCCTGACATATTTATAAATTCCCATGTGTGTTGTTATCATCAAAAAGTTCTGTGAATTCTTTTCAACAGGAATTTGATGGTACCCTTTATTTCCATCTAAGCAACTTATATACTTAGAACCTTTGAGTGTAGCATGTATAGAGGCAATCCTTGGCAAGGGATAAATATCATCTACTATAAATGTATTTAATGCTCTATAATCACCGCACAGTCTTGCTTTATCTTGTTCATAAGAAATTAGCACTGGTGATATTACACAATATTTTGGTGTAGTTTCAACCTTTTCAAGAATGTTCATTTTTAATAACATCTTAATATTATCCTCTATGTCTTTCCTCTTCATTGGTGAAGCAGGTTATGGTTTCTTTTTAAGACTAGTAGGAATATTATCCATATCACAGGTTAAACTAATCTTCATTTCATGATCTTTTACAAGGCCAAGTTCATTTGTACCATGTGCAAAAGCCATTGGAAATGCTTTAATTAAGTCCAAAATATTATTTTTCTCAGCTTTACTTATCTGAGTTCCAAATGATGCTTTTGAAATTTCTGTTTCCAGAAGTTCCATCTCATTGGATTCTCTTCCTTTGCACAGAATATTTGTTACTGACTCAATGTGTAAGACTGTGTTAAAAGAAATTATTTTAAATTTCCTTTTACCATTTATGCCAATTGTAAAATTGTTATTAGCAGGGTCTAATCTCACACCAAACTTAGTCAGAATATCATTTCCAATAATAAAACATTTACTACAGTTAGTATTATCCACTACTACAAAGTCACAAGTTACTCTTACATAGCCGTGTTGATGTTTAAAGAAAACAGCAGCTTTGTATCTACCAATGGGATGCAGTACTTATCCAAAACCTCTCCAATTTTTACTTTGAAGGGGTTGAAGCTTAGACTTATATTCACTATCAATTTTCTGTAATGTATTAGTAGAAACAACAGAGCCAGAAGCTCCTGTGTCCAATACTATATTAACATTTTCACCAGAAATGATAGCTGGAACCATGATAGGTGTCATTCTAAAGTTATCAGCTTGTATATCTTTAATGATTTCAGCATCCTCAAAATTCATTAAAGATTCATTTGAGTCCATATTTAATATTGGATTTTCAAAGATGGACAAATCATCTTACAACATACAGACCTCATTTTCATCACTATATGAGATATTACTGTCATAATCACTTGAATCTTTAATTTTCTCTGTTTCAATTTCAGATTCATGTTTATTTTCAACAATATTTATATTCTTCTCACATTTGTGACCTTTAACCCAAGGTTTGTTACACTTATAACAAGTATTTGTCTCATACTTTTTTGGTACTACAGGTGCAGTAGGTTTTTTCTGCTTCTCCTGAAGTGTTTTTGAATTCTGATTTTTCACAGGTTCAACATTTTGCTTATAAGTGGAATACCTTGCTTCATACTTATGGTTTAGTAATATTTCATTGCAAATATTAATAAAGTCAGAATATTCAGTAACATTAATTGTTCTAGCTACAACAATGTCTCTGACAGATATAGGTAATTTATATATTATCTTATCTTTCCATAAGTTAAAATCCATGTGAGGCTCAATGGCTTTTAATATTTTATTTAAATTCATAAAAAATACCATAGGTTTGTCACCATTCAATGGATTATACCTAGTTTTCTCATAAAGTCTCTGCTGAGTGAGTTTGAATTTAGAACCTCCAAATTGTTTTTCAATTAGTTGTTTCCATTCGGCCCAAGAGTAATCTTTACCCTCATTCAAAACAGCTTCAAACCATAATAAAGCAACATCCTTAAATAAAGAGATAAATTTTGATGTTATTTCTTCATCTGGTATATTATATGAGAATTTTAAGTTGTCAATTCTTTGGATAAAATGTTGCCAATCAGAGCTGGCTTCCCCATCATAAGTTGGGTACTGATCTATATTAGGCCAGTTCTTCTGATTGGATTTTATTTCACTAATCTTAGGTAAATTAAACAACTCATTTACTCTTGATCAATGGTCTTGTATTTCCTCCTGTACAGATTTGTGACTTACATTTTCAGATTTGACACTACCGCCAGATGGTTTTAGTTGTGGTGGTATAGGGAAGGAATGAGATTCACTTTTGCTAATGAAAGGATTATTATTATATTGAGTATACTTATGATTATCCTGGTTCACTAGTAGATTGGCAGTTTCAATATCAACTTTAGTCAATCTTTGTAGCAGCTCAGAGACACTTTGATTTGTCTGGGCAAAAGATAACTTAGTTCTTGATTCAGTTTTCAATAAATGTGCTTCATACAATTTTTACAACTCACAGAATTTGTTTGAAAGTTCATTATATTTACTACTCAATGAATCATATTTAAGAGTTAGAGACAAATGTTCATTCTCTAATTCTTTATTACGTGTTGCCAGTTGAGAAATATTTAATGTTAAGGATGAAATTGTATCACTTGTGAGCTTAACTGTCTGTTCCTCACAATCAGTCATTCTATTCCACAATGCTGAAACAATTCTATGGACAGTTGGATTATTGTTAAAATACTCCATGTCTTCCTTCTCAATTCTTTCACTCTCTTGTGAACTTCTCATCTCACTAGTAAGTGGTGGCAACTGAGGATTAACTGTATTATAAATACTACTGTTGTTATTTACAAAAGACAAGTCAGGTGTATCTGCACTAAAACCTAATTTTCTTAAGTCCTCCTCTATTTTCTGCCAGATTTTACATCAATAATATTACCTACATTGTAATTATCAGTATTGTGTTCAATCTGAGAGGGTAATCTACTTACCACAGGATTTGTGTGAGCCCTGATTTTTGGCGCCTTTGTTTTCCCTTGTAGAGGTGAACTGAGGAAGTCTGATGAGGAGGAGGATCCTTGTTGCAGTTGTGACTGGCCCATTGTTGATGGAACCAATCCCACTTCCATTTGTCTACCAGTATTTTCTTCTGGGAGTTATGTGATTCTCCTGGGGTAGGGGGTTGCTGACTTGGCTGGCCTCCCTTTAGCTCTGCCAATTATTGAGTTATCTGCTGAAATCCTACCTTGCAATTGTTTTGTAATTGCTCTACCTCCTTGAGCATGAGGGATTTTGATTCCTCCAACTTCAATACCTGTTTTTCCAGATGGGATAGTTGATCCTGAAGAGGAGGAGACGTCTTTTTTATAGTACTCTTTTTTAAGAGGGCATCCTTTTCCTCTATGCTCATTTGCTCTGCTTGGGGGTATGACTGACCCTCCATGGTTATGTCCTGGAACAATGATTTTGTTAGCTTTAGACCTGGTATTATAAGCAGGCTGTTCACTTACATTGTACTGGGGAGCACTCATATTGATAAATTAACAATACATTACGTATACAGAAAGGAAAACCTATTGGAATTAGTAGATTAAAAGTATTAGCAATATTATTACTAATAAAAAGCACTGGAGCTTACCCTGAATTTAAATCTTTATTTATTTAAATAAAATGTAATAAAAATTCAAAAAAATCTGTTAAAAATAAAATAATAAGCTTAACTAGACATTTATAAGGGTGAATAATTTTCTTACCAAGCTTTAACCAAATACCAATTTAATTGGGTGTTATATTGGTGACCAAATACCAAGTGAAATTGGGTTTATATTTGGTACAGTTACTACTGTAAATACCTAATTTTTATTATAAAAAATTAGCACAATTATTATAAGGGCTCTTTTCCGCAATAAATGAGTTATGATGACCCACTAATATGCAGCAGACCCAAATATTTGGTTTATTTTGAGCTATACTAAAGTAAAAATCACGTCCCAAGGCTTATACTAAATAATAAGTAAAAATACTAAAGAAAGACCCCCAATTGTCAGTGTATCTAGTATTTATTTATGGTCCTACTACTTATTAATAAATTATTTAGTGATTAAAACTCAGGGGAAGACTAATAAAATAGTTATACTCAAATAAAACTCACAATACTTGGATTTAAATGTGTGCTAGTGGTGGAAAATAGATGAATATAATATAGTTATAGCTTGTATGAAGATAGTATCAATTTATAATGGCTTTATAATATATTTCTAAATGCTAATAATTGTGTTGTAATGTTTATTTGAATTTTAGTAAGTGAATGATGTCTAATAACAGTCAAAATCCTCCCTTACTTATACCAAAATCCACTGGAGTGCACAGACCTTCAATCCAGATGATGTCACTGCTATCCCCAGCAATTACAGCACTTTGAGAGCCCATCACCTCCCCATGGCGTCCAATTCAAGCAGATTCAACACCCAGACCTACAGTAAGGACCCTCCATCACATTAATGATAACACAGACCCATACCATAAATAGAAAATCCAGATAAAAGCAGATACCATAAAGAAACAGGTAAAATAACTCATCCAAAGAGGATATAATGAAACCCAAAGCATATAAAGAAAAAAATGAAATGTCCAAGTCCCCAATAATATCCCCAAGCATCGATATTAACCCAGAAATGACCTCCCAACCCATAAATCCATGAATATCCATCCAAGGAAGCAGATTAAGTTGTCCAGACTGAGTGTATGCGCCTGAAATAGATGTTTATGCTTCTGTAGGCGTTTTGAGTCCCCTGGATACGTCCATATGACCTAAAATAAGCAGAAAAACAAAGGTTATAGGCTATTAAGAGTCTAAAACCCACTTATATACCTAAATATACATAATATACTGCATATTTCACTGAATATGAGATTTATGTATACATATAAGCTTATGTATGTCAATAATTACTCCATATCACTTAAGATAAGTATATTATGACTCCATTAGCACCTTAATAAGTATTATTAGGCTATGGATAAGCTATTTAAACTACTATCATTTATATAATAGAGTAATAATTAAATATATATGTAATATAATCATATATATTATTATTTTAACCTTATTTTTAAGATATAAGCTTAATGTACTTAAGGTTATCTTATTTTAAGTATAAGAAATACTCAGTCCTAGGGATATCTAGTCTGACACATAGTATGTCACATGCTTTAGTTTCTGCAGCCAGAGCATCACCAACTTCCAGACTCAATTAGAACCTTTAAATCCTAATAAAAAATCCAGAAAAATTACAGATAATAGAGCTACTTCTTTTTTATAATCCCAACTATTTCATAGTCGGTTCAGACCTATTCATCTAATAAAAATCATCAAAGTTAAGTAAATAATGAAAAATCAAAAATAATCAAAAATATTTTATAAAATTATTAAAAATAGAAGAAAAATAGTAAAAATTTCCCAAAAATTCTTTAAGGTATTTGTGACTCCTGAATTTAATTTTGATAAACTTTTAGACCTATACCTGCTTTTTCTGACTATTAATTAGTTGTTAAATCCTGACTTGTAAAAGAAATCCTTTTTAACCATTTTAATTACTCATTCCTTTAAATATAAACAAGTATAAAATTAAATTCGCTTTTCCAATCTCAATAATAAACGAAAGTAAACCCTTTTGTAATAAACCTTAGTTCCATACTAATCTTTAGGCTGCCACATCCTCCCTCCAATGAACAATGTCCAAATTCTTTTAAATTTGCATAATTGATTTAAAATTCATTCATCCTCCCTTCAGCCTCTTCAACCAACTACTTCAACTACTCCTGAAAAATTTTCACTTCATTTTATAATCAATATCATCATCAATATGTCATCAAAAGACCTTGCCATCCCATGTGAACTTTGCGCCAAATACCAGGTACCTTGTCTGATTTCTAACCCTGGTCTTCCTGGAAGAACTTCCTGTGATCTTTGCAGGCTTAAGAAAATCAAGTGTAATTTTCCAATTATTCCTTCCAGAAATAATTTATATAATGAACCAGCTGTCCTTTGTGATCCAACAATACCTAAAAAGAGACTATACAAAATTCCCACCTTCTTTTGAAACATAAAGGCCAAAACAGCTTCTTCTTCTAAAAATCCTAATCCTGAAAGTCTTCCTCCTTCTCAAGATCCTAATCCTATACTTCTATTATCACCCTTTGGCTTTTCTGAAGCTTTATTTCCTGACTCAAAAAGTTAGTCCTATATTTTAATTTTAATAATCCTTCTACTTCCTGCTAAACCATGGGAGTTAATTATAATGGATTTCATTTCTCAATTAACTCGATCATATAATTTTTATGCTATGTTATTCATAGTTGATATGTTCTCTAAAATATCTATTTAATTATAACTAACTAATACTAGTGCAACTGTGGGATACTTAGCTAAAATATTTATAGAATATGTATTTTTATAACATGGCTTACCTACTGATATTATTCCAGATAGAGGTTCCCTATTTGTTTCTACTTTCTGCACACAACTTTTTTGAAAATTAAATATTAAAAAGGACCTCTCTAAAGCCTATAATTCTGAAACAGATGGGTGAATTGAAAGAATCAACCAAATCCTCAAACAATATCCTTGAATGTATGTCAATTATCATAAAGACAATTGGACCACATGGTTACCATTGGCTGAATTTGCTTACAACAACTCAACAAATTCTTTGAAAAAACAATCTATTGGAGACATCCTTGATTCAATCCAATTAATGTAGGAATTAATCATCCTGCTGAACACTATCTTCAAAAAATTTCATGACTTCAAGGCAAACTCCAATCTAACCCTGAAGTGGCAAGTCAAAGGTATAAGGGACAGGCCAACAAAAATTAAAAATCTGCTCCACTTTTGAAACATGGTGACAAAGTAAGGTTAGATGCTAAAAATATTCAAACAACTCAACCATCAAAGAAAATATTTGAAAAGTGCTTGGGTCCATTTGAAATCAACACTGAAGTCACTAAAAATTCATTTCAACTCAAGTTACCTTTAAAATGAGAATCAATACACCCTGTGTTTCATATATCTCTTCTGGGACTTTCTTGCGAAATATACCTGGGAAAGAACCAACATCCTCCAGAACTGGTTGAAATAGAAGATCATCTAGAGTACAAAGTAATTTGGATTCTTGATTAAAGAAGTTTTAAGGGGAAACTTCAATACCTTGAGGAATGGGAAGGTTACCTTGATGACTTGAATAAAACATCCTGTGAACCAGCCATTAATTCTTCAAACACTCCTGAAATTTTAGAATCTTTTTGTTTAAAATATCCTAAAAAAACTTAACCTTAATCTCAATTTTGTTTCCCTAAAATTTTAAACCATTTTCTCTTCTCCCTTTCTTTTTAAACCAAAATTTAAATTTTTATATATATTTTCTTCTTTCTTTTTCCTTTTTTAAAACCCTAAAATTTTTTAAATCAAAAAATAAAATAAAAATAAAAACTAATAAAATAAAATAAAAAATGAAATAAAATAAAATAATCAAAATTTCTTTTTCTCTATAATTTATTACATCATATTATGCTTTATTTCTTTGCAATTTCTTTTTACAAACTTCAACTCAACCATGAACTTTTTTTATTTTGTTGTTTCTTTTTTTTTTTCTTTTTTCTTCTATGTAATTTTTTTTTCCTCAAACCATCAAAATTTACATGAACCAACTCAACACATATCTTCACTGAAAAAATTCAAGTGGCACCTGCTAGCAGGTACCTATCCTTATTTTCTGTTTTTATTTAAGAGTAAATTTGATTTGATGTTGTGCAAGCTAGTGTGCTCATTGTTTAGCACGCAGTTTTTCCAGAATAATTACAGCTGAGCTGAAATTGAGTTAATTTAAAGATAGGGATTGGCACCTAATATCAGCTGCCCATGTTTTTTTCTGGTGCTTATCTCTCAATTATCTTCCAAACTGAAATCTTTTTATACTTTAGTCTTTCTTTTTCTCTATAAAAATTATTTATAAAACACATTTTTTTCTTTTCAATATTTCTCTAAAACATTTTTTTTCTTTCTTCTTTTTTATTTATATAAATAAAATTAAAATAAAACTTCAAATAAAAGTAAATTCAAATAAAATAGAATAAGTAAGATAAAACTAAAATTTCATTTTCTTTCTTCAATCTCATTAAAAACTTTTTTCTCTTCTTTTTCAAATAAACTTTTAATTCAAATAAAAAATAAAGTAAATTGAACAATATATGCAAGATAAACTATATGAAATATCTATGTTTCTTTTCTTCTTCTCCATTTTATTTTCTTCTTTATACTTTGAGATTAACTCTTATATCTTTCTTTGATTCAAATCCTTCATCCTTTCTTCCACTCTACAAATTTCTTTCCTAATTTTTTAAACACCTTTTCTTCTCCAATATCCAGCAATTTGTTGGTTACATCATATGATACACATCAATAATTCCATCCACTTTTTTGCATAAATTTTCAACAAGGGTGGTTCTAGGAGCTCAACCAGGCTTTCAGGACTACACCACAGGGTAAAATATAAGACGACTTGTAGGAAAGTCCTTTTTTTGCCCCTCATACTTCCCCAGAGTAACCTCAGTAGTAACTCTTGTGGCCCTAATTTTTTTGTATGAACAGTTCAAAAATTAATCAGATATCAAAATTTTGATGTTCAATTTATTTATTCCTCTTGTAAAAAAGTAAGAATTAAATTTTAGTCAAGTAATTTTAAGTGAAGAGGATAAATTATTACCAAAGTTCATATGAAAAAAGAATTTGGTATTTTATTGAATTTTTTTGAATCTCTTTAAAAATTTGCTTAATTTTGAAGAACATTAATAAAATTTTATTGAATTTTGCAATTTTTTAAAACTTGAAAGAATTTTTCACAATTTATTTATTTTTTATTGATTCACTGTGATCATTTTTCTTATTTTGTAATTTTTTAGATATTATTTGATTTTTCTGACATTTTTGGGCTTTCTTACAATTTTTTTAAATTTTTTATGAATTTTCTAATTTTTTTTTTGAATTTTTCTGGATTTTTTTGAATTTTTTTTGATATTTTTTTTGACTTTTTCTGAATTTTTCCCAATTTTCTAATTTTTTTTTTGAATTTTTTGAATTTTTTTGAAGATTTTAACATTTTTTAAATTTTTTATGTGTTTTTTGACTTTTTTCACATTTATAGTCTTTTAAAAAATTTTTTGTACATTTTTTGATTATTTTTATGCCTAAATTGTGATTGAGTCATGTGCTAAAAAGATGCAGTGCAGTATCTCTTCCATCATGTGACTTTATTTTGATTTTTGTAGTTCAAGTTGTCAGCTAGATCTCATGAATTTCTTTCAAATTTACTGGTGTAATGCAAAACTTTCAAGTGAGCAGAAAAGACACTGCTTTTTTTCAGCACATGACCTGTCTTTTCTCAAGACTACATTGTTTTTTTCTTCTTTTTGATTGACCATACAAGATGCTAACTCAAGGTTTAACTGTCTATTCTTGAGTATTGAACAAGATTTTGGTAAAATCATTGAAAATGATATAGTGTGATGTTAGTGTTACATTTCTATTACTTAGTTGCACCACAATTTTACTTTTCTGTAATCCATCTGACAGTTTGAGCCAGAGAAGTGGAAATAAAGTCATGCAACAGAAAAGACACTGCGTCTTTTCAGCACCTGACTTCAATCAAACTTCAAGCATAAAAATAATTCAAAAAAAAGCAAGAAAAAGTAAAAAAAAATTAATTTCAAAAAAATAAAAAAAACTGCCTTCCTGACCACTGTGGCTCTTGAAAAATCTTGAGGGTCTGAATAACCACCTCCACAAGGATGCTCACCAACAGCAGAAAAGGTATCTGGCCTATAAATAGCAACTTTTTTCCCCTCTAATGGAGCCATACCACTATCTGGCCTAGATAAAACTTCATGAATAAAAATAAAGTCATGTCAAGAGAGAGCACACAGCATCATCTTTTCTTTGAGACATAAATTTTTCAAGCAAGATTTTTTTTTTTTTTTGAATTTCAAAGCATATAGTGACTATTGTTCCAAAATAATGATTTTATATAATTATTTCTGAATAAACGGTAAGAATGAGCCTCATGAATATGAAATGAAATAAATATATGATTATGGGGTAATAAGGGAAGAAAAAAGCAACAAAAAGTGAAAAATATGCTAAAGATATCCATTTTTTCATGAAATAAAGATATTAAAAGCTGTGGGCCAAATTTAAAATTTTCTTAATAAAAGTTGTAAATTTTTAACAAGACTAAGTTGACATATTGTCAGTCCTTTATTAGCCCCAAGTCAGGCCTGGTTGGGGCCCTGCAGGGTCAACAAAAGGGCTAAGTAAAAACTATAGAGGGGAAAAAAAGGGCCAAAACTTGAGTAGTTACAAAGATAGTGAAAAATTTTCTTCCTCTTTTTTTTATTTTTTTTTATGGATTTGTATTTCTATTTAAGAGAAATGTTCTTGTAACAGTTTTTCAATAAAACTTAAAATCATACTTACATATATTGAATGGTTGTTCAATTTTCTCAAGGAATATTTAACTGGGGCAAGATTTTATCTTATAAAAAGAAATATTTCTGCAACATCACAAAATTAAGCAAATGAACAGGATAAGTCAAAACAAAGTGATAATTGTCTTCAAATTTTATTATAATTCTAAATATTTATCTCAATTATAATAAGTTTATTTCTGATAATTTTGATTCATGATTAATAAAATGATTTTCAATACACATGGGCTTATTGATTTCATTATAGAATTTAAAAATTTCATACTAGGCTACTAAGCAGAAACTGAAATTTTATTGCAGGTATTTTTAAACAAAATTTGAAATTATTAAGACTGAAGGAAGTAGAAGCCTTGATTGAGACTCTCAAGGAACATTTTTCTATTTTAATTCTGTATAAAAATTTATTCTACCCTTATCACTTAACAAGAGCATGAAACTTCAGATATAAAAATACATTTCAATTTTCAAGTATAATATGTTGTTGATATATTATTAAAAATTGATTTTTATTGCCAGAAATAAAAATGGCACCATCTATCAGGTCTATATGGATCAAAAAACAATGGAAGTTCTGTTTTGGGGGGGACACCTGCTAGCATGTGACATCAATTTTTGGAGGCAAATTTTGTTAAATTATACATAAACATCCATGAAATAAATATTGAATCATTGAAAAAATTATTAAATTTACATGAAAGAAAGTAGAAAATTTTTTACTTAAGCTTGTTCTTCATTAATTTAAATTTTAATGGTGTTATAAATGTGGGGGGGGGCTTTTTTTATTTGAAATTTTAATTGTGTTAAACTATTTTCTGCTTCAATGAACCCTATATATATAAGACATAAGTTTTATGAGCTCTTGTATTAATTGGTCCCAGATATTTTAAACTCTCATGGATTAGTAAAACATCTTTCTATGTGCACATTTTTAACTAACTCAAATATCATGAAATTTAAGAGACGTAAACCAGAATTGGATGTTTGAAATATTTCTAAAAATTATATAATATATAAAAATCTTTTTTTTGGTAAATTTAAGATTTCATTGTTAAATTTAGCACTGTTTGTGGCTGGTTGGGTGTTCAAAAATCATCCCAAACTTCAATAAAATCCATACTTATTCTTTAACAAAATTGAGAAATTTCTATTAAGAAAGCTATATGCATGAAAGGTTCCATAAAAATTTCATATGTATTTTTTCAAACCTTTCCACAATTTATAAACTACCAATATTCAAAGATAACAAGAAGAATAACTTATGATGGCATATTATATGTGTTATATTTTTTAGGGAAGATTATCACTTGGAAGTTTTTCTTCCTTATCAGATTGGTAATTCAAATAAAAGTTTAGCTACATTTATGAAGTTTGGGGAAAAAATTTAATTAAAATTGCCTCAGAGATTTATTAAAATGATAATTTTGGTTAGTGCAATATCTTTTAATTCAACAATGTTTGTTGAAGGAGTGGTTGGTTACTCTGCTTCCTCAACTTATACAAAATCACTTGTGGACCTTTTACCTGTACAGATCTAAAAGACCCACTGTAAGTTTCCTTTCAGGTTACTTCATGGGTTACTTTAAGATTGCTCAAAAACAACTTTCCTACAAGTTTTCTTAATTTTCACCCTGTGACACCTGATCTAATTCACCTTCCTCAGTCAAATCAACCACAATGGGTTTAGGGATCTAAACCCTTGAAGAAACAGCTTTAGTTGGTTGCTTGACTTCCAGTCAAAGTTTGAAAATGGGATCATTTACCAATCCAACTGAAAGTTCTTCACTTATTTCTACCTTCTAAAATAAAAAAGAATCAGTTATCTGATAAATCAAAACAAATTAAAATTAAAAACTACTTACTTCAAATTCAGGATCTGACTTGAGGAACACAGTGAGAATGGTGATCCCAACTACCTCCACTGCCTCATCATTCTTGTCAGCCTAGTTATCCCCAGTAATAAGTATTTCTTATGTTTAAAATAAGATAACCTTGATTGCATTAAGCTTATAAGTAAAAATAATGGTTATAATAATTATATATATGGTTATTCTGCTTATATATTTATTTATTACACTATTAAATGACTTATATAAGTTTAAATAGCTTATTAATAGCCCCATAATACTTATTAAGGTGCTAATGGAGTCATAATATACTTGTCTTAAATGGTAATATGTAATGATAGACATACATAAGCTTATATGTATGCATAAACCTCATATTCAGTGAAATATGTAGTTATATTATGTATATTGGTCTATAGGCAGTTTTAAGCCTCTAAATAGCCTATAAAATTCATTTTTCTGCTTATTTTAGGTCACATGGACGTATTCAATGAAATATTTACACCTACACAAGTATATACACCTTTTCCAGGCACATATATCCAGTTTAGACAACTTAATCTGCTTACTTTGATAGATTTTCATAGATTTATGGGTTGGGATATGATTTCTGGGTTAATATGGATGCTTGAGGATGTTATTGAAAGCTTGGAAAGTTGATTTGGTTTCTTTATATGCTTTGGGTTTCATTCTATACTCTTTGAATGAGTTATTTTACCTGTTTCTTTATGGTATCTGCTTTTATCCGTTTTCTCTATTTATGGTATGGGTTTATGATATCATTAATTGGGATGGAGAGTCCTTACTGGAGGTCTGGGTGTTGAAACTGCTTGAAGTGGAAGCCATGGGGAGATGATGAGCCCTCAGAGTGCTGTAATTTCCAGGAAGAGCAGTGACATCATTTGGATTGAAGTTCTGTGCACTCCAGTGGATTTTGGTATAAGTAAGGGAGAATTTGACGGGTTATTGGACATCACTTAATCACTAAAACTCAAAAAAATATTATAAAATAATTACTACTATATAAAAATATATTTTAAAGCCTTTATAAATTGATATTATCTTTATATTAGCTATATCTATATTTCATTAACCTATTTCCACCAATAGCCCACACCAATCCAGATATTGTGAGTTAATATTGAGCATAACTAATTTATTGGTCTTCCCCTGAGGTTTGATCACTAAATAATTTATAAATAGGTAGTAGGACCATTAATATTTACTGTTAAATCATACTTAGATACTAGCATACACCAAAAATCCTCATCCTCAATAACCAATTGTCATTATTTTGGGGTAGGAGCTACCTCAACTACCTTCTCTGACCCATCTTTGACAAGCTCGTCAACTTCCTCTTCCTCATCCATTGGCTGCTTTCTGAAATTAATGTTGGCAACCCAATGGGATAACTCCTTTATCTCTCCCTGGCTAAACATGTCATCTGCACCTACCACAATTGAATCATTCTCAATAGGAACTTTCCATACATCTTCAATGACAGCTTGATCTTTAGCAATTGACCAAAACTTAGTTGAAGTAAATTGAACTTCTGTGATTTCATTCTTCTCCAATGCATCACAAATGACTTGACACCAACAACAAAATTCACACTTCTTGCAAGGGCCTTGAGAAGCAGTACTTTCACCACAAAATAGATACATGGCTGTACAATCCATGCATGGTAATTTAAATTTTTGAGTGGGAATAATTCTGTCAGTGCGGGGATGAGGTGGAGTTGGAGAGGGATCTTGATGTTCAGGCATAAAATTGATATTTATTATTTTTTAAGTTCAAGAAGTAAAAGATATAAAGTTAATGGGGAGCTCTTACACTCAATGAAGCTTGTGTTTTTATATCTGGACACCTTTCCCTTTGTGTGTCTTGATTTTACAATGCTATTGACTGCACTATCTAAATCTTAAATTCTAAATTAGTCAATCATATGCTTATACTTTTTCAATTTTAAGAAAATGTGTGCCATACTAGTGCTATGGTCCATAGAATATTGTAAGTGTGGGTTATTGTGTATCTGAGGGTAATCAAGGGTCTGTGAGCAGGAGTAGAGAGTACAGTTTAAGTATCTATGGGTGTCACTGGACAACCTACGCACAAGGTCGAGGATGTTCCTGAAAGTGAGATGAGGGATTTTAGAAACTTCTTCGAAGCACAGAGGAATGATTCGAGGAAATGATTCAAAGGTCACTCGAAGTAATAGCTATAGGTTCGAGGTTCGTTTGAGAAGAATTATAAACTAGTTTCAAAGGTAATAGTAATTCTTAAAATCTCACGAAGGGTTGGAAACTCAATAATCAAAGATTTAGGATTTAGAAATGAATATTGAGAAAGTAAAAGAAAGATACAATAACAATGATTTAACTTTTAAGGCTTTACCACTATTAATGTAAATATGATTTTATAATTTAATTCTAAGGAATATCGAACCAAATACCCAACTCCTTTTATATCCTTTGTTCCTCCTCGCATTGACCTCCCTTCCATCGCAGCATTCCCATTCCATTGACCATTACTAACATACACTTAGACCCTCTCCACTAAATATCCGTCCATGCTCAATTTACCCCTTTTTAATTAATTAACAAAACTTTAATGAAAAAACTACTACTGTACTATTTCGTTGATCCTAGCGCTGTGCGTCGCTTATTGAAAAGGACTAAGGTACCCTATTGGGAGATTGACTAATTTAGATTTAGAGTTTAGGCTAGCGCAGTTAAATAGTAAGTACACAAAGGAAAATCGCAGTTGCTATGGAGAATTGCTTTCTGCGCTTCGAGTATAGATTTAGGACTCAATATTATTGATTTAATGAGTTGATTTCGCCTCGAGTGTCACGTGGCGCGTGACAGATGCCTGGGTATAAAAAATGCGAACTCCGTTGAGCTTGAGCCATCTTCCCACACTAATTTCCCTTTTCTAATACTTTTTTCCCTCACCTCTTAATTACTTATTTTTATAATGAACTGCACTACTCCCACACCTACGCCTCCACACCCTAAAGCGGATGGGGGAATAATCACACGACAGTTTTCACAGACTTGCACGGCTTGTGAAAGCATGGAATATTTCTGTGTCGAAAGTACGGCAACTTGAGGCCCTCGCCTGAAATGTGAGTTTTGCTGTTGGCGGCGAGTGGCATGCGATGCGTTGACGAAGAACGCGGAAATCAAAAAACGATTTACCAAAACTAAGTTTTGGGTAGTTCCTAAAACCAAGGAGGTGGTCGAAGACATTTGGGATGTCTCGATCGAAGATGAACAATCGGTGGGAGAAAATGATAAGGAGTTAAACAACGAGATCTCAACCTGGGTAACCCAGGCCACGAGTTCGAAGCAAGGTGTCGAGGAAGAGGTCGACGAGTTGGTGGAGGAGGATGAAGATGAAGTCCCTGTTCCAGGGCGGGCACCCAAGAAACGACGGGTGGTCATCGAGGACGATGAGGAAGAGAGAGAGGTAGAGGTCGAAGTGACGCCAAGGTTATTTCTAGAGCCTGACCCCATCTTCGAGGTAAGTTTTATTTGTTTATTTTAAGGATGAAGTTACTGATGAGTTTTTTGTTTTAGACATCGAATAACCTTGAAGAGCCAATTGCGGAGCCTGCACCGGTTATACCAACTGAGGCGAACCCTCCGGCCACTGAAGTAGTTGAAGAGCCCGAAGACACCCTGGACCAGGTGTGGTCGAAGAAACCTCGTCAAGGTCGACGAGTAAGGTTCGCGGAAGAACTATGTGGGGAGGTTGACACTATTATTGACGCTGCTTCCTTCGACATGGCAGAGGAGCTCTTGGAAATGGGAGAGGTGGTTCCGGTAGGAGAGGAGGAGGTATTTGAGAAATGCAGGAAGGAGATAAGGGTAGTTTTGGAGAAAATGAAAATATTGGTTCGAGAGAAGTTAAAAGAAAAGATTTGAAATGAAAAGGAGATGTAAAGAAGTAGAGAAAAAAAATTGTATTTTAGTTTTATTTTATTTTTATTTTATTTTATTATTATTATTTTTTTTTTTATTGTAGGTGAATGTTGTTAATTTTATAAGATTTGAGAGAGAGAGAAAAAAGAGAAAAAAAAGAAAAAAAGAAGTTTTAAATAAAAAAATTTTAGAATTTGAAAGAAGAATTTTAAAGAAAGAAAAAGGTTGTTTTAATTGAAGGAAGTTTTAGTGTTTTTAAAAGAAAAATTTTTATGTAAGAAAAGAGAGAGAAAAAAGAAATGGTTTTGTGATTGAGATGAGTTTGTTAAATTGAGGATTTAATTTTTTTTTTTTTTTTTTTTGAAATTTTAGTTGAAAAGAGAGGAAGAAGAAAGAAAAGAAAAAAACAGAATTTAGAATTTAAGAGAATTTGAAAAGAAGAATTATTTGTTTCGAAGAATTATTATAGGGAGATTTAGAGGTTGAAGTTAAGTTCGAGGAAATGGTCGTATCGTACAAGATTTGATGATTCAAAGGAAAGAAAGTTTTTCTTTTTTTTTTTAAAAAAAAAAAAAAGAGAGAATAAATTTTTGAAAAAGAAATTTTTGAAGAGAATTTTAATTTTAAGAAAAGAATGTATTTAAAGAATTGAAAAAGAAAAGAAAGAAAATATTTAGAGAGATTTATGAGTTTTTTATTTTATTTTATTATTTATGTTTATTCTATTTTATTTTATTTTATTTAATTTAATTTAATTTTATTTTATTTTATTTTATTTAATTTTGATTTTATTTTATTTTATTTTATTTTATTTTATTTAATTTTAATTTTGATTTTAATTTTAGTTGGTTTTGGAGGAAATTTTATAGAAGGAGAAGAAAGAAAAAGAAGAGAGAAAAAAGAAAACAAGGCTAAGAAATTTAAGAGGTGTTTTAGATTTTAAAGAAAGAAAGAAAAGAAAAGAAAATTTTAAATAAAGAAATTTTAAGGTTTTGGTTTTAAAGGATATTTCGAATGAAAAGATTTTAGGAGTTCAGGAGCGTTAGAAACATTGATGGCTGGTTCCCAGGATGTTTTGTCTGAGTCATTGAGGAAGCCTTCCCATTCAACGAGGTATTGAAGTTTCCCCTTGCGTATTCTTGAATCAAGGATACGACTTACTTCCCACTCTAGATGATCTTCTACTTCGACCGGTTCCAGAAGGGGTTGGTTCTTGCCCGGGTATATTTCTTGAGCCAGTTCCAGGAGAGATACATGGAAAACAGGGTGAATCGCCTGCCATTTAG
Source organism: Hemileia vastatrix (assembly GCA_030280995.1). Lineage (NCBI taxonomy): Eukaryota > Fungi > Basidiomycota > Pucciniomycetes > Pucciniales > Zaghouaniaceae > Hemileia > Hemileia vastatrix. The sequence goes on from JASXTE010000001.1 coordinate 63,723,359, forward strand.
GAGGTAACTTGAGTCGAAATGCAGTTTTAGAGACTTCAGAGTCAATTTCGAATGGTCCCAAGCGCTTTTCAGCCAGTTTCTTTGATGGTCTTGTTGTTCGAATGTTTCGTGCGTCGAGCCATACTTTGTCGCCTGGTTTAAAGGAAGGAGCAGATTGTCGATGTTTGTCGGCCTGTTCCTTGTATCTTCGAATCGCTGATTCCAAATTTGTTTTAAGTTCTTCTTGGAGTCGTGATATAGTTCGAAGATAATGTTCCGCAGGATGATTAGTTCCTACATGGATTGAGTTGAATCGAGGATGTCGTCCATAAATGGTTTCGAAAGGAGATTGTCGTGTCGAAGAATGAGTCAAGTTATTATAAGCAAATTCGGCCAATGGTAACCATGTGGTCCAATCGTCTTGTTGGTAACTGACATACATTCGAAGATATTGTTCGAGGATTTGGTTAACTCTTTCTGTTTGACCATCGGTTTCAGGGTGATAGGCCATGGAGAGATTCCTGGTGATATTGAGTTGTCGACACAGTTGGGTCCAGAATGTGGATACAAACAATGAGCCTCTATCTGAAATAATATCATTTGGTAAGTCATGTTTAGAAAATACATATTCTAGAAACAATTTTGACAAATCTTCTGCTGTAGCAGTAGTAGTGGTTTTAATAAAAATAGAAATTTTTGAAAATCTATCTACTATTACTAATATAGCATCAAAATCATTAGAAATAGGAAGTTGAGAAATGAAATCCATCGATAAAGATTCCCAAGGTTTAGAGGGAATAGGAAGTGGTTGAAGCAACCCATGCTTCCGGTGACGGGGAGCCTTATTCCTATTACATTCGTAACAAGCTTTTATATAGGCCTTGATTTCCCTGGTCATACCTGGCCAGAAGAAATCCCTCGCTATTAACTAGTAGGTTTTATCAACCCCAAAATGACCAGCTAATGGAGAATCATGTTGACTGTTGAAAATCCATAATTTTATCTCATTGTTGTCGGGTATGACTACTCTACCTTTGAAGACTAATAGACCTGATTCAATACTAAATCTTTTGGCCCCTTGCTTCGAGAGTATTTTGTCTTTTAACCCTAAACAATAATTGTCCTTTGACTGAGCTTCGAGGATGTTGGATAGTGGATTTTGAAAAGATTGAGTTGTCATCGAATTAAGTTGATGAGTCGTTAACATTGATTCGTTGAAGATTGATTGCACATTTGCTGGGTTTTTGTCAGCAAATGCGTCGTCCCGACGTGACAAGATATCTGGGAAAATGCAGTTTTTTCCTGGGCGATAGGAAATAGAGAAAGAAAATTTAGACAAAAATTCAGCCCACCTGGCTTGACGCCTGGTTAACACTTTAGAAGACATGAAGTATTTCAAAGCATTATGATCTGTTAAAATTTGAAAAGGACTATCTAGGCTGAGAAGAAAAGAACGCCATTTTTTAAGACAATGGATAATAGCTAAAAGCTCTTTGTCATGAATTTCATAATTTAATTCTGCGGCTATGAGTTTGCGTGACTCAAAAGCAACAGGATGAAACAAATTTGTTTCAGGATTTAATTGGGAGATGACCCCTGCAATAGCATAATCGCTCGCATCTGTCTCAACTATTGTCGAGGCAGAAGGATCAAAATGTCGAAGAATTGGGGCTGTGGTGAACACCGTTTTTAGTGCTTTGAATTCCTTTCGTGCTGTAGAAGTAAAAACAAAAGGAATATCTTTTCTAAGAAGAGAAGTAAGATTGGAAATAGTTTTAGAGTAATCCTTAATAAATCTTCTATAGAAGTTTGCAAAACCCAAAAATCCTTGGAGTGATTTAATGTTTTTTGGCTCAGGCCATTCCAGGATTTTCTGGACTTTTTTGTCATCCATGACTAAACCGTCAGTGGACAACGTAAAACCCAAAAAATCAATTGATTTGAGGTGGAATTCGCATTTATTATGCTTGGCGTAGAGACCATGATCTCAAAGACGATTTAGGACCTGTCGAACATGATGAATATGTTCATCCAGTGTTTTTGAGAATATTAAAATATCATCTAAATAGATGACTACAAATTGTTCAACAACATCTTGAAAGATATCATTAACAAAAGTTTGAAAAGTTGAAGGTGCATTACATAATCCAAAAGGCATAACTAAATATTCAAAACTACCAAATCTAGTGCGCATTGCAGTCAGTGGTTCATGACCTTCCGCAATGCGAATAAGATTGTAAGCGCCTCTAAGATGAATTTTAGAAAAGAAATTGGCACCATTGAAAAGGGTAAGAAGTAATGACATAGGAGGAACAGGATATGCATTCTTCTTCGTGACTGTGTTGAGCTTTCTATAGTCAACACAAAACCTAAGACTACCATCCTTCTTTTTTACAAAGAGGACAGGGGAGCCGGTTGGAGATTTACTGGCTCTGATGAAACCTTTGGCTACATTTCCTGCAATGTAGTCTCGAAGAACTTGAGATTCGTCCTTTGATAAAGAATAGACAGGACCTGCCAGAGGTACTGGGCCTATTAACTCTATTTGATGGTCGTAGGGTCGATGAGGTGGTAGCTTATCGGCCTTGCGGATTGAGAAAACATCGAGGAAATCATGGTAGATTTCCGGTAGAGTTGATTTGATGGCTTCAACGTTGATTTGGTCGTCCTCTTCATCTTCGAGAGAATCTGTCGAGGGGATACCTGTATTGAGAGAGCAGAATTCGATTACTTCGAGGAAATTTAAATCCTCTTCGAGTGAAGTCATCGAGCTAGAAGGGTTAGCCAATTGCTCATTTAAAGAAGGATCAGATGCTTGCAAGTCATCTGGCAGAGACTTGTCCTCTAGCAGGACGTTGTCAGGCGGGTTGTTTAACTCCCTATTGACCTGCATCGAAAAATCAGAAATATACTTAGAGCGTGGGGTGATCAATCCCCTAGTCCAATCAATTTCGGGATTCCAATGCGTTAAAAAGTCATGGCCAAGAATGGTATCGTCCATCCTTGGGGCGTCCAAGACTGATAATTCCCACTTGAAGGGGGGAAAGTTCGGAAAGTTGAAAACCCATAAAACTTTCTTACTTACCCAATATTTGGGCTCCTCTGATTCGACCAAATAGATGGGAGTTCGATCAATATCTGTAAATGTTAGTTGAAGCTTCTCGGCAAAAGATAAACTAACAAAAGAAATTGAAGCTCCAGAGTCTATAAGACAACTGAAGGGGATATCCTCCTTAAAAAGAATGAATCTCAAGCGGTTTAAGGCAACTCCAGTCCTTAAGACATGGAGGTTCTGTGCACTGGGAGAGATAAGATAGTTTGCTTTGCACACAAGTAAACTATCTACTAGTTTTTTGACTTCGAACTAGTACCTTCTCTTTCCTTCAACTTTACACAGTCTTCCAACTTGTGCTTATCTGCTCGTCTCTTCCTCTCAGCTTCTTTAAGTTCCCCTTTAGGATCCAGTACTTTGCTGATATCGCCTGGGGTCAAGCCTTTTGGACGAGGTTTATCCTTTCCCTTATTGGGTTTGGATTGAGTGGAGGAGGATTGATTTGGTCATGGGTGTTAAGAAGGTCCCGATTTAGAATTAAGGCCTTGAGATTTGTTGGCATATCGACGATGTTGAAGTCGTCCTTGATAAACGCTGTCAAGTTCGAGGGTTCGATCCATTAAGTCCGTTAAAGTAGTCATCTTCTGACCGTGAAGATTTAATTGATCTAGAATCCTCGAAGGAAGTCCTTTCTTGAAATGATACTTAAGGGCAGCATCATTCCAACCTACTCGAGTTTGAAGTGCTCTGAAGTTCGAGATATATTCAGAGGCTTTACCATTATCACTCATGCGAAGAAAATCAAGTTCAATTTCCGCGTTGTCCGTTTCATTAGGGTCCCCAAACAACGTAAAAAGTTGGTCCTCGAACTTTTCCCAATTATTGATAAGTAAGTGGGTTTCTGTCGAAGAAAGAATGAGTAGGTAAGGTTCGAACCATCTTGCTGCTTTCCCGGCTAGGAATGAAGAAGCGTAAACAACCTTTGATCGGTCGCTGTTAAAGGTTCGAGGGTCATTATGGAACAGTAGCTTGCAGGTTTGCAAGAAGGGTCGCAATCTGTCGGGGTGATCTCCGTCGAATTTGTCAGGATATTTCATAGAAGGAGTTTTGAACTTAGATCCCTCTGAAGACGTTGGATTTGAAAGGGTTTTCATGAAAAGTCTCATGAAATCTTCCAGAGAGTTAGATGGTCCTGTTTCTGAGGATTGGCAGGGGCGGATGGTGCCTCGTGCATTGTATCCTCTCCTTCTTCTTCATCACTAGAATCCTCAAAATCTTGTGGAATGTCTTCTACAGATTGAACTGAATGTTGCCGTTCCCTAAGGTCGAGTGGTTCCAAAGAGTGAGTGCGAGAAACAGACCTTGTGGCTGTTGGCCTGCCTCTAGCGTGAGCTCTAGTAGTAGCGCCCGTAGGAGGAGTGCGTTGAACAGGTGCCATTTAAAATTTTAAAAACACCTAAAAGGACGTAGTAGTGCAAAGAATGAGAACTACGGATAATTAAATTATACTGTCACCGGACGACCTACGCACAAGGTCGAGGATGTTCCTGAAAGTGAGATGAGGGATTTTAGAAACTTCTTCGAAGCACAGAGGAATGATTCGAGGAAATGATTCAAAGGTCACTCGAAGTAATAGCTATAGGTTCGAGGTTCGTTCGAGAAGAATTATAAACTAGTTTCAAAGGTAATAGTAATTCTTAAAATCTCACGAAGGGTTGGAAACTCAATAATCAAAGATTTAGGATTTAGAAATGAATATTGAGAAAGTAAAAGAAAGATACAATAACAATGATTTAACTTTTAAGGCTTTACCACTATTAATGTAAATACGATTTTATAATTTAATTCTAAGGAATATCGAACCAAATACCCAACTCCTTTTATATCCTTTGTTCCTCCTCGCATTGACCTCCCTTCCATCGCAGCATTCCCATTCCATTGACCATTACTAACATACACTTAGACCCTCTCCACTAAATATCCGTCCATGCTCAATTTACCCCTTTTTAATTAATTAACAAAACTTTAATGAAAAAACTACTACTGTACTATTTCGTTGATCCTAGCGCTGTGCGTCGCTTATTGAAAAGGACTAAGGTACCCTATTGGGAGATTGACTAATTTAGATTTAGAGTTTAGGCTAGCGCAGTTAAATAGTAAGTACACAAAGGAAAATCGCAGTTGCTATGGAGAATTGCTTTCTGCGCTTCGAGTATAGATTTAGGACTCAATATTATTGATTTAATGAGTTGATTTCGCCTCGAGTGTCACGTGGCGCGTGACAATGGGTTACATTGGAGGGTCTGTGATAGGCTAATGATGGTTTTATTAAAGAGGTCAATGTAAGGTGGAGTTATCTATATAGTTGGTTGGATGGGTTCAAAATTCCTTAGAATTAAGTTATAATATCATTGTGATAGTAGTTAAAAATATATAAGACTATTATTGTTTCCTACCTTTCTTAATAATCAATTTTAATCAATCCTAAATCCTCAAATCTTTTCTTTGATTATTAAGTTTCAACCCTTCATGAGATTATCCAGAATAGTTAGTGTCACTTTAAAACATACATTAATATTCTCTCAAACCTATCTTGAAATAGTATCAATTTCTCTTTGACATATCTTTGAATCGCTTTCTCAAAGTAGTTTCCAATTTACCTTTTCTAATCTCACTTCCTCAGGAACAACCTTGACCTGGTGCAACAGTCATCCAGTGGCAGGAAGCAAGAGAAATGGGAGGGAGAGGGAAGGGAAGCCAAAAGTTGGGGAAAGAGAGGGGAGGGGAGGGAAGTGAGAGGAAGGAGAGGAAGGAGAGGAAGGAGAGGAAGGAGAGGAAGGAGAGGAAGGAGAGGAAGGAGAGGAAGGAGAGGAAGGAGAGGAAGGAGAGGAAGGAGAGGAAGGAGAGGAAGGAGAGGAAGGAGAGGAAGGAGAGGAAGGAGAGGAAGGAGAGGAAGGAGAGGAAGGAGAGGAAGGAGAGGAAGGAGAGGAAGGAGAGGAAGGAGAGGAAGGAGAGGAAGGAGAGGAAGGAGAGGAAGGAGAGGAAGGAGAGGAAGGAGAGGAAGGAGAGGAAGGAGAGGAAGGAGAGGAAGGAGAGGAAGGAGAGGAAGGAGAGGAAGGAGAGGAAGGAGAGGAAGGAGAGGAAGGAGAGGAAGGAGAGGAAGGAGAGGAAGGAGAGGAAGGAGAGGAAGGAGAGGAAGGAGAGGAAGGAGAGGAAGGAGAGGAAGGAGAGGAAGGAGAGGAAGGAGAGGAAGGAGAGGAAGGAGAGGAAGGAGAGATAAGGGAGGGAGAGGGTAGGGAAGCAAGTCAATGCAGAAGGGAAGGAGAGGGAGGAAACTGGATGAGAGGTGTAAGGGAGTGATGTAGTGAATAGGGGAGGATACTTTTGAGAGGGAAATAGAAGGTAGTTGAGAAAGGACCAAGGATATGTACCATTATGAAAAGAAGGATGGGGTGGTATTGAGGCTAAAACAAATAAAAATTTAACTGGCTAAAAAATAGAAAAAAAAGAGATAGGTAAAAGAGGCACTTTTTACAAAATAATTATGACCAGTGTTGGATGAGTGTGTAACTAGAACATGGGGTGAGAGGGGGTGAGATTGGGTGAGAAAGGTGGAGACAGGGGGAGCAAGGGGGAGATGGGGTCTGAAAGGGGGATGCCAACATCTGTTTTTTAAAAAAATAAAGGCCTCAAACAGGTTCATTCCATGTTTTGTCACAGATATGCACCCATAAATGGAATAGGGTCCCAAAACTGAACTCAACATCTAGTTCACACTTTTTTTTCCCCTATTAGATAGTCTTGAAAGTAGGACCAATGTGTCAAGCCCAATGTTACAAGGTCATGTTCAAGTTTTTGATTTATATCATCAACTTTTGCCTTTTTCAAAAACCAAAGCATTGATGAAGCTTCATCAGCATCATCAGCATTGGAAGAAATAATTGATTCAGCTTCACTTGCTTGGGCCTGAGGAGGAGAAGAACTTTAAATCAGATTTGATTGGCACAATCATTTGTTACAGGTTTTATGAAATCTTTTATTAATCTTCTTAAAAGCAAAAAGTGGTGCTTTGGGAGAAATAAGGTATGTTACTTCATTCAGATTTTCCTTCTGAGGACCCTTAATAATATCAGCTTTCATATATTAAATAGATAAAAACTAATACATGCCATTGCATTAGCTCACATTTCAGCCATTTCAAATGTTAAAATAAAATAATCTTGCGTATTTGCAGGATTAATGCAACAATGTGCAAGTTTGCCATCTATAATGTCTGATTTTTTAGGGTGTGTCTTCAAAAGCAACTTGACTCGCTCACAGTAGGCAGCATCTCATTTCATACTAGCAGTAGGTGAGTAGTTATTAGAAGATTCAGATGTGTTGTCCCTGTTCCCAGATGCATTTTCCTCAAGATCCCTATATGCTTGTTCCTGCTGCCCAAAAACTTATGTCAAAAGAAATATCAAAGAAAAAAAAACCTGACTTACCTCAAATAAATTTTTTGGATCATGTTGAAAGAATTGAAGTATAATTTGATGATCAATACTTGCCATAACTGCTGAAGTGGGAAACCTCTTCAAGACATCTTCACTTTGGAGCCACATTCTCTTTTGGGCCCAGAATTCACTTGTACAGGGAATGATGCCAATACAGAAAATGATCCCTTGAGTGACACCTTTTTCAATATGTGAAGGTAACAAACCATTTTCTTCATGGTAAATTGTCTGAACCGCATGATTGAGGAAGGCATCTAAATTGTTGTTTGTGACATTCCACCCAAATGTTAACTTGTTGGGTTCAGAGCATATTCTTTGGTTTTTTAGTGATTTTTCTGAAGCAGAAGTCTTCTTCTTTGGAGCAGCAACTTCTTTTATCTCCATGTAAACTTTAAACTCTAAATTTATTGTTACTGAAGTCAGTAAATCTTCAGTATTTCCACTTCGAGGTGTAATAGAAGAATGCTGCTCAGCAGATTGGCTTCCAAGATTGAGTTCCTCATAATTTAAGAACTCGTAACTTGGAGGTAGAGAGCAAGAGATACCAAAAAAAAAAAAGTTAGAATTGTTCATTATTTCTACAAAAAATGAAATGAGTATCAGTTCATGATATAAAAATAAAAAATAAAAGGAACCTCACTTAAGAATATCAGCCAGGAGCTAGAAAAAGAATGTGATTGTCCAGATGAATGGTATGGAGTCTCGTAGTGGATCGGAGCCAGTAGCTGGATGGGATGGCCAGGCCAGGCGGATGAGCGGGATTTTTGTGGTGGATTGGAGCTGGAAGCTGGGGGGGAATGGTTCAGCACTGGGGCTGACGCGACTCATGGGAGGGAGACACTCAGCCAACTCTCTTGGCGACAGGCGAGTATAACGTTTGACAGGTAAAATGCACTAAAAGTGCTGTGACCAAGAGGCAAAATGTTTTCGAAGTGCACCAAGAGATCTTAATACAGCTGTAAGAGATGATCGTTTTATTACACGAAGATATCCGTTTACAGCTAAGTCATAAAGGCTTGCGGAATTTTTGAAGAAAAAATAAAAGTTGTTCTCAACAAAAAATGATTTGCCTATTCAAAAGGGTTGGGGATAGGGCGGGGGTACTTCCTTTTGAATAAGCAAATCATTTTTTCGTGGGCGAAACTTTTATTTTTTTGTCGAAAATTCCGCAAGATTTTGTGACTTGGCTCTAATAGCCTTACAACTTGTTACGAAATGAGAATTATCATTGCAGTATTTGACACAGCCTGCAAACAGTGGACGATTACAAAACTTCCTACTAAGCAAGATTGACCCTTGATTAGAAAAACCCTGTTCTTCTCTGCCAAAAAACTCCCATACCAGCACCATAACCCGGCTTTTAAAAACAGGGGTAAACCCTGCGATGGGAGGTTTCTGGTAATCTTCCCATATTTTCACTCAGAGTGATAGATTGATTGGATTTACTGAGCGAATCTCGCTCACAACGACAAAGGGTTCAAGTGTCTTTTGTGAAGTGGAGGAGGTTAGTCAACTACATGCATGCTCTCAGATATCAATCTTCAAAACACGAGTTCATCTATGCAACAGGATACGGATGGAGTTTATCTTCACCAGCGCCCGTCTTCACACGCTTATATATAAAGAAAAGAATGCAGACGTTGACAAAGATTACCAAGATACTCATCATGCGAGTCACTTGTCGTATCTGACAAGGGGTGTTTGTCCATTGTCTGCATGTGCTCTCCAAGCAGCTTTGGAAGCGAATGCCCGATAAGATCCCAGATCTCAGCGCACCAGGCTTTCCTTTCCATGCTAGAATGTTTTCCAATCGCCTGGCGGATGACTGACATTGAGACGGTGGAAATGAACTGAATGGGGTTCAGCTGAGAGCACGTGACTGGAATGCGCTTGCCCCGGGTGACTGGCAGTTCTGCCCCAGATCCGACACAGGGAATTCGTCGCGCGTCTTTCAATTTCTATGCCTTCTGCCTCCCGTCGCACGACCCGCACCGTGACCCGATCTCCTACCCGAGACCGCACCCACCCAGAGCCGTCTGCATCTTCCCTATCAAACTCTTCCTCCCCTACCCGGCCCCGAGACCGAAGGACCCGACTGTCCAATGATTCCCTCGTCCTTCCTTCTCGTCGGAGCAGCAGGTTGAGTGGCGAAAGCGTCGACAGCGTCGCTGAACTCAAGCTTCGAGTCCAGGCTAAATCTGCCAGAACTATCGTCAATTCTCGTCATCTCAAAGTCATTTCGCAAAATGACAAACTTTCAGCTAGAACTCGCTCAAAAACTGCATCTTCAGCTCTCAATCTTCGTACTCGTATCAAACCCCTCGATTCAGACTCAGATAAAGAATCTGGCTCTTCGGATGAAGATCAAATTCCGATTGTGGATGCTGACGATAATGATACGACTGCTCCTCATGAAGATGTTCAGCTTGCTTCTGATAAGGGCCATGTTATGAATAATGACTCATATCTTCAGCGTCATTCCAAAACTAGTCCACCTAGAGCCAGAAAACGTCAGAAACTAACCTCTCCTCAAAACCAGACATCAATCTCAGCAGAACATTCTCCCTTGCTTCCACCACTCCAACTGTCTATTTCGCATCCCCCTTCTCCTCCATCTCCATCTCCTTCGCCCCCTCCAGCTTCCTCACACAAGCAACCAGCAGCTCGCCCCGTTCGTCATGGCAAGTCAAAACTTCCTACTACATCAGCTAACAATGACTATAATTCTTCAGTTATTGTTCCTGTCACCCGGCTTCCAACTAGTCCTCCACACAACTTTCCAAGCTCACAGGCTCGACATCGTTCAGTGCTTCCTGATTCTCCCAATCCAAGCCCTGTGCTTCCCCGGTTTGGCCAGAACTCTTCCACTCTTGTGAATACTTCACATCATAAAGGTAAAAGAAGATCTGAGGCTGCATCTCAAGATCATCCAGATATCCGTCGTCAACGCTCCAAACACAAGTACCAAAACGGAATGTCGCAAGCTGATAGTCATTCTCGGCGTAATTTAGATGACCTTCCCGAAAACCCAACGCCAAAAAAAAGTTCTTGGCATCGATATGGTGCTCCAGAGGATGTGGTAGATGCGGAAGCCACAGTCATCATGGCTGAGGTGTGTGATTTTTGTGATCGATGCTTGATCAGCATTGAAACCTCTCTATAGCATACATACCCTAATTGGTCATTGGTGCCTAAATTATCATATTAATGCAATTTAGATTTTCTTTATTTTTATTTTATTTTCCATCTTTTGATTTTTTGATCCCAGACTCCGGTGCAAAAACGAAACAAGTTGCTTAGGGTTACTGGCAAATCTTCCTTTCCAGAAGATAGTTCAGACGAAGAGAACTTAGATCAGGGTCGTGACAGAAGTAAAACAGATCACAGAAGGCGGACATCGCTGAGAGGGACGCGTGGCAGTAGCATGGGATGCAAGTGACGCCACGATTTCTTCTGCTTCATTGCCTTATCTCGCCTTCTGACTCAACCTTGTTCCTCCAACAGCTTTGCCTCATCCTTCAATCAGTTCAGACTCTTTGTGCCGCCATTTGCTGATTACCGCCCCGCCAATTTATCGGTTTCGGACATTGCTATCCTGGTGCTGTCAACGTTCGGCTGATTTAGTTATATCAAATTTCTTAGATCATCAACACAAACCAACTACTTTTACTTTGACCCAAACACCCCGGTCGCTCCGGTCCAGATGGCCTATTGAACATAAACTAGTTGCCCAAGCATCTAGAGAAGGGATTGATAATTTTGTTTCAGGACTTTTAGAACGCAGTGCACAGTGGGAAATGTCGGAAAATGAAAAAAATAGTAACCAAGAGTTGATGACAATGACTAATGGCGTTGAAATGAATGATAGAGGCGTTGTACGGATATCAAACATTCAAAATGAGATGAATATAAAAAATTTGGAAGAGATTGATCTCTCTTTTGCCTGGTTTGTTTGATTTTATTTCTCGCTTGTTATGGGAAAGATGTTGCCCGTAACAACATCCAATAAGATCTTAGATATCAAATTGATGGACTAATGTATCTCTTTTTGATCTTTTAGGATCAACCAAGAAGAGAATGCACGACAGTCACTTGGTAAACGATTAAAAAGCCTCTCTTCGAATCTATTGTCCAATCCCGTTCGAGTTCCCACTCTGCCAAATCGTTTAAATTATCAAGGTCCCATACCCAATCATAAAGAAATGTCTCAAATAAACAAAGCAATCGCCTTTGGTCAAGCTCTTCGGACTATTGATGATATTGATACTGAGGGTCAGGTAGTATGTCCGGAAAAGTCTGATGTCTTTCTCAACACAGGATATCGAGAAGAAATGATAGACTTGAAGGAATTGTTAGGACTCGAATGGACCCTTCTTCGAAGTGATGTGAGTGATAGGCTGCAAATTGGCATGCCCAATCATGAGCTAATTTTTGTCATTATATTTAGATTGCACATCTTTTGAAACGCATTCAACAGTTGGTACGAAGTGGTCAAGTCCTTCCCGGTCAATCAGTTGTAAATATGCTAAATCTGAACAAGTGTTTAGACCAAATTTGCCAAGCAAAAAAGATTGGAGAAGGAAATGACTCACAACGTGGATTGCGCTCAATTGGCGTAACTGAACAACTGTCTCGAATGACATTATCAAATAAATTATCAGTTCAACCCAATTTTAATAGTAAATGTTTGAGAGTTCTGTGTATGACAGATTGGGCTGAACATCAAAATCGTCGATCATGAGGATGCTTGATTGTCGTGTCATTCAAACAAAATATTAGATAATATGAAGTTGTCTGTCTTTGCGTAGCATTATTATGTTCAGCATAATCCTAATCTGATTGTGGGCGGAAAAAAAAAAAAAAAAATGAGATAAGTGATTTGTGATGACGGTTTTTTCTTCTTCTTTCTAATTCTCAGTTCAATCATAGCTATGGATGATTCATGATGTATTCGATCCTTCATCTCATTCCTCAGTTTCTTCTTGTCCTACATTTCCTTCTACCATTCACTCCTTATCTTTGATTAGTCAGGTATTGTATTTATCTTGGGGAGCGGGAGAGTTCCCCTTATTGACAGTTTCCTTGGAATAGCTTTTCTTTGATATAATATTGTTTTTGTTTACGAAGGATTTATGAGCACCCCTCCCTTATTATTATGGATACTATATTTTTATTTTTATTGTCATGGTGAATGATTTACATTGATTGAAGGGTGATGTTATGTGTATGAACAAGATATTTAGACCACTGAGCTGTATGATTTGTGTATGCATCTAAAAGTAGATGTTGTGGGAGTTATTGTTAATGAAAGCTAGATTGCAGATATGAATGGAGGGGGGTGTGAAAAGGAAATGCAGACATGTGAGGAAGTTTCGGGTGCGAAGATGAGAGCCACACGTGACATGAGTGGTGGTGCGCGTGTTGTGTTGTTGAGTTGGCGGGCTTAAAAGTGTGTGGCTGGCAGGCGGTTGACCGGAAGACGCGATGGGCTCTTCAAATTTACTGCCGGCATGGCAAACAGAAGAACTCAGCCAGGAATGGGTCTCACAACCTGCATCTGACTCTCAATCCAACTCCAACTCTCAGCCTCAGCAGCGTTCTTCTTCTCCTTCGATCATCATGCGCAATGTCCAAGCTGATGCTGATCCTCCTCAGTGGATTAAGGCCGCGGTTGATGGGATCGTGTCTGATGTGCTTGGACGTCGGCCTACCCAATTAGAGCGAATCTTTAAAGATCGTCAGTCTTCCATTTCCTTTCTTTTCCCTTATCTTTTATTATTTCATTGTCAATCTTAATTCATATTTATACACATTGACATTCATTTTTATTTTTACCAATATTGACTCTTATTATTTATTATTATCTTTTTTTTTTTTATTTATTTATTTATTTATTTTTTTATTTTTTAAAAATTCTTTTCAATAGCTCCCCCTTTAACCACACAATCTCGCCCTTTCAATTTTTCTCTTCCCCGATCAAAATCATCTATTCCCCGTCCCATCAATCGTTCTGGCTCTATTAATTCTATCCCTCAATCTGCTAATTCTAGTCAATCAATCAAGTCAATGATATCCATGTCTTCTAATAAATCCAATCAACCTCTGCCTCCTTTAACTTCATCGGAAAACTCGAAACCTCGCAAAGTGTTTCGAATGACTCGAGTAGGTGGGATCGATCTCATTGAAGAGGACATCGAATCTATGGATCATCCAAATACCTCTCCATCAGATGCTATTCATTCCGGTTCTTTACCTAGTTCTGCTTCTGGACCTTCTCTTCCATTCGCTCATCAAACGCCTCAAACTCAATTTAATAATTTTCGTCAGCCTCAATTTTCCTCACTTCATTTACCTTCAAAGTTGGGTGAAGCACAGACATTATCTCATTCTCTTTCTTTACCTAATTCTCGGAATTCAACTTCTTCTTCATTTGAACAACCGAATACTGATTCATTTCGGTTTACATATAACACTGTAACGAGGAATCATCTCTCTCGACTAGTAGATGAACTAGACGAATTTTCAACTCAATCAGCTAAATTTGCTCAGCTTCAGGCTCGTGCTTCACAAGGCTTAATTGAAGGTCACTCATTATCTGAAACTAGTAGTATTGGCTTAGCCCATTCTACTCCTCCAGGGTTTTTAACGGATGGTTCTACGAAAAGGCTCATTAATGCTGGACATACTCCCTTTCGTCCTAATTTGTCTCAGAGAATTCGGGAAGAACAAGAATGGCGAGATAGTTTTCTTCCGCCATCTCCATATGCTACTCAAAGTGCTGCCTCTCGATCTAAAAAAATTCATATTGCCGTTGTTGAAGAGGAAACAAGTGAAGAATGTGAATCAGTCAGCAAGTCAGATATCGATTCAATTACAAGAAGTAGTAAACGTATCCGTCTTGAATCTTATGGCGTGACTCCGATTAAATTCCGTGGAACAACTCGCAAGATTAAGGATTCATTCACCCTTCACAGTGAGAAACGTAACAAATGCAAGATTGCTCCAATGATATTGGATAAATCGGGTTCTAGCGCAGCTAGATCATGTTCAAACTCGCCTCAAATTGATCTAGATGTTTCAACTTCTCTCAGTTTGAAACCTTTGTCAAATATGGCTCAGGATCTACCAGAAGAAGCACCTAAACCAAGCTCATCAAATCTGCCAGCCAGAGATAGACTGGCTGAAGCTAAAGCATTGATGGATAGAATCCGAGCCAAAACTAGTCAAGAACCAGAAAGTGCACCTCCAACTCCTCCCCCTTCACCCCCCATCGATCCACCATTTGATGATTTTTATGTCATCAATAATCAGCTCTCAGCTATTGAGGAGGAAGCTGGATCTTATCACTCTTCTGTCATTGAAGTCTTAAGACCCAGAAACCCTACTCCTTACGCAGCAGCTACGTCACGGGATCCGAATTGGATGGATAACGAACCTGAGGAGGTCTTGCAAGAGTTGTCACGCAAGCATCCTCCTTCAAAAAAACTGGAATCTATGGTTACCTCTGTTTATCACACTGGTGAAGTCAAATTACGGTCTCATCCATTGAATGATGGGAGAAAGTCTATCTGGCAATTTCCTGAAGACGAAGCAGAACGTGAACCCAGAGGAAGCGTTCCCGTTCCCCCAGATTCGGAGCCGAGAGCTAAAGCTGTTGGGTGTGAAAAAGTGTCTTGTGTAATTAATTCCTCTCCTCTTTATAAAAAGTCTCAATTATCTCCCAGAGATATTCATCAGCAATCAACCTCTAATGCTGTTGCTTGCATTCGTCAGGCTTTAACCGATGTTCCATCAAGACATTCTCTTAATCATAGCCATCCAACTAATACTGGTTCTAGGCACTCCAATGCGGGCTCGATCAATTCTGTGCGCTCGATTGTTCCTGACCCACCTTCATCAAGACGACATTTTGCTACTCAGCCTTTTGGAAAAGAGTCTGGAAGATTGACTACTTCTCATACTCAGTTCAAGTCATCGTTAGGCACGTCGAATGATAGACATCCTACAGCGGCTGAAGTTTATTCAAGAAATCTATCATCCTTAAACACTTGCGAAAGCTCTGTGGCCTCAACATCAGCGCCTTTACAGGCCAGTTGTTCCTCGAAAGCTCCAACTCACTCTAATATTCGTCTTGGTCTGATGACTATTGCTCCTCAAGATGTTGAAGATTTATTGCACGCTGGAAGAGTGGGTAACATGATGTTTGACGCCAGTGTTGGTAAGTGGGTAAAAGCAAACCGAGGAAATGGAACATTATCCGCGTTCTCAATTGAAGGACATGGCGAACAAGAGAATGGAGAATCTAGAAATGAAAGCGAACCATTAGAGTCAAATCTTTCGAGTGAAGAAGAAGATATATTTAAGGATATCGAAAGTTTGAGTAGTAAACACAATACGTCTTCAGGTTTACTGGTTGAGCACATGTCATCATCACATCAGAATGATAATCAAACTAATCATGATCTTATGATGAGTACTTCTGAATCTGAACAACAGATGAAACACTCAAGATCCAATAAACTCCTTAACGGTAAAGACCACCAACATCAGACTTGTCCTGGCTCTTCTCATATCTCAATCGACCATGAGCAGGAGGATCCAACACTTGTACCAACTAATGATAAAGTGATCAGTTCTCGAAATGGTTCAATAAAATCTTGTAAAGAAAAAGTTCCCACTCAGACAGATCGATTACAGTCCACTGAGGTGCTTAGTACGCCAGGTTTACCTATTTTGCGTCAACCTAAATCAGTACTTAGATCACGAGCTGAAGTATCTGCTTCAGGTGGGCTTTCGCCCCAGAGTGGTGGTGTTCCTGAAGACTTGAGTCGGCATGGTCGGTCAGTGAGTTTCTCAGACGGGAGGAAAAGCGGTAAGATTGTTGGATTGGATCATTCAGGTCGTGGCGGGACAAATCAATTGGAGAACGTCAAGAAGGGCGATGAAGATTGCTGGATCGAACGATCGAGTCGGACGAAGAAAATAGAGGAAGCTTTGAACGATTTAGCCCACGTCGGAGGAACAGATGGTGATAGTCATTCGCAGCATGCAGATAGTGCTGCTACTGCTGCTCAGTCAAGCTGCTCACCGAATTTGAAAACACTAAGTTCTGCTCGTAAAGTTCGAGCGAAATCAGGAGGTCTACGAAAAATCTCGCCAAGTTCATCGAATGCCTCATCGGGTCTATTAGTGGATTCAAATAGTATTAGTGTTGGTGGAGAAATGGTGGGGTCAAGTGAATGTTCGTTCGGGATATCGAAACATAAGTTGCTTCGGTTGATTACGGATGTTGAACCATATGAACCGGCTTGGGAAGCGCTGAAAGTGATTGATTTATCTGGAAAGCGAGTGGAATCAGTGGTTGGATTTAAGGAATATTTACCGAGGCTGGATGAGGCTAACTTGTGCGAAATATTTTTGTTTTTATTTCATTGCTATACATATATACATATTTTTACTAATTGCAAAACAAATAAATTATATATATATATATATATATATATATATTAGAGCATCCAACGAAATTGTGTATTTGACTGGACTGTCGACTCAGATCCGAACCTTACTGGTGGGTTATAATCGGTTGACAAGTGTGACTTCGTTTGGGCATTTGTTGAATCTGGAGAGGATTGATATTAGTCATAATTGCTTGGATTCTTTACATCGTATGTTTTTTTTTTTTTTTTTTTTTCTTTTGAAAGAACGGGTCTTTTTTTGATTTTACTAATATTTTGTTATCTTTTATAAATCGATCTGATTGGTTGGTTGGTTGTATGTGTATATATAAATATACATTAGAATTATCATGCTTGAAACATTTAAGAGAGTTGAAAGCGGAATATAACCAGATTGTTGATATTGAGGGGTTGAAAGGATTAGATGGATTGATTAAGCTGAGTTTGAAAGGGAATCAGTTGAAGTCTGTGAGATTGGAAACCACATCATGGTCAGTATCTTATATTAGTTTATTGTACTATGAAGAGGCGATTAACTCAACTTACAGTGGCTCCTTTCTCTTTTTTTCTTACATTTAGGACTCGACTTGAAGTGCTCAATTTAAGCCGAAATCAAATCCAAGACATTACAGGGATCCACAAGCTTGACAATTTATACCTCTTGAATTTAGGTAGAAGAAATGATTGTTTTATAACAAAGTTGAACTCATTTTATTGACTTTTTTGTGTTTATTTATTTATAATTGTCGATGGTTATTTATTTTGACAGATCATAATGATTTGTATTCTTTAGAGATAAGAGAACCGATTGGACAGCTTCGGATATTGAGGCTATGTGACAACCACCTTGAACGGTTTGATGGGTCACCTTGTAGCGAGTTGAGGACATTGTTCATTGATAATAATGTGTTGATGGATTTGAATGGAATGGACCGGGTTCGGAAGTTGGAAAATTTGAGTTTAAGAGATCAACAAGGAGCTGAATTGTAAGTTGAGGCTGTTTATCCTCCTTGATTTAATTATTTTTTTTCATTATTATTGAATTGTATTCTAATAAATTTTGTACGGGTAGAACTCTTCCAATGAAGCAAATCCGAGATGTAAAAAGATTATATCTGAGTGGGAATCCAATTCCCTCCAGCTTTCCGTCTCAATCATTTTTCAATTTAGTTTATTTAGAATTGGCAATGTGTCAATGCAGCAAGTTACCAAGCAACCTTAATCAAATGATTCCAAACGTTCGGACGATCAATTTGAATTATAATTTCTTAAGTGATCTAGGATCCTTGGCTAATTTGACAAGATTACAAAAATTGACGATCATTGGATCAAGGATCAAGCATATTGGGAAAGAGTTAATAAAAGTACTGGAAAGTTTACGGGAGCTTGAGTTGTTGGATTTGAGGATGAATCCGATCACGACATCGTTTTATGCACCACTATTGGTGGATGTGATTGAACCCAAGTCATCACAGCCCCGGAATGACCAGGAAGGAGGAGTAGAGCTAGTTGAGCATATAGAACCGCATATGATTGATTATCGGATCATGACGACGAAATCGAGTCAATGGGACGATGTGGATGAGAAATTTAAGAGGACTTTACCGGAGAGTTATCAAGTTAGACGGACGATTTATCGAGCGATAGTGAGCCAGACATGCTTAAAGATGAAGATGCTTGATGGGTTGGTGATTGATAAGACGGAGAGGAGCCGGTTGGCTAAGGCCTTGAGGACGATGAGCAAAAAAGCGGATGATGCTAATAAGAGGAGAGATTGTGGGGAAGAAGTAGTTTTGTAGTTGAGTAGGAGGAATGCATAATGAATGATGGAATGCATAATGAATGAGAGATGATGCATAGAGAGCAGGCACATTGCATATGACCCAAGTCTCCGCGCTGTGTCGACGGTTTGGGTTCATGGGTCAGTCGTCTTCCACCACCGCGCACTCCCATCGATCATCCCCTCCACACTCTCCATCACAGAATACTCACCATCCACACTCACACTCACTCAATCAGACAACTCACTCACGCTTCTTTCAGTCCGTCAGGCGCTCTCGTCGTGCATCATGGAACGCTATCATCCGCAACTCTCCCATCGCTACCCTCAAGGCTTCAAAGAAGAGACCCACTTCCGTCTCTCACTCGCATCCTTCTTCTTCTCAATCCCCTCTTCCTCTTCCTCTTCCTCTTCCTTCCTCTTCTTCTTCCTCTTCTTCTAGACCTTCTATTCCTTCTTCCCCTCCTTCCTCTTCTTCGTTTTCTTCCCCTGCTTCTAATGTCTCCTCACCTCACTACAAGATCCCTGACATCACTTCTTCCTCTCATCTTCCTCATAAAAACTCCCTCCTCATCAATTCCCCTTGCCATTCTCCCCGTTTCAATCATTCTTCTCCTCTTCCCATCTCTCCTAATCCCTCAAAACTTTCTTCCCCTACTCTTCCTACCCCTTCCACACCTACCGCTAATACTATCACTAACTCCCCGGGCGATATCATTGTCTCGCATCCTGTCGGTGTTCCTCAGACATCTCAGTCTAACCTCGGTACTTTTTGTTTTGGCTTCATACTTTTCTTTTACTTTTATCTGCCGTCTAATTGTTTCTTTTTCTCTCTCGTTCAGGTTTATCATCTACTCTGAGCGTTCCTTTTGATGCTATTGTTCCTGATCATGATGTCGCTTCTCCTGCTACGTCTCTTCCATCTAATGGCATCTCCTCCTCCCCCCCTCCGTTTACTCAGCTCCTCCCTTTTTCTGACAATCATGCATCGATATCAGAATCAGATCCTGATCCCACCCATCAAAATCAAAATCACTCTCCCAATCATCAATATATCGATCAGCGTCCCTTGCTTGATCATTCACCTCCGCATAGCAATGTAGGTCTTCATCATCACACACGTCGTCCCATCGAGTCGTCACCTGTCAATGTGCCTATTCTTGTTACGCCTCCCACCCGACGAATTTATGTTCAAGGCATGGTCGTTGCTCGCAATGTCAATGACCTCTCAGCGCCCTCTCAGTCGTATCCTTCTGGCTCAGAACATCCTTCTCATCATTTTCCAAGGAGAAGACCACCTCATCAGCACTCATCTTCCAGTCCTTCATCCCACTCAGTCCCTATTGTTGATGGAGTGGTCAATCCATCCATTCCCAACGATCAAGCAGGTTCTATTTCTTCAGGCTCATCTCCGTCTGACACTCGCAGTCCACCTCCAATATCAACCTCAAATTCGGCTTCTTTATCAAATTCTTCATCTCATTCCCCCGTCTTGCTCGAACAAGCCAACATGATTGCTCGATTGTTGTCAGTCGCTGCTGCAGCCACTGCAGCTTCTCTTTTGCCTGGTACAATCAATGCAGACGGTTCCACCATTGTTCGCTCTTCTGATTCGCCCTCTCCTTTACCACCACCTACAATGTCCTCTTCCCCTTCTACTCCCCGTCTACATCGCTCAAACAGCAGCCCGACTTCTTCTTCCCCTCCTACAACATTATCATCTTCTTCATCTAATCATCATTCCCGTCCAACTGTCGACAGAATTCTTTCAACTTCAACAACTCATCATAATGAATCAGACAATCAGGATCCACCTGCCGGATTGCAATCGACATTAAGGGATGCTCTTAGGGCTGCTTTTGGTGGTGCCTTAGTTGGTTCTGATATTTCTCAGTTATCGTCATCCACTTCCAGTCAGCCACGTTCATCATCAATTCCATTTCCTTCTCTTTCTTCTCCCTCTTCTCGATCTCCACCTCTTCGTTCCCTCACCGTTCCATCATCCTCTCCAAGACCACAAGAATCTGTAGTTCCTTTTAATGACTCAAACTTTCCTCGTGTTCCTTCTATATCTGAGCGTGCTCGTCTTGTCCCAAGTAGTACTGCTGGCCGTTTAATGCAAAGACTTCAACATTTGATTCCTCGTCATAACACCAATCAGAATCCACCCCATTCCCTCACACTTCCCACTTCTACTTCTAGCTTGAATTCGCCCCCTCTCTCTCCCCCTCTCCCGTCCTCTTCCTCTCCTGCTCCTTCCGTTCATGTGGTTGTTGATTCGACTGCAAGTAACACGCAAGATAGTTTGCTTAACGAACCTTCTTCTTCTTCTTCTTCTTCTTCTTCTCCTCCACCACCACCAACTTCTTCACCTACTAATTCACGACCTGCTCCAGAGGGAAGTTTTGAAAGTTTTTTGGCCCAGCTTCAAATAGATGTCGGGCAAGCTATCTTGCAGGCTCTTGGTGGGTCATCATCCCCAGCTCCTATGTCTCCTCTAATAAATGAGGATGAACTTGAAAACCGTATATTTGCTGCTACCCAACTTCCATTTCATGAGTCGGTTCCTCCTCATCAAGAACAACGAACTGATTCCAACGAGCAAAGACTACCTGTCACTCGTCAGAATCGTCTTCCAGAACCTATTTCTGACTCTACTGGATTTTCCTCTTATCATAATCCTGCTCAGGATGGCATGGATCAGTTTGATCCAAACGTTAGTTTTAATTTTTTTCGGATGCATCGTTTTGACATTGAGGTTCCACGAACGCCAGAAGATAATTCTAATTCATCCTCAACTACGTCCCTTTCTCCTCATTCACATAGACCTAACTCCTCATCTTTAAGTTCTGAGACCAATGCATCATCTTCACCTTCTGCTACTACTATTAATATCGCACCTTCTGTGGCTTCAACGGTGATGACGACGAACAGTCGAATTTCATCCGAATCCACTCAAGCTTCAAATATTAGTTTTCCTCCATCTCATGATGGTCAATCTACTACAGACGAAACTAATAGAGTCCGCTCCTCATTTGCAAGTAACCCATCTCATCTGAGCCCTTTACCTAGACAATCAACGCAACAAAGCGGCTTGATACCTGTTTTGTTGGTAGGAGTGAGATCAGCTCCTCCTCATTTAGGAAATAGTTTACTTGAAGAGACTCTGACCACCCAAGAAAATCAAAATTCGTCTTTGTCGCCTGACGTTGACTTATGGAACTCGCCACCTTCCTCTCGTCGATTTCGTCGTAGGCAAAGAAGATACCACAATGGATTTTGGGACGATGATACCCATTCTGGTGCTTATGAAGGCTTGACACAATTATTAGATGGTCAAGTTCAATGGGGTGATGAACTAGATCAGCAGCAGCAACAGGAAGTGGAAGTGGAGGTCGGAGAAGCTGATGATGATCGTACTGGAGAACAAGCTGAGACTGGACATAGCGATATTAATCATGGTAACCTTTTCACTCGATCTCAAACTCCCGCATCTATTCCAATCACCACCCCTTCTTTACCATCTTCCGCTACGACAACAACAACAACAACAACAGACCAAACTGCTCGTTCATGGTTAATTTTTGTTCTTGCAGGTTTATATCCGGCATCGTATGTTTATAACATTTTTTATGATCCATTTTGATTTTGACATAGTCTTTTTTTTTGGGGGGGGGGCGAAATCAGACATCCTATTTTTACTGCTCCTGCGTTATTTATTCCTGGAGGCTTAACTGGTGCCAATGGTGGCTTGGACTATGAAACAATGATTCGATTGGCTGAGTTAATAGGACAGCATAAACCAGCGACTGCTTCTCAAGAAGAGATTGATCAGAGTGGGTTGAAGTGTTTGAAAACTGAGCAGCTTGAGACTATGCGTTGTGAAGGTCATGTTTTGGAAAATACTGCTGAGAAGTGTTTAAGTGAGTTATTTGGTTGTATGATTTGCTTTGAAAGAAGTAACGCTCACACACTCACATATTTGCATTTATTTATAACAGTTTGCTTAGCTGAGTATGAGCCTGAAGAAGATCTACGTTTACTTAAATGTCGGCATGTGTTTCATCGGTAATTCTTTTTTTTCTTATTGTTACTGTTTGTTGCATCTCTCATCTCTCTTTCTGTTTATCAACATGTTTTTTTTTGGGGGGGGGCTTATGCTACAGGGCTTGTGTTGATCAATGGCTTGTTAATGGGAGTGCCACTTGTCCGGCGTGTCGGGATGTTGCAGTTGAGACAAAGAGAGTGTCGTCAGATGAGGTGTCTACTGATGTGTGAAGAGTGAAGTATAATGTTTGTGGATGATATCTGAGTATGATTTTGATATTTAGGTTTGAAGAGTGATGTTTGATGTTTTTGATGATCAATTGTAGTATAATAAAAGTCTTCTCTCATTCAGCATGAAGCATGAGCTCATAGGGTTTTCTGATTATATCAATTTATTAATGAATCAATGAATCAAGATGGTTATTTTCCTGTTGATTAATTTGGTTTCTAAGCTGTTTGTTTGTTTTTTCTTTTTTTTGTACAATGGGTTGACTTTAATTTTTGTAGCTCATATTCTTTATGTTGCACCAACATATTCATATTATATATATCATTAAATTTAAAAATATACATTGATCAATAATGGGCTGTACAGAAGCAGAATATGATTGAAATATGTCAATATATATATATAATAGATAGGATTAGATTAGACATATTGTTTTGTTTAATTTGGGTATATATATAGAGAGAGAGAGATATAAGTATACACATATAATTATATTTTGATTTCATGAATTTTTTGAAATTTATAGGGTGGGGGGTTTAGGAGTTAATGAGGTAGGGTGGATTGGTAGTGTGGGTATTTTGTGTGAGGATGAGGTAGGGAGGTAGAGGTTGTTTTAGAGGATAGAGGTGTGGGAGGGTAGATAGTTAATATTTTTGGAAACATTTTGAGAAGGTTTTGGTTAGTGATTGTAGGATAAACTAGTGCTTATGTGCTTTTATATATATATATATATATATGTTATTGGTATGATGGTTTTGTCTGGAGTGAACTGGAGTTAGACATGTCAGCTGCACCACAGACTATATACATGTTATGTACTTAACAATCACTAGGTTAATATTATACTACATGTAACACTCCTCCCCCCTCTTAGTGATTTCCCTATAACCATCCACAGCTAAAATAATGCTGAGAAAAGTAAAAGTAAATAAAAGAAAAGAAAATATGGAAAACATAGAAACTAGAAAACCCCCAATAAATATCTCTTCTCCTTCCACATACATTTGGACCCACATTCTTTGTCAACCAATCTGACACTTGATCATTAGATGAAACCCATTTAATGTCTATTTCATGCTGATGAACTTGTTCATTCACAAACTAGAAATCTCTGTCAACATGCCTAGAATGTTTTTTTCTGAAGGGTTATCAGTAGCTGTAACAATTGCACCTTTGTTGTCACAATAAAGAGTTGTTGGTCCATGGCACAAATCGACTTCATGTAGAAGGTTACATATCCATAGAGCTTGATGAGTTGCATTAGACATTGCCATTAATTCATCAGTGAAGTGAAGCTGTAGCCACTCTTGATTGATGCTTTGATTGCCATGAGATAAGATAGTTGTTGATCTGAAGATCATGACCACCTGTAGCCCTAGCAAATTCACCACCCCAAGTAGCATCACAATAAACTTCTGTTGATGGATTGACATTGATTGTTGGGAAAAGATCCCATTTTATGTCTTTGGTAAAATTGCAGATATCTCAGTAAATGATGAAGTGCATCCCATTCTGCTTTACCTGGTTGTCTTGATCCATAATGTGCCAGGAAGTTGACAGGATACACTCAATCAGGCCTTGATCTGGCTACAAGATACAATAAAGAACCCATAATAGACACAAATGTGAGAGGTTCAAGCAGAGAATGAGATTTTTACTTTAAAGATACCAAAGAAAGACCCATTGGTAAAGGTGAGTGAGAAGTAAGACTAGTTGTATTGTGTTCATTTAGAATTTTGTTGACAAGAGCTGGTTGGTGAATAGTAAAACCTTTTTTGGGACATTGATGAAACTGCTAGTCCAACAATAGAAAAGACATCATCAGACTATTTTACCTTTAAACTACTCCCCATATCCATTTCTAACTCTCTCAAAACTGCATCACTACTCCCTACCACCCCACCATCATCCACATGAATCCACAACATTCCCTTGGAGCCATCTTTTGCTAGCACATATACACTTGCATCCTGATTGCTTGATCTGTAACCCAAATTTGCCAGAATTTTTGCTGAGATATTTACACCAACACATGGCTGCTTGCTTAGCACCATATAGAGCTTTCTTAAGTTTGCAGACATGAGTTGGATTAACAGACTCAAAACCTTCAGGCTGCTTGACATAAATTTCTGCCTCAAGATCACTATGTAGATAGGCTGCAGTGACATCAAAAGTTTTGATTGGCCAGTTGTAGGTAGCAGCTAGAGTGAAAATCAAACACAGAGATGCAAAAGTAGCTGTGGGAGAAAAAGTGTCATTAAAATCAATACCTTCAATTTGTTTGAAACCCTGAGCTACATATTGTGCCTTGTGCTTGATGATCTTTCCAAATTCATCTCTTTTGAGAGCAAAAATCTATCAAGCACCTGTGACAGTTTTTCCAGGAGGAAGAGAAACAACATCCCATACCTTCATGTTAGACATGTTGTCTAATTCTTGAAGACAAGATGATTTTCATTCAACTGCATCTGGACACTTCATTGCCCATTCTTGAAAGTTTGAGGTAGTTGGTTGGAAAGGTCACAAGCATTATTGTTAATAAAATCAACCATAACATCTTGGGTAGCAATTGTTTCTTCTGCTTTAAAATCACCAAATTTCAGTCAATTCAAAATAAATGACATATCACCTTTTAGATAGAGATGCAGCTGGATGTGAAACTGTGAGTGTCTTGGTATTGTCCTCTTCTCCTTCAGGAATAAAATTTTCCATTGCTGACTGAACAAAAGAATTAGACTCTGGATGCCAAAAAATCCATCCTTTACCTCCATCTATAAACCCAACAACTCTGCAATGAATAGCCCAGTGTGGTAGGCGCATTTCAGGTAACATATCTTTTGGACCAATCAGCTTGCATATTCCATGAAGAACAAAGGGGAAGAATAGTGCAGAAGATAGTGCTATTATCAATATGTAATTATGGTTTTAGAAGAACAAAGGGAAAGAGAAGCACTGAAGAGGATTTAGGGTCTTTGCACTTGGATTTTGCAGCCGGATGTGCCGCATAAAGGAATTATCAACTTAGGACTGCAAGCGCTGAACATTATGGATTTGGATTTTCCAATAATTGTGTTTTATGCATTAAGGAAGGAATTATGGCACAAGGAAGGCCTCAAGTACATAGTATATTGCACTGTGGCTAGTGTGGTAACTTACTGAAATAGGTAATGTAAGTTGCAGAGGCTAACTAGTTAAGTCAATTGTCAGAACTATGGATTTAGTAATGAAATAAGGAGAATGGGGACTCAATCACAAAATTACCCAAGAGTCAAAGAGACTAGGATCAGCGCTGAAAGGTGACAATGGGGTAAGTAGCACTGGAACAATGAAAAGGTACAGTCATAAGCGCACATGTGGAACATGAGTGAAACAAGTAAATACTAGTTTTAGTAGGCTTAGGGTATGTTTAGGCGCTGTAGTTGTTACGAGCGGTGTATTTAGTTTACTAATGAATTAGTTAGCCTTTTACTAATGTGGTGCTAAAAAAAGCACTGGAGATCCACTAGGAAACTGTGTCTGGAGCGCTGAAAAATATAAGAAGGAAAGGCTATCTTATAGAAGAAGGGAGAGGTAAAAAGATTATCATAGAGATCAGTCATTTTGATTACAAACATTAGAGCTTCATATTATATACTTTCAAAATATATTTTGATATATAGCAATTTTGTCTATTTTGTGATTACTCTGGTAAAAAGTTTGTGCGTCTGTGTGTGTATTTCATATAGTTTAGTGAAAAAGTGCAACACAGAGGGAATATATAGATTCAGTAGGATAAACTATTATTAGAGTTATTTTATTGCTATAATAAGGCATATTCAGAGAGAGCACTTCAAGAGGGAGTAGCTGTGGATATTAGCACTTATTAAGAATAGAAATATCCAGATAGTAATATTTTTTTTCCTTATCTTTTAACTCATCTCTCAACTCTTAAACTATCTAGTCAGATACTAGTATTACACATTATTGTGCTGTCTTTAACAAAAGAGTGGCAGGCACTTCTTTTTCAAAATTGAAAAGAAGAACCAACCCATCTTGCATTGTGTCTACTGCTTAGTACTTTAGAACCCTCTACACCAGACCTCCATTCTTGTCCTTTTTTCAGTTGAAATGTGCACATCTTCCCACTGAACAAAGATTTTGACAGGGGATAAGTCTGATTTTTGGTTGAAAATGATTTGATATGGGGTACTGTCAGTAACTTTCACATTGGGTAGCTTATTGTGAATATAAGAAGCCCAACAATAAGCAAAAATCTAAAAACTAGGAGGAAGATTTGAAGCAAGAAGAATTTTCCTAGAAATCTCACCAATAGTCTCATTGAATCTTTCAGCTATACCATTTTGTTCATGATGATAAGGCATAGAATGTTCATGGAGGATACCATGTTGGGAGAGGTATTCAGAGAATTTTTTGCTCATGTATTCTTTACCATTTTCAGTTCTGAGGATCTTGAGATGTTGATTAGTGATGTTTTCTAAACGAGTTTTGAAATTAATAAATGCATCAAAAACATCTGATTTCTTCTTTATAACAAAAATCTCCCCATAAGTTGAAAAGGATTCTCTGAAAGTTGCCACATAGATCTCACCCTTATCTGTGACATCAACTATGGGCCCTACTAAATCAGAAACCACAAGATCCATGAGTTCATGGGTACACTTGGATGCCATGCACATATTTCTCCTTTTGCTTTTTGACACAGTGAAAATATCACAGTGTAATATGCAGGAAGGAACATAAGATGGTGCATTGTTGAAAAGACCTTTTTGAGAAATCCTTTGCAGAACTCTGGTGCTGGTGTGTCAAAGATGGCAATGCCAATCCATGATTGAGTCAGGAACTGCTGTGGGGTAAGGAATATTTGAAGGGGGAAAGGGAACAAAAGGGTAAGGAAGGGTATCAGATGACAAAGAGTTAAAATAATTAATTCCAAAATATATTGGTCTCTAGGTTAAATGGATAAACTAGATCAGCTGTCCATTTTTGACCAGAAGAATATTTAAGAGCAAGAAACAATATTTTTTTGTTTTTTGAAATAATATAATCAAGGTTATCATTAAAAGAAAAAGAAATGCCATTGTCTAGCAGATCAAAAGGAGAAATAAGAGTAGATTTTTCCCTATCACAATAAAAAACACCTTTGATTGTAACTAATTCTCCTCCACATACTTTGATGAAAATGTTTCCATAGCCCATAATGAAAGCAGTACCAGAATCAGTTGCTTTCCTTACTGGAATAGATGTTTTCAAACTGATGAAATCAGAGAGAAGATGTACATCACAAGTGACATGATGGGTGAAAACAGAATCAAAAACACCTTGAAAATCTTTATTATCTTGTTCCTCTGTCCAGCTATCAGTACCAAAATACATTTCTTTTAAAGCAGTAGTGAGAACATCTAGCACTTTACAACTGATTTTTTTTAATTGTGGTTTTGATGAATTGTGGACTGACTTTTTTCCTCTTCTGCTGTTCAGTGATTTTCAGATTGTGTTCATAGCATCTTCATTATCACAAGCAAAAGCTTCCCATTGACCCCAAACTGCAACATTAAAACTTTTACTGTTTGGATCATATGGACATGTCTTCTGAAAGTGTTATGAGGGTTTGCAGTAAAAAAATGAATAATCAGGTTTTTTGTTTCCTGGACAGTAACTGTCTATTAAACCCTTTTTGAAAGCCAAATATGAAACAGAATCAGGATTGGTGGTCATTTCAAAATCTGTGGAAATGTTAGGAGCAGTGGAGGAAGCAGAGTTTGAAAAGTTGGCAGAACAATTTTGGGGAACATTCAACATTTCATTAAAAGAGAGTTGAGAGATGTCTTTTTGTAACTCAAAATGATGATTTGCCTCAGTGGAAAGGTGATTGACTGATGATGGTAATAGGAGTTGGGTGAACACTGCTGCCATTTTTTCAAAACCAAAAACAAAACCTGAACGTTGAACTGCCTCTAAAAGTGACTTAACTTTTTCTCTATGTTTCATGACATTTGTGAAAGGAGAAGTTTTAATATTCAAGAGATTGTTAAAAAGAGCCATGCAAGCAGTGTGAGAAGCTTTGTCAAATTTGGAGCTGAGAATAGAAAATTCCCCATAGCTTGTAATACCAAACTTGATGAAAGCCTGAAGTTTTTTTTCAATGGTGTTGTAGACTGCATGCCAGCTCATCTCATCATCAAATTTTGATATATCATTTTTAACAGCATTGGCGTCTGAAATATATTTAGTGAAACATAGAGGGCTCATTAAAAAATGTTAATATTCTTCACCCATAGTTGCCAGTTAGTCCCATCAGCTTTCAGTTTAGACATTTTATTTGTTCTTTGAATTATTTCATCAATTACATCAGCACAGTCTTTATCCTTGTAAGTTACAAAAGTGGGGTGTTCAGTGTCTGATACAAAGGAATTGCTGCTAAAAGATGATTCAAAAATAGAATTGTGCACATGGCTGATTCTTGAATGACACAATGATGAAGCACATTTACTATTGTGTTTTGGTTGTTGCAAATGCAAACCTGCTTTGCTTTGTGACGCCATTGGATGAGAGCAAACACCTGAGGTTTGCCTATTTAGATGAGGGGGAGGGTCACAAGGCAGTGCCTTGCTATTGTCTGATGGGGGAGAGTTAATAGGGGGTATCAATGTTCAGGGATCCGCAATTAGGGATCAGGAATTTTTTTTTCCGGGATCAGACATTATTAATTGCGGAAGATTCTTATCCACTAGCCCCGGGGCTAGTGGATAAGGAATCCACGATAATGCATTATCCCGCCTCTTATACCCCGATTTCCATTCCTAATTCCTGATCCCAAACTCATCTCATCCATGATGGATTTGCAAGAAAGTCACATGACTCATAATTGCTGATGCCATCCTTAAGTCTTTCCTCACTCTATGCTACTTAATTTTGGTGGCAAACACTTAAGTTATTTTTCTATCTACACACCCCAACTGCACATTTGGCGGTGAATTCCCACTTCCCTCATCACTTAACCCTTCCACCGGCAACAATGAAACACCTCTCTACTAGGAAGCTACTTCACTCAACAATGAATGCTATCACTTTTCTTTGAGTTCTTTACTATAAATCTGACTCTGATTTGGAAGATGCTTTAGCTTATATGTGTTTTCTTTCCAAAAAGCGTTACATCATCACCAGGGGTCCAAATCTTTATCATGATCCCCAATATGATCTGGCCTCCATTCTTAACATTCCTCATTTAAACTTCACACAACTTTTTAGAACTTCTCCCGATTCTTTCTTCAAACTTTATCAACTCATCTCCGATCATCCTATCTTCCATAACAATTCTCATAACAAACAGTGTAATCCTTCCATCCAACTTGCTGTTGCTCTATGTCGCTTTGGCTCAAATGGAAATGGTGCTGCCGTAAGACGTTTGGATAATCTCTTTAACATAGGATATGGTACCGTGATATTATACACAAAGCGCTGTATGATTGCTATCATTTCCCTCAAGTCTCAAACTCTTGCTTGGCCAACTCCAGAACAGCGACTTGAATCCTCTCAAGTAATGCAAGCTGAAGGTTTCCCTGGCTGTATAGGTTTTGTTGATGACACAACCATCCCTTTGAGTCAAAAGCCTGCTCATGATGGCAACCATTATTTTGATTGCAAAAAAAGTTTTCTTCAAAATCTCCTCCAAGTTCTCATCTTTCACAATCTAACTTTTTATCTTCTTTCTAGATACTCTATTGCCGTTCAACTTGTATGCGATGTCAATAAAAAATTTATTGCTTTTCACAGTGGCTGCCCTGGATCATGTCATGACTCTTCGCTCTTCCAAAGAATGAGGATTTCTCAATCCCCTGACTCATACTTTGACAAATATCAGTACCTCCTTGCAGACTCAGCATATGCAAGTGGAAAGTACATTATACCTGCTTTCCGTGGTGCAAATTCAGAAAATGACCCCAAAACTAAATTTAATTATCACCTTGCACAATAAAGAGTACAAATTGAACATGATATAGGTATTTTAAAGGGACAATTTTCTAGTCTTCAGGAGCTCAGAATCCAATTTCAAAAAAAATTGGAGATCAAAACTGCAAATCATTGGATCTTGACTTGCGTAATACTCCACAATATTCTAGCTTATTTAAAGGATGAGTGGAATGATCTTTATGAAGAAGAGGATCCTGAACCACCACTGGCACTCCCCTCCCTTGATTCACAAATCATTCAATCAACTGGCATATGCCCCATTATAATGCCAATTACTCTCCAACATTTCTCTTCACCCTTTTAATTTTTAATTTTTATGTTTTCATACTTTCCAAATGTCCTCTTTGTGTACTTTAATCACTTGGTTTTGTATTTTGGTTTGTTGCATATTCATTTTTTTTTGAATTTACGGTGAATATCTTTTTTTTGGATGGCTCATTGGTTTTCTTTCACCTCCTCAACATGAAATCGCATATTTTCTTACATCACATATTTTGTCAGTGATTTTTTTTTTCATTCATCACTCATATCCTTTTCATCCTCCCCTCAAACATCCCTCAAATATTTTGGTTGCATTTATTTTCTCAACTCAACTCACCAGGTAGGTCATTTTTTTTCTTTTTTCATGGTTTTTTATTTGCTAATCATGATTTTTTTTTGTTTTTTTTTTGCTTTTTTTTTGCTTTTTTTTTGTTTTTTTTGTTTTTTTTTGTAAGTGCTTCATTTATTTTTGTTCTAGGGTAAACTAATTTTTGTTTTGTTTTTTTCTCTTTTTTCTTTTTTCTCTTTTTTTTTGTTTTTTTTTCTCTCCTTCACCTCTCTTTATCATCCTCAAGGCCCCCCTTTTTCCCTCTCTTTACCTGTCTCAAGACCCCCTTTTTACCCCCTTTTTAGCTGCCTCAAATCCCCCTTTCCCCCCTCTTTAGGTCCCTCATCACCCCCCTTCCCCTCTTTTTAGGTGCTTCAATACACCCCCCTTCCCCTCTCTTTATGTCCCTCAAACCCCCCCCTAATTATTAACGAACGATCGTTACAGATCGTTCGTTAAGTAATCAAGTCACTAACGATTCGATTACTTAGCAAACAATTTGTAACCATCATTTGCTAAGTAATCAAATTGTTAGCGATTAGATTACTTAGCAAACAATCTGTAACGATCGTTCGTTAACAAGGAGGTGGGGGGGGGGGGGGGAGAGAAGGTGGTAATGGTTTGGGAGGGGGTAAGGTGATTGGAAGGGGGGGTTTGAGGTGCCTAAGGAGAAGGGAATGGGGGGGTTGAGGCACCTAAGGAGAGGGTAATGGGGGGGTTTGAGGCGCCTAAGGTGAGGGGAATGGGGGGGGTTTGAGGCAGCTAAAGAGGGGGGAAGGAGGGTGATGAGGGACCTAAAGAGGGGGGAAAGGGGGGTATTGAGACAATTAAGCAGGGTATTTCAGGGGGATTTTGAGTCAGGCACACTACGCAATATAGGGGGTGGACTTGCTAGCAAGTCCTCAACCTGAACTCAGATGGAACTCAGATGGAACTCAGACTGAACTCATACTGAACCCATACTGAACTCTACTTGAACACCCACCTAAAACTGTTCTTCTGAGTGGTGTTCATTCCTGATTGTATGGCTCCTTTATCAATAGCTCAATGTGTGTTCAATCTATGGTGAGTTTGGGTCCAAGGTTGCGGACTTGCTAGCAAGTCCGCCCCCCATATTGTGTGGTGGCAAGGAGAGCATTTGAGGGGACTTTTGAGTCAAGGAGGGAGGGATTTGTAAGGGCATTTCAAATAAATAAAGGAGGGGAAAAGGGGACATTTATGGGAGATAAAGACGGGTTACCAACTTTCAAATAAATATACTAACAAATTTTTGTTTGTAATTTTGATTAATTTTTCAATTTTTTTGGCAGTAATATAGAAAAAAAAAAATTCTTTCTGATAAGGACTTTCCCTCTTATTTACAAAACAAAAAAGGTTTAAATTTTATTTTTAATTTTTCTATAATTAATTTTTGTGATTTTGATTTTATTTAAATAATTTTTTAATTTTTGATTTTGATTTTACTGATTTTTTTTTTTTTCAGGATCTTGTGAGAAGGTTTTTAATAAGCAATCTTCAGGTTCACTTTTAATTTTATTTTTTTATTTTTTTTTTGATTTAATTTTTACTGAATTTTTTTTTTTGGATAATTTTTTTTAAAGGATTTTGCTTTTATTTTCTTTTTAAAAATAAAACCTCAGGTTTTTTTTTGATAATTTTTTTTTTTGGAAAATTTTTTACTCGTTTTTTTTTTTTTTTTTTTTTTTTTCTATTTTATTTTTTAAATAAAAAACAGTTTTTTTTATTTGAAAAATAAGGTGAGAATTTTTTCAAAAAAAAAATTGAGTTGAAATTTTATTGACATTTAATTTTTTTTCAGATCAAAAAAATGTCTTCTTCTTCAGATTCACCCCTT
Source organism: Hemileia vastatrix (assembly GCA_030280995.1). Classification (NCBI taxonomy): domain Eukaryota; kingdom Fungi; phylum Basidiomycota; class Pucciniomycetes; order Pucciniales; family Zaghouaniaceae; genus Hemileia; species Hemileia vastatrix. The sequence continues at coordinate 63,756,812 of JASXTE010000001.1, forward strand.
ACTTCTCTCTCATCTTAATCTTTATCTTCTTTATCATCACTATTATCTTCTTCAAAATCAACATCCATACAATCATCTTCTAAATCATCAAAAATAAATTTATCTTCTTTATCATCTTCATCTTTATCATCTCTATCATCTTCTTTGAAATCAACTTCCATTCAATCATCTTCTAAATCATCAAAAAAAATAATGATAATCAGTCTCATAAGAAGAAAAGATATCTGAAAAAAAAAATTCTTCATCTAAATCATCAAAAAAATTTAAAGATAATCAGTCTCATCAGAAGAAAATATATCTAAAAAAAAAATATACAACATTTCAGAAGAAAAGATATCTGAAAAAACATTATTCATCATCTAAATCATCAAGAAAAATTAAAGATAATCTGTCTCATCAGAAGAAAAGATATCTGAAAAAAAAAATTCTCTGTGAAAGTTATTTTCGTCATATCCCAAACATTTTATTTCATAAAACTAAAGTAGATAAAAAATTTATATATCCAAAAAAATTACCAGAAGATATCAAATATCTAACCGAAATTGGTGATGATCGAGTGGTTGCAGTTATAAGTAATACTTATAAGCCTCAATTCATTTTGGAAGTTCATTCATTTGATGGTGTAAAAGATGAAACTTTTAATCAACTATCGGATCTTATCATTACTCTTTATCAAATGGCTTTGGTTTGATTACCTATAAGGAATACGAATTTGTTGGGTGGTATCATGATTGGATTCGGTTGGAGACCAGGTTTTGTTAAAGGATATTCTCTTGGTATGTCTAATAATTTTTTTCCATTCTTAATATCATTTCACTTATTTCATTTATATAGGCATATATTCCTTGGTCAAGAATATCACTAAAGCAAAAAAAGATGAAGATTTTCGCTTATGGGACACTCTACCTTCCTTTAATTCTTTTCTTGCTCTTCGACTCCAAAACCTCTGTAATAAGGCATTTGAAAAAAATCATGAACTTGCAACCAAAGTTGGAATACCGAATTGGTGTGACTCCGAATGGGAAGATATCAGCCACAAATATCTTTTATTTTCTAATGTTATTATCACTCATTCTGGATTTCACAATAGGATTCATATCGATAGGAATGATGCCAATTTTCTTACTTTTGGAATATTCTCATATATCAATCCGATAACTGGCCACCCAATACCATCTCCAGCTAAAATCAAAGGACATGGTTTATATTTTCCAGACCACCGGTGCATCATTGATTTTGGTTTGGGAAATGGTATCATCGAAACTATTTGGAATTCTTCTCAGGATAATCATCAAACGACCAAAGCTCCTTTTGGTTTGGAATCCTGTCAAGATTTCACACATTTTGGTTGCTCATTTCAAATCAGTAATAAGTTGATACAAAGAATCAATAAGGTAAAGAAAGAAGGTAAAGTTATTCGATTTAAAAAAACTTTATCTAGATCCAAAAAGTATGGGGATTAGAGTTGTCATCAAAAATTATATATTTTTTCATAAATTTTTAATAAATATTTTTTATATATCAATTTTCTCAAGTAATGTGATGAGCCATCGACCTTTGGTTGTATAACAGGTAATCATGATAACATTTATATGTTTGATTTGTGAGGTTCCTCTTGCCTATACCTGTAGAAAGTCCCAAACTTTTTTTTCTAGACTTGGTCTGCATTTTGGCTTGAGGAATTGTCATTACTATAAACTAGGGAAATTGATATATATTAGATATTTATTTAATAATTTATGTAATTATATTAAATTTAGATGACTTCCACCCCTTACTTCAATAAAATGCAGGGGGGGGGGGGGTATTGCCAAATTTTCAAATATGACATGTGAAATTAATGACTTAGAAAAATTTTGATGATACCCACCCCTTGCTTCAATAAAATGCAGGGGAGAGTATTGCCAATTTTTTAAAACAGATATAGAATTTTTTTGAATTGTAAATATTTTGGTGAAAATTTTTTGGTGATACCCGTCCCTTACTTCAATAAAATTCATGGGGGGTTTTGCCAAAATTTCTTATAAGACTTGTGAAATTCTTGACATGTAAGAATTTTTGGGATACCAGTAAAATGCAGGAGGTAGTAAAGCCAAATTTTCATATAAGACTTTCAAGATTCATGATATGAAAGAATTTTTGTGATACCCACCCCTTACTTCAAAAAAATCCGGGGGTGAGGGATCGTCAAATTTTCAAAGGAGACATGAAAATTTTAGTTAAAAAAAGTGGGAGAGTAATGAAATAAAGGAAATTATTGGAAATTTTATGTAAAAATAAATATGAACAGTTGAAGTGTGAGAGAAATAAAACAAACTAGTCATCCAACAATTTCTTTAAACGTTCAATTTCCTCAACAGATTTATTAGCTTTAGCACATTCTATCAAGAAATCTTTCTTTTTGGAATTTTCTTCATGATCAAACTTATATTTCATCTGCTCTAATAGGTTTTGATGTTCGAGTGTTTTCTCCTCTTTTTTTGATTTTTCAATACTTAGATTTAACTCAAACTTCTTCTCCTCCAAATCTTGGGCCCGATCATCCTTCCGTAAAGAGAGCTCGTACTTCCTCTCTTCCAAATCTTGTAGCCTATCATCCCTCCTTAAAGAGAGCTCATATTTTTGCTTTTCAAACTTTAGAGTCTCTTTAGCAGCTTCCACTTGTTCTAGAGTGATAAGCAATGTTAACAATAAGTAGAAGAAAAGCAGAGTAAAGTATTGATAGGTATGATATCACTTACCAGCATCACGTTTCTCTAAAAACTGTTCCATTGAAGAAAAAGGGGTTTGTGATGAAGTCTCACTTTTTCATCTTCTTTGTGAGTGGAAATTTAGACTACTTGAAGCCCTACGCTTCTTGTTCAAGGTCATATTTTCCTCCTCATCATTGTCACTAGCTTCAGACTCAGTTTATTGTGGGTCCTGGGCTTGTTCATCAGCCTTTTAAGAAATAAGAAAATCTAAGTAAATAAAAAAAATTATTGATAAGATAAAAGAAAAAAAAAAGACCTGAGTTAGATTGGGTTGGGTTAAATCGCCAATAGGATCAATAGCAAAGCTATCTAGATTTGTAGAATTTAGAAGAGGGGAGGCTTGAGTGGAGGAAGACGATGGGAAAAGATTTGCTTTGACATCATGTTCGGAGATAGGATCTTCACCATCCAACATGTTTACAGGATTAACATTGGCTCGCTCTCCAAAAATTGCATCCATCTCTTTAAAGTAAGGACATAAAGTTTCAAGTTTATCGTTTATGGATTTTATGCCCTTAGTTATATCGTTGTCAGTAACCCCAAAACCAGTGGAAGATGAAAGAGCCTTTGCCTTCTTGTATTTTGCTCGGTAATGCTTGAATTGTTCAGACATCTGTTTAGGCAAAAGATCAATCCTTCCCTTGGTCTTATTCCGTAATTCATTTGCCATTAGAAGATAGCCATTAACTTTTGATGCGGGGGGCCGTCCTACTTTAGTGGCATACTCAGTACCAAAACAAGAATCATAGTTAGATTTGGTTTTCAGCCAGTTGATAAGAATGAGATGTTCATCTTTTTTTAATTGAACGGTCTTTGATTTCTCAGCTGAGCGGGGGAAAGAGGAAGTTGTGGGAATTGAAGAACAACTGGGTGATGGCTGCCTTTGAGAAGATCTAGGATGACGAGGCATGTTATTATAAATGAAGATGAAAAGGAGCAGAAACAAGCAGATGAGATAGCGAGATGAAAAGGAGCAGAATCAAATAGATGAAATGGGGAGAAATTCTGAGCGGATAGAATGAACAGGATGGGATGAGAATGGAAGTGCGCAGCAAGGTAGAAGGCTGGGATATCCAGAAAGTTGTCCAAGATGTGGTTATCAAATATTGAGGATAAAAATGTCAGATAAGAGGTGAACATTGACACGTAAAGTGTCTAATAACCCAATTATTAGCAAAAATAATTGCGGAAGATAATTGGGGTATGCAGATTATTTTCCGCAATTAATTTAATTGCGGATCGGTCAACATTGATACCCCCTAATAGAGGGAGGAATGGGAGAGGGGGAAGGAGGAGGTGGGGTAGATGTGGGTAGGTGAGCAGTGTTTGGACTTTTGCTAGAGGAGGTAGGTGAGGAAGGGGTACCTGAGAACAAGTGCAATCATCACCTTGTGCAGGTATTTAGAGAGGGAGGTTGATTTAAAGCCCTTAGTTCACGGCTAAGAGGCTGTTAATGTTTTTGAGCTAAGCAAGGACAAGACTGGAAGGGGTTAGGAGTATTGAGGGAGTTTGGCATGAATTAAATGTCCAAAAGAAATGGTGGAGTAACCTCTACACCACCAAAAAGAGAGGTTTAACATGAGGAAAGCACAGGGCACAAAATAGTTTCTGGGAATTTACAAAATTTATTACTGCTAGTAAAAAAATTAGGGACAGCCCATAACCTATGGTAGAAGTGTCAGCACTTTGTCTGGAGTGAACCAGTATTATTTCATAACTCACCTATGGTAGCAGTGTCAGCACTTTGTCTGGAGTGAACCAGAGTTAGATGTGTCAGCTGCACCACAGACTATAAACATATTATGTACTTAAAAATCACTAAGTTAATATTATACTACACGTAAAAGGTATTGTTAAGATTGGTGGGAAAATTTGGTACAGTGGGATCCCAGGGTTTTTTAACTTTATTTATATATTTATTTATTATTTTTTTTATTTTGGAAGTCTTGAGTGGTTGATACTTTGTAAATGGGTATTTACAACTTACATAAAGGGAAGTAATTTATATCAGGGGGTATCAGTTCTTTCTGGAGTTTTGAGTGTTGGATGTTGGATGTTGGGTAATAGGAGAGAAGAGAGAGTGGGTATGAGATGTTCATGAAACTAATATTGTGGAATGAAAATCGCAGCTAATATTCAACACTCTTCATATATTTCAGTCTTTTGGTAAAGGGTCAAATCAAAGTTCTACTCTAATTTGCCATTTTTTTTTTTTTTCATAATCACATGTTGACCAGGTTTTTATTCTTCCTTTGCTTGTCTGGTCTCTATGCTCATCCCTTACCCACCATCCTAGTCTTTTGCTAATTTTATTTTTTATTTTTTTTGTCTTGTCTTGTCATTTCTAGTTGTCAAAAAAAAAAAAAAAAAAAAAAAAAATCTCAGAAGCCAAAAACATTCAGGATTTGTTCAGTGCTAATAATCGCTTATTCTTCTTCCAAGCCAAATGAAAAATTAAAGATTGTACAACTGATGAAATATGATCATTTTATCCCATGAATTAACTTGAATGCAACACAAACTATGATTATTGTTTTTGGCACTGAGAAAGCCAATAGTGTTGGTGCCTTAAAATTAAAGCAAAATTAAGGTTGAACGATAGGCACCTTCCAGCACACATCAGACTGTTTTTTGTGGTGAACCTAATAATCAGCTACATATAGTTAAAAGAATAGGATATCTGGCTCTATAAACTTTGAATTCATCCTTGAAAAAAGGAAAATAAAATTGACAACAATTATGATTTGTCACAGTTTTAACCCATTTAGAAGTTATGGTACAATTAGGGTTTTGGGTTTCTTTTTTTCTTCAAGTTCTTCTTGGCTTGATCATTTTCCCTGTTTTTTCTCTTTGAACTCTTCACAGCTTGAGGAGAAAAAGAAACTTTGAATAAATTTGCATACTCCAGTCCCTCTTGTATTCCTTCCTTTACAATAATTCCCCACACTTTTTTTTTAACTTGCCCATCTGAATGAAAAATTCTGTGCAGTTGTCTTGAAAATAAGCCTAAAAATTTGAGATCGAGTTGACGATCCACATGACCAGTTTTTGGTTTTTGTTGCTCTACTTTAGCTTCAATGATCTTCTTATATATTTGCTTTGCCTCGTTCTTCATAAATAAGTTTCTTCGATTAGATGTTTTAATTTTAGCACAAATATGATGTAGAAATATCTTTCGATGTCGATTTGTACCTTCTGGGCCAAAATATGCGTAGTTTTGCCTTGCTACTGAAACGTACCCCTCGACAGCATTTATTTCCATAATTTCTTGCTCTGTAGTACTTCTGAGCCATTCACGTATAATAGAAGCTATTTCCTCATACACCTCCCATTTTTTTTGCGGGTTAGCCACGGTTTGGCCTAAACAGTCAAGTAACTCATGTGCATAATACATGCAGCGGCAAGCCACTGACACATGTAAACCCTCCTCCTGTTAAGTCACTAGGACTATGTACTTAGTTATGTGTAAGAATGTATATAGACTGTAGTCGCGGCGTCCCCTGTTCTCCGGTTCTTTCCGGAGTTCTACAGGCTGACACCGTGCTACAGGTAAAGTAATGAAGTTACTGGGTTCTTTCCGGAGTTCTACAGGCTGACACCGTGCTACAGGTTATGGGCTGTACCCGCGGGCATTGAAACGTTAGCCATAGACAACTCCACCAGCGTTAGCGACACTAGGAACGCTAGTAGCCGATAGACCCCCAGCGTATGTCTAAAACAGGCGAAAATTCAGACACTGGTAAAACTAAAACTCCCCGACTCACCCGCTCAATCTCTAACCGTGAGCTTCGCAGCCTCGGTATCAACCCGAATACCGAGTATCTTATTTCGTCGCGCGGTACTCGCGCTAATCCCTCAGTTACACCTGCACCAACTCTAACCCCCATTCCACAAACGCCTCCCACACATAATCCTTCCCCCCCCTCTTCACCTCAATCCTCCCCTTTGCAAAAAGTCCCTTCCCCCCGTCTCAGTCGCTAATCAAAGAGATCGCTCCCCTCCCATCCACCCCCCATTTATCCCCTACTCTAAGACATAGCGAAGCATCTATCGCTTCTGCCCCTACAAATTCCCCTTCTCAAAACGAATCTCCCTCCCTCGCTCTTACCCCTACCCCCCTCTCTACATCTAAACCACCCACAACACATAGCGAGGCTATCAACCTCACTACTAATATTAATAATACCCCTATAACCACCCCAATCGACGACATAACCCGTGCGATTGGGGAATTGTCCCTTAACTCTAATTCAATGGCAAATACAAATGTCCCACAGTCCATCCCTCGCTCCACATCTCCCTTCAGGAGAAATGTGCCACCTCATCTTGCACAACAAAATCAACCCATTAGTATGATTGAGAGACAACGAACCTTAAAGAATGTTATTGATTTCACTAAATCCATTCCAACTCTTGAATGCTCTGGCTCTAATTTCTCTGAATGGCACACCAATGTCTTAGCTCTGATCAAAGATTTTGTGGGCACAAGAGCATATGCACTAAATGATGGCACTGGACCCGATGATTATGAAGACAGAGTTACACACCTCATTCTCCTTCACTCCATTTCTCCAAACCTGCGCCATGAAATATCTAGAGATTGGAAAGCACGACCAACTTATCTTCATATCATCAACAAATTCTCCAGAGCTAACCATACCTCCAAAATGACAGCCATTTGTAATTTCATCAATCTAAAGCAAACACAATTCACATCACACAATGAATATTTAGAGGCATTCAACAAATATTTTGATGCAATTGAACGTCAAGGAATCACTTTCGATCATAAAGTATTCAAAGCACTAATGTCCCATGCCTTATTACCTTCATCCCTTAAAGATCTATATGTCGATCTCTGTGTTGCTCTAGACAATCGTGTTGACTCAAATGCGATCACCTTTGAGGATTTCTGCCAACTCATGCCAACTTTGACTCAAAACAGGGTGGATAGAGAATCATTCACAACAACTCCAGCGGCTTCTTTGTCATCAGAACCCATTTTTAGTGTGGCAGCTCATCCCCAACGCCAAACTGACTCCTACAGACCCCCAGGTGCTCAAAGACAATGCCACGAATGCAAATCAACAGCTCATTTCTTTTCCCACTGTCCTTACAACCTGAACTCGTCCACTTTTTCTGCAAGGCTCTACCTCATGAGAGAACGTGCTACAACACTCACATCTGATCCAAAGGCAAAAAGCAAACCAATTTACATCCCTTATAAGAGACCACAACGCAGACAAATTAGAGCACGAGATGTACAAATTGAAGCGGATGAAGTCACAATTTTTGAAGAAAATGTGGAAGCTCTATATGAACAGTTGGATCAAATTGATCTAAACAGTACAGAATGGTCACTTGATGCGCTGACTGGGAATGTGGCAATATTGGACTCTGGTGCCACACATCATATCACTGGCAATGTGAACCTTCTCAACAATTTCAGACCCCTTAAAAATCACATCCCTATCAAAGTTGCAACTAACTGTCCTTCCTCATTTATCACTGGCATAGGGGACCTAAAAATAAAAGGAGATGGGAAAGTTGTTACTATTACAAATGTTTTTTACTGTCCAGAAGTTAGAACTACACTTATTTCTCTCTTTGATTTAGTGGACAATGGTTTTTGTTTTGATCTATGTTCTGAAGACAAAAATTTAGGGATTTATTTTAAAGATGAACTGATTATGACAGGGCAGTTGGAAAGTACGAGGAGAAGATGGATTTTAGATGTAATTAGGTCTAGTAACTGCAATCAAAATGTTTCCTCTTATCACTTTCCCTTGAATCCTTCCCTCCTGCGTACTGTTAAAAAGAATGAAATCATCAATCGACCACCTGCTGCAAAAGGTTCCCTGATGGACTGGCATAGAAGGCTTGGCCACACCAGTGAAAACACAATTCGCACTATTATCAAAACTGGAATTGGTGCTGGCTTGCCCCTATCTATGCCACCAGGTAAGATTGACTGTGAAGATTGCCTAATAGCCAAAAGTACAAGAAAAGCTTCAGCAACACGGGAATCAAGACCAGAATCAATGATGAGCCTTATTGTTGGAGACCTGGTTGGTCCTATGGATCCCACTGTGAATGGAGCAAGATGGGCGGCAATGTTTAGAGAGAGTTCAACGTCCTATGGTGAGGTATTCTTGCTCAACTCCAAATCTGAGGCCACAACTGCTTTTGTTACCTTTTATAAAAAGCTCGAAAATGTTACTGGTAAGAAATTACAAGCATTAAGAACCGATGGGGGGGAAATGCACAGTAAACAGATGGCTCAGATTCTGGCTGACATTGGAGCTACTCACGAGATCACCTGTCCTCACCACCATGAACAAAATGGATCAGCAGAACGCTTCAACAGGACTGTTGGTGACATTGCCAGGACAATCTTACTAGCAAGTGAACTACCTGAATGTTTCTGGGGCCTTGCTTACAAATGGGCAGCCCATGTTCACAACAGGCTCCCAAATGTCAAGACTGGTGACAAAACTCCTCTGAAGCTCATGTACAATTGTGACCCAACTTACTCAAACCTCAGGATATTTGGTGAAACAGCTTTTGTCCATATCCACAAAGAAACTAGACGTAAACTGGACCAGCGAGCTTTGATCTGTAAGTGTATAGGTTATTCTCTGAACAATACAGGTTGGATTTTCTGGCACCCAGAATCAAACTCCTTTTTTGAATCTGCTATGGCTGTTTTCCCTGGTGACCAACTTCCTTCCCACAAAGCTGCTTATCAACCACCACCATCCAAGGGATCTTTAGGTCATATCCTCAATAATATGAAGCTAGGTGATTTCAAGGATGAAGAAACTCTTATTTCTCAGGAAAAAGCGGTACATGAGACTGTTAAAAAAGGTTTGTCCCAATCATCCATTATTCCCCGAACACACCTGCAAGCTATGATCTCGCCTGACAGTCGTAAGTGGGACCAAGCTTGCAAAAGGGAACTACTAAACATGAAAGATATGGATGTATGGTATGAGGAAAAGCTCCCCCCTGGCGCCAAGCTCACCAATGCAAAATGGGTCTTCACAATCAAAAATCCTTCTTCGAGCACTCCGATTTACAAGGCACGATATGTAGCTAAAGGTTTTTTACAACAATATGGTATTGATTTTACTGACACCTTTGCCCCAACTGCTACTTTTGCTTCACAACGCATTCTTCTCACTTTGGCAGCTTATCACAAATGGCCTGTAAAATCTTTTGATGTCACCGCTGCTTACCTTCACAGCCCAATTGATGAAGCAATTTGGGTGCGTCCTCCTGAAGGTTACCAGCTACGTGAAGCTGGCAATGCGTTACGCTTAAAGAAAGCACTCTACGGTACCAAGCAAGCAGCAAGATGCTGGTGGCTCCATATAGCTAGCAAGTTGGATGCTCTGGGGTATAAAGCTAGTCAGTATGATAAAAGTTTCTATGTTCTTAGGAAGAAGGATTGTTTGGGGGTGATATGGATACATGTTGATGATGGTATAGTTACTGGTAGTAGTGAAGCGGTGTTAAAGTGTTTGGAAGATGGCTTAGATGGTAGTTTGAAGGTGAAATGGAATGATAATATTGATGGTATAGTAGGTGTTTCTATCAAAGAAGTTCCAGAAGGTTTTGACCTACACAATTTTCAGCTCATTGACAAAATTCTACGGACTCATAACCCATCTGGATTAACCACAAGATCACCTCTACCAAATAATTTGGAAATCACCACGGCAAAAGATGAAGAGGTAGCTATAGAGACAACTAAATATCTCTCCATTTTAGGTGCTCTCAGCTATGTGGCAGTTGCAACTAGACCAGACCTGTCCTTCCCAGTCAATTTTTTGGCACGCTTCTCCTCCAAACCGAATGCCACCCACTGGATAGCTCTCAATCACCTTCTTAGATATGTTCAACACACCTCCACCCTTTGTCTTCACATCCACCCTGACCGTAACTCACCGCTTGAACTACTTTCTTTCTCTGATTCCACTTGGAATAACAAAGAATTCTCAAGAGCGCAAAGTGGACACCTGCTACTCCTTAACTCTTGCCCAATTGTTTGGACATCCAGGCGCCAGCTGACAGTAAGTGATTCATCGTGCACAGCTGAATATGTGGCACTTGGTGGTGGTATGAAAGACGCAATTTGGATCTCAAACCTGCTCAAAGATATCTTCCCTGATATCCCCCCTATCAAGATCTTCTGCGACAACAAAGGAGCAATTGCCAATGCAAAAGATAACCCTGGCAACAAGCGGACACGGCATGTGGATAGGTGTTTCTATATTGTTAATGAACAACTCTTTCTGAAAAAAGCAACATTGGAATGGGTCCCCACTGCTCAAATGCGGGCTGATATACTTACAAAATCACTGGGCCCATCTCTAACAATGCTGAGAAGGAAAGATGTGTGTGTGTGGTGATGGGGCTATATTTCTCTTCTCTTATTTTTTCTTTTCTTCCTCCTTTTTTCTTCTTCTCATCTCTTTTTATTTCTCTTTCCATTTTGGAGTTGGTTATATTTGCATGGGGGGGATATCAGTAATATTTTTCATAACTAAGTGGGGGGGATGTTAAGTCACTAGGACTATGTACTTAGTTATGTGTAAGAATGTATATAGACTGTAGTCGCGGCGTCCCCTGTTCTCCGGTTCTTTCCGGAGTTCTACAGGCTGACACCGTGCTACAGGTAAAGTAATGAAGTTACTGGGTTCTTTCCGGAGTTCTACAGGCTGACACCGTGCTACACCTCCATCATTCTCAGTACTTCCGCATGAAGTCTTAAATAAAAACCCCTATCTGTCTTTTGTGACAGGATAGAAGATTCTAAAGTTTCCACCGCAAAATTAGTTTTTTGAATATTCTGAAAAATTAATGTTTGCGCTATCTTGAAACAGTACAAAAATTTACCAGATACTTGAAGAGAGTCAAATGATAAATAATTTTTTAATCCTTCAAAATAAGCAGCATAAATTTCAATAGGTGCTCTGGGTCGAGGTTCGCGGCCTGAGGTTGATCTTGCTGAAAAGGGATATTCGGACAGGAAATAGAGTACCTTTCCTGTTTCCTGTAGTTTTTGAATGAATGGATTTTTGGATTTTTTTATGGCTTCATCCCACTCTGGTAATGGGGTTGATATAATTTGACTTGTTTCCCTATTTTGACCGTCCGTTCCAAGACTCGAATATGTGTACGTTCTAATAGATATATGCCAATCACGGGACACATGGTGAGCATTTTCTATAAGTGCATCTTCAACAATGTTTTTTTCTTGACGAGATTCCGCACAAGATGCATTGTGATTGAGAATGTGTTCAGGTTGACGGTCAGGTTTACTGTGTTTATCTTCATTCCTCGAATGATATAGTCCCTCTCCAAAGTCATAATATAATATATTGGTAAACTGACTGTGACGTGGACGTAACGCTGAATCTGGATTTCTTTGTTCAAGATTGCCAACTTTGAGATTATTTTCTTGGCGCTGAGAAAAGTCCACCACTTCTGATGGGCGCTTATACCAGCCATCTAAGTGATGTTGTCCCCATTGATTGAAATACTTCTGTAAATCAAAATTACTTAGTAGTGTCCTGCATATTTTTATCAGAAGAAGAGATAAAAAACATTTTGGTGATGTACTGGATCACTTTGCTCGATCAGATAGTCTAGTTTTGGAGTGTGTGTCGGGCGTTTGATATTAGAGAATGGTGGAGTTGATAATCCTTTTTGACAATCGCTTAATTCGCTCAAATACGAGACATGCTGATTGTGGAGATGCATTTTTGTATAAAGAAAGGACATTTCAGGCAGTAATTTCTACATAGACTTTTAAAACACATACTGGGTTACTTGTTGAAGCATCATTTGGAAAAGCCCAAGACAGCCCTGCAGTAGGAAAGTAATTTTCATGTCGATAGCACACTGACTCTATTCCGTTACGCTGGAACAAATTATTTGACGTAGATATAAAATCATCTCCTTCTGTGAATAAAGACCAAAGCTGAAAACAATGGCCATCATCTCGAAGTATAGATTTTCTGCTTGTGGGCTTACAAAATCCTACAGATGTTTGCAGAAGTTTCAAAAACAAATAAAGCATTTTCAAGTTGGACATGCTCTGATGGGATGAGTTGGAAATTTAAAAAATGTACTTGGAATTTCACTTTCTCCTTATCTCAAGCTTGTATTGTAGGAGTTCGTTAGTCAGAGAAAAGAGTCAATCGTTTGATACATTCAATACCGAAAACATTGAAACAAAAATGAAAATTTCCAAAAATTTATTGACAGCCCAAAAATTGAGCTTCAGTATTTTTTTGAAAGCTTCAGTTCTTTTTTGTGATTGTCTGTTTGACTTCTCTTTCAACTCAGTTGACACTACGATACATCTTCGTTTCGTAATGGAGCGCAACAATTAAGCCACAGTTGTGCAACAGTTACGAAACAATTATTTTTTTTGCACTTAAGACTCACTTAAAACCTTCAAGTGCTAAAAATAACTGCTACATAACTGTTGCGTAAATGTTGCGCCTTTTTTTTTTTTTTAGTTTCATACAATCTCACCCGAAAAGGGGGCATGAAGGAAAAAGCACGTATAAAGGAAACTAAGTGTGAAGGAGCTAACACAAGGTTGAGTAGTGCAATGGAATAAACGCAATTATTAAGTTTAGCACTGGTAATTAATCCGCTAGGGTGAGATTATTAATGAATCTCCCTATTTTAGCTAAGTAGGAGGCAACCTCAGATATAATACTCGAAGAAGAGAGGAGAGCAGAGGTATGAAAAGGAACTTTGTGGGATCGTTGCGCCTTTGTCGCGCCCCAGGACGAAACAAACATTTATTGCAGTGGTAATTGCTATAATTAGATGTTTAAGTTTTCGCCGGATAATTGCCCTACTTAAAAGTCATGAAGTTTGTCAAAATCGTGTCAAATTTACGTCAAAAGGATGTCTAAAAGCTAAGTTTTGGTTGACAGTTGGTGTTGCTATTGTTAGAGCACGTACAATCCTCCATGAATTTAGTCCAATTATGCAATTTTTTTGCATTAATTGGGATATAACCTCACTCCTTTTAAGGTTTCCATCATTATTTTTAAGCCTGTCCCATGTGGCCATCAGAGTTTGTTGGATAGTTTCTGACAAAGAATTTACTCCAGTTATTTTTATTCTCTAAGCATTTCAGAGCTAAACCGTGGGTTGTCTTTTAGAGCACATCAAATGAGTGCAGCAAACATGTCATAATTTAAACTCAGGTTTTGAGCTTTGAGGTCAGCATAAAAAACCTTTAGGTAAGATATCATTGTTATGGGGTTGGGAAAACTGTTTTATTGGATATTGAGGACTTTGTTGAGGGAAATGAGTTGTCCTGAGTGAGAGAGCACATTGTATTGTTGACATAAGTGCTTGAAAGCTTTGGTACTGGGTGTTAATAATAAAATCTGTGTTTTGAAATTCAATTGAACAGAATTTATTAAGATTTCCCACCCAATACATTCCCTTGCCAAGCTATTTGACAGATTTGGCCTGGTAAGGAATTAAGGCTTGCCAATATAGTCATTGAGAGTGATTTTTAATTCTTTGTACCACAGGCAGAAATTGGAGCCATTTTCCTTGAGTTTGGTAGGCCAGTTGACCATTTATTTTTGGACTTCTCTTATCATTTCAATAACTTGATACCTAGCAGCACTACAGGTAGCTGCAAAAGGGTCATGGTATTCTTCATCTTTGGATGGTACAGCTTGATGTTGTTTGACATAAGGGTCAAAGTTGGAGGCAGCATCTTCATTTTCATCTTCTTGGTCATTGGCATACTGGGAAGGGGTGGACAGTTCCCTAGAAGCGACATTTACTTTTGAGGTCGTGGTCAATTGATGGGTTGTTGTTCCTGTTTCAGGGGTCAATGATGGGGGTCAGGTTTCTAAGGGTGTTGTATCTCTTGGAGGCATGGTGGTTTTTTTTATGTTATTTTATTTATTTCTGAAGAATATTGGAATAGTAGAAGAAGAAGGAAAGAGAGAGAAATAATAAAAGAAAAGAAAAGAAAGAGAGAAAAAAAGGTTTTTAGGTAGTAGTGCACCCACTACTACTTTTGTTCAGGTTCTTGTGAGGAACCTAACCTAATCACCAGTTGAAAAAAGGAAAAGAAAAAGTTAGGAGAGAAAAGGTCTAACAAAAGAAAAGAAGAAGAGAAAATAGAGAAAATAAAATTGAGTTGTATCTGAAAAGAATTTTCAGAGAAAAATATAAGAAATTTGAGTTGTAGCTGACAAGGCTAAATGCTTTTAAAATTTTAGTCAAGTGGTGAGGATTATTAAAAAGAAAAATAGTGCACTAAAGGCCCATAACCTGATGGCAGGAAGCTAATGATAAGTTATTTCACTATATTATTTTTTCAATGTTTCAGAAATACTATAACTATATACATTGTGAGACTGCAGTGTAGTTGAGACCTAACAAAAATATCCCCAACTGGTGCCGGAAATCCCTATCAGGGATATCTTACTTTTTGTGTAGTGAAATGAAAATTTATTGCAGTCACCACGGGAAATCTAGGGGTGAATTGCTAGCAATCCCCTCTCTTGAAATTTAGAGTGTCCCTTAAATATGCCAGGTTTATGAATACTTTATAAACATAAGTAAATTAGAGTTAGATTTACATTTATTCTCAGATTGATTATAGACAGAATATCAACTGATTCCAAATTATGCACAAGTTGATCCTCCAGAACTTGATTTTGGTCCTCTGATGAGCACAAATTGAGCACAAATTCATCTAACCTAAGCTTATGCATATATAATAATTCAGGATACTTGCTCTATTAAATTTGATAATAAAATAAAATATTGATGAATTTATATAAAAAAATTATTATGTAAGATATTAAATTATAAATTTAGGCATCATAGGAGGGCACTTAATAGAACTTAATTATACTATGTGACACCTTAATACTGTATCACACAGTTTGAAACATTTAAAACAAAATGAGTCATGATGGGCAATGAAATTGCTTGGACAGACACTTTCAAAATTAATACTGACCATAATACACAAGTATGAAACCTTGGCATCTATCCAATAAAAGATTTTCCTTCTGATAAATGGATTTTTCTCAGTTACTCCCTGCTAAAAAGTGTCCTTCTGAGGTTTGTCTAACCTTCAGGGGGGTAATTTGGCCACATCACACTACTTCTATTTCCATGATTGACCAAAACATCATCCTCATTCCCATCTAAAGAGTTGATCTCATCTGACTGTGGCTGATCAAAGGGGTCCACCACAAGTTTAGCCAAAATTTTGGTGAACACTTTTTTGATGGATAGTGACTAACTGGTGCTTTCCAAAATTGTCCACCTCAAGTTAGGATAAAATTCAGGAGGATAAATTTATTATGAATACCAAATTAACTGAAGAATACTTTTGTCCTAGCTACTCTTCATCATAAAAGTGTCCAACTGAGGCTTAGCCATAATTCAGGTAGACACTTTTGGAAAGGCACAGTCTGATGGGTTTAATATCTATATATGGCAATAAGTATCAGTTTTTTATCAACATGGAAATAGAATTAATTTAATATGGCCAAAGTGTCCACCTGAAGTTTGGCCAAAATACAGGTGGAAATCTTTATGAGGATTACTTGATGAAATGAAGAAGACTTGCAATTACTTTCCATCATAAAATTTTCAAACTTAAGTTTATCAAAAATTGTGGTGACACTTTTGCCAGATCCAGTCATATGGGATCAACTCTCTATATGGCAATGAGAATCAATTTTTAGTCAATCATGGAATTAGAAGTAATTTTATATGGAAAAACTTTCCACCTGATTTTTGGCCAAAAATAAGTTGGAAATGTTTATGAGGAATACTAGATTAGCTAAAGAAGACTTGCACCCTACTACTGTCCATCATAAAAGTGTCCACCAGAAGAATTCTCAAACTTGTGGTTGACACCTTTGGCCTGGTCCAGCCATATGGGATCAATTCTGCATATGGAAATGAGGATTTAATTTGGTCAATCATGGTACTAGAAGTAATTTGATATAGATAAAGTGTCCAACTAAATATTGGAAAAAAATCAGTTGAAAACTTCATTTAGTTTTTCAAAAAATCAAATTAAGTAAAATTTTATTCCTGATGATGCCCATTTTATCCAACACCTCTTCTGAGCCTTGAAAGTAGGCATTTAGCTTGAATTTTGAATTTCATATAAAATCCCTATTATTCAACCTATTTCTTTTTATCCCTTTTTTTTCTTTTAGATATCAATTAATTTTATGTAAAACAAATCATTTTCATAATTTTTTACCTGTATTTAATAAAATTATTAAAGGTTTAACATCACCCTGTAAGCATTTGGCACATGTTTTTTTGCTATACTAATAAAAATAATAATATACTGGTAACAAAAAATTGATCAAATGATAAAATATTAATAAAACAGAAAGATCAAATACCAGTTGCACTGAAGAAGAGCTGGACCCTAGATACTCACCATCAAAAAAGTGTCCAGCACAAGTTTGGCCGAACTTGTGCTGGACACTTTTGGTCAGTTGCAGTCATATGAGATCAATTCTTGCTATGGCAATGAAAAAATTTTTTTGGATAAAAAACTTCACTAGAAGCAGTTTTACATAGCCAAATTTTCTACCTAGATTTCATCCAAACCACAGGTGCACAATTTTTTATCTTTGAAAAAAAGTCAATTTAGTACAATTTATCCCTGATGGCTCTCATTCGCTTCAACACCTCTACTGGCCTTTGATAGTAGGAATATTACTTGGATTTTTTTTTCATATTTGATCCCTTTAACTTAATTTTTTATTCCTAATATTGCTTTTGGATACCAATTAATAATTTTTAAAATAAACTATTTTCATATTTTTATACATTTATTTAATAATATTATAAATGACATAACATCACCTGGTATGCATTTGGCACATGAGTTTTTTCTATACTTAAAAAATTAATAATATAATGGCGACCAAAAATTAATCAAATGATATTAATGAGTGAGGAACAAATATAAAATACCAGTAGACATGTTTGTAAGAAATACTAGATGAACTGAAGAAAAATTCTACCCTAGCTACTCTCCATCATAAAAGTGTCCAGCACAGGTTCGGCCGAACTTGTGCTGGACACTTATGGTCAGGTGTAGTCAGATGGGATCAATTCTCTCTATGGAAATGAAGATAAATTTTTGATATAAAATTACACTAGAAGTAGTTTGATATGGCAAAATTTTCATGCTGAAGTTTTGGTAAAGCTCAAGTGGATTTTTTTTTTATTTTTACAAAAAAGAAAATTTAGTGCAAGTTTAGCCATGATTGTGCTAATTTAATTCAACATCTCTTTTTTCTGTTTATGGCAGGAATTTAACTTGGATTTTAATTTTCATCTTTGATTTCTTTTATTTTACTTTATTCCTCTCATATTTCTTTTGGATAGAAGTTTATTTTTTGTAAAATAAATCATTTTCATATTTTTTTACCTTTATTTAATAATATTATAAAAGGTGTAACATCACCCAGTATTCATTTGGCACACAATTTTTTGCTATACTGATAATATTAATAATATAATGGTGACAAAAATTAATCAATTGATAAATATGAGTGAGGCACAAAGATTTAATAACAGTGGAAATGTTTATGAGAAATTTCAGATGATTAAAAATGACTTGCACCCTGGCTACTCTTCATAATAAAAGTGTCCAGCACAAGTTTGGCCAAACTTGTGCTGTACACTTTTGGTTGCATGCCGTCAGACGCAATCAATTCTTTTTATGGAAATGAGACTGAATTATCACTCCATCATTGCACTGAAAGTAGTTTTATATAGACAAATTGTCCCCTGGAAGTTTGTCCAAACCTACAGTAGACAATTTTTTCCTTTGGTAAAAAGTAAATTTGATCCATGTTAATCTATTATGGTGCCCATTTTTTCTGAAGCCTCTACTGGCTCATGATAGCAGAAATTATACTTAATATCTTTATTTCATGTTTGATCTCTTTAATTTTAATCTTACCCTTTTATTTATCCTTTAGCTTCTAAATATCAATTTTATTTTGGTAAAACTGATAACTTTCACATTTTTTTACATTTATTATTTTATATTATTAAAGTTGTAAAATCATCCAGTGTACATTCATTACACATGTTTTTGCTATACTAAAAACATTAATAATATAATGGTGACTAAAAAATAATCAAATAATAAATATGGATGACACAGAAAGATCAAATACCCATAGACATTTTTAAAATGAATATAAGATTAACTGAAGAAGACTTGCACCCTAGCTACTCTCCATCATAAAAGTGTCCAGCACAATTTCAGCTGAGCTTGTGCTGTACACTTTTGGTTGCATGCAGTCAGATGGGATAAATTTACTCAATGGAAGTTAAAATGAATTTTTTCTCAATCATTGCACAAGAAGTAGCTTTATACTGCTATACTATCCTCCTGATTTTTTGGAAAACCTCAGGTGGACACTTTTATTAATTTAAAAAAAAAGAAAACATATTCCAAATCTAGAACTGGTGGTGCAAATTTGGTCTGAAAACTCAAATTATCTTTGATGGCAGAAATTTTATTTGAATGTTAAATTTCATATTTAATCACTTTTATTTTACTTTTTTATTCCTGTTTTTGCTTTCAAATATCAATTTATTTATTGTAAAACTAATACTTTTCATATTTTTTTTACTTTTATTTAATAAGATTATGAAAGATGTAGCATCTCCCAGTATGCATTTGGCTTACAAATTTTTTCAATACTAATAACATTAATATTATAATGGTGAAAAACAATGAATCAAATGATAAATATGAATGACACAGAAAGATCATATACAAGTGGATTTGTTTATAAGGAATACCTGATGAACTGAAGAAGACCTGCACCCTAGATACTCACCATCATAAAAGTGTCCAGCATAAGTTTGGCCGAACTTGTGCTGGACACTTTTGGTTGCATGCAGTCAGATGGGATAAATTTACTCTATGGAAATGAAAATGACATTTTGCTCAATCATTGCAAAATAAGTAGTTTGATATTGCCAAAATGTCCTCCTGATGATTTTTAAAAACTCATCAGGACACTTTCTTTGGTTTAACAAAAAAGAAAATATAGTGCAAGTTTAGCCCTGGTGGTGCACATTTGATCAAACACCTCTACTTGTTATTGATAGTGGGAATTTTCCTTAGATTTTTTTTTCTTATTTTATCCCTTTTATTTTACTTTTTTATTGCTCATATTGCTTTGGATATCAATTTTTAATTTTTAAAATAAATAATTTTCATACTCTTATACCTTTATTTAATAATATATGATTAAAGGTGGAACACCACCTGGTATGCATTTTTCACACAAGTTATTACTATAGTAATAACGTTAACAATATAATGATGACAAAAAATTAATCAAATGGTAAATTTAAATGACACAGAAAGATAAAATTCCAGTGGAAATGTTTATAAGAAATTCCTTTTGAGTTTAAGAAGATTTGCTGTATGCCTACTCTCAATTATAAAAGTGTCCAGCACAAGTTTGGCCGAACTTGTGCTGGACACTTTTGGTTGCATGAAGTCATATGAGATAAATTCTCTCTATGGCAATAAACATGATATTTCACTCAATTATTGAAGTAAAGAATGTTTAATATTGTAAAATTGTCCCCTGGAAGTCTGTCCAAACCTCAGGTCAAAATTTGTTAGCTATACATAAAAGTAAGTTTAGACCAAGTCTTGACCTAGGGGTCCCCAACTGTCCCAACACCACTTCTGGCTCTTGATAGTAAAAATTTTACTTGTATTTTTTATTTCGTATTTGATCCCATTTATTTTCATTTTACTTTTCTATTACTGTTTTTAATTTTAAATATCAATTTATTTTTTTAAAAACTAAACATATTCATATTTTTTAACTTTATATACTAATATTATTAAAGTTGTAACATCACCAATTTTGCATTTGGCATGCAGGTTTTCGCTATACTAGAAACATTAATAATATATATGGTGACAAAAAATTAATTATAAGATTAATATGAATGATAAAAAAAAGTTAAAAACTGTCAGTATAGTCTAGTATGTAAGTATGATATAATAGTGTTATTTTATGGTCCTACTACTTATTTATAGATTATTTAGTGATTAAACCTCAGGGGAAGACTAATAGAATAGTTATACTCAAATAAAACTCACAATACTTGGATTTAAATGCGTGCTAGTGGTGGAAAATAGAAGAATAAAATATAGTTATAGCTTTTTATAAAGATAATATCAATTTATAAGGGCTTTATAATATATTTCTGGTTGCTAATAATTGTATTATAGTGTTTGTTTGAAGTGTAGTAATTGAATAATGATAATAAACCGTCAAAATCCCTCCTTACTTATACCCAAATCCACTGGAGTGCACAGACCTTCAATCCAGATGATGTCACTGCTATCCCCGGCAATTACAGCACTGTGAGGGCCCATCACCTCCCCATGGCGTCCACTTCAAGCAGGTTCAACACCCAGACCTCCAGTAAGGACCCTCCATCACTATTAATAATAACACAGAGTCATACCATAAATAGAAAACCCAGATAAAAGCGGATACCATAAAGAAACAGGTAAAATAAATGATCAAAAAGAGATTTAATGAAACTAAAAGCATATAAAGGAAACAAATAAAATGTCCAAGCCCCCAATAACATCCCCAAGCATCCACATTAACCCAAAAACATCTTTCCAACCCATAAATCCGTGAATAACCATCCAAGGAAGTAATTTTAGTTGTCCAAACTGGGTGTATGCGCCTGATATAGGTGCCTATGCTTCTGTAGGCGTTGTGAGTCCACTGATTTCGTCCATATGACCTAAAATAAGCAGAAAAACAAAGGTTATAGGCTATTAAGGGGCAAAAACCCACTTATATACCTAAATATACATAATATACTGCATATTTCACTGAATATGAGATTTATGTATACATATAAGCTTATGTATGTCAATAATTACTTCATATCACTTAAGATAAGTATATTATGACTCCATTAACACCTTAATAAGTATTATTAGGCCATGGATAAGCTATTTAAACTATTATAAATTATATAATAGAATAATAATTATATATATATATAATAAAATAATATATATTATTATTTTAACCTTATTTTTAAGATATAAGCTTAATCTAGTTAAGGTTATCTTATTTTAAGCATAAGAAGTACTCAGTCCTAAGGATATTTAGGCTGACACTCCCTCACCCCAAAAAAAAACAATAAAAAAAATGTTAAGACATTTTAATTAATCTTAAGGAATGAAATAATAAAATAAAAAATAATTTTTATAATACATATACTGAATGAACAGTATTATTTAGATTTAAATTTTTTCAAGAGATTTTTAAGATCAGAGATTTCATTTTCTGGAATCCACTGGTCATATTCACTTGATTTATTTTTAAATCTTAATAGATACTCAACTCCCTTTTCTTTTGTAAGGTGTCTCTTTTTAAGTATCTTTTCAATTTCTGCTTTTTCCACTATTTCTTCAGGTTTCTGTTTATGCCTTCCTGATCTTCTTGGAAAGAGAGCAGTATCATTAGAATGGTATGGTTTTATAAGAGAAATAGGAAATACTGGATGTTTTCTATCATAAGGTGCATATAGAATAACCTCAACAGCATTATTACCAACCATCTTTTTAACTACAAATGGTCCAATGAATGGATCCTTCAATTTAACATTACCATTTAAATTGAAATGTAGCGTTGAAATAAGGACTTCATCACCCTCTTTGAACATTTGTTCTTTATGGGCTTTATCCCATCTTTTCTTTTCATACTCAAAAGCCTTATTTATACATTCTTGAGCATGTTTT
Organism: Hemileia vastatrix; assembly: GCA_030280995.1. NCBI lineage: Eukaryota > Fungi > Basidiomycota > Pucciniomycetes > Pucciniales > Zaghouaniaceae > Hemileia > Hemileia vastatrix. Next base: position 63,779,435 of record JASXTE010000001.1, read on the forward strand.
CTGCATAATTCCTGCATCTGAAGAAAAGATTTAGTACCTGGATGAATATCCAATCTAGGTAACTTATTAAGAGTTTTAGCAGGGTTATTAGGTACATAACCCAACCATAACTCAAATGGCTTTTTGCCAGTGACAGAATGTACTGTACTATTATATGCAAATTCTAAACCTGGGATAAGGGTTACCCAATCATGCGTGAATTTGTCATTGTCTTTAAAATTAAGACCAAAAGCACAGTATCTTCTTATCATATCTTCTAAGGTTTGTATCATTCTTTCTGCTAGCCCATCTGTTTGTGGATGGTGTGCTGTAGAAAGTTTTAATTGACACCCTGAAACATCCATAAGTGACGTCCAGAATTCAGAAGTAAATTTAGGATCTCTGTCAGAAACTATTGCTTTGGGGAAACCTGCTGTATTTAACATTTGTGTCCACCATAAAAAAGCTAAGTCCTTTGCAGAAACCTCTTTGTGGGTAGGAATAAATTTACACATCTTTGTAAATCTATCTACAATTACCCAGCAGGAGTTATAACTTTTATGCCCTGCTATTGGCAAACCTGTTACAAAGTCCATGTTAATGATTTCCCATGGAGCTTTTGGTTGCTCAATTTGTTGTAATAAACCAGCTCTTTTTCCTGTTAATCTTTTAGATTTTTGACAAGAATCACATGTTTCAACATATTTCTGAACATCCTCAGACATGTTAATCCACCAAGCTGTGTTTTTTACTCTGGTTAATGTTTTATGGTAGTCAAAATGACCTGCTAATATATCATCATGACATATACTTAACATTAACTCCTTCATTGAAGGGGGAATTACAATTACATTACTTAATTTTTTCCTGTAATATATAAAACCATCCTCAATGGAAAATTTTCCTTTCTCTAATGCCTCTTTATACTTATTTGGTAATGTTTTTATTAAAACATTCATTGAAGCATTAGATGGATCATTTAATATTGTAGTTAATTTACTTAAGTCAGGATCTGAATTATAATTATCAAGAATTGATTGCATAAATTCATCCTCAAGATCTACAATATAAATGCCATAAATGTTAATAATCTCTGATTCAGGAACATAAGCAGGATTATCATCATTATTAGGCAGAGGTACTCTAGATAACAGATCTACATTAGAGTGCAAGGTTCCTGCTCTATGTGTAATAGTCATCCGTCCTCTGTATTCTTGTACAGCTAATTGCCATCTAAACATGTGTCTATTAGGAGTTTTCATGTTTAAGAGTGACTTAACTGCACTACAGTCAGTTATTAACTCAAATTTTTGGTCTTCAAGGTAATAATATAGCTTTTCAAGAGCCCATACTACTGCCAAACATTCAAGTTGAGTAGCACCATATTTTAATTCACCACTTCTCAGAGTACGTGAAATATAGCAGATTAATACTTCTGATATTTTACCTTCAATAAGTTGTTTTTGATGCAAAGCAGCACCCAGTCCAATAAAACTTGCATCTGTATATAATACAAAAGGTAATTGGAAATCTGGTAATCCCAAGATAGGAGCTGTCATTAAACATTCTTTCAACTTATTAAAAGCTTGTTGTCTTTCATTATTCCAAATGAAAGCTTCTGATTTCTTTATCAGTGTGGTCAGTGGTGCAGCAATTGATTGGTAGTTTTTTATATATTGTCTATAATAACCACATATTCCAAGAAAAGATTGTACATCCTTCACATTTTGAGGAATGCCAATATTCTTTATTGCAGCCACTTTATTTTGGTCTACACATATTTGTAAGCCAGATACAATATGACCAAGCACTTTTAAAGATTCAAACCCAAATTTACATTTTTTCAATGCAAGGGTCATTTTTATTTCATCCATTTTCTGAAATACTTTCCTTAAATGGATTAAGTGTTCATCAAAATTTTTAGAGAACACTATGATGTCATCAATGTATACCATTAACCATCCCTCAATCATTTCATTATGGAATGTTATATCCATTAACTTTTGAAATACTGATGGAGCATTCTTTGGTCCAAATGGCATTCTGACATAATTATAAATTCCCATGTGTGTTGTTATCAACAAAAAGTTCTGTGAATTCTTTTCAACAGGAATTTGATGGTACCCTTTATTTCCATCTAGGCAACTTATATATTTAGCACCTTTAAGGGTAGCATGTATAGAGGCAATCCTTGGCAAGGGATAAATATCATCTACTGTAAATGTATTTAATGCTCTATAATCACCGCACAGTCTTGCTTTATCTTGTTCATAAGAAATCAGCACTGGTGATATTACACAATATTTTGGTGTAGTTTCAACCTTCTCAAGAATTTTCATTTTTAATAACATCTTAATATTATCCTCTATGTCTTTCCTCTTCATTGGTGAAGCAGGGTATGGTTTCTTTTTAAGACTAGCAGGAATATTATCCATATCACAGGTTAAACTAATTTTCATTTCATGATCTTTTACAAGGCCAAGTTCATTTGTACCATGTGCAAAAGCCATTGGAAAAGCTTTAATTAATTCCAAAATATTATCTTTCTCAGTTTTACTTATCTGAGTGCCAAATGATGCTTTTGAAATTTCTGTTTCCAGAAGTTCCAACTCATTGGATTCTCTTCCTTTAGACGGGGAATTTGTTACTGACTCAATGTGTAAGACAGTGTTAAAAGAATTTATTTTAAATTTCCTTTTACCATTCATGCCAATTGTAAAATTGTTATTAGCAGGGTCTAATTTTACACCAAATTTAGTCAGAATATCATTTCCAATGATAAAACAGTTACTACAATTTGTATTATCCATTACTACAAAGTCACAAGTTACCCTTACATAACCATGTTGGTGTTTAAAGAAAACAGCAGCTTTGTATTTACCAATGGGGTGTAGTACTGATCCAAAACCTCTCCAATTTTTATTCTGAAGTGGTTCAAGCTTAAACTTATATTCACTATCAATTTTCTGTAATGTATTAGTGGAAACAACTGAACCAGCAGCTCCTGTGTCCAATACTATATTAACATTTTCACCAGAAATGATAGCTGGAACCGTGATAGGTGTCATTCTAAAGTTATCAGCTTGTATATCCTTAATGATTTCAGCATCCTCAAACTTCATTAAAGATTCATTTGAGTCCATATTTAATATTGGATTTTCAAAGATGGACAAATCATCTTCCAACATACAGACTTCATTTTCATCACTATATGAGATATTGCTGTCATAATCACTTGATTCTTTACTTTTTTCAGTTTCAGTTTCAGATTCACGTTGATTTTCAACAATATTTATGTTTTTCTCACATTTGTGACCTTTGACCCAAGGTTTGTTACACTTATAACAAGTATTTGTTTCATACTTTTTAGGTACTACAGGTGCAGTAGGTTTTTTCTGCTTCTCCTGAAGTGTTTTTGAATTCTGAGTTTTTACAGGTTCAACATTTTGCTTATAAGTGGAATACCTTGATTCATACTTATGGTTTAATAATATTTCATTGCAAATATTAATAAAGTCAGAATATTCAGTAACATTTAATGTTCTAGCTACAACAATGTCTCTGACAGATATAGGTAATTTGTATATTATCTAATCTTTCCATAAGTTAAAATCCATATGAGGCTCAATGGCTTTTAATATTTTGTTTAAATTCATTAAAAATACCATAGGTTTGTCACCATTCAACGGATTATACCTAGTCTTCTCATACAGTCTTTGCTGAGTAAGCCTGAATTTAGAACCTCCAAATTGTTTTTCAATAAGTTGTTTCCATTCAGCCCAAGAGTAGTCTCTACCCTCACTTAAGACAGCTTCAAACCATAATAAAGCAACATCCTTAAATAAAGAAATTAATTTTGATGTTATCTCTTCATCTGGTAACTTATATGAGAATTTCAAGTTGTCAATTCTTTGAATAAAATGTTGCCAATCAGAGCTGGCTTCCCCATCATAAGTTGGGTACTGATCTATCTTAGGCCAGTTCTTCTGATTGGATTTTATCTCACTAATCTTAGGTAAATTCAACAACTCATTCACTTTTGATAAATGGTCTTGTATTTCTTCCTGCACGGATTTGTGACTTATATTTTCAGATTTGACACTACCACCAGATGGTTTTAATTGTGGTGGTACAGGGAAGGAATGAGATTCACTTTTGCCATTGAAAGGATTATTAATATATTGATTATACTTATGATTATCCTGGTTCATTAGTAGATTGGCAGTTTCAATCTCAACTTTAGTTAATCTTTGTAGCAACTCAGAGACACTTTGATTTGTCTGGGCAAAAGATAACTTTGTTCTTGATTCAGTCTTTAATAAATGTGTTTCATATAATTTTTCTAACTCACAAAATTTGTTTGAAAGGTCATTATATTTATTACTCAATGAATCATATTTAAGAGTTAGAGACAAATGTTCTTTCTCTAATTCTTTATTACGTGTTGCTAATTGAGAAATGTTCAATGTTAAGGATGAAATTGTATCACTAGTGAGCTTAACTGTCTGTTCCTCACAATCAGTCATTCTATTCCACAATGCTGAAACAATTTTATGGACAGTTGGATTATTGTTAAAATATTCCATGTCCTCCTTTTCAATTCTCTCACTCTCCTGTGAACTTCTCATCTCACTAGTAGGTGGTTGCAACTGAGGATTAACTGTATTATCATTGTATATAGTACTGTTATTATGGACAAAAGACAAGTCAGGTGTATCTACTCTAAAACCTAAATTTCTTAAATCCTCCTCTATTTTTTGTACAGATTTAACATCAATAGAATTACCTATATTGTAATTATCAGTATTATGTTTAATCTGAGAGGGTAAGTTACTTACCAAGGGATGGTTGCCAGTCCTGATTTTTGGCACTTTTTTCCCTTGTAAGGGTGAGCTAAGGAAGTCAGATGAGGGGGTGGATCCCTGTTGCAACTGTGGCTTGTCCACTGTTGGTGAAACCAGTCCCATTTCCATTTGTCTACCAGGATTTTCTCCTGGGAGTGAGTGGACCCTCCTTGGATAGGGGGTTGCTGATTTGATTGACTGGGCTGGCCTCACTTTAATTCTGTCATTGCCTGATTCATCTGCTGAAATCCTACCTTGCAATTGTTTTGCAACTGCTCTACTTCTTTGAACATGAGAGATTTTGATTCCTCCAACTTCAGAACCTGTTTGGCCAGGTGGGACAGTTGATCCTGAAGAGGAGGAGGCGTCTTTTTGATAATTATCTTTTTTAAGAGGGCGTCCTTTTCCTCTATACTCATGCTTTCTGGCTGGGGGTACTGTTGTCCCTCCATGGTGATGTCCTGGAAAGTTTTTGTTAGCTTTAGACCTGGTATTATAAGCAGGCTGTTCACTTACACTATCCTGGGGAGCACTCATATTGTTCAGAATAACAATATTTTACGTCTACAAAAGGAAAAAACTCTATGGAATTAGTAGACAAAAGATATTAGTAATTATATTACTAATAAAAAAGCAATGGAGCTTACCCTGAATTTATATCTTTATTTATTTAAATAAAATATAAGAAAAATTCGAAAAAATCTGTTAAAAATATAATAATAAGTTTAACTAGACCTCTATAAGGGGGAATAATTAGCTTACCAAGCTTTAGCCAAATACCAATTTAATTGGGTGTTATATTGGTGTCCAAATACCAAGTGAAATTGGGTTTATATTGGGTACAGTTACTACTGTAAATATCTAATTTTTATGATAAAAAATTAGTAAAATTATTATAAGGGTTCTTTTCCGCAATCAATGAGTTATGATGACCCACTAATATGCAGCAGACCCAAATATTTGGTTAATTTTGAGTTGTACTAAGGTAAAAATCACGTCCCAAGGCTTATACTAAATAATAAGTAAAATATAAGGAAAGACCCCCAATTGTCAGTATAGTCTAGTATGTAAGTATGATATAATAGTGTTATTTTATGGTCCTACTACTTATTTATAAATGATTTAGTGATTAAACCTCAGGGGAAGACTAATAGAATAGTTATACTCAAATAAAACTCACAATACTTGGATATAAATGCGTGCTAGTGGTGGAAAATAGAAGAATAAAATATAGTTATAGCTTTTTATAAAGATAATATCAATTTATAAGGGCTTTATAATATATTTCTGGTTGCTAATAGTTGTATTATAGTGTTTGTTTGAAGTGTAGTAATTGAATAATGATAATAAACCGTCAAAATCCCTCCTTACTTATACCCAAATCCACTGGAGTGCACAGACCTTCAATCCAGATGATGTCACTGCTATCCCCGGCAATTACAGCACTGTGAGGGCCCATCACCTCCCCATGGCGTCCACTTCAAGCAGTTTCAACACCCAGACCTCCAGTAAGGACCCTCCATCACTATTAATAATAACACAGAGTCATACCATAAATAGAAAACCCAGATAAAAGCGGATACCATAAAGAAACAGGTAAAATAAATGATCAAAAAGAGATTTAATGAAACTAAAAGCATATAAAGGAAACAAATAAAATGTCCAAGCCCCCAATAACATCCCCAAGCATCCACATTAACCCAAAAACATCTTTCCAACCCATAAATCCATGAATAACCATCCAAGGAAGTAATTTTAGTTGTCCAAACTGGGTGTATGCGCCTGATATAGGTGCCTATGCTTCTGTAGGCGTTGTGAGTCCACTGATTTCGTCCATATGACCTAAAATAAGCAGAAAAACAAAGGTTATAGGCTATTAAGGGGCAAAAACCCACTTATATACCTAAATATACATAATATACTGCATATTTCACTGAATATGAGATTTATGTATACATATAAGCTTATGTATGTCAATAATTACTTCATATCACTTAAGATAAGTATATTATGACTCCATTAACACCTTAATAAGTATTATTAGGCCATGGATAAGCTATTTAAACTATTATAAATTATATAATAGAATAATAATTATATATATATATAATAAAATAATATATATTATTATTTTAACCTTATTTTTAAGATATAAGCTTAATCTAGTTAAGGTTATCTTATTTTAAGCATAAGAAGTACTCAGTCCTAAGGATATTTAGGCTGACAAAAACCCAATAGAAATTTGAAAAACAAAAAACTGATGTACTGAGAAACACTTCCACCCTAGCTACTCTCCATCATAAAAGTGTCCAGCACAAGTTCGGCCGAACTTGTGCTGGACACTTTTGTTCATTTGCAGGCAGATGGGATTAATTCTCTCTGTGGAAATTAAATTAAAAAAAATGCTAAATAATTACATTAGAAGTAGTTTGGTATGGCTGAATTATCCACCTTGAGTTTTTCCAAACCTCAGGTGAAAAATTTTTTATCTTTAAAAAAAATTAAATTTTATCAAATTTAGCCCTGATGGCACCCATTTGTTTCAACACCTCTACTGGCTCTTGAAGGCAGGAATTTTTCTTGAATTTTTCTTTTTCATATTTGATCTCTTTTACTTTACTTTTTTATCACTCATGTTACATTTGGATATTAATTTATAATTTTGGAAAAGAAATCATTTTCATATTTTTTTAACATTTTTTAATAATATTATAAAAGGTGTAATATAACATGGCATGCATTTGGCGCACAAGTTTTTTCTATACTAATTAAATTAATAATATTCTAATGACAAAAAATTAATCAGATAATAAAATATGAATAACACAGAAAGATCAAATACCATTTGACATGTTTTAAAAAAATAACAGTTGCACTGAAGAAGACCTGCACCCTAGCTACTCTCCATCATAAAAGTGTCCAGCACAAGTTCGGCAGAACTTGTGCTAGACACTTTTGGTCAGGTGCAGTCAGATGGGATCAATTCTCTATATGGCAATGAAAAAAATTATTTGATAACAAACTTCACTAGATGTAGTTTGATATAGCTGAATTATCCACCTAGAGTTCATCCAAACCGCAGGTACACAATTTTTTATCTTTAAAAAACAATCAATTTAGTACAATTTATCCCTGATGGCTCTCATTTGCTTCAACATCTCTACTGGCCTTTGTTATTAGCAATAATACTTGGAGTTCGTTTTTCATATTTGATCGCTTTAACTTAATTTTTTATTCCTCATATTGCTTTTGGATATCAATTAATAATTTTTAAAATAAATTATTTTAATATTTTTATACATTTTTTTAATAATATTATAAAAGGTGTAACATTGCTCAGTATGCATTTGACACACAATTTTTTGCTATACTTATATAATTAATAATATAATTAAGACAAAAAATTAATCAAACAATATTTTTGAGTGAGGCACAAAGATAAAATACCAGTAGACATGTTTGTATGAAATACCAGATGAACTGAAGAAAAATTCTACCCTAGCCGCTCTCCATCATAGAAGTGTCCAGCACAAGTTCGGCCAAACTTGTGCTGGACACTTTTGGTCATGTGCAGTCAGATGGGATCAATTCTCTGTATGGCAACAAAAAATTTTTTTTATCAAATTTCACTAGAAGTAGTTTGGTTTAGCTGAATCATCCACATGCTGTTCTGCCCAACATCAGGTGTATAATTTTTAATCTTTAAAGAAAAGGTCACTTATTAAAATTAAGCCCTGATGGCTCCCATTTGCTTTAACACCTCTACTGGCTCTTGATAGCAGGAATTTTACCAGTATTTTTTTCATATTTGAACTCTTTGACTTTTATTTTACTCTTTTATTCCTCTTTTTACTTTTAAATTTTTATTTAATTTTTGTAAAACTAATCCTTTCCATATTTATTTACATCTATTTTAAAAAATTGTTGAAGGTATAACTTCACATGGTATGCATTTGGCACACAAGTTTTTGCTATACTAATAACATTAATAATATAATGGTGATAAAATATTAATTGGATGATAAATATGAAATATACAGACTGATAAAATACCAGTAGACATGTTTATGAGAAATACAAGATGAAGGAACTGAAGAAAATTTCCACCCAAGCTACTCTCCATCATAAAAGTGTCCAGCACAAGTTCGGCCGAACTTGTGCTGGACACTTTTAGTCACGTGCAGTCAGATGGGATCAATTCTCTATATGGCAACAAAAAACATTTTTTTATTAAACTTCACTACAAGTAGTTTTGTTTAACTGAATCATCCACCTGTTGTTCTTCCCAACCTCAGGTGTATAATTTTTTATCTTTAAAAAAAGGGTCACTTATTACAATTTAGCCCTGATGGCTCCCATTTTTATCAACACTTCTACTGGCTCTTGAGAGCAAGAATTTTACTAGTATTTTGTTTTTCATAATTGATCTCTTTGAGATTAATTTTACCTTTTTATCCCTCATATTGCTTTTGTATATCAATTTATTTTTTGTAAAACAAATCATTTTCATATTTTTTTACCTTTATTTAATAATATTATAAAAGGTGTAACATCACCCGGTATGCGTTGGGCACACAAGTTTTTGCTATACTTATAATATTAATAATATAATGGTGACAATAAATTAATCAAATGATATATATGAGTGAGGCACAAAGATCAAGTACCAATGGACATGTTTATAAGAAATACCAGATTAACTGAAGAAAAATTCTACCCTAGCTACTCTCCGTAATAAATGTGTCCAGCACAAGTTCGGCCAAACTTGTGCTGGACACTTTTTGTCACATGCAGTCTGGTGTGATCAATTCTCTCTCAATCATTGAACTAGAAGTTGTTTGATATGGCTAAATGGTTCTGCTGAAGTTTTTTTAAACCTCAGATTGGCACTTTTTTGTTTTTCAAAAAAGCAATTATAGTCCAAGTTTAGCCTCACTGGTGGACATTTGCCCCAACATGTCTACTTGCTCTTGATGGCAGTAATTTTATTTTAATTTTTTATTTCATATTTGATTCCTTTAATTTTACCTTTTTATCCCTCATACTGCTTTTGTATATCAATTTATTTTTTGTAAAACAAATCATTTTCATATTTTTTTACCTTTATTTAATAATATTATAAAAGGTGTAACATCACCCGGTATGTGTTGGGCACACGAGTTTTTTCTATACTTATAATATTAAAAAATAATGGTGACAAAAAATCAATCAAATGATAAATATGAGTGAGGCACAAAGATCAAATACCAGTGGACATGTTTATAAGAAATACCAGATGAACTGAAGAAAAATTCCACCCTAGCTAACCTCCATCATAAAAGTGTCCAGCACAAGTTTGGCTGAACTTGTGCTGGACACTTTTGGTCACATGCAGTCTGATGTGATCAATTCTCTCTATTGCAATGAAAATGAATTTTTCTTCAATAATTGCACTAGAAGTTGTTTGATATGGCGAAATTGTCATCCTGAAGTTTTGGTAAAGCTCCAGTGGATTTTTTTTTATTTTTAAAAAAAAGAAATTATAGTCCAAGTTTAGTGCCACTGGTGGGCGTTCACCCCATCATGTCTAGTTGCTCTTGATGGGAGGAATTTCACTTTAATTTTTTATTTCATATTTGATCCCTTTAATTTTACCTTTTTATCCCTCATATTGCTTTTGGATATCAATTTATTTTTTGTAAAACAAATCATTTCCATATTTTTTTACCTTTATATAATAATATTATAAAAGGTGTAACATCACCTGGTATGCATTTGGCACACGAGTTTTTGCTATGCTTATAATATTAATAACATAATGGTGACAAAAATCAATCAAATGATAAATATGAGTGAGGCACAAAGGTCAAATACCAATTAATCAATAGTTCTTTTTAATATTATAAATTTTTTGATTAAATAAAATGGTAATAATGAATTATATTTTTCATCCACAATTCCACTCTAATGATTCCCACTGCACAAAAAGGGTTCACTTGGTCCTTTCTTTACTGCTTGTGCATATATTTTATTGCCCACAGTACTACAATTTTTTGTAGTGATTATCCCACATCTGATTCAGGAATATTTTTAAACAATATAAGTTTTTTTTACAAAAGACCTTATCATATCCAATATCCCACAAAAAATACAACCTGTTTTTGTATTAAAGCCCGTTAATTATTAAGAAATTGTTAAAATAATTAGATTAGAGCCTGGCACAGCTAGATCCATACCAACCGACCTAAAGTCTTTTCAATATTGAAAACAATTAAATAAAATTATGATATCATACTAAATTATGGGCACCAACCATAATTCAGCACTTCTCATTTGCTCTGCTACAAAATGAGTGCATGTAGCATTTTTCTAATGTCGGACTGTTTTTCTTCCTTCCCTCACACCTTTAGTCCAGAATGAAAATTTAGTATGAGTTTTGGTCAAAATGGTTTGCCAGTGTTATCTGTATGCAATATGAATTCATATTGCATATTTCTATTTATGCATAAAATATACTTGTTAAGCATCATTTTTTTGCATTTTTCAATCATTATGCATATTTATGCATATTCATTATACAGATTTATATGCATATTAATATATTTTATTCATATACATATATACACCTTTTTTTTGCATATTCAATATGCATATTTTTTATGCATAATCACTATGTATATTTTTTATGCATATTTATTCTTCATAGTCATTATGCATACACTTTGGATAGGCATTTCACATCAATTTTTAGCATGCAATAAGTATCCACCATGCAAATTCAAATGCATATGCATCTATATCATACACGCAACATATATTCAAGTTTAATATTTGAATATTAGGGTATGCTAAGTGATGTTGTTCAACCTTTTGCCAAACCTGAGATTAACTGATGTTCAATGTGGCTCTTAAGCTCTGCTCAAGGAGGGATTGTTCTGGATTCAATCTGTGACAGTTTATTTTTTCAATGTTTTTTCATCAGATTTAAAAAAATCTTTCTGACAGTTTCAGGATGGTTTCCCAACAGTTTCCTGACAAATTCCTGATAGTTTCGAAAAGAGGGAACTGCTAGCAGTTCACCCCCAGATTTCCCGTGGTGAGTGGTAATTGCTATAATTAGATGTTTAAGTTTTGGGCAGATAATTGCCCTACTTAAAATTCATGAAGTTTTTCAAAATTGTGTCAAATTTACATCAAAAGGATGTCAAAAAGGTAAGTTTTAGTTGAAAGTTGGTGTTCCTATTGTTAAAAGCTTTTGTGTATGGATGTATCAGAAGTAAATGCATGTTGTGCATATATGTATCAAATCACTTTTCTATTAATTGATAGAGCAGTGTCAGGAAAGCTTGGTGGTTTTTTCAAAAAAAAATTTGCTACTTTTTTTCCCCGCTATATTTCCACATCTCCAGTCAAATTTTCCTGTCAAACTTCAAATTTAGAGACACATATTTTTTTTGGTGAGCAGTAAGGGCAAAGGGTAATTATTAATATTTTGGTTCAGGCACAGACTTGTGCACCACTATCAAATCAATTTTTTTTTGAACTGCAATATCTATACTACAGCTAGACCAAAAAAATATTTGTGCAACTGAATTTTTTTTTTACAACTTTTTGCCTTTCCCTGCACCTCTTTTGGGAAGCGCCATGAGCACACAATGATTCAATTTGAGTGCAGTGCAAAATGAACTTCCAAAAAAAATCCACTACAGGATTACATACAGCTAAACCAAAAAGGCTTTATGGAAATGACAAAAAAATTTGCATCTTTTTTCATCCCTCAACACTTTTTCTGGGGATGCCACAGCATGCAAACAGTACCTTTAGGCTATGACTTGTCTGTTTTGGGTAGCTAGGATTACAAAATCAGAACTGCAATTGAGGTGGGAATACAAAATAATACTTCCAAAATAGAATTGGACAGCTCATAGCTAATTTAGGCTTTATGCTTACTAGCGGTGTCCCCAGAAAAATTGCATAGGAATGCAAAAAGTTAATTTTTTTTTTGCTATTTCCACAAAGTCTTTTTGGTTTAGCTGTTCCTTGTTGCATCCCCCAAAATTTGTCCTTTCATTCCCTCCACCCAATCATTCACTCATATTTTTTGTAATTTCTTTTTGGTTTTTATCAATCACTGCTTGTTTTCTAATGTAAGCTTTCATTTTTTTAATTTCTTCTCTTTTAATTACCTTTAATATTTAAACACTAGCATTGTGTTTATTCAATATTATTCATTTTTATTCTAATCTACCTTCTTACTTTTTAGTTAATTTTGTTTTGTAATTCATTCATTACTTTGAAAATAATTTTATTTTTATTTTTTAATTCTAAGCCTTTTTTTGAGTTTGCTTTTAACACACTATGCCATATTTGAAATATGATCCTGAGTTCAAAGTCTCTGTGGTAATGGATACTTTTAAAGGAGAATCTCTTGATGAAATAAATGAAAAATATTTTTGTGAAATCCACACAAATTCACTATGAAAATGGCTTAAGTTGTATCAGACCACAAAAAGCTATTTTTACTGATCCAACTACTTATCTCAGACATGGTTTTCTTTAAAACTACAGGAAGAAGATCAAATATTTATTCTAGATCTGGTATCACAAGACCCAAAAATTTATCAAGTTTAAATTCAACAGAGGTTATTAGAAGAACACAATGCTAAAGTCTCAAAATCTACAATTGGAAAAGAATTTCTGGAGAGTCTTCATTTGAGCAAACAAAACTACAGCAAGTCAATCCTGGCCATAATCCTTATCAAAGAGCCAAATTTCTTGCAAATGTTGTTTTACTTGAACCCAGATATTTAGTGCTCACAAGTGTGTTTTTTTAATTTATTATTTAATTATATGTTGCATTATAATATATATATGCTTGTATCATACCATATGAATGTGGCATAACTGCTGGTGGGGCCACACAATATAAAGGATGGGAATTAAAAGGATGCCAAACCAAGAAAAATCCACAAGTAGAAGGTAATCTTTTATTCAACTTAATTCCTGCTGTTTTCTTTACTGGTCTTGTTGCAAGTATGTTTCTGCAAGAAATGGTAACATGGTTTCAATTTGAGTTTTACTTAGAAAAAATTCTGGTTAGTTTTCCTAAAATTTTGTCATATACAACTACTTACAAGTATTTCCAATTTTTATTTTTTTAGTTTCCAATGATAAAGCACTATCTAGGTACCAACAGTGTGTTGGTGTTAGAAAATGCTTCCTTCCATCATGGTGAAAGAATATCAGAGATGGTAATCAGCCATGGATGTAGAATTTTGTATTTGATTGCATATTCTGCTGATTTGGATACAATTGAGAAATTTTTTTTGGTACTAAAAAGCAATCTTAAAAAATATGCTAAATTTACAAAAGGGCCTAAAGATGAGAAGATAATTATTGGCTGGGTCAAACTTCTATTCAATAATATATTAATGAGAGAATTGTTTAAAGCAAGTGGTTGAATAGGTTGAACAATTTGGACAGATTGTCCTTTAGTCTCTTAAATTTGTGAAATAAATATTAATTTGAAATAATTTTCAAGCCTTTACCTATGGCTTTAACTTGAATCTGAAACTCAATAATGTGTTGTGTAACTGTGTCATTTGCTTCTCAAAAATTGGCACATTTCAGACATTGAAAAATATGTTTAAATTAAATTTATTGCTTTTTTGAATAGAAAAATATTAATATTTGAACACCACACTAAAGCTCTAGCATAATCAACAGGAACACCAGCTTCTTCCAACTCACTCAATTTAAAGTCACTGAAAAAAGTTCAATGAGTCAATTGTAATTTCCCCAAACCTTCTGCAAATCTAAATCATAAGGGTCTACTTTAGCATACCAAAAAACTCAACCATTGTGGAATCAAGCTCTTGGATTTCTAAATCAGAAGGAACCACTGAATTTCTCAAATTTTTAGGGTTTGTATTTTGTTGTTGGGTCATATGTCATATAGTAGGACCTAAAATTTTAGCAAATGCATTGAGAGCATTGATTGTTGCAAAAGATTAAATATTGTTTTGGACATGTGGTGAAGTCAAACTTGCACAATATTGAAATTTGAACTGGGGTTTCTTTGGTGGTATTAGATGTGTTACTTGATTTGTATTTGTACACTAAAAACATTATAAAAATTAAACACTGAAAAAAAAAATTATGACAAAATGCACTTACAATTGCTCCAGACCAAATTTCTGCTCAGATGGAGTAATGATGAAGTACTCTTCTGGATTGGATGGATTTACAGAGAAAAAATCCTCTGAATGTCTTGTGAGGTCTTCACAAGGTGGATGAGATTCATGGATTAAACACACAAGATCAAAATGATCAGCCATATTTTGAGTCCCTGCATCAATTTGAGAATTGTTATTGCAATTTTCTTCATTGCTTGATGTAGAATGTCTCAAGGGTCAAGAAAATGATTGTCTCTAAAAACAAAATATGAACTACAGAGTGATCACCAAGAGTAACATAAATAAACTTACTTGTGGAGCCCACTTTAGATCCTTTTTTTCAGCCCAAAAAGCAATCCTTCAATATTCAGGTAATGTCTCAGCAAGATCAAGTAACTTTTGAAAAATTTCACTTGTTTCTAAGAATGTGCTGTTCCTGGCTGAAAAAATCCCACTTTTTGGGATTACAATCTACCAATTCAGTGAATTTGAATCCATTTCTTTACAAATTTGTTCAGCCCAAATATTTTTCTTCCCTTCATTTATTGTAGAGATAGTTTGATATTTAAAATCAGCTAAATAAGTATTTGAAATATCTCAATGGAAAAACAAATTTTCAGGTTCTGAAACAAATTTTTCATATCTATGTTGTTAAGTAGTAAAAGATCTTCTTTGGGGCCCACTCATATTTTCTTCCTTTAGAGTATAAAAGATATGCTCGGTATTCACCAGAATTTGAGTGGTTTCTTTATTTTGTTCTGATTGACCAATACCAGTGCTTAAAACATCTTTGGAATCATCTTCTTCAGTCTCACTTGTTGGGTATTCTTCAGATCTGTTAAACTCCAAAGGATATGAAACAGTGATGAAAACACCATTATTAAAAATTTCACCTGTGAAATGTAAAATTAGTTCAGAGAAACAAAATAATAAAAAAAGGCACTACCAAGTTGAAAAGAAGTGATGAATTATGATTAGTAATCAATTACTATGGATGAATAGATATAAAATGTGATTAATATGAAATCAAGTGAAAATTAAACAAAACTCTTACCAAATTAAAAAAACACATAAAATGCAAGTTAAGAAGTGAAAAAGAGGTTAAAGAGTTAGTGGAGAGGAAAAAAATCAAATGGGTAGGTTCCAGTAATGCAGGAGAGCTGATTCTAAGAAGTGGTGGCTACTTGGCAAGAGAATGTAGAGGGAAAATCAGGGTAAGTGAAGTGGAGGATAGCACAGGAAAGGCACAGTTAAATGACAGCACTTGAGAGTGAAGGTTGTGCCCTCCTTGAGAAGATTAGAGGGAAAGGATAATATAGATTTAGTAGAAGACTTATCAGCATGTAAGCCACTTGAAGAAAATGATAATCATCTTATACTGAACTTGCCTTCAATGACCCTTGACACCAAAAAATATTTATGAGCCCTTCTGGACTGTGGGGCCACAGACTGTTTTATTTCCAACAATTCTTTACTGAGAAATAAAAAGAAAAAAAATTGGAACATCCCAGATTTCTAATTATATTTTACATATTTCCAGGGGGGGAGAAGAAGTAAGAGAGAAAGTTATTTGCAGATTATGGTGTGATGGAAGGAAGTCCCAATGCAAGGCATACATGAAAAACCTGAACAACAAGTATGACATGGCTAGACCAATATAACCCACACATTGACTGGAGGGAAAAGAAGATTCAAATAGGAAGGAAAGGGGACACTAACACTAAAGTATTAGCCCCATGGCCCCTTCATGGGCCAGGGGCCCATCCATAAAAGTCTTCTGATGCTTTTTTATAATGAGTTGACTTTCCACCAGAACTGATGTTTTCTCTTAATTTTAAGAAGAATACTGGGGATGGAATACAAACAGGGAGCACCAGAAAGGACCAGAGAGGGGAAGAAGTGCACCAAAAGGAGGAGAAGGTCACAAAAGAATTGCAGGGAAAGAGATAAAAAATAGGATGGCACAGATAAAGTATTGGACCCCTGGCTCCTCGGGGGTCAGGGGCCCATCCTACAAAATCTCCTGGTGTTTTTTATCAGCAGTAGAATTTCTGAAAATACTGAAACATTCTCTTGATGCTAGTTTTCAGGACTTAGAGGAGGTGCTGAAGGAAGAAGAGGAGCCTGAATGTGATGCAACAGCATGGAACACATCTTCCAATCTTTCAGCCAAGGTCCAGTCCTCAAAGTGGAAAAAAAGCCTCAAGGAAATGGTCACTGAATCCTATTGGGAATTCTTACTTCTTTTTGAAGATGGAGGAGTGAAGACCCTTCTCCCACATCAACAATACACCTTAGCCATTGACTTAGTTCCAGGTGAAACTCCTCAATTTAGTCACATAATACCATTTTCAACCTTGGAGTCAACTGTTCTAAAAGTAATTATTAATGAAAACTTGAATAATGGCTTCATCAGAGAATCAAAATCTCCCTGGGTGGTCCCTGTGATCTTTGCAGGTAAAAATAATAGGTAATTGAAACCTTGCATGAATTTCAGAAGGTTAAATTCACTGGCAGTGAAGAAAAGATATCGCCTTCCATTGACTAGTGAGATAATTGATATTATTCAAGGTGCAGAGATTTTTACATTGCTAGATCTTAGGTTAAGTTACCACAAAATATGTGTGAAGTAAGGGCATAAACACAAAATGGAATTCTGAACTAAGTTTGAGCATTTTGAATGGTTGGTAATGCATTTTGGTCCATATAATGCACCTTTCACTTTCCAACACTTAACCAATAGCATCTTCAGAGATAAAATAGGGATAGATATGGCAATGTATCTAGGCAAAATCTGGATTTACTCCAGATTAATGAAGGAGCACCAGATATGAGTAAAGAATTTTTTGCAGTTCATGAGAGAGGAACAAGTATGGTTAAAACCAGAAAAAAGTGTCTCCTCAGTAAGTGAAATCCACTATCTGGGTATATTAATTTCAAAAGATAGGGTTCAGATGGACCAATATAAAGTAAAACAGTAACAGAGTGGCCAACACCAGCATCAGTAAAGGAGCTCAACTCATTAGACATTTCAAATTTTTACCAGTGTTTTATTAAAAGCTATTTCCACATTTGCCATCCACTGCATGACCTCACAAAGATGGAAGCCGATTTCACTTAGAAAAGTAGCCAACAAAATGCTTTTGACTACCTGAAAAAAGTATTTTAATTAGTTAGAAAAGGAGTGGGGGGAGTTGAGGCAAAAATAGATAGGGTAAGGTTAAAAGGGGTGAGTTAGGGTAGGGAGAGGCAAGAAAGGAGTGGTAAGGGATGAGGATGGTAGAAAAAGGGGTGGAGTTATGTTAAAAGTGAAAATAGAGTGGAGGGGAATAGTGAGGGGGGCTTAAACTTAGATTTTGAAGCTTAGAGGGTGTAGCAAATGTATCAGGAGGGTAATAAAAGGGTGGGGGGGTGGTAATAAAATTAACAGAAATAAAAAGGTAGAAAAAGTTGTGTGGAGAGATTGAAAGGTTGTCAATTGAGGTAGCAAAAAATAGAGAGTGTACTCTATTCTTTGGACAAACATCAGAGTCCACCCCCTCAATCTACAGCTCTATTCTTCCAATATGAAAAATGATTGATCATTATCTTTAATTGATATTTTTGAACTTAAACCTATAGTTTATGCATCTTTATTTAATATTTTTTATTTACAATGCACTTTAAGACTAAGAAAGTAATACAATAAAGTAATTGGTAATGAAATACTATTTTTATTTTTTACACAAGAATTGACAGTATGCTTCTGATAAGTATACATGATATAAATAAATAATATAATAGGAAAATTGTAGAAAAAAATTGAAAACTAAAACAAAACATTTAAAGATATTTTAAACAATTCAACTTAAGTATTTTATGAGTTTACTGAATTAATTTTAAATTTAATAGTAAAATATGTTGGTTAGATTAAAAATATCTTTGAGCTAAATAAAATAAGTCAAGTAAAGTTTGAACAAAAGATCTATCTACATATATAACCATTTAGCTTCATTTCTTGGTTTGTGATTACTATATATAACTGGATAATTGTCAGCGAGTTGTCTAGAGGAAGAAAAAAAGGAAGAGGAAAATGGAAGGGGAAAGGAAATAATAGCAGCAGAATTACAAAAGTAATAGGATAGAGAAAAAAAAATGGGATTTATAAAAATTATTAAGTTAAAGATGAGAAATGCTATGACAAGTACTAAGGACTAATATAACAATGAGTTTTGATTTGTTTGTATATATTTTAATTGAGTAAGTGAATTATTCTCTGCACGGTGTGGTGATCCAAACCTGGGTAGGCCTTTGGAGTGCATATTTGGGGGTATTTGGTATGTAGGGCGTTATTGGGGTTATGGTGTTATTAGTGGTTTTTTCATCTTTAGGTGATATTTAGTAGTGTTTATGGAGGCTTAATCTAGGGTCACTTATTATGTCTCAGCTTATTGTCCTTCATTTTATTTTCATTTTGGTATGTCTTAAGTGTGTTTATCTTGTTTATTAGTGAAGTTATGGGTTTTTAGGGTTTTTAGGGTTTTTAGGGTTTTTTATTGGTTGTATGGGTTTTTTAGGGCCTAGAAGCGGCCCGCCTGCTCCTAAGCGGAGCTGCCTCCAAGGGGCCTGACCTCCTGGGAGCTGGGGAGGCGCTAAAATGCACTTTTATGCATGAAAAAGGCTGGGAAAGCTGGATTTTGGGTGGGGAATCAGTCAGGGTGGTCTGTGCACTGGCTGTATGATGCGTGTGTGGGATGATTTTTAGGGGAGGAATCTTATCTCTTTACTCATCACCTCTCTGTTCCTCACTGTCTCATTGGCTTGTGTTTTGTTGGAATATATTACAGTTCATTTCAACTCTTTCTGGTAGTCTGTCTGGGACTATTATCTTCACTTTTAAAGGGGTCAAGTGTGTTTAATTAGAGGGTCTAGCAAACAGATCTCCGATTTTCTGCAACAGATAAATCTCACTTGTTTTTCTAAAGGGACAGGGGTTATTCTTTCTGGTTTTTCTCCAACTCCCTTGGTCAAGGCCTATAGCTAGTACTATAGGATTGTCTACATTTCTGGCGCCCAACATGGGGTATGAAGCTGTTGGCTTTTTGGAATCTCTGTTGATCTAGGATTCTCTCTTTGGTGGATCTCCTTTGGTGGATTTTGAATTTGGTGCTATATCTCTTTGTGATTGGTCTAGAGGTCTTCTTTTCTGTTGGATTTGGTCCCTCCTAGGTCACTAAGGCTCTTGGGGGGACTTTGGCTATCTTCGGTGGAGATTGGAGGCTGTAACTTGGAATTGCTAGGATGGTTAGGATTCAGTCTTGCGATGGTTCAAGGTTTTTGGGGGAGGATGCAAAGGGGTTTTTGGCTAGGTTTGAGGTTGCTGCTGAGATTGATGGGGCCTCACTGTTGGACATGGTCAGGCAAGTAATCTTTTTCATTGGTAATAGGGAGGTGGAGAAGGAAGTTTCTGGAATGACAGGATATAGGAGTCAGGACTGGGGAAAGTTGAAGATTGAAATGGTTAAAAGGTGGCCCACTACTTTCTCAATGGTGGATCTTCATGGGATTTCTAGGAAGTGGGAATTGAAAGGTGGTGTAACTTCTTTTTCTCAGTATGGGGAATTTATGGAGGAGTTTGGGGAGGCTCTAGATTATCTGGTATATAATGATATATTAACACATGAAGATGGGGCCAAGTATGTATTTTGGAGTGCCATGGGTAGGAATGTAAAGGTGGAGGTTTTGGAGATTCTTTTCAAGGCTGACTTGATGAAGACTCTTCCAAATGGGGAAAATAGGATTCCTGGTATGGCTATTCTGAAGGAGGTTATTTTGGGATATTTGGATGGTATGATGGATAGGGATGTGGAATCTGGAGGGGAAATCCTGTTGGGTGGAGAGGTTCAGGAGACTGTGGTGGAAAATTCAGTTTCTGGAAAGGTGTTGGAGCCATCAATTTTGGAAGATGGGTACTCTGATGATGTTTGTGAAACTAATTTTTCTTTTCCAAAGGATTCCATAGGATCTCAGGAATGTGCTTCACTGGAAGTTTTGGAAATGTACACACTGGAGGATCAGTGTATTTCCTCAAGTTTGGGTGAATTATGTGGGAAGGAGAACTTGTCTGGTCATGGAAAAGGATTTTGGGATATTGAGAATGAATCTGTGGTGGATGAATGGTTGCTGTGGGATGATTATTTTTCTTTCTCAAGTTCAGATAAAGGCTTATTGGAGGAAGATGTATCAGTTGAATTTTTGGATGGACAGAAAGATTCTGTCTTGGATCTTTTTCTTATAGAGGAAGATTATTTTCAGGTGGTTCCCTCAAAGTCTGAAGCTCTCTGCTTGGAGGAGGATTTTTACTTTGATGTTATGGATGTTATTCTGGAGGATTTTGCAGATTCTAAGCAAGATTCCTGTAGGGAAAGAGAAAATTGTGATGTTTTGGATGTCACTGGTATGGAGGTTGATTTTAAAGATGTGGTGGAGGTTCCAGATGGTTTACAGGGTGGAGAATTTATGGATTCTGGTAATGTGAACTATGGTAGACTCAGTGTATGGAGGAGGATGGATGATCTGTTTGGAGGTCTGATGTTGGGATATCAGAATTGGAAGAGGAGCTTAGGGGTTTCAAGCCCTAGGGGAAAACGTATTGGTTTAAACCTTGGGATTTCAAGAATCTGATTCCTCTGAAATGAGGATAAACTACTTAATTTGTTTTGGTTTTGCTTAATTTGGCCCCTATGTATTTGGTCAGGATTTTTTTTTGTTTTGTCCAATTCTTTTCAGTCTCTCTGGTTCAAGTCGCTATATAAAAAAGGGAGGCCGGGCCGCTTCAGGCGGCCCGCCCGTAATGAAAAAAAAAATCTTAGTATAATGAAGATGGAAGAAAAGAAAAATTGAAGTGAAGATGGATATTTTATTTAAAATAAAATGAAGATAAAAATGAAGATTATTGGTTTTATTTCACCTCCGGCATGAGGTTAAACTGAAAAAAAATTTTTATTTCTAAATTGGATTTTTTTTTGGCTTTGAAGAATTTTGATGGTTTTTTAATGGTTTTGGTTTTTTATGGGAGAAGATTTGTGTTGGAAAATCCTTTTTGTTAGAAGTTACCCAGGGGTGGTGCTTCTAGATTTTGTTTTGGCAAGTGTGGGGGTGACTGATGGGCTGGCTGCTCTATCAACAGTTACCCCAGATTGTCTGTTTCCAACCCCTTCTCTTAATTTTGTTGAATTCTAGTATTGGTTTTTTTCTTTAACAGGTTTTTAGTCCACCATGACTTTAAACTGGAAATTCTTTTGGTCTTCAAGTGCTGGACCCCTCATGTTTATTGGTTTTGTTTAATTTTGTTGGATGTTGTGTTTTTGTTAGAATGTACCCAGGGGGGGCTTCTAGATTTTATTTTAGCAAGTGTGGGGGTAACTGATGAACTGGCTGCTCTGTAGAACAGTTACCCCAGAATGTCTGTTTCAAGCCTTTGGTTTTTTTTCTAGTTGAATTCTAGTGTTGTTTTTTTTGTGATTCAGGTTTTTAGTCCTCTATGACTTTAAACTGGATTGCCTTGGATGTCTTTTGGTGCTTTTGGATTGGTGGTGGATCACTGGTGGTCTCCCATCATTTTTACTTATTGGAGGGAGCCCACCCAGTGATCTCTTCTGTTGACCTGGAGCTGGCTTTGCTATGTGGTTCTAGGGTTTTGGATGTGAAAGTGGTGGATTCAAGATTATTTTCTTTTTTTCTCTTTTTTTTCTTTTAATTTTTTATGGAGGCTATGTTTGTTCAAAGGCTCAAGATAGGGCTCTGGCAATGTTTTTGGTAGAAGAGGAGGAGTCAAAATAAAAAAAAAAATTTTTTTAGGTGTGACCACATCAAGGTGCACTTGGATGTGGGCAAGGTATCAGGGGATCAGCTCATCAATTGGCTGGGGGATACCATTTTGTTTTGTTTTATTTTTTAAAGGAGATTAAATGTTTTGGCTTTGATGTTTTTTGGTTTGGGGATTTATGGGATATATCTTCAAGATTTTTTTTCTGGAAAGTCCTGCATGACTTTAAACTGATCTTTTAATTATGGGCTCAAGTTTTTTTATGGAAAGTCCCCCAAGACTATAAAATGAGGATTTTTTGGAGTCCTCCAAGACTTTAAACTGAAAATTCTGTTAGTCCCCCAAGACTTTAAACTGAGGGCTGTTAGTCCCCCAAGACTTTAAACTGAGGGTTGTATGTCCATCAAGACTTTAAACTGAAAATTCTGTTAGTCCTCCAAGACTTAAAACTGGCTGGTTGTTAAAGATTTATTCAAGAATTTAATTTTACTACTGAGGATCTAGTAGTCCTCCAAGACTTTAAACTGGCTGGTTTCAAGATTTTCTCAAGAACTAGTCCGTCAAGACTTTAAACTGAACACTGTGTTAGTCCCCCAAGACTTTAAACTGAGGATTGTTGATGGTGTAGTCCCCCAAGACTATAAACTGAGCAATGGAAGGCAGTGTGAGGTCGAAGTTTAAAGGCAGAAGGATCCAAGGGGGAACTTCTGAATTTTGTAAAGGCAAGTTTGGGGGTGACTGATGGGCTGGCAGCTCTATATACAGTTACCCCAGAAAGTTAGTTACTTCTCTAAATCTTTTTCTGGTTGATCTCTGGTTCTGGGTTCTGTGATTCAGGTTTTTGCAGTCCCCCAAGACTATAAACTGAGGATTTTTGGAGTCCCCAAGACTATAAACTGAGGGCTGTTAGTCCCCCAAAACTTTAAAATGAGGGCTGTTAGTCCCCCAAGACTTTAAACTGAGGGTTGTGAGTCCCCCAAGACTATAAAATGAGGAAATTTTTATGCTGGTAGAAGGTTATAGTCAGGAAGACTTGTCAACTGGATATCACTTTTCATTTTTGGAAGCTGGTACAGCCAGATTTGGAATTCAGGAACAGAAGAAAGAGATTTTTTTTCACAGGGATAGATTGAATTTAAAGGCATTGTGCAAGAGAAGTTTTAAAGAAGAAGCTTGGATTTCTGGTTCAGAAGTTCACTTAGGATGGAATAGGATCTGGTGTAAGAGAGAAGTGGGCTGTTTGTAAAGATTCTGAAGAGGTGTTTTAACATGGTTTTTGGTGAAGGAAGAATGGGGACATTCTTGATTGGAGGGAGGATGTGGTGATCCAAACCTGGGTAGGCCTTTGGAGTGCATATTTGGGGGTATTTGGTATGTAGGGCGTTATTGGGGTTATGGTGTTATTAGTGGTTTTTTCATCTTTAGGTGATATTTAGTAGTGTTTATGAAGGATTAAGCTAGGGTCACTTATTATGTCTCAGATTAATTTCCTTTCTTTTCTCTTCATTTTGGTATCCCTTATGGGTGGTTACCTTGCTTTATAGGGTAGTTATGGTGTTGTTATTGGTATTTATCAGATTTTTATTGCTTAGTGGTGCTTATGTAGGCTTAAGCTAGGGTCACTTATTATGTCTCAGCTTATGGTCCTTCATTTTCTTTTCATTTTTGTATGTCTTATGTGTGTTTATCTTGTTTATTAGTGAAGTTATGGGTTTTTAGGGTTTTTAGGGTTTTTTGTTGGTTGTATGGGTGTTTTAGGGCCTAGAAGCGGCCCGCCTGCTCCTAAGCGGAGCCGCCTCCAAGCGTCCTGCCCGCCTGGGCGCTGTGAAGGCGTTAAAATGCACTTTTATGCATGAAAAAGGCTGGGAAAGCTGGATTTTGGGTGGGGAATCAGTCAGGGTGGTCTGTGAACTGGCTGTATGATGCGTGTGTGGGATGATTTTTAGGGGAGGAATCTTATCTCTTTACTCATCACCTCTCTGTTCCTCACTGTCTCATTGGCTTGTGTTTGTTGGAATATATTACAGTTCATTTCAACTCTTTCTGGTAGTATGTCTGGGACTATTATCTTCACTTTTAAAGGGGTCAAGTGTGTTTAATTAGAGGGTCTAGCAAACAGATCTCCAATTTGCTGCAACAGGTAAATCTCACTTGTTTTTCTAAAGGGACAGGGGTTATTCTTTCTGGTTTTTCTCCAACTCCCTTGGTCAAGGCCTATAGCTAGTACTATAGGATTGTCTACAATGGCTAACAATAGCTATTATTAATAGACTTAAAGCAACCTTGATTTATTTATTTAATATTTATACTAGATTTCTTGTAATACTAATAGAAATAGAAATAATAGTTTTTAAGTATTTTTAAAATAGTTGTAATGTAAGTGATGATCGCTAAAGGGGAATCCTAAGACCTTTTTATAAAGAAGGATATCTCTGAAGTGTCTCAATTGTATGTACAAAAGTAGAAATAGTGTGAAATAAAAAAATCAAAGGAATTTAATTTAAAACATACACTTTGAGGAAGAAAAATGAAACAACAAATTGAACCAGTGAAAAGTAAATAATTTTCTAATCATAAAATCCCAATCAAATGATTAATATAATAAGTAAATAAATGAGGATGAGACCATGAGAACTATGAGAAAATATATACTAAACAAATATTATAATAAGATGAAAAGGGTTTAATTGAGACAAATAAAATTATTTTCATGCCACAATTTATGGAATCAATTTAATCCAGTTATCCAGGGAATTTAACTAAATATTTTTAACTATCTTAGTAATCTAATAACTAATTTAATTGGAAAAAATAATTAATTTAATTGTAACTAATTTAAAGTGAGAGTTTAATATTATTATATTAAATATGCGTTTTTAAGTTATTTAGTAATTTTACTGACACAGTTAAGGGTCAAAAAAAACGCTCAATATTTATTGATAATATTATATGATGAGTTAGATTTAATATAAATAAATTATATTAATTTTATTTGTAATTAACTTATAAGTTAAATATTATCAAGCTTATAATTTAATAATAAAATTATTAATTTTTTAGAAATATTAAATACATAGAAAAGCGCCATGTTTTTATAGAATATAATATTTGTTTATGTAATAAAAATTATTGAATAATAAAATTAAGTATAGTAATTATTTTATTTATTCATAAAATATTTATAATTTTATTGTTTATTAATTTATTGTAATTACATAATGTTATTCCTTTATATGCACTATGCAATATAGGGGGTGGACTTGCTAGCAAGTCCTCAACCTGAACTCAGACAGAACTCAGATGGAATTCATACTGAACTCATACTGAACTCTACTTGAAGACCCACCTAAAACTGTTCTGCTGAGTGGTGTTCATCCCTGATTGTATGGTTCCTTTTTCAATAGCTCAATGTGTGTTCAATCTGTGGTGAATTTGAGTCCAAGGTTGCGGACTTGCTAACAAGTCCGCCCCCCGTATTGCGCGGTGATGATTACAGTAATTTATTATATAAATTACTGGGCTCCTGAGATAGCCTGGTTGACAATAATTGACTGTGATAACTGCAAATTTAAGAAACTTTAATAATTTATCTGCCTCAATATATTTACAATAATATATTCAGTAACAGAAAAAAATTTATGAGTTCTTTCTTTTACTAGTTTTACTCATTGCAATGACTATATATGTTTTCAAAAAATATTTATCATGTTTTTGGTGGAGCTTACATTGAAATCTCAATGCAATCCTGTTTCCAAGTGTGGTTCAAGCTAATTTAAGTCATGAAAAAATTTATACTTTTTTAGAATTTTTATTAAGTATTTTTGAATATAAAAATAATTATATTTTTATATCAAAATATTTTTATTAAATACTTTGAAGTTGTGAAAATAAGTACAAATTAATAATCATTTTAATAAAATATCATATTAAAAATAGTTTTAAGTTGATAATATATTATGTTGACATGAGTTATTTCCATATGGCAGATTAAGAAAATAACTTAAAATTAATTTTATACACCTATATTATATAAAAAAGGTATCAGCTCTTTTACTTAAATTTGAAGAACTTTAGGATTTTTTTTTTGCTTTAGGTACACATCATATAGAGTTTTCAGAGCATCATATTAATTTTATAGAATTATATTTTTAAGTTTAAGAGAAGCATCACAGGATAAAATTGGAGGTTTTGTAAAAAAAATAAGTAAATATCTTTTAAATCAATATATATTTCTATAAAAAGTCAAATTTTAATATTTATTTTCTGTTTTATATATGTAATGAAGATTTGAAATAATGCTATTTAAATCAATTTTTATAACAATATACTCATTCCAGTATTGCTATGTGATAAGGCCAATTTCAAGAAGATTTATAAATTCTTCTGTTTAAATATAATATCAAAAGGATTGCTTTTCATACACTTAGAAATTGAATAGAAACATCATATAATATATAAAAATCAGCATAAATATCATTATTTAAATAAATAATTGATAGATCCTGAACCCATATATTTAATTTTAGAATTGTGTGTAAGTGTTCAGTTGTGAATTACTCCTATCAAAACTATTATTCTAAAGACTAAAAAAGTGTACCTAAAAAATTTCACATAATATATTTTCCTGCACCATAGATTTTAAATATTTTTTCTATTCATTTTAAATATGGAATAATAGTATTTTTAATCAAAATATGATTGCCTTTATAGCTACTTTGCTACATGGGCATAATCTAAAGTACCTATTGTGTCTTTTTTACAAAATAAATATCATATAATAGTTTTTCAATTTGAATCTGATAGAATCATGAAGAATAACCACTTCTACCTATTTAATTCAGTTCTTGAACAATAATCAATCAAAATTTTTATCTGAAGAACATTTTTTAACATGATAAAACTTTGTAAAATATATGGTGCTTATTCCCAAGTTGACACTGAAATTATCCCACAATACAGCATTGAAGCAAAATCCAGCACTAAAATTAAAGTTTAAATAAATTTATATTACTTTGTTTTTATTATCTTTAAAGTTTTACATCTAGCTTGAATTTCAGTTTTTCATATGAAAAATTTACTGAGTAGTGATTTATTATTTCAACTCATGAGATTATTCTACCAAATAACCATATTTACATGCAGTTTTGATGAAGTAAATCATGAAAAGTTCCAAAATATCATATATGTATTAAATTGAATAAATGTTTATTGTCAAACTTTTTAGTAGTTGAATATTCAATAGAACAAAAAAAAGAGCAAAAATATATTTTCTTTTAATTTTAATCATCTTCTTGCATATAAAAATGTAAAAAAAATTGATTAAAATCCACTGGTATAGGAATTATACTTCTTTCTAAATGTATGATAAAATAATTTATTAATTATTAGTGCTTAGTGTAAAGAAGCTATGAGAGGGCTTCATAGAACAGAAATTAGGAAAACATGTTTCTATCTTTTATTTTTTTAATTATGAGTCTTTTCACCAAATTATAGAATAAAATACTTGAGAATTTTGGTGATTCAATATGTTTGTTAAATAAATCCATTTAACTGAAAATATTTATATTGCATAATCAGAAATAATAAAAATATAAAAAAAATCAGGTAATATGGTTTAAATTAAAAAATGAAAGCTTCAAATTCTTGGTTAAAAAGAGTTATCAATAAAAAGAACCACTGATCTTATTATATATTTCTTCACAAAAGAACTAATAAAATCATTAGAGAGGTTAAAAGTTATTCTTTTTAAATAAATAATATGATTTTCAGTCTTTTTAATGATCAAGTGAAATTCAAAATGAAAATTAAATAGTGTTTTATAAAAAAAATTCTGTGAATGAATCAGATTCTTAATCTACCCTTGTAATTATTTCTATAAATTATTCATTAAACTTTCACTATTATTCCAGCACCAACTCATCCATTATTAGTTAAGAACTCAAGATGAGTTCAAAGTAAAGTTCAGTATCAGTTCATTATAAGTTCAGTCTGAGATAGTGAATTAGGTAATTAAAAATATTTTTTCCACTTAATCAATTACCAGAAGGATGATTGGGCACAGCTGAAACCACTTGCTAAATTCTCATACAATAACTGGAAATATTCTGCAAAAGGCATGTCACCTTTCTATGCTAACTTTGGATACCACCTAAAATTCTCAATTGGTACCCCATCAATTCTCAAAGTTTACTGACATATAAAAAACTCTATTAAACAAAATCTCAATAATTTTAAATGTGTTATCAGTGAAATCAAATATATGTGCTCTTTTTTTAGTTCCTTTCCAAGTGACAGGAAGTGGAATTTCCATAATATCCAACAATCACTCCACCACTGCGTTTGAGGATATATCACCTAACTTACTGGTGTCTATTGTAACTGCACTGGATAGAGCCCTTCAGTCCAAATATTCTTCTAATTAAGTATTTTTTGCTTAAGCAAAACAACCTAGGACTTCACAACTTCAAAGAACTGTGATTATATGTATCTATTGTGACAAAAAAGGTCATATTGAAGAAAAATGATGGTTAAAGAAAGAGGATGAAGATGGCACCAAAAAACTTCAAGAAAAACAAAAAGGCATCAAAGTTCAATAAGCTGTTAATTTTTATCATAAAAATGTTGATAATTTTCTGGAAATTGTCTAAAAACAAGGGGGAAAAAAAGAGGACTGGTATGCAAGTTGTTTTTCAGGTTTCCTGGAGTAATCTTTGGAGTAATCTTGTAGGGGCGGGTATGAGTAAAAAATTTCAAGTAAATATTTTGAGAATTCTTGTGGCCATCCTTCCTCATTTCCTGCCTTGAAATAATGACATCAAAAAGAAAGATAAATAATCTATTGTGTTTTCAATTTCAATGCATATTTCATATTTTAACAAAGATATACTATATATTCCATACATATCAATATGTAATAATTAAAATAAATTCATACTTCATATAGATCATGAATGAAAAAAGAATATTAAATAAAGATTCAAAGGACATATTAAACTTGGATGCATATTTGATATTCAATATTTATTTATTGTCTGTATTCAACATGAGTTTATGATGCAAATTAAGTATATTTTATATGAAATACTGAATATGTATTTATTGGACACTTAAGGAGCTGTGAAAAAAATTATAGTTCTGATCATGAACTTTTAATTTATAAATATATATTTACTTATCTAGTGCAATTATACTCCTGCTGTATCTGCTATTTCAGAGGTAGGAAAAAAAAAGAAAGCTTTTATATCCCCAAAAATTATTTTTTACAAAAAAAACTAGTTTTTCTTCATTATTTTATATATATCATACATCAAATTATGTAAAAAAATATTTGTGACCTAAAATGACATTTTTTTGCAGAAGAATCATATTAGTTGTTAATTTTTGAAAAATGAGAAAAATAAACATATTTATTTCCTTGATGATTCAGAAAAGTTTTTTTTTTTGAACATTATTCTGAAAAATAACAGAGGCAAAAACTACAATCTCATACCACATTGAATTCTTTAAATTTAATGGAATATTTTAAGAATATTTTTGTAAGGTAATAGACTCATTAGTAATCTCCACTTTCTCTTTTTCTTTGTTTTCCTTGAATTTTGGGTTTTATCTTTTTGTCATCTTGCATTTTTAATTCTCCAATAAACATTAGTATGAGACATGCTTTTGATACCAATATCTTGTGTAAAGTTAGTGTCACAAGTGAATTTGAGGATTTGATTGTAAAGAATTGATTTATTCAAATTTTTTTCCCATGGTTTGAAGTGCTGGATATGGTAATCACTAATTTTTTGCCACATTTATTTTCTTTTTTATCTTTATTTCTCTTTTTCAACTCAATATTACTTCACTCAGAAATTTTTTCTTATCAGAATTCACAATTTCTACTGTTACTTCTACATAAATCATAAGTAAAGGGGTCTTGATTTAGTTGATGCATCACACTTTGTTTCTTACAATCAAATATTTACATTACTTAAGTTCATTTACCAATTTCCTGGAGATAACTCATCACCTCCATTTATTTTACTTTTTGGAAGATGTAAAAAAATGGAATATGAGGTGATGAATTATATAAAGTGAAGTCAAAAATGTTTTTCAAACATTTAGTAAGCTTAGAAAATTTTTGATTAAATGATAGGCTTGTATAAATACATATACCATGAAAACACTTTATCTTTAAGGCAAATTTAAAAAAAAATGAATTGTTGTATTAGGTGGTCTTAAATTAAAATTTCTATATAATTCATTTAGTATTTCAATTAAAATTGAAGATAAATAAATAAAATTTAAAATTCACTTTACAGTTCCTCTTTATCCTCCTTTTTTCCTTTTTGAATCACCCTTTTGCCCCTGCAAGTGCCCCCCTGTCCACACTAGAGTTACTCAATGGGGTGTTAAATCTCTTCTACATACATAAATTATTTCACCTCTTGAACCCCCTCCTTCTTTATTAATTTTCCTTTATTTTTCTCTAAAATCCCTCTTTTTATATTTAATTATAAACATACTCATTTTCTCTTCCATCCTCTGAAATTATTCATTTTCTCTACTAGCCCCTTCATCCACCCAATAACTTTCCCTTCTCTCTACTCTCTTACTCAGTCCCTTATATTTCCCCAATTTCATGAAAAAAGTGCTTTAGAAACACTAAATTATATGTGATTCAGTGGTCCAATGGACTAAGTGAAAGAGGAGCAGAAAGTGCTGTGAAAATACTGAGGTCACTTGCAAGGAAGTGTTTCTGCAACACTTTCCTGCACGTGAATTTGGTTTTCAAGGTCCCCAGTAAATTTTTTTAGTGAAGGGGAGGAAAAATACTAATATCACATGCAGATAAGTGATTTTGCGACACTTTGATGCATGTGACTTGGAACTGTAAATGAGTAAGTAAGAAATACTTTAGAGGGGTTATATAAGACATGAGGCCCCCTGAAAAAAAGTGTTTCAGAAGCACTTTTCCCATGAAATGTGGGGGTGTGAGAGTGAAAGTTGGTGAGAAGCAGGATATATGGGGGGAAAAGTGGGAAAGGCTGGTGGAGAAAAATGGAAAACGTAGAGGTAAAATAGGGATCCTGAGGGTGAAATGAAAGATCTTTTCAGAGGTAAATGATGGATTGTAGAGAAGTAAGGGGCAATTCTAGCAGAAAATATAAGATTTGGGGGGTTGAACAGGGAATTAAAGACAGTGATAAATTGGGGACATGTGATCTTTGCAAGAAAACCGTGTAGGATTCAGAAACCAGGAGAGGACAAATTGGGGGATGATTGTTAAATGTGTAGAATGGGGGGTAGATAAGGTTACAGAGTAGGATATAATGAATTCTTTCAAGGATTATTTGGGTTTAATGATAAGTGGGGGACTAACAGTGGGTGGAAGAATATTTTATAACCCTGGGGGGTGAATTTTCTGTGATTAATCTCACTGAGGTCAAATAATAAAAAATGGGTGTCAATGAATGGGAAAGAATTCATCCACTATTAATGAAAATTTAATATAAAAATGACATGAATTTAAAGTTATATTTTTATATACCTATGGAATCTCTCCAATACACACTTTTATTCTTTATGAATGATGGATATAAAATTGAGATGAATTTTTTTTTTATAAATTTTGAGAAAAATTTTTTACTATGTACTGGTTATGTGTTACTTTCTACATATCTCAATATTTCATTATGTGGAAACGGATTTAAGTACATCAAGTATGGAAATTTAAACAAGACCATATGTATAACAAAAAGAGATGAACAAAAATAAATATTTTTGGAACTTCAGAAGTATATAATAATCAACATAAATATATTTTTAACTGGAGAAAATTAGATAAAAATGAAAAAAATGATTCACCAGAACATGTATTAAGAAATGAAATTAGTAAAATTATCTTGTTCTATTTTAAAAAACTGAGATAAAATTCTTTACATTTATTATGCTTCACACCTCTATATAGCACCAAAAAAGTGTAAAAAATTTGAGTTTCAGCCTACCCAGAATTATAACAAGGTTACAACAAGGTTAGTAAGAAGTACAAAAAAATGACTTGTCTTCCAGTCCTCTTTTTTCCCCCTGTGCAAGTGTCTTTGTCTTTGCTATTGATCACACATCTCATCATACTACAATGATATGGGATTTAAGTGCTACCCATCATATCACTAATGATCTGACAGTTCATTTTGAACATACAGAATTGAAAAATCTCATTCAAGTTACTGTGGAAAATAAATCTACCACAAACATCTTGGGATATCACAAAACCTATCTTATTGATAGAGTAACACATGTATCAACCATATTTCAGGAGTTCCACTACTTCTGTTCCATTTCCAGAATATTAATATCCAGGTTTACACCACAAAAAAACACCCCAACACTGTTAGCAGGCTCCAATCCCTCAATACATTTGTGATCCAAGAATAACTCAGATTTGATGCCACGTAAGCTAGCAGGCTCAGTGTTCAGTGCGTAGTATTTCCAGAAGATTTATATCTGAGCTAGAGCTGAATCAAATCAAAGATAGGGATTAGCACCTGCAATTAGGTTCCCACATTTTTTTTCTGGTGTTAACTACTGATAAATATGATCTTTGTTATATATGGTGATGATCTAATAAAAATGATACAACTTCTAGATAATTGCTTGGTCTCATTCATTAGTAAAGACAATAAAACATAATGTTTTGATGTGGATGGATATCTCTCTCCTTCTGTACCAATGAATGTAAAAACAGAAAACATTGCTACCAATTTTAAGCTATGGCATAGACAACTAAGCCATGTAAGACATGACAGTATCAAAAAAAATGATCCAACTCTCACATGGTGGACTTATGTCCAAAATCTCTCAAGTTAACTCTTATGAAGATTGTTTGCTGGCACATTTCCTGAAAACTCCTCTAATGACCTCTTTTTTCACTTTGTATTCTTTTTTATATTTGGTAGTTTCTGATCTTATGGGGCCATTACCATTAAGTATAACTGGTGGAAGATATGCAATTATTTTTTGAGATGTTTATTCCAGCTCCCCTAGGGTTTAGGTCCTTGAAAATAAGTCTGATACTTCTGTGTGCTTTAACAAATTCTGCATTTTTTTAAAACTCAGAAATCTTTAAAAATAAAAGCACTTTGGTCAGATGGACGGGGTGAGTAAATTGGCTTAGATTTTCAATCTTTACTTGCTAAAAGGGGTATTTTACACTAAACAATATAAGGGGGTGGACTTTCTAGCAAGTCCCCAACCTGAACTCAGATGGAACTCAGACTGAACTCATACTGAACCCATACTACCAGGTCAAAAGTTAGACGACTTGCAGTCAAGTGGTTGTTTAGTACCTGTGGTCTAACCTGAGTCAAACCTGTGTTGGAACTTTGGTGGGACAATTTTTCATCATGACACATAGCTCATAGCTGAATCATTAGGACCAATTTGAATTCTTCATATATTGCTGCTTGCATAATTTCCAACAGGCAATAGATCATACTTTGGTGTCTAAAATACATATATTGAATTCATAATGGATATTATAAAGGTGACTAATATGCACCAGCTATATTCCTTAATGAAATTATACAGACAGTATCTGATAAAACACCACCAAAGCCACTTGGATTGAGAGTTCTTGAATCATGTCCAATAATATCTTTATGAGTAATAATAACATTTTTAGACCATCAATTGTAGCACCAAAATGTTTTGAATCCTGCTTTTGAGAAAGGATTTTCTATTTTTTTTTCAACAGCATCATACAATTTAACTGGAATAAAGATTTGATCTGGTAAAATTCAGTGACTTCCACGTTCTCAAAAAAAAACTCCAATCTTTTTGCCTCTTGATATTCCCATAACCTTGTTGTTTTGAGTATAATGAGAAGTATTTACCACCAATGTTTTAGTATTGGAGATCAGTAATTTTAGATTGCAGAAATTTTAAAGCACCAATGAATTTATCTTTTTAAAAAATGTTTAAAAAAGACATTTTTCTATAAATCTTGTTTAAATATTCCAGCCATAAATCATATTCTTCACAGAGCAATATAACAGTTTATTTTGAAGTCTTTCTTTTTTCTATATTGAAAAAATCTTTAATTTGTATTTTAAATCAATTTTCATTCATCTCAAGAAGAGATTGAATATTTACTATCATGATGAACATTTCCATTAACATTTTGTCCATTTCAAATAAAAACAAAAAAATAATGTAAAAAATTATGGGTCATAAAAAGAATTATGAAAAAATGAGTTTATTAATATTGTGTGGGATAGATCTTAAAATTTGATTCATACTCTCATGATCCCAAGCTTCCTCTGATAATTCTGGGACAAATATTTGCAGAACTTCAGGAAAATTTTGGGCTAAATGGACATCAGGCTTGATGTGAATTTGTGGCCAAAATTTTCCATGGAATTTTTATACTCCTTCAGCTAATCATGAAGAGATATAATTTCATCTTCATTGATTTAAAAGTAAGTTAAAAGGTTTTTTATTGATACAAAAACGGAAATACACTTAATTAAATTCTTCTCTTTACTTTCAGAATTTTCTATATTCACAACTAGAAACAAAGAAACCACATCATAATTTTTTTTAGCAAAATTCATTCTTCTGCCTTGAGATTTGTTCCAGTCTTCCCTAAATGGTGTCAAGCACAGTTGAACCATGAGGTAATGAGTGTATGAAAAATAAAATTTTGAACCATCATTAAATCCTTAGTACTAGGATCCAAATAAGAAGTTAAATCATTTGGTGTTGCAACTGATCCCCATTTGATTTAAGGTCTAAAAAAGGCAGAAAATTCCTGAAATGCGGACTCTAAGGAAGATATTTATTAGGGAAAATTTTATCTAATGATGATTCAGCTATAATTACTTGAACTATCTACATCAGAACTATATTTTTCATTATATGAGCTGGGTCCAACACCTAGTGGATTAGAACTTCCTGATGGCCCAACAATTTTTAGAGCTTCTTTTGCCTTCTCTCAACAAATTTCATCATAAGATAATTTTTGCTTGAGGTCTGTTCTCAGTGGTGGTATCACTATGCAAACTGTACTCTCTTTTTTCTTCTTTTACTTGAGTCATGAGAAGAATAATTTGAGGGGAAAGATGGTATTTTTGAAAAAAATTCCTTTTGTGTGAATTCTGTCTTTGAGTGTGAACCTTTCTCTTTCTCTGTATTGTAGTTTAGTAGTCTTAGTCAACATTGTGTTGTTTTCTATTGTTTTATATGGTGCAATTTGTCATATAATCAAGCCTCTTCTTGCTGTTTCCATTTTCCCCATCAAATTTTTTTTCTCTATTCTCTTTATCACTTCCATTTCTCCCTCCTGTACACTGCTTCCCCCTTGGCTGAAACTTACATTCCTTGAATTTTTTGGGGATATTAGAGTCCTTTTTCCAGGTTCTTTCCTTTTACTTTCTGCTTATTCTTTTAATCCTAACCACAGAAACTCTTCTTTTTGTACCTTCTTATTTCATCACATGCTTTTTTGTAGTTGTTGTAAGGTGCACAGTTGCTGATTGACCTATTTTTAGGTATGTTTGTTTTTGAAATGATATACAAGTATTTTTACCTCTATTATATTTATCCCCTGCATTGATCCCTCCTGTTAACTTCTTCCCCCTTGGCTGCATCTGACAGTACTTGCTCCATGTGGGGAGAATAGAGTATTCTTTCCATTTTTATCACATGCTTTGTTGTAGTTTCTTTTTGAAA